>VDFB02086081.1:10654427-11379688 GCA_007258455.2 Sequoia sempervirens | reverse complement strand
GTTTAATTTTTATGAATTTGAAAAAAAAAAGAAAACCATGACATAATTTAGATGAATTCATGCTTAAACTTATATGAATGACATCAACTTAACACAAATTTGCTTATGAATTCTATTTGCATTGCTTATAGTAGTCCATATCTAGCATGCTTAGATAAACAAATTCAACTTAACTTTTAAAGTTTTTGTTTTTGATAATTTGTAGACCATTCATTTGATGATTTTAGTAATCTTCATTGTTACACATAGAATTGAACAGTAAATTCATTATTACTGATGGTTGTTGGAAAACTTTTATTTTCAACTAATTTGGAAAACCTAAGAGCTTTCATCAATGTTAATGTGCAAGTTTCTATTATTTTTTTTGTGCCATAAAGAATTCACCTTCATCATGTGCTTAGATAATTTCAAGTGACTCAAGACATAGTTGGTTTAATGAAAGTTTCCATTCATTCATACTATTTACCATTCTTCCTTGGTAGATTTATGTATGAAAAATGTTGTAGCATATAGACATGTTTGATAATTCCAAATAGCTTGCTACCTTCTTTCATAAAATGCAATGTAATCAACATTATCAATATGTTTCATAAAATGCATTACTTACTTTTGTTCTATGTGTGATTGAGAATATGCAACATTCAACATCATGCTAAGGAAATGACCAAAGCCTCTAACATTGGAAGAACGTGCAATAAAAAATGCAAGGAGAAGAGAATAAAAAATTACAGCTTGTGAAGCAAAAGAATTGCAGCCCATACAACCATAAAATCATGTGCAATCTAAGAGAGATGTACAATTGGAAAAACAAAGGGAATGAATGGAAAAAATTTGTGGAAGGACACAAATGAATCCCCAAGTTGGAGGCACATCATCAACCATATGAAGTTCAATGTACATCTCTAGTTTAAGACACACCAACAACAACATGTGGTCTTCCAAGTACATCAGAAATCACACCTATAGTTGAAGACACACCATCAACAACATTGTGTTTTGAAAGTACATCAGGAAACATGCCTCTATTTGAAGTCACTCCACAAACGACATCTCAAGTTGGAGGTACAACATCATTTACATGTCAATCTCAAGGTATGTCATCAATTGCACCTCTAATTGAAGGTACACGATCTATCCCCGATGTTGTTGAAATTCCAAATGTTGACACAAATTTACATTTGAGAACTCCTCCTAGAGTTTTGCATAGAAAACCTAGATTTTTTATTGATATTGATTCCAATGTTTTGAAATGGATTCCTGATAAGATGTCAAAACGTACATGTCAAAGAGCTACATAGAGGATATGGAGTTTTTTTTTGAGAAGCTAAGTGAGGGTGGAAGATGCCAACTATTTGTTGAAATGATGAGGCAACTCAAATTTAGGCCCAACATGAAGGCTCTTGGGTTGAGAGTTTTGAATAACTCAAGTGAAAATTCCATTGTAAAGAACTTGATGAGTGCATATGAGAGCGTGGGTTCTACCTCACGCACGAAGGATAGTTGTGCCACAAGACATATGATGACAACAACAATGTTAAGCGGTCAAACAAGGAACAAGCTGAACCTTACAAAGACAAGCAAGTCTTTGAAAATAAGTAGATCATCTCTAAAGAGAGCCAAAGGAAGGCGTGAAAGATTGGAGGAACCAAATAGCCATGAGTTATGGGAATTCTCAGGTAGAGTGCCACAGAAAGATAAAAGAATTGCTCAAGGCTTGAGATTTTTAATAGTACATTATTGGAAGGATAACACAAGGACCTCTCCTAATCAAAGAGATGTTGTAAGAAGGAGAATTGGTAGTAAAATCTATGAGCCACATCCAAAGCATTATTTGGATACGACTCAAACCCAATTTTTTTGTTGATTTTGTACAAAAGTTTCCTGAAATTAAAATATGTCAAAGGTATTTTGAAATGCTAAAGCCTTTTTATGTCAAAATAAACCACACATGCACTACTTGTTGTTGTAGAGTACATATTGAGTTTTCCAACCATTATGATGTTTATTGACGTATATGTGTAGATATGCATACTGACAATGTTTTGCAGGAATGTAACAGAAGGCCTCCACCCAAATCCTCAAGGGAGTTCTTATCTTCCATTTTATGTGAAAGAGAGGATGGTCAAAAATTTTACAAGTCATGTTTGGATGGCACATGTCATCTTTGTGGTGGCATGCAACATTTACAAATTTTCCAACACATGGCTAGTACACACACAATTGGAGACAAAATTCTCGATTTTGGAAAATACAAGATAGTGGACTACAATCTAAAAGATGGGAAAGAAGAAAAGAAGTATGAATTGGTCAGTGATAAGATTCCAGTATATCAGTTTATGGGAATTTTCCGTGATCAAGTGGTCTATGAGTATGCAAGGCATACACATAGAGCTCAATGGTTGGACTCATAGTTCGAGTTATGCAAGGACACATTTCCACTTCATAGCATCGTTTCAATTGTCAACTTCATGGAGAACTACACACTATAGCCATAGAATGAGGTGCAATCACAGTACTACAACTCCACATAGGTTGCTATATTTGTGCATATAACATTCATTTATGCAAATGATAGTACAAAGGATAACAAGAAAGTATTGAGGGAGTATCACTTTTACATTAGTGATGATCACACACATTCTGTAATGCCCGTCGTGCAAACCCCAGAGAACACACATAATGCAAATAATTTTTTATTTTTTTTAAAACAATTACATTAAACATTACAACACATATTACATAGCTTTAACACACTTAGTTCTCTGGGGCACGCGAGGTTACATCGCAACAACAAAACAGAAATAAAAATAAAGATTACAACAATATCATTTATAATGATAACCAAGGATAAGGATACATCCAAAAGCCATGATGCGAGAATAATAAACATCGCATAATTACATCCATGATACATCTCTTAATAGAGTTACAACTGATCCTAACTATTACATCATAGTTATAATATTACATTACAATTTTCTTGGACAAATGAATTACATTGGATTTCCCAACATGGGGATTGATACAAGAATTACAATAAACTCCCAAACATGAGGGATGATACAATTACGATGAAATCTGTAATACAAGGTGAATATTGGTACAACTCCAACTGTAGAAATGCTGAGAAGACAAGACGCTGATGGGGAACCCAACGGGTGCGGAGCACGTTCCACCCAACCATGTGAATTACAAGTAACTCACCCCCCGTGCTCAGAGGTGACGAGGAAGTGAACCCGACCATGAATGTCAAACCGACTCAACAACAACATGATACAAAACAAATACAACTCAAGTATGCAATGTACAACCATCGACGTACTCAAATCACATAACAAGTAGGAGCCAAGAGACTCATCGCAATAACATGAAGTACTATCAATTAACAATCATGAAACATAACCACAAGAATTCAAAGAAACATCATAAAGAGATAACATCCAGAAGAACTGAACCAACACCCAAAATACATTTCTAATAAATCAGAACCAATATAAAGAACACAATTCCATAATAACTCTGAATTCAACCATTCAATACACCATTCCAATAGGCAACAAGCACAAGACAGACGGTGTCAAGTAGGGAGGGTCATCACATAACTCTCATGGGATCCCCTGGCTCTTCCTCCAACTGAGGCGCCGGCACCCACCTATGGATTCCCTAACCCTATAATCAGAACAACATAAAAATAACAATATCCAGAGGCGACAAGAAACAAGGACAGGGACGTCTAGTGGAGAGTGTCATCGCATGGTTTCATATGGATTCTCCAGACAACCTATCACAAGGTGCCACCTCCATCTCTACATGGATTCACCAGACAACCAAGTTAAGGTGCCGCTTCCATCTATGGTTCTCCTGACAGCCTATCTCAAGGCGCCGCTCCATAGGGTTACTCATGCGGAGTCGTTAACCTTTCGTGATGACAAGGCAACGACCTTGCCAACCACGGCCTTCTCGGTCCCCTTTAGTCTATGCTAGCACTAACAGGTGGATGAGGCTTCATCATTATCTTGTTAATGTTTTACTACCCATCCCCCTAAATTCTATTTTTAGGTTATCACTTGTTTAACTACCCTTACGTGGGTTCCCCTGGCACTTCCTCCATCCGAGGCGTCGACGCCCACAAAGGGCCACTCTCCCTATGACCCCTAACATATCTCAAAACTAGGCAAGGGTTGAACTAAAACATAAAAGAAAAACATAATACCACAACAAGTACACACGAGGCATTAACCCTCTCGCAATAATCCATAATCCAAACGTCTTAACAAACCATTCAACCCTTCCTAACAAAACCATTAAGTATCACTTTCCAAAAAGGATAACCAAAACGAGGATGACCTTTAAAGCATAAAACTCAACACAAGAACATGCGAGGCAAATCCATCTCACGATAAATCCTAATCACAACGACTACAACCATTCCAAATAATAAAACTCAAAATCACGTAATATTCCAATCACAAGGATACAAGTGTCAACATCAAAGGATATAAAACATGCCTCTGGAGACGACCAAAATTTACAATGACTAAATGAGGTTCAAAACACAACAGAGTTCCCACATCACAAGGATAAGGTCAACAACAATAAAATAGAAAACGATACCTAGATCACACAAGTTCATACTTAAAGTAGACGATTAACTGATTTACACAAAGCACTCCAATTTTGAAATGATATAAAGAAACACAAGAAATTAATAATCATATGTCAAAATATTTAATTCTTAACAAAAGACATCTGATAAATTTCTAAAAATACATTAAAACCTCCGACCAAGGAAATCGGGAAACCATTGAAATTAAAACATGCAGTAACAATTTCACTACCATATAAAATTTGTTGCACTTAATAACCCATAAAATCCCACTTTATGATTTTCACATATACAACCTAATCTAAAAATCCCAACCTTGTAAACTATCTAAATTAATAAATACAATTCATTTAAACTTACAAACTATCTAAGTTAATAATTACAATTTCATTTAAACTTACAACTATCTAAATTAACAATTACAATTTTATTATATAAATCGACAACAGAAATTATACATCTACTAACATTTTCTTTTCTTATAATTTTCAAAACTCAGACTAATAAACAAAATGAAAGTAATTATACTCTTATTGTGAATAAACATACCATTTATATATATATATAATAACATTTAACAAATATTTTAAAATATATTAATAAATTCATATAAAAACTAGTATTTAAAAAAATATCTTAAAAAAAAATATATACAAGTTTAAATTTAAAAAACAAATCTTAATAATAAAAAAAAAAAGTTGCAATACACGGACCCCCCGGGCCAGTCCTACGGACTGCGCGCAGCAGCCGCCAGCAGTCCACGGACTGCTACGGCCGTCCGTGGCCTGGCCCTGGCGCAGGGGCAGGGGAGGGAGTACGGCCCTGCGTCGTCCCTCTCCTCTCCCATCAAAATAATTAACTTATATTTATTTTTATTTTTTTAATAAAAATTTCACTTATACGTTTTATTTTATTTTTAATTTATTTTTGTAAAATAAAAATCCATACTATTAAGTACGGGCGCCGACGACCATGACTTTATTTTTTTAATACACAGATTTTATTTTATATGAAGATTAAGAATATATATTTATATATATATATAATATATATGTAGAATATATTTATATATATAATATATATGTTATACATGTATATATTTATTTAACACAGAATTATTGTTTTCTGTGTAAACACAGAAAATACCCGTTGAAGATAAATAAATACATTTGATTAAAGAACATGTCAAATCTCATATAATAAAAAAAAGATTAACCTTTTTCACAACAAGTACTTAAGAGAAATAGGGCATGCTCAAATAGAATTTGACCGACATTCCTACCGTTTGTTTGCCCTAGAAATGATTTTAGATTTCAAAAGAATGTTCATGTAAGAAAACCTAATTATTTATATATTTTCTTTTCACAACTAAATCATTTAATTCTAATTCTTTAAAAAAACATTTCTTTTACCTACAAAAAAATTGATTTAAATCACATTCTTATTCTTTACAGATTCAACATAATCAAGAAGAGAGAGGGTGGAACCTGTAGTCCTACGCTCTCGAGAACCTAATGAAGCTGACTAGATCCCGATGGTTTCTACGAAGTGATTCTCATTCCTGCTTCCAAATCCCCTCTCCAAGCTTCCGTGTTCGAACTCAAATCCCATCCTTTGTTCAGAAGACTCCAGAATAATACCAACAAAAGATTGTCAAACCCTTTCTAAAACTCCTTCAAGATATAGCAAGCAAAAGATCGGAATATCTTTCCTGAAAACTCCAAAAAACTCAGCAGTACAGAACCATTCCCTTCCCCAATTCTGTCTCCATAATTAAAATAAAAGATCTTGTAAATTTCTTCCAAAAACTCTAAAAGCAAAAAAAATAAAATAAAATAAAAGAAAACAATTCTTTAAAAAACCAACTTTTTAATTAAATCTGTATTCCTATTCGTTTGCACAACTTTTCATTCTTTTATTTGTTTTATTGTTTTAATTTCTATTTTTGCAACTTTTCTTGCACAACACATTACTTATTTAATTTAAATAAATTATTTTAATAATTATCCTCCACCAGATAATTGATTAAAATAATTAAAACACATTTAATATATATAATTACCATTTAATTGTAATATATGATTTTCAAAAATAATTAAATCATTTAAATATTCGAATATAATTTAAATCTAACATTAAAACAATTAATTATTTCTTTTATTTAAATCGAATACACCACAACATAAAAAGTACCAACATTAATCAAAAGACGACAGAATACAACACACAATCCACAAAGATGACAATTACACAAAATGGACAATACCAATCGAACGAGACGATCTGACATCATGGGACGGGAGGACTTCATCGTCACCTCTGTTTCAACATTTAACTGTTGGGTTATTTGGTGCTCGCCCTGTCCTGCCGAAGCATGTGGAATCGAGACTTGTACCTGCAAATCCTGCATACAAACGAAGTTGTGTACATGTGCATATATATATAAAATCAAAGCATTAAATCAAGCACTGTATTGTGAGAAGGAATCACAACACAGCAGGGCACTCGTGAACGAGTGATGCCATATTGTCCTTCATCACACCTATTCTAACAATTATAATATAACCAATAAATCAACATTTCTAACTAAAAATCATCACATAACATATCTAATTAAATCACTGCATCATATCATAATTCTGAAAATAAACTAACATTACCAACCACAATGTCATATGAAATAATCATGTCTACTAATGGAATCACATCATCATCAAAAGTCTAACTAACCAAATCACACAATAACAGTACCATCATAGTCACAAGTAGCAAACGAACGCATAGAAAAATAATAATCCAAACAGTAAGAGGAGGGGTATTACACATTCTACCGAGTGGATGCTTTTAGATGTTCTATGTTGATTTGGCTAGCAAGGGAATATCATTAAAGCAACATATCATATGGTCAGATAACTGTACATCACAATTCAAGAACACCAGAATGTTTTACTAGTTGCATAGGGTGCATAGGATTAGTGGTGTTCAACATATGTGGAACTTCTCAGAGGCTAGGCATGGAAAGGGGGAGCATGATGGAGCAGGTGCATGTATCAAAATAGCCCTTGCATGAGAAGAGTTAAAGTACAAAGATAGTGTAAATTTGACCGATGCAAGATCAATTGTTGAGTGGTGCAATCATGCAATGGGTCCAGGTAGTCAAGGTAATTCTTTAGTTAGTAATTTTTTTCATTTAGTAGAAGATACTAACATTGAAAAATATGAGGATTGTTGTACACTAACAAGATCAAGTGAGATACACTCTTTTAGAAGCTCCAATGAAGGTACATGGACTATCCATACACGAAAGATGGCATGCTTTTGTTCTGCATGTACACTTCAAGCATGGAATGGTTGCGAGTCAATAGAGTGGGTTGATGAATGGTTTGTAAGAATTCTAACCCCACTTGACACTTATCAGCTCTCGATGGCTCTACAAATCACAGAGATGATATCATCCATTGACTTTGATCATGTATCAGACCTTGTAGAACTAGGTAATATATCTTACTTTCAGGTTTTATTTTGATGTTCATTAAATACATCTAACAAGATGAAAATATCAATGCAGGGAATGTATATACAATGATTGTAGATGAAGACAATGAAGAGGATATATATTATTACCCGTTTCATTTTATTGAGGCGAAAAATAAATTGGAGGCCCTAGTTATAGATGGAGAAAACATAGAATATCCTACAGGTTCGGTGATTGTTACTGGAACATGGCTTAGAAGGTACCTAGTTAAGAATGTTGCAGTTTAGTTGTTTGAGGAATTTGACACGCATCCTAAGATTCTTCACTACTCAAACCTTTTCATTGGCACCAATGTTCATTTGATCAAATATAAGGGAAGACCTACGAACAAGAACATGTGGAAAGTGCATGAGTCTGACCACGAGGCAATACTTGACACAATAAAGAGTAGAGCAGACCTAGATGGTTCCTTGGATTTATTGGTAAGTATGCACATTGAATTTTTAAATTCATGTTATTGATCATTGCTTTATTTCAAGCATTTAAGTTTGATTGTATAAGGGTTTGCAAAATTGCATTAATGTAGATATGCAAAATGGTGGTTATATGCTGCTCTCTATTTGATGCAGACCTAGGAGGCCCAAAATCACTCAAAGTGTCAACTTGCCTTCAAGAGGCATCTAACAATATTAAAATGTCCTATTAGACCAATCCAAACAACTCCCAAAGTTTGAAAACAACCAGAAGTAGAATTCCCCACTTTCACCCTTGCAACCCTAGTATCAATGCAAACCCAGTTTTAGGCCCTTAACTCCAACACTTCCCAAAACACTTAAAAAACCAATGGATGATTCAGAAACCTATTAAAAAGTTACAAAACATATCTCAGGGTTAGAAGAGTGGAATATTTTGTACAAGCATTGATCAATAAAGCTTTGTTTTCTTTGTAAATCTGAGTTTGTTTTTCTCTTTTTCAGTGTTGTAGCAGTCAATTGCATGAGCTCATATTGAAGGGAATTGAATAAAAGTGATTTGATTTGGGTAGAGGGATGTGTTAGCCACATTTTATTTTTTTTGGAATTGAAATCCATCTTGTTTTGAGCTCTTAGGGTGGATTTTACTATAGGCAGGTTTGGAAGTCTAAATTTGAAGTTTTGACGTCATCAAGTCATTTAATGGCTCATTCCACCTAATTAATATACTATAGCTCAGTGGAATGAGTCCATTAGGTGGGGAATAGGTTAGAAGATGATTCTTGGAGTGGGGGAGATCATTTTGGAGTGATGGCATGTAGCCTTGGATGTGAAAATGTGTGATTTTGAGTGAGTTTGAGTGGTTTTATGGTGTAGGAGCACCTACACCTTACTTTCACAATTGGAGCATTAGGTGTGTATAGGGAGGTTGCAAAGTTGTTTTTATGTTTATTTTCTTTAATAAGGTCTATAAATCGACCATTTGGTGTCTCATTGATCCATTTTGTAAAAAAAGTCAAATATGTGAAGCAATTGTCAATGATGACAAATGGGGGTCTAAGTAGGTTAATGTTGCTTTTTATGTATTAGGCCATGTTTTAGGGTATCATAAGGTCTCATTAGACAAAAATAGGTGATTTAAATGTATTTGAAATGCCTTAAATGTTTTGGAGGGTCAAATAGTAAAAGAAAGGAATCAAATGAGTTGTTAACAAAGATAGGTAAACAAATGTAATTTGGCACTCCAATGGCTAATAAGGGATTCAAAATTCAGTTGGAGGATATTATGTTAGTTTTCTATGATTAGGAAACCTTTAAAAAGGTGTTGGACATCATTTTTAACATTGGCTTGGTGTTTTTGTGAAGAAATCCAATTGAATTCTCAATGTTAGCAACAAATTTTTGAATTTTCCTATCTTTTCCAAACCTCTACGGTAATGTACATTCATTTAATTGAGTAATTTATTTATGAAAAATGTAGTGGCATGAATATTTTTTGTTTTTCATCAAGTCTAAAGGTTTAACAAATAATTTGAAGCATACCATAGTTGTTTTCTTGTGAACAGTCAGGTATACCCTGTTTTGGGGTTTTGTAGCCTTAATCATGTCTTAAAGACACTTACACCAACTATTCTCACTATAACTAGTGTATTGGGTCTTATGGAGGATTTTTAGATGCTAGGGATATTGATTTATGTTGTGAAAAAGGAATAAAGTAGACTGGGGTTGTTGTTCCTATGAGTTTTATGTAGAAAATGCATGTAAATGGGGGTTTTGGTCTAGGGTTTGGTGGAATTTGTATGGGAGGTCATGTATTTTGAATCATTAAGCATGTAAAGGGCTGTTAGAAAGTGTTCAAGTTGGTTTTGAGGTATAAGGAGGTTTGGAAGCATCATATTCAATAAACCCTCATCAATAGTGTATAAAACAAGGGTTTTTGAGTTTGGGGTGGATTTCACCGTACAAGTGGAATCTAATTGTGGATTCTATGTTTTTTGGGAATTTTAATTGCTTCCCCAAGGTTTTAGAGGTTTTTGTGAATGATAAAGGGTACTCTCTTTGAAAAAGAGGCCTATTTCACTAGTTTTTTCTATGGTAGGGGTATTGGATCTCCATGTTGGTCCAAAAGAGTTAATATTGGGGTTTACGTATGTTTTATAGATTTCAAATGTGTATCTGAGTCCTTTTTTTTTCATGTGTTTTGGAAGATATTGGAGTTAAAGGCCAAAAACTAGATTTGCACTAATGCAAGGTTACATGGGTGAAAGTGAGAAAATATGTTTTTGATTGTTGTCTAACTTTGGAGAATAGTTGAAATTTCTCTAATAGGCCTCTTAATATTTTTAGATGCCTCTTGAAGGCAGGTTGTTAATTTGGTTGAGTTTGAGCCCATGGGTCTGCATCATTTTAGAGTGTGAATGGATGAAATCCTTTGGGGAAGTCATTTGTGAGAGTCTTTTGAGCATGTACAAACATCATATGGTATGCTTGGGGTGTTGTATGTGAGAGTTAATTGTGGGAAGAGTTATTTTCAATAAGGCTACTTGGAAAACCTAGGTTTGGTGGCTTGAGAGTGAGGGTTTAGTGGATTGGTAGCTTGGTGAGTTGTTGGAGCTCTGAAAATTTTGAAATCTTAACGTTGGTAACCTATTTAATGACTATATGGATGGTGTTTGACTTGATTGCAGGTGTTTGGGAAGGTGTCTCTTTGGAAAAGAGGCCTAATTGGCCTAGTTGCCCCTACAATACAGTGGGATTTTGGAGAATACATTGAAAGACCCATCTCCAGGCCTCATGTGACCTTATGACCACTTCAAACACCCTTGTTTAAGCATGCACATGCTTAATAATCCTTAATATTATGCTGCCCCTAAACTTCACTCAATTTTAGTCTCTAAAACATCAATTTTCAATTAAAAAATGTGCTCTCAACTAGGGCTTCATGCCCAAACATACATGACCTCCCCAGTCCTTGCAAACCTTCAAACACTTATATTAACAAAATTATATATTAACTTATATGTTTATCTTATTTTCCTCTTGTAGGAGTAGGTGTTGGAACACTTGAAGGAGTAGGTGTTGAAACACCTCGGGGAGGAGGTGTCGAAACACCTAAAGGAGATAAAGAAAAAGAGATGCCTAAAGAGGTATGTGTTTATTTTATTGTGTTTAGTAAATATGTACCTATTGCCGACAATTGTATGCTAACTTGTATCAATTTGATGTTTTTGTGTTCACCTATATAGATTGACATTGAAAAAGTTGGTATGATTGGTTCTTTGAGAGGGGCATATTCTAGGACTCATGATGGTTTGAAGAGATGTATATATATGAGGTAATCAAGATTTCAATTTTAGAGTTCAATTATAATTCAATGTATATTGATTTTGATGTTAATTATTCAATTTTAAATTATATAATATAACTAATCTCAATTGTGGTTTGAATTTTTCTTGTACAGTTACCTTCAGAGCCAAAGAGTGCTTCAAAGAGGCTCCATTTTGATGATCCACCAGTAGTTTAGGATAAGATAGAAATTTTGGCATGTATATTATGAATAGATATCGAGATGGCATATGCCACACTTTGTAAAATTTTGTTTGAGTTGGCGTTGATGCCATTTTTGTATATGGACATACACTTGATTATTAGATAATTTGATATATAGAAGTTGATAATTGAAATAATTTGTTCGTCATGTGCATGTTTAAACTGTTTGAAAATTTAATCTTCAACAATGGTGAAATATCAATGTACAATATCATAAAAAATAATGGTTATATTATATAGTTGACAATAAAAAAAGGAACAATGGTTAAATTATAGCGTATATTGCTTAGTTATATTATGGTTAATTTATATAGTTTAAACAACTTAGAAGACAAGAACAATGGTAAATTTTAACATTTTAACTTTAAATTTTAAATACACAATTGTCATTGTCTCACACTACATATTTCATAAGCACTAAATCAACAATCATCTTCCAATGAAACACTCACCAACACTCCAAAACTCAAAACCCTCACTTTTGACAAGTTTCAAAAGGGGTTTATTGAAAACCTCACCTCCATACCTCTCCTCACCATTTGAATGCCTCCAACACCTTCAAATATGTCTTACCTTGCTTAATTAACACTTAGAAAGTGTTTCCCTAAGTGTTTTCCATCACTACCTACTCTTAACCTCCAAATTTCACTCAAAACACACATTCTTTAGAACTAGGCATCATGCATAAACCCCCAAATGGCCACCCCTGCTCTTGAAATCATGCAAACATGCCCCCTACACCTAATTATGTCATTCCACCAAGTTGCAGTAGAATACAATAGGTGGAAAAGACATTTGGTGGAAATATCCACGCCGCCCCTATGGAAAAAGCGTGAATTTAGGCCTAAGAGGCATAGCTTGAAGTAGCAGATTAAAGCAATAGTTTGGAAGAAGGTTAGAACCTAGTTGTTTCAATGTTATCAAGTGGAGTTTGATGTGATAGAAGGTCTGTAAAGGCATGGTAGGTCATTTGGATGTTTGGGATTGGTGCAAGAGCACCAACCTTCTCTCTGTTTTCCATGAAGCATTTGATAGGCAGTGTGTGTGTTAGGGTGTTTGTGTTGAGTCCTTGAGTTCAAATAAAGTCCTAAGTGACCATTCCATGGTACTTGGTCAACTTTGAGGGGCTTATGTATTCATTTTGTAATGATTGTAAATCAAATGGAAAGGAGTGTCAAAGTTGTCAAGGTGGTGTCAAGGGTGGTAGTATATTGTTTTATTGAATAAGACATGGTGTAAGATATTGTTTTCAACTTTTGAGCACATATGGCTTAGAATACACATTTTTGAGTTGGTGGCATGGTCTAGGAGGTTGTGCAAGTGGGATTTTGAATAAACCCTCTTGGTTTAGCATGAAATTGAGGGTTTTGTGGTTTGCTATGTTGGAAGGGTTAACCCTGGGAACAAGTTGTGGTTTTAGAGGTTTGAGGGCATAGGAAATGCTTCCCCACGGTTTCAAGGGCCTATGAGAAGTTTAAAGATATGTTGCTTTGTAATTTAGTCATAATCAACCTAATTAGGTTAGTGTAGAAGGGGTGATTTTAGGAGGTTGGTCCAAAATACTTATTTTTGAATTTGGGATATGTGTTACAACTCTGAAAGGGGTGTCTAAAACAATCATATGTTTGTTAGGTGTCTTGGAGAGTATTTGAGTAAAAGGCCAAAAATTGAGTTTGCACTACTATTAGGATTCATGGGTGAAATTGAGAAATGGTGCTTCTGATTGTTGTGTAACTTGCAAGATTGTTTGAATTCCTTCAAAAGACCATTTTAATCTTGTTAGATTCCTCTTGAAGGCAAGTTGTCAATTTGATTGAGTTTGAGCCTCTTAGTCTGATGAATCCCTTAAAGAGTTTGAAGTGCAAAATGGCTGCAAACTTCAACATGACATTAACTCAGATATCATGAGGCTTAGAAAATTATTCTTAGAATCTATGGGATTATATTGTGCCCCTCTCCAATAACCTCTCTTGGTTTTCGGTGGCGGCGAGATTTCTCTTGGGGAAAAAGTGGTCAAATGCAAGTAGTGCAAAGTTGCAAAGTGGTGCAACTTTCGTTCTGCAACTTTTTTGACCAAAATAACTATTTAAACATGTCTAAGTGGGTATGTTTACACTAGTAATGGTCCTCTTTCACACTAAAACACCTCAAATTTCTCTGAGCTATATTCAACAGGCTAAATCCCTTAAGAGTCTAAAGTGCAAAATGGCTGCAAACTTTAGCATAACATTATTCAGACACTGTGACACTTAAAAACTTCTCGTCAGAGCCTATGAGATCATTTTGTGCCCATCTACAATAATATCTCTCAGTTTTTCCTATCTCTGAGGCATTTTCCTATGGCAGTGAGATTTTGCTTGAGGAAATAGTTGTCAAATGCAAGTAGTGCAAAATTGCAAAGTGGTGCAACTTTCGTTCTGCAACTTGTATGACCAAACTAACTATTCCAATGTGTCCAAGTGGGTATGTTTACGCTAGGAATGGTCCTTTTTTGCACCCAAATGCATTGAATTTATCTGAGCTACGTTCAATTGGCTGAATCCCTTAAGAGTCTAAAGTGCAAAATGGCTTCAAACTTCAATGTTCATGACATTACTCAGACACCATGAAGCTTAGAAAATTCTCACCAGAGCCTATGGGATTGTGTTCTGCCCCTATACAATAACCTCTCTCTATTTTCTCTATCTTGGAGGCATTCTCTTGTGGCGGCGAAATTTCGTTCGAGAAAAAAGTTGTCAAATGCAAGTAGTGCAAAGTTGCAAAGTGGTGCAACTTTCGTTCTACAACTCGTGTGACAAAAATAACTATTCAAGTACATTTGAGTTGGTATTTTTACACTAGGCATGGCCCTCTTTTACACCCAAACATGCCGAATCACTCCAAGATACGTTCAACTGACTGAATCCCTTATGAGTTTGAAGTGCAAAATAACTGAAAACTTCAACATGACATTACTCATACACCGTGATGCTTAGAAACTTCTCATCAGATCCTATAGGATCATATTGTGCCCCTCTACAATAACCTCTCTCAATTTTTGCTATCTCGAAGCCGTTTTCTTGTGGCGGCAAGATTTCTCTTGGGGAAAAAGTTGTCAAATGCAACTAGTGCAAAGTTGCAAAGTGATGAAACTTTCATTCTATGACTCATGTGACCAAACTAACTATTCCAATGCATTCGAGTGGGTATTTTTATGCTAGGAATGGTCCTCTTTCGTACCCAAACGCGCCAAATTGTTTCGAACTATGTTCAACAGGCTAAATCCCTTAAAAGTCTAAAGTGCAAAATGGCTGCAAACTTTAGCATAACGTTACTCAGACACTGTGATGCTTAGAAACTTCTCATCAGATCTTATGAGATTGTGTTGTGCCCCTCTACAGTAACCTCTCTCAAATTTTTCTATTTTAGAGGTGTTTTCTTGTGGCAGTGAGATTTTACTTGGGGAAAAAGTTGTCAAATGCAAGTAATGCAAAGTTGTAAAGCGGTTGAAATTTCCTTATGCAACTAGTATGACCAAACTAACTATTCCAACACATCTGAATAGGTATATTTATGCTAGGCATGGTCCTCTTTTGCACCCAAACGCCCTGATTCGCTTCGAGCTACGTTCAATTGGTTGAATTCCTCAAGAGTCTGAAGTGCAAAATAGCTACAAACTTCAACATGACATTACTCAGACACCATGATGCTTAGAAATTTCTCTTCAAATCCTATGGTATCATATTGTTTCCCTCTACAATAATTTCTCTTATTTTTCACTATCTTGGAGACATTTTCCTATAGCAGCAAGATTTTGCTTAGGGAAAAAGTTGTCAAATGTAAGTAGTGAAAATTTGCAAAGTGGTGTAATTTTTGTACTACAACTCGTATGACCAAACTAACTGTTCTAATGCATCCGAGTGGGTACATTTACATTAGGTATGGTCCTCTTTCCTGCCCAAATGTGTTGAATTGCTCTGAGCTATGTTCAACCAGCTAAATCCCTCAAGAGTCCGAAGTGCAAAATGGCTACAAAATTCAGCATGATGTTACTCAGACACCATGAGGATTAGAAAACTCTTGTCAAAGCCTATGAGATTGTGTTGTTCCCCTCTACAATAACCTCTCAGTTTTTTCTTTCTCAGATGCATTCTTTTGTGGCGACGAGATTTCGCTTGGGGAAAGCTTTGTCAAATGCAAGTAGTGCAAAGTTGCAAAGTGGTGCAACTTTCATTATGCAACTCGTGTGACCAAACTAACTATTCCAATGTGTCAGAGTGGGTACTTTTATGCTAGACATGGTCCACTTTTACACCCAAATGCATTGAATCGCTCTGAGCTACGTTCAACCGGTCGAATCCCTTAAGAGTCTGGAGTGAAAAATGGCTGCAAACTTCAGTATGACGTTAGTCAAACACTATGAGGCTTAGAAACTTCTAGTTAGAGACTATGAGATTGTGTTGTTCCATTCTACAAGAACCTCTCTTGTTTTTTTCTATCTCAGAGGTTTTTTCTTGTGGCGGCGAGATTTCACTACGAAAAAAGTTATCAAATGCAAGTAGTGAAAAGTTGCAAAGTGGTGCAACTTTCATTCTACAATTCGTATGACTAAACTTACTATTCCAATGCATCTGAGTGGGTACATTTATGCTAGGAACGGTCCTTTTTCACACCCAAATATGCCAAATCGCTCTTAGCTACGTTCAACTGGCTTAATCCCTTAAGAGTGTGAAGTGTAAAATGGTTGCAAACTTCAACATGACGTTACTTAGACACCATGAGGCTTAGAAACTTCTCATTAAACCAATGGGATCATGTTGTGTCCCTCTACAATAACTTCTCTTGGGTTTTGCTATCTCGGAGGTGTTTTCTTGTAGTGGCAAAATTTCTCTTGGAAAAAAAGTTTTCAAATGCAAGTAGTGCAACTTTCATTCTGCAAGTTGTGTGACCAAACTAACTATTCCAACACATCTGATTGGGTATGTTTACACTAGGAATGGTCCTCTTTCACACCCAAATTCCTTGAATCACTTTGAGCTACGTTCAACTGGCTAAATCCCTTAAGAGTCTGAAGTTTAAAATGGCTACAAACTTCAACATGACATCACTTAGACACCGTGAGGCTTAGAAACTTCTCATCTAAGCCTATGGGATTATGTTGTGCCCCTCTACAATAACCTCTCTCATTTTTGCTACCTCATAGGTGTTCTCCTGTGGCGGTGATATTTTATTTGGGAAAAAAGTTGTCAAATGCAAGTAGTGCAAAGTTGCAAAGTGGTACAACTTTCCTTCTGCAACTTGTATGACCAAAATAACTATTCCAACACATTTGAGTGGGTACATTTATGCTAGGCATTCTCCTATTTTGCACCCAAACATGCTGAATCACTCTGAGCTACGTTCAATGGGCTGAATCCCTTAACAGTCTGAAGTGCAAAATGATTGTAAACTTCAGCATGATGTTACTCAGACACCGTGAGGCTTAGAAACTTCTTGTCAGAACCTATGGGATCATATTGTATCCCTCTACAATAACCTCTCTTGGTTTTTGCTATATCGGAGGTTTTTTTCTTTGGCAGAGAGATTTCTCTTGGGGAAAAAGTTGTCAAATGCAAGTAGTGCAAAGTTGCAAAGTGGTGCAACTTTCATTCTACAACTCATGTGATGAAACTAACTATTCCAATGCATTTGAGTAGGTATGTTTACGCTAGGCATGGTATTCTTTCACACCCAAATACGTTGAATCACTCTGAGCTACACTCAGCTAGTTGAATCCTTTAAGAGTCAGAAGTGCAAAATGGCTGCAAACTTCAACATGATGATACTCAGACACTGTGATGCTTAGAAACTTTGTCTGAGACTATGAAATTGTGTTGTGCCCCTCTACAATAACATTTCTCAATTTTCACTTGGATGGAAAATCAACATGTCTAAGTCAAGAGAAAGTCTGCCCCAATCTTGGTAAGGCACAAACAAAGTCCGCCATGCCCATGGTCAAAGAAAATGTCGAAGATGATGCAAAGTACACTTTGGAAAGAAAAGCTATGTCCAAACTACTGTCAAGTTTTCCCTTGGCTTGAATAATGCTTATCCAAGACAAAGGTAAAGTCTTCCCAACTCAAAGCATACATGGAAAAGATAACACAAAGTTGGCCCAGCTTAAAGCATACATGGCAAAGACAACTTCAAGTTTGCCTCAAATTGAAAATAGGAGATAGAAAACATATCATGAATTTTGCCTTAGGCCAAGATGAAAGGGGACATCCAACACACTGAAATGGTGCCTCGTCATCTTCTAACCAATCAAATTGTTCCAAGCTAGCATGTCTAGGTTCAATGAATCTGACACTTCATAATGCAACAACTTTTTATTGTTGGTTTATATTTAGCAGAAGGACAAGTGTCCCTAAATGTAATTTTCTCATTGGTCGAGAGGTAGTTAGTTGAGAGAAACCCTAATTAGGGTTTTATTTTGTAATCTCGGTCGTTGATTCAAAATCAATCTTGGCCATTGAATTGTATTCGAGGAGCCTATAAATTGAGCTCACCCCTCATTTGTAAAACATGGGAGCATCCATTGTATACTACCAGTTCACTACCTTGTCTATGCTTTCGCTTACTATTATGCTTTGATAGATTTTTTCCAAGCATTCATCACTTGTCTAAAAGCACTTGTTTTAGGCTCTTAGCCATAGTAGCAAAACAATGAACTATTTGACATAATGCTTTGGTAGACATGTATGAAAAATGTGGTAGCATAGACAAGGTAGTAAACTATTTGAAAAAGTGCCTCAAAGAAATGTGGTCTCATGGTGATGGAATGCCATGACAATCCAGAGAATTTTCTTGTCATGGCATTCCATCACCATGAGACCCCATTTCTTTGAGGCATTTTTTCAAATAGTTCGCAACCTTGTCTATTCTATTGCTTACTATTATGCTTTGATGGATTTTTTCCAAGCATCCATATAGCTTGTTCGAAAGCACCTATTTTAGAGTTTTAGCCATTGCAGTAAGGCAGTGAATTGATTGATAAAATGCTTTGGTAGACATTTATGAAAAATGTGGTAGCATAGACAAGGCAGTCAACTATTTGAAAAAAAATCCTCAATGAAATGTGTTCTCTTGGTGATGGAATGCCATGACAAGCACATTGAGACCACATTTCTTTAAGGATTTTTTTTGAATAGTTCACTGCCTTGTTGGTTGTAACATCCTGCTAAGCAACCTCGAAGGGTAAGAGCCAAAAGAGGACAACATATTTTTTTTTTTGAAAATATAAAGAATAACTTACACAAAAACCAGTTTCCAAAATGATATATCAAAAACATACAAGGCCAAGCATGATCGAACGCACCCAAAGGACATGACTAATTCACCCTCCAGAGAAAATCCAAACAAGAGCAAATAAGATTGCTCTAGAACTTCCTACTACAACACAGATCAAAAAATTGAAAATGACGATGCATCAAAACTTTTGCAGATTACAACATGAAGGAACACACAACCCAAGCCCTTGCAAAACCTTCCTAGACATGCATAAGCACTCACCACACAAGAGAAGGATAACAAAGGATACTAAATTCATTTTAAAACCCAAATGAGATCTATATTCATTCAACCATTATACATCAATTAGAAAGGAAAAAATAACAATAAACAGGTGCTCAACACCCACACCGAGTCACCAAAACTAGACTAATCAACCATATTAGACTATTGTCATTATTATTTGATTACAACATCCTTCATGAGGAAGGTCCAATAACAGTATTACAATTACAAGCTTAGGACTCAAGGTCCTTGAATTATGCATTTATAACCTTTACACTAATAAGAAAGCATGAAGAGAAGGGGACAAGAGAGCACGAAAGAAGGAGGAACACAAACTCGAAGTAGATCCACCACGCTGAGATCTCCAGTCCATAATAGTGGTTTGCAATGCTATCCAACCATGTGGTACCCGCAGGTCCACCCCGCCGTGCTCATGGAGATAGTCACATGACCCAGACACTCAAACAAGATTCAAGCACAAGGTATAGGTTTACACACACGTCAATCACAATGAATGCACTTCATTCAAGATAAGGCTAGGCATCCCAATTAGGGAAGCTAACATATATGTCAAGCAACTCAATTCACACAAGGGAGAAGAGTAGAATTCATGCAACTACATAAAATATTTAATGCATCAACATGAAGTAGAGAACATTCCAACACATGGAATATGTGGCATACAAGCTAGTCACACATGAAAATCACATGCCACACACGTCACTCATAAGAGAAAAAAAATGAAATACAAGCCATTACAATTAATATGCCAATCACTCATAAAAAATAATTAAATGAGATACAATACATTCCGCAAGACATGAACATGGTATTCAAACCCAACACCAAAAGAGGAAGGAACATACATCTTCATGTGCTACTCCAAATAGGATCTAGATGTTATAGTGCAAGTATAGGGGGAGTCATAACATGTGCCCAAATCAATGGCATCAAAGAAACGTGACATATTTTCATACAAGAATGTACAACTACACAAGTCCCACACTCCACGAGCGGGCATGTCTTCCTAACCATCTTTAGCCTCTAAGAGCATTAAAGGCATGCAAGGGTATCCAATAAACCATAAATGACTTCCACGACTCACTCTAGTACCTAGTCCTAGGGTTCATCTCATTCCATATGAATAAGGAAATATAGCCAAAACAATAGTGCAACTTACAAAGGAATTCACATCCAATAACACAAAACATTCACACCTCTTATGACACTATTCATATTTTTACAATAAAATAGCAAATCGGAAATTTAAACAAGCAAACAGATCCAAAACAATCCCATCCAAATAATTCATATATATTTTCTATCTTTCCCTATTATAATATGCAATAATATTCTCAAAATTCCACTTTTAAAAAAAGTCCAAATTTTCACACATAACTAGGTTCCACCATTGATGAAGCTTGAAAAAACTTAAAATTTCAAATTTTGAAAATTAAAAATGTAAGAATACCCTTTTGATATAAATGTACCCAACAACACAATTTTAACATAAAAACACCCATCTGTTTTAAACCAAAACCCAATTTTCACAATTGATGGAGTTTGAAAAAACTTAAAATTTCAAAGTTTAAAATTCAAAAATTTAAGAATACCCTTTTGATTTAAATGTACCCAACAACATACTTTTAACATAAAACCAACAATTTGTGCCTCCAATTAAAAATTTGGCATGATAACCCCGTATTTGAGAAATTCACAAAAAATTCACAAAATAATTTATACTCTATCAATTTGATCCAAATAAAATTCACATAATGATTATAACATACTACCAATGCATTTAGAATCATTCAAACATTTTAAAATCAACTAAATATGAACAAATGATAAAATACCCCAATTCCCAAACAAAAAATTCATGTGAGAAGAAATTTGCATACAAGTCACGAAAGGACACGAAATCGTAGCCATCATTTTTTTCCCCATTCCTATCTAAATGCAACTAATCCCATGAAATTTCATGCCCAATTGCTCCCACAATGAACAAATCATTTTCCAGTGAAAGAGGGTTTTTCTTTCACATTTCTCTCCCAAAATATGCTACCGCAAGAATGAATTCACTTTTTCTCTTTTAAAACTCTTTTTTCATTTTACTTTTTAAAAAGTCATTATTACCTTTTACTATATATTATTTAATATCATTTCCTTCTTTTCCCAAAATATAATTTAAACATTCAATTTATAACATAAATCAACATTCAGCATAAAAATCCTAATTTAGGCCTTTATATGCACAACTTAAGATTAAATAATAAAATAATACTTATAATCTCTTAAATGAATCTAATCACACAAATTATGTAAGGTCAAACATAATACACATAAGCCCCAATTATCCCTTTTTAAATATTAAATTCCCCATTTTAATCATAAAATGCATTTCCTATATTAAAATTTATGGAAAAATGCAATTTAACTCAAAAGTTCAAACACTTTTCACAGGTCAACTACATAGGATATTAAGGTTTTCTGGAACATGACCAATCACTTTGTCCGACGTTTGCACTAATTAATCAAAGATAAATCATACCCAACTAGGTACGATGATAAGAGTTTAGGTCAAGGGTTGGCCAATGTGTTATCTCATATTAACTACTGTTAGGGAAGGTACATTCAGACTTGTGAAACTAGGTGGAGTCAGCACCTGGTTTCTATAACATACACACAACGGAGTATCTGTGCATATACATATATACATAGTTGAAGCACATATTACATCATGACTGAGATTAGGCTAGCACACATGTATCCACCACACACAACACACTAAGTAGGTATCAACCATAAGCAGGGATCCCAGTGTTGCAACATGGGTTCTACCTCTAACTCTGCCTCAGGCTCTACCCTTAGGGGTATCCTAAAGGAAACAAGAAACACATTAAAATAGATATATATAGTAGTTAACTACAGTTAGGATGTAGTATGTGTTTCAACTATGTATATATGTATATGCACAGGTAATCCGTTGTGTGTATGTTATAGGTACTAGGTACCGACTCCACCTAGCTTCATAGGTCTAAGCGTACCTTTCCAGATGGTGGTTAACATGAGATAACACATTGGCCAACCCTTGACCTAAACCCTTATCGCCATACCTAGTTGGGTATGATTTGTTTTTGATTAATTAGTGCAAACCTCGGATACGGTGATTAGTCACATTCTAGAAAACCTTAATCCCCTATGTAGTTGGTCTGTGAAGAGTGTCTGAGTTTTTGAGTTAAATTGCATTTTTTCATAAATTTTAATATAGGAAATGCATTTTATGATTAAAAGGGGGAATTTAATATTTAAAAAGGGATAATTGGGCTTATGTGTATTTTGTTTGGCCTTACTTGCATAATTTGTGTGATTAGATTCATTTAAGAGATTATAAGCATTATTTTATTATTTAATCTTAAGTTGTGCATATAAAGGCCTAAGTTATGATTTTTATGTTGAATGTTGATTTATGTTATAAATTGAATGTTTAAATTATATTTTGGGAAAAAAAGGAAATAATATTAAATAACATATAGTAAAAAAGTAATACTTAACATGGTTTTTTAAAAAGTGAAATGGAAAAAGAGTCTTAAAAGAGAAAAAGTGAATTCATTCTTGTGGTAGCATATTTTGGGAGAGAAATATGAAGGAAAAACCCACTTTTGCTGAAAAAATGATTTGTTCATTGTGGGAGCAATTGAACATGAAATTTCATGGGATCAGTTGTACTTGCATAGGAATGGAGAAAAAAGAAATGATGGTTGTGGTTTCGTGTGTTTTCGTGACTTGTATGCAAATTTTTTCTCACATGAATTTCTTGCTTGAGAATGGAGGTATTTTATCATTCTTTGTATTTAGTTGATTTTAAAATGTTTGAATGATTTTAAATGCATTAGTAGTATGTTATAATCATTCTGTGAATTTTATTTGGATCAAATTGATAAGAGTATAATTTATTTTGTGAAATTTTTGTGAATTTCACAAATATGGGGTTATCATGCCAAATTTTTAATTGGAAGTAAAAATTCTTGTTTTTATATTAAAAGTGTGTTGTTGGGTGCATTTAGATCAAAAGGGTATTCTTACATTTTTGAATTCTGAACTTTACAATTTTAAGCTTTTTAAGCCCAATCAATTGTGAAACCTAGTTAATTGTAAAAATTGGGTTTGGTTTAAAACAGATGGGTGTTTTTATGTTAAAATTGTGTCATTGGGTACATTTATATCAAAAGGGTATTCTTACATTTTTAATTTTCGAACTTTGAAATTTTAAGTTTTTTCAAGCTTCATCAATGGAGGAACCTAGTTATGTGTGAAAATTTGGACTTTTTTTAAAAGTGGAATTTTGATAATATTATTGCATATTATAATAGGGAATGATAGAAAATGTATATGAATTATTTGGATGGGATTGTTTTGGATCCGTTTGCTTGTTTAAATTTCCGATTTGCTATTTTAGTGTAAAAATGTGAATAGTGTCGTAAGAGGTGTGAATGCTTTGTGTTATTGGATATGAATTCCTTTGTAAGTTGCACTATTGTTTTGGCTATATTTCATTGTTCATATGGAATGAGATGAACCCTAGGACTAGGTACTAGAGTGAGTCGTGGAAGTCATTTATGGTTTATTGGATACCCCTGCATGCCTTTAGTGCTCTTAGAGGCTAAAGATGGTTGGGAAGACATGCCCGCTCGTGGAGTGTGGGAATTGTGTAGTTGTGCATTATTGTTGTATGAAAATATGTCACGTTTCTTTGATGCCATTCATTTGGGCACATGTTATGACTCCCCCTATACTTGCACTCTAGCATCTAGATCCTATTTGGAGTAGCACCTGAAGATGTATGTTCCTTCCTCTTTTGGTGTTGGGTTTGAATACTATGTTCATATCTTGCAGAATGTATTGTATCTCATTTAATTATTTTTTATGAGTGATTGGCATATTAATTGTAATGGCTTGTATTTCATTGTTTTCTCTAATGAGTGACATGTGTGGCATGTGATTTCCATGTGTGACTAGCTTGTATGCCATGTATTACATGTGTTGGAATGTTCTCTACTTCATGTTGATGCATTAAATATTTTATGTAGTTGCATGAATTATACTCTTCTCCCTTGTGTGAATTGAGTTGCTTGACATATATGTTAGCTTCCCTAATTGGGATGCCTAGCCTTATCTTGAATGAAGTGTATTCATTGTGATTGACGTGTGTGTAAGCCTATACCTTGTGCTTGAATCTTGTTTGAGTGTCTGGGTTGTGTGACTATCTCCATGAGCATGGCAGGGTGGACCTATGGGTACCACATGGCTAGGTAGCATTGCAAACCACCATTAGGGACCAAAGATCTCGGCGTGGTGGATCTACTTCAAGTTTGTGTTCCTCCTTCTTTCGTGCTCTCTTGTCCCCTTCTCTTCATACTTTCTTATTAGTGTAAAGGTTATAAATGCATAATTCAAGGACCTTGAGTCCTAAGCTTGTGATTGTAATACTGTTATTGGACCTTCCTCATGAAGGATGTTGTAATCAAATAATAATGACAATAGTCTAATATGGTTGATTAGTCTAGTTTTAGTGACTCGGTGTGGGTGTCGAGCACCTGTTTATTGTTGTATTTTCCATTCTAATTGATGCATAATGGTTGAATGAATATAGGAATCTCATTTGGGTTTTAAAATGAATTTAGTATCCTTTGTTTTCCTTTTCTTGTGTGGTGAACACTTATGTGTGTCTAGGAAGGTTTTACGAGGGCTTGGACTGTGTATTTCCTTCATGCTATAATCTACAAAAGTTCTGGTGCATCACCGCTTTCAGTTTGTTGATCTGTGTTGCTACAGTAGGAAGTTCCGAAGCAGGAAGTTCCAGAGAAAAATTTCTTGAGCTATCTTATTTGCTCCTGTTTGGATTTTCTCTGGAGGGTGGATTAGTCCTCTCCTTTGGGTGTGTTCGACCATGCTTGGTCATGCATGTTGTCGATATATCATTTTGGAAACTGGTTTTTGTGTAAGTTATTCTTTATGTTTTCAAAAAAAAAATTATCTTGTCCTCTTTTGGCTCTTACCCTTTAGGGTTGCATAGCGGGATGTTACATTGGTGCAGGAGCTCACCAAGCATCCTGATATGGTATTGATTGGTCATGGATGAAATTGTGGTTAAGATAAGAGAGTTTGAGTTTTTTTTGTTTCAATAAGGTCTACTTAGACCATTCTCATGTTTCCAAAATGATTTGGAGTTTTCATTTGATAATTTGACCATAACTTGGAATCATGTTAAAAGTTGTCAAGATGGTCAAATGTTGTCAAGGTAAGTAGAATAGGAAGTCATTTAAGAGGGTCTAGGGGATTAGAAAATAATAAAGAGTCAAAAGGAGGAAAATGTCAAATTTGTAAGTTGCATAAATGCAACAAATTTGAAAACCAATGACTACCTCCTTTGAAAAGTTATTACTTGGTAGTTATAGACATTGGGAGAAGTTGAATTTGAATGCAATCATTATAAAATCCTCAAAAATGGCTTGTGCAGGGTTGTTGAAGGTAGTTTGAAGATTGTACACATTTTGTTTTCATGAAATACAACGTTCTCAAAAACTTTTTTCCTATTTTTCTAAAATTTTAAGGTTTGGTATAGACCCATACAACCTTCCTTTGCTCTAAAAATTCTTATATGTTTTAGGTATGTGTGTTGGCTCTCTAATGCTTCATATTTGAGGTCTTAATCATGCAAATTGAGGGAGAAATCTTTATTTTTCTGGGACTGCTCATTTACCTTGTTTTGGGGGTTTTGAAAGGGAACAAAATGGGTTTCTAAGCCTTCCACCCTCTGTATAATCCTGTAAATTGGTGGATAGGCTTAAATAGGTGAAATAAACATGTATGCATCTTTTTTTGTGTAGGGAAGGCGTATTTTTTATTTCAGTGAGTCCCTCGGGTTGCTTCCATTGGAAAATGAAAGAATTTAATGGGTATAGACCTGAACCTGATGATGGGGTGTTAGGACAAGTTATCTTATGAACTTTTAAGCTTTTGGGGGTGAATTCAAGGGTGTTTTAGTAGGTGGAAAGTTTGGGAAGGGCCTGGAAGTGTCTTTTTTAATAAACCCTCATCAAAAGTGCACAAAACAAGGGTTTTTGGGTTTGGTGTGGAGGTGGTCATACAAATGAAATATAATAGGGGATTTTGGTGTTTGATAACCTTCCAATTGCTTCCCTAAAGTTTGAGAGTGTTTTCAAAAGTTTAAGAGGGGGGTCCTTCATAAAATTGACCTATTTGGAGGCCTAAAATGGTGAGAAAGTCAGTTTTCTCAAATTTATTCCAAATGAGTCATATGGGGGGCTAATATATGTTTTGTAACTCTGTAATGGGTTTCTAAATCATCCTTCTTTTTTTCAAGTGTTTTGGGAAGTTGTGGAGTTAAGTGCCTAAAAATGGGTTTGCACTGCTACTAGGTTTGCAAGGGTGAAAGTGAGAAATCCTACCTCTAATTGATTTCAAAATTTGGGAGTTGTTTGGATTGGTCCAATAGATCCTTTTAATCTTGTTAGATGCCTCTTGAAGGCAAGTTGACACTTTGAGTGGGTTTGGGTCTCTTGTCTTTGCATCACTTGTCTATGCTATTACTTCTTACTATGCTTTGATAGACTTTTTCCAAGCATCCATAGCTTGTTTGTAAGCATATATTTTAGGCTTTTAGCCATAGTAGCAAGGTAGTGAATTGTATGATAAAATGCTTTGGTAAACATGTATGAAAAATGTGGTAGCATAGACAAGGCAATGAATTGTTTGAAAAAATGTCTCAAAGAAATGTGGTCTCATGGTGATGGAATGGCATGAAAATCCATAGCACTTTGTATGTCATGGCATTCCATCACCATGAGACCATGTTTATTTCAGACATTTTTGTCAAGTAGTTCATTTCCTTGTCTATAGTATTGCTTGGTATTATGCTTTTGATAGATTTTTTCCAAGCATCCATAGCTTGTTCGAAAGCACTTGTTTTATGCTTTTAGCCATAGCAACAAGGAAATGAACTGTTTGACAAAATACTTTGGTAGAAATGTATGAAAATTGTGGTAACATAGACAAGGCAGTAAACT
This sequence comes from Sequoia sempervirens, assembly GCA_007258455.2. Lineage (NCBI taxonomy): Eukaryota > Viridiplantae > Streptophyta > Pinopsida > Cupressales > Cupressaceae > Sequoia > Sequoia sempervirens. The sequence goes on along the minus strand of VDFB02086081.1, from coordinate 11,351,962 downwards.
ATTTGATAAAATACATCAAAGAAATCCGGCCTCATAGAATGCCATGATAACAAAATGTAATTGGCAACTGCTCCTACTTATTAGTTATGCAATGTGAAGTAATTGCATAACTGCTTAGGTTGACTTTGTAAAAACTATATTGTAATTGAATTTTTGTCATCTATCAGCATCTAGTTATTAGTTATGCAGTGTGAAGTAATGCTTTGACTTTGAAAGATGTGCAATAAAAATGTAATCAACGATGTGAATATAAACTACAAAAAAATATTTTTTACAATTCATTAGTTAAAATATTTATTTTATTTTCTCTCTATATCTCTATATGCTATGGAAATACCTTTAAAATTCAAAATAAATAGATTTTATCTCTTGTTCTACAATTTTTTACGTTTCTTTAAATATGATTTTTTCCCAACTTTTTAAAAAACTCTTATACTTTTGGTTTGTCAAATTTTCCCCAAAAGATTTTTTTTGCTATGCATTTGAAGCATGAATCATACATGTGAATATATGCATTATACGTGAAGTATACATGTGAATAAGTGAAGCATACATGCGAATAAGTGAGGCACAAGTAATTGAAGCATTCCAAAGGATACAAACCACCAAGAATGGAGCTTATTTACACAATACGCTTTAGATGGAGCTTATTGAGCAATCGACAATAATTAATTAAGCATTAGATGTAAACAAAATCCATTCCTACAACATTCAAGCATATGATTTACAAAATACACATGATAACATCATTCAAGAATGGAAGTAGCAAAATAAGACTTTTTTAATCAAAAAGTCGTAAGGTATACAATGATATATATTAATAAAAGTATATAGAATATATCCAAAAAAGCCATATAGGCTTAGTACAAAGGAGCCATATTATGGACATAAAATGTCATGTATATATCGCTTGTACAAAACATATGTTCCAAAATGCCACATAGACATATCAAAAATGACCCTAATACAGTCATTTCCCTCTAGGGGAAGGAAATAGATCTCGTGGTGCCTTTGAAATTCAGCTGGATGGAGTGACTGTTGGTTCTCTGGTCTTTTGAACACACTTGCTAGTCCTCCTCTCTTCACTCTAGACCTTCAACTGATACCATAAAATGTAAAGATGTTAATACACAAAAATTGAATTGTGGAATGACATATAACAAAATATAATCACTTACAACATACAAATAGTCATCATTCACATTTACATCATTACCACATCCATGATCTAGAGTGACAACCACCTGTAGCAACCATCAAGATAGAAATTAAGCTAAACAAAAGTATCATGAAATTTTTCTATAATAGACCATAAAAGAGAAAATATAATGTCAAATTGACTAATCTATTACATACCTATCTCAATGGATCAAAACTGGCTATTGCTACAACAACTCTGTGGTCCATCATGCCACCAACATCACCAGGGCTGTCTAATGTCAACATCTGCAAATGGTAAATGAAAGAGTAAATGGTAGGGTGAACTATTAAATGTTAATGGGATGGGATTAGGAAGGAATAAAGGAACAAAAAGTGAATTAGGAGAAGATAATGTGACACGATCAAGGAATACAAATGTAATGTTTGTGTTTCTCATCAATTTTTTAGAATTGTATATGCAAAATTATGAAAACTAGCTAACATTTTTTTACAACACCATTATTGAATAAAGGCTACCTTAGTGTAAGGTCCTTGAGGAAATGAATTGTGAGGTGTGGAGGTCGAAGGTCCACTAGGAAACTGTTTGAAATCCAAAGCATGTTATGAGACACACATTCAAATATTAAATTCAACTGTTCAAATGCAATAATAATATCTTTAATACTAGTTGCATACCTGTGGACTCAACGTTGAGAATGAATAAGGGTACATGTAGGAATGGGGCACATCTCATGAACACTTCGACCCTAAAATTTTATCAAATCAAAATTCTACTAATTTACTTATTCTTAAATTGCAAAATATAGTTTAATAAGCAACATTAAATGAACTTGTTGAATTTCACCTGATTGTCAATGTTGAATGTATCATTCAAAAAATCATCTATGAAAGCCATCACCTCTGCAACTGATGTAGGTTTTGTACCTGCATCCCGAGCACTCTGATAATCATACACGCAAATTGCACCACAAGTGCCACAATGGTGGGGTGGAGCTCAAGGCCTACACGTCTCCTCCACACCAGGCTCTACTAGAGGCCTCACACACTGTAAAATGGTCTAGATGAGTGAGCCAATTGACTCCAGCGTGTCCACCTCTACACTATCCTTAACAATGGAAGCAATGGCGACATGCTCTACCATGGGTCTGTCCAAGGGTCTCGGTGCCAACTGTGGATTATGTCATGCAACAGGTCTATCATGTGTGGATCCCCCACCTCTACCTTGAAAGTCTAAGATGTCAAAATAATTTGGCATCTTATTGAGGATAAACTCACAATAGAGTTTCCTCAAAAAGTATTGTGGTACCTCATGGTTATTGTATGGAGTTTGGTCAAATACCATCCACCACCACTCCCAAAATTTATTTTTAATTAACTCATGGTGGCACCAATGGATGGGGAACCTCCTACATGTATGAGACAAAGGTGCGTTGGTTTTCGGGTCTGTAAATAGGGCACACAAGCCGACTTTGCTAATTTTTTTTTTTTTAACATCTACATATGACCAACCTCTAGCATAATATTGTTTCATATCATGCCTCTTATTTGACCAAAAATTTATTTTCTCCCTCATTTCTCATACATGAGATACAATTGACACTAATTCAACAATCCCTCTCCCATAAGAGTGGGTAAGGCATGCTCGGTTAATCTTACAATTAATTGTTCAATGCCTCTTTTATTGTTTTTAATTTGATTTAGAATATTTTCTTGTGTTCCTTGAGGATGCTTATGAATTGATGGAGGGGTTTCAGGTTGTTCTTGAATAGGAGGCTCTTCCTGAGGGGGTAACTGTGAATTCTCAAAGTTTCGAGGTGGAGATTCATTCCGTGATAATTAGAAAAAACATTTATTATAAAAACCTATTTCAATTTGCATTCTAAATCAAATTAGAAATCAATTGAATAGAAATACACGCCTCTTCGCAATCTTTGATGTCTTTGACGTGTTGGTGGCATCCTCGTGAAAGATAGCAAGCTAACGATGCAAATAATGGATGATATTTGGTGATCGCAAGTTGCAAACCTCCAATCCTCCAAGCCAAGCTGCAGGTTGAAGACAAATGAGGGTTTGAAATATGTTTTGTTCTTTTATTTTTCTTTTCAATTTGGCGCACACCAAATGACTCCAAGCATTTGGCATGCGCCAAATGACCAATTTCGGCCTTTTTAGCAAATTTTTACAATTTGACACCTAAATTGTGTCACAAATTGGTGCACTTACCCTAGTTTCTATCATGACCCGTATCATTACTGATATAAAATTGAACCTCTTTGATGATAATTCTATCATTTTTTCTACTTCGTGTACTATCTACATGAAACTCGATGTGTCTATATAAAACTTGCACAAAGATTGCAAGTTGCTCTAAAAGATAATATTGACTTTGAATCTTAGTTTGAGGACTAAATGTATAGTTCTCATAGAAATCTACAATAGAGAGAATACAACCTAATGGAAAGCAATTATTTGAATCACTAAATTTCTTAGCTTTCCATCTTGTACCATGACAATGCTACACATGTGGATATATGATATTGTGAAATTTATTCATAAATTCATTGTAAGGAAATCCACTCTCTTTCAAAACAATTTTTTGGCCTCAACTCCTAACTTCATTGAGTGTTTCTCATATTCAAATCTCTTCCAAATAAATTGCATTTCAGTATTGTCAACTTGTAAAAGATTCTTCAAATTTCCACAATCATTACATATATTTTTTATACACTAAACATTGAATTCATCTAAATCTTCTAATTTTTTGCATATAAGAGACTTCATAAAAAAAAAATTTGCTTCTAGGGATGGTTATATTTTGATGAATTATTGCCATAGCTTTTTTATATGACTATAGGTGTAGATAAAATTTAACATGATTTCGACAAAAAGTTTCACATACTTTGTTTATATGTACAAATGATGGTTGTAGTGTCTCAAACATCCTTTGACAAATCTTCAAATTTAAAACTTATTGCTTGAATGCTTCAAAAAGTTCACTTTGTGTTGTATCTATAAACTTTTCTGGATGAGAAATTTGTGTACCATCTTCACCTATTATTTGTATAGTATCCCTTCTATTGGAAGAAACACGAGAGTGGTTGGTCCAATATTCAACCACCTATTTCTTTACATCTTTTGAAATTCTATCATTTTAGGGAACCCTACAAATATTTACCCAAATTTTCTCAATATTTTCATCTATTTTACTTCTCTTTTCAATATACCTTTGAATAGTTCTCCTAGAAATATTTAGTAATTCATAAATTGTTTGAACTTGTATTCTATTTCATAATTTATTACTAGAAATTATAGTCATCAATGCTCTACGTGCAACACTTGGATCACTACTCAACTCTTATTTTCAATAAAATTCAATGCTTCTTACAAGTTTTCAACAAATTTTTTTTTAATGAACTTGATGAATTTTTCCTATTATCAACCCCTAACAACTCCAAAATAGGGGTAATTTCTTTTCACCTAAATAATTTTGCAAATAACTATGCTCTTCCAATTAGAGATTTTTCTTCCAAAAATTCATCCCATATTCTTTTAGAGTGTAATTTTACCGTGCTTTCAAATAACATATCTTTAGATGACATATTATTGAAAAGAGAATCCTCATCCATCTCCATCAGATTTTCCATACCATAGAGAAAATTTCTATTACTAGGTTCAATTTGTTCTTGTACCTGTACATCACCTTAATTTTCAATAATTTTTATGGGTTGTTCTTGAGTAGATGTTCATTCACTCTCCTCTTCTTCTCTCTTTTTTGATCATACTTCCTTTTCCTAGTCCTTTTACTCCCTATCACAAATTGCACCCAAATTTCAATTCACCTACATACAAATGTACACACATGCTTTCAATGAATGTAGTTAATATTGCATTAATAGAAGAAGTTAAATATTGTTCATTTATTTTAAATCCAAAGTAAAAAAGAAGAAGTTATAACATTGGTTTTTAAAACATAATGAGCTTATATATTTATACCATAAGCACTCTATAACCTCAAGAATCATCTAAAAATTATTATATATGGAAAATTCATGTGTACACAACATGTAAGAAATAATTAACATGAGCCATACACTAGATTATTGTCTAGTATCTTTGTATTGACATAAAAAATAACACAAACATTTAAATAAAAATAAAGAAAAGACAAAAAAATAGGTCTTAACTAATGGTATATTGAATGAACTCAAGTCCCCAAGAAGATTACAACCATATTTTCATTATACTCAAATTTTGAATTGTTTGAACTTGAATATAAGGGTCCTACATTACTTATGTTACATTTCTCTAGTGATATATAGGATGATAAGGTTCATCAATTAAAATTTCTTTAAATATGTGTATAAATTGTACAATAAAGGTTCATCAATTAAAATTTCTTTAAATAAATAAATTACAAACATATCATGATCATATTTAGTATATATCACTTGAAAATATTTAGCATGTAACTAGATGTACACTAGATCATGATATCACTTACTATCACCTCTAAATGCATAAATATGTGGATCTTTTTAATAAAATGAGTACTATAAAACATAGAAAGAGAAACATCATGCTTGATATACCTAAATGTGTAGATCACTAGCTCATATTATAAATTTGGCATGACATTCAAGCTCATAATTTTCAATATCACATGTGATAATGAAAGCCAATTAGATCATCATTTAAAAGGAATCTCATGGACATCCTTGAACTACAAAAATAGTTTAGAGACAAAGAAGGGGTAAATTAAATTACACATGTATCACAACCCTTTATGTATTCAAAGAAGGGGTATTGTTACATGTATCATGTACATCAACCCTTAAAATGTATTCAAAGAAGATAGCTCATTATTTAGAATTAGATTTAGATAGAACATGAGATCAAAAAGAATGTGTTCACAAGAAATATAAACTAGATCTAATATCTTGAGAATCACATGATGAAGCATCTAGCAATGAGGAACTCTAGAGGATACTTGGGAAAATGGGAATCTAGACATGCACAAGTTGTTCAAAAATGTATAATGTAGGGTATCTTCAATTATGTATGAATCAAACTTGGGCTAACAAAGGAAATTTGGGTTGAACCTTAATTTTGGAGGAAGATAGTACACAGATCATAAAAGGATAAGAACTAGATGATTTTTATTGGTTATAGGACACATGAAGTTAGAAAAGAATGCAATTATGGATTGTAAAGAATGGGACTTGATCTCCAAGTATTATATACATAATCAATTCATGTGAACCTAAGATGTGCCAACCTAGTGCAAGAGAATGGGAAAAATTGGACACACATAAGGTCTGGAAAGATCTAGTCAAATTTTTATGATAAAATATAGATGGACAAGGTAGTCACATCTGAAGGAGAGAATCCATAAAAATGCATCAACATTATTTTCAATAAAATCCAATTGAATGAGTGGGAATGGGAATAATTTAGAGAATGCAAGAAGATCATCATCAAAGAAAAATGAGGAAGGAGAATGGAACACATAAGTGATACAAGAACTAAGTTGGAAACTAAGAAAATTTCACTAACATAGAGGAAGTTCTACCTAAAGAAGGTACAAAGGTTTCCACAAAATACAAATAATTCCAAAGTATAAGGAGGATGTACACTTGAGAATAGGAGGAAATATTTCAAGAGAAGAAATTGGACAGTAAAATGACTCCAAGTAGGGAAGATAAGAATGGAACCAAATATAAAAGATAAAGCTAATCTAAAAATAAAGGAAGAACATAGATTTGGTGATCAATAATAATGAAATCTAAGAATTTAATTCATATTTCTCATATTAAGTGGTTTCTCTTTGTCATGGGTAACCTCGATATCATCATGTAATGTAAGAAAAGATCATGAAGCATGAATGTCCATACATGATCTAGGCTAACAAAGTATCATCAATACATATTCCAAACATAATGCGAGGTATATATCTAAATAAATATTGATAGGTCTCACATAAGCTATGGGAGAATGGTGATCATGAAACACATCATAAAATATATAATAAGGAAGGATATAAAAATAACATGGATCTATGGACATATCTAATCTTCATGACACATAGAAGGAATATCATCATAAGATGCAACAATTTCATGTATAAATAAGGGAGAAGTGGCTTTGAATCACATAATACATAATGATTATATAAAACACGCTAGGTGAAGTTAAGCATATTTTTACAAATTTCATAGTACAAGTTTGTAGGTGCACTTGAATGATCCAAAATTGTGGGTCTTTGTACATGTGTACACCATAACCTAATAACCCTAGTGAACTCAACCATATTCAAATGAAAATTAACTTTAAATGCACTCATGAAAAGAGTGGCATAATCAATTATAAGTTGAAGATCAACGTACCTTCAAAAATGGCTCTCCTATTGTCTAAATACGTTTTATTTTGCTGAAATAAGTCTTCTATTATTGAAATAAGCCTTATTTTGTTGAAATAATCCTTCTTTTGTTGAAATAAGCCTTCTTTTATCGAAATAAGCCTTTCTTTGTATTTTACCAAATATTCTTGAGTTAAAAATCTAAAAAAAAAAATTCTGTGAATGGTTTTCAGCCTAAAAAAATTTAATCGACCACTTGTCGGTCGATTATGTTTCGGTCAAGCATGTTTTGGTCAAGAGGGTTTTAGTTGACACCCGTTTGACTAAAAAATGGTCCAACTAAACATATCTAGGTGGCATCCTACTTGGCAGCAACTCACCTTTTTTTAGAGTTTTGTGAAACATTCAACTTCAATAGAGTATTTCTTTAGTCATAATTATTTTTCTAAAAAAAAAAATACCCTTTTGTAGATCTCAGAGCGGTGAATCCAAACATGTAATTTTTTTATATTTTGATTAGTTATTTTATTTTTAAAACAATGCAAGTAGGTTGTAGAAGTTAAAAAAGAGGTTGATTAGAAATTAAAAAAAATAGTAAAACATATTAATTTTTTTTGAAAAATATATGGTGCACTAGAGGAGAGAGTCCTCTTCAAAAGGGTATAATTTATTTTTTGAAAATGATTAAAAAAATAGACAATAGTTGACATCTAATGAAAACTATCAAATTCTAAAAAGTTTGAATTTAAAATGTTATTACGAGAAAAATATGCATCAAAATTTGATTGTTTTCCATGCGCTAGATATTGAAGTTACTTATTTGGAGAAAAAAATCAAGGGAAAATAAAGCTTTTTTCAATTTATTTCTTGATGTCCAGTGAATGCCACTTTTTTCTAAAATTTTCAACATTCAAAAATCTGTTCTTAAATTGATAAAAAATTAATGAAAACAATTTTTAAACAATTTGAAAAATTACAAGTATAAACTTCATCAAAAGTTCTACATTTCATTACTATACATCATTTTGAAATTCAAAACATAAAGATCACTTTTATGTGGTCGAAGTTCAAATTTTTTTTTGTTGCTGGTTGATTCCTTTATAAAGTGTGACACAGGTTTGTGCTTTTACCCAAAAGCACCTATTCAGGGACTGATTCACTCTAGAGAAAATGGGTTATAGAACAAGGTTTGTAAATGAAATGAAGAAAATAAGTGTTCCATCTTTTGGGAGGTGGAACACAAACTAAGTGTTTAAGGACCAAGACCTATTTCCTTCAAGTTTCATTCAAGGAAACCCTAGAGATCTCAATCTAGGGATGTAAAGGGGAAAGAGATCTACAATAAGGATGTCCTAAGGTGTGATTAAAGACAATAAAGGGTTTCACCACCAAGCTAGGGCTTGGAAAGACAAGAAATGAATGTAACATGCAAACTTGACTAAATGACCTAGGAAATGAAACTGAAATGAAGAATAACAAACCTAGAATGAGTACAGGTGCACTTGGAAGAAGGATGAGGTCAAAACAGGCTCCAAAACCCTAAAATCCTAATCTTTAAAGCCCACTAGAACTCATACACCAGTCTAGGCGATTTAGTCCCAGACTAGGGTTTCTGTGCCAAAACTATAATCTATCAATAACTACTTTGAATCTCCTAGAACCTATAAAATGGTAGTACTAGGACTCATATGCCACAAGTGGTGATTTAGTCCTAGTATTATGGTTTTGCTAAAAGTTTGGTATTCTCTAGTGATCTCCTATAGCTTCCTTCCTACCAAATCTATGACTCAGAAACACTAATTTGCAACATGTAGGTGACTTTCTCTGATTATGCAATGTAGATGACAACTTGAAAAAAATTATGTAGTCTTGTCTTCAAAAGATGTTTAAGCTCTAAGACACCTAGATCTACAATCACACATATAGAGAGAGAAAGACTTGTTGACTGTTACGAAATAGGGGTTTGCCTTAGTCAAACCCCATTTAGGTAATTAAACCTTATGATGAACAATGCTTAATCTTGGATTTTGAATGCTACATCACAACACTAGCTCAAAAACATGCTTTATGTCTTATGATCTTGAATTGCTACAACAAATGATGAAATCTGCCCTTGAATGCCTTTGAAATGCTCTTGAAAACCCTATGATGCTCTTGTGAATTCTTAGGATGATATCATGAATGATTAAGTGAAATAATGATTTGAAACCTTTTTTTTATAGGCATTCCATCCAATTTATCGTTTATTAGATCCCAAATGCCAACACACATGAGATTTGAATTCAAAACCCTGATTTCCCACTCAAAACTTTAAAAGGAGGCCAAATGGGACTCATATGCCACTTGTGGCATATAGGTCCCATTTGGGTGGGACTCATATGCCCAAGGTGGCATATGGGTCCCACTAGGCCTTTTTAGCTTGAGGAAATGTCAGGAAGTTAAGAAATGGAGTGTATTTATTGATTATGTCAAGTTCTCAGTTGAAATAAGCCTTGAGATGCATAATAAAGGGTCTTAGGGGCCTATTAATGATGATATGAAGGTCATAAATGCAAGAGGGCCCAAAAATTAATGTGAAGGTGTAAATAAATACACTTTACAACACTAAATTAAGGAAACAATAGGTTAATTTAGCTTAAAAGGGCCCTAAACCTAATGTGAATGTGTAAAACACATTACAACACTAGATCAAGGAAACCTTACGTCCATTTTAATGTTAATAATTTCCAAATTAAGTGTGAAAATGTAGAAGGATAAATTTTTCTACACTACATATAGCACCCACTTTAGTCAGAGGAGGAACTTGCTTCAAACTCACTTTAAAGTAGACATTCAAGCTTGGTCCCTATGTACCGATGTGGATGGTATATGATGGCAAAGATTGAGGTGGTGGTCAATCCCCCTATGTCAAACCAACATAAACACAAATGGACACACACAAGGTGTATGATATGTAGCAAAATAAGATACATAGATACTCAATGTCAAAGAAATAAAGTCGTGAGAAAAAGAAAGGAAAGGTGGATCAAGCCTCGACCGTTTGTCACGCACATTATGGATCAGATCTAAGTTGTTTTTCCAAAAATGCACACTCACTCTGAGGCAATGGAACTTCAGGTTATCCATTGAGTGAGTATTCAAAGTGTGGATTACAAGTGGAACACAATGTCCACTATGCAAACCAAATGCATGCTCACAAGGGCTAGTGGAACCTTAGGCCATCAAGTAAGTGAGCACCAAGAGAGGTGAAACACATACACACATGGCCGGTATGCACTCACACACAAAAGAAAGTGGCTATGTGAAAGTCACGCCTAAGTTTGGTTCCCATACACACAACCATACCAAAGCTATACCTCTTGATAACTTTGATATGGTGCCACACAACAATGATCTTCAGTCTTCATGAGGCAAGAAAAGCTTTGTATTCTTGATACTCATGAACAAGTAGGATGGCTCCATAGGCAAGCAAAGTGTGTTATGCAAGGTGGCCATATAAGAGATGTTGTAAATGTGAAATGGTGTAAGGTATCTTCTTTGTTCATGTAAGGTATCTTCTTAGGAAACATCGTGCCTAATGTCTCCAAGAGTGGAAAAGTCAAAGAAATATCACACTCTTAGAGGAAATTGATGAGTTGAAAAATGGATGCTTTATGGTTTTGGACATACAACATCACTTTTCTCCAACTAACATTCAAGGATTCCCCAGAGATCTCAACCCAAGAGTGGAATAAAGGTAAGAGATCTACTAAGGGACTTCCCTAGGGTATGATTTCAAATTATAAGAGGTTGAATTAGGGGGTCACCACCAAGTTAATACTTGGAAAAGACAATGAAGTGCAAGATAAAATGTAAAGCCCTAATATGATGCAAACATGAACTAAATAACCTAGAAATGCATATAAAGCATAATAACAAGCCATGAAATGAAATATGTGCACTTGGGAATCTAAAGATGACCAGAAGGAACCCTGAAATGCTGGAAATTCTAACTTTTTGACCTAGTGGGACTCATTTTCCATTTTGGGTGAATTAGTCCTAGATCTGGATTTTTGCACAGGAACAAGTTTCAGGAAAAAGGGTATCCGAATCTACAAAAATATTTGGAAAACAACTACAGTGGGACTCATTTACCACTTGTGGTGAATTAGTCCTATTTTACTTTTTTGGGAATTCAAAGTCTAAATCTGCTCTTCTCAATCTACTCAATATACTTCTCCAAGTTTCTAGATCCAAAACTCTGGTTTTAGGGTTGTAGATGACCTTTTAGTTAGGATTATCACCTTGCAAATGAGGAGACAACTCCAACAAGCTTGTAACCTAATCTTCAATGATCTTTCAAGCTCCAAGAAACCTAGATCTACAATCACACTTGTAAAGAGGAGAAAACTTGTTGATTGCTAGTGAATAGGGGTTTTCCTTGGTCAAACCCCTTTTAGGTAATTAAATCAAATGATGAAAAAATGAAATGAAGGCATGAAACAAAGAACATGAATCATGGACAATAATAGGGTATGTGTAGGATCATGATGGGCCAAAAAGTGGCAATATGATGGGTATGTGACTGACGACTTTTATTTTACCCAAAATTGATGAAACAAAAATAGTTTTTAAAGGAGATTCTCAGCTTTCCACCAATATAAATTATGCCTTACTTTGAATTTAATAAGTAATTATTATTCATTTTCTATTTGAATTACGACTAAATTCCTAATTGATACGCTGATTGAAAAACATCTATAGCTTTCAAACGGTATCACATTTTTTGAATCCAAAACATGCATCACATTTTATACTTCACATACTATAGAATTAAAGAAAAAATGAGCCTTGACATGGATCACAGGAAGTCAGATATGTTGCTTTATATTTTTTAAAGTTGTATTAAAATTCATAATTAATTATTTACTTGAAAGATTATTAAATATGCATCACATCGCAAGATATGAGTTCTTTCATTTATATCTAAAATCTTATAAAAAAAAATTCTATCATTTTATTGTATTAGGTGGAATAGATACCTACTTATTTTTTCCTTTGAAATTAAGTATTAAATTAGTTTTCACCAAATAGATTTATTTTATTTTATTTGTAGCCAGTAGTTAGAAACTACATTCAATTTTCCTTTGATTTCTTACATATTTTTGAAATAATATAGATAACTTATTCAAATTTTATGTCAAGTTTCCTAACTCATTTTTTCTGAATTTTGCCACTTGAGGGTCTATTTTTTTCATGATGATCCTGTACATACCCAATAACTTGAATGATATTTTATAAATGATGTCTTGTAAAGGGTATGAGCAAGATCATCATGGAAAAATCAGGCCCTTAAGTGGTGAAAAATTCTGAAAAATCAGAGTTAGGCAACTTGACATAAAAATTTGAATAAGATATCTATATTATTTCAAAAATATGTAAGAATAGAATATGTAGCAAATTCAATGTAGTTTCTAAACTACTGAGGTTTATTTAAAAAAAAAACAAATCCATTTAGTGAAAATTTAAAATTTTAATGGAGTAGAACTTAAATTTTAGGGGAAAAATAAGTAGGTGTCTGTTTGACCACCCTACCTTTAATGATAATATTTTTGTATAGGATTTTAGATATAAGTAGAGGAATCGGGTCTTGATGTGATGCATATTTTTTGTAATTTTTGCCAAGTAAATAATTAATTATGAATTTTTATTACAACTTTTAAAAACTATAAAAACTCATATGTTTGACCACCTTAACTTGGTCAAAACTTCATGAAATTCATCCTTTTAAAAAATCCTATAGTATGTGAAGCATAGAATGTGAGCATGTTTGATTCAAAAATGTGTTTGAAAGCTATAGATGTTTTTCAATCTATCAATCGTGACTTTAGTCATAATTCAAATAGAAAATGAATAATAATTATTTATTAAATTCAAAGTAAAGCATAATTTATATTGGTGGAAAGTTGAGAATCTCCTTTAAAAACCCTTTTCATTTCATCAATTTTGGGTAAAACAAATGTTGTCAGCCACATACCCTACACAAACCTATCATATCACCACTTTTTGGGCCATCATTGTCCTACATATACCCTAAATCTACAACTCAACATGACATGGCCATGAAGGATGTAGATCATGATCTTGACAATAGTTGTAAAACAATGCTTGATCTTGGATCTTCAATTCTACATCACAACACTAGCTCAATAACATGCTTGATGCTTGATATCCTTGAAATGATGATGGATCTTGAATTGCTACAACAATTGATGAAGATTTCTGCTCTCTAATGCTTTAGAAATGATCTTGCAAACTCTCCTAACAGTCTTGTAAAGTCTTGGAATGCTTAACTCTTGAGTGTTTGGCTTGATATCATGTAGGCTTGGTGTGAAATAATCATTTGAAAGATTTTTTATATAGGCAATGCACTCAAATGACCATTTATTTGATCCCAAATGCTGACATAGAAGAAATTTAAACTTAAAACCCATTTTTTCCTACTCAAACTTTGAAAATCAGCCAAATGGGACTCATTCACCCAAAGTGGCAAATGTGTCCCACAGAGCCTATTTTGAGTGCTAAAGTGTCGAAGAGTGTGTAAATTAAGCTTATGTGTTGATATTTTTGGGTTTTTGATTGAAATATACCTTGGGATGCATAATATCAGGTCTTAGGGTCCTATTAATGATGATATTGTGGACACAGAAAAAGTAACCCTTCTACTTTTTCTATCTCGTTTGGGCCCTCCTTGTGATTTTGACTTAATTGTGCCTTGATTTAATGTTGTAATGTGGATAACACATTGACATTAGGTCTCGATCCCTTGTGAACTAAAAAAGAACTCAAATGGTACCTTACTTAAGTGTTGTAAAGTGTTGTAATGCACTTTCACACATTTCAAGGGTTTTGTTAATATATTTCACCTAAATAACCTCTTTTCATCATTTACCAAGTCTTATTTCAAAGTGTTGTACCAAAATTTTACACTATTTAGGCTTGTCATTAATAATTGGACTTTCTTATGCTTTAATTGGCCCTATTTTACATCTACAGGCCTTACTTATGAGTATTTTTGAGAATAAACTCGATAAACATCATTTAAAACACTGAAGTCCCAAAACCCACTTCAAATTCCTAAGGTGGGACCCATTCGTCATTTTGGGTGAATGAGTCCCCTTAGGTGGGACCCATTCACCAAGAGTGGCGAATGAGTCCACTTTGACACAAAACTAAAAAATAATTCAAATTTCTACTAGGTTTTCATTTTCTAAGATCTAAGGTTGGCTTGTGATGTATTTTTGGGAATTATTGCATAATTGTGTATAAATATAAGGTTTTTTCACTCATTTCACCCCCAATATCCTAATAAATCCAACAAGCAATCAAGTATTTTAGAATTCATGCATTTTGTTTACAAGAGCATTCAAGCACTTTGGAGCCATCACTCACATGTTTGGAGCATTCTACTTCAAGGGTTTGGTGAGTTGTAGCATTTCTTTTGTACATTCATCATTTTGTATTCTATTTAATTTCATTTCAAGGGTTTAATTACCAACAAGGGGTTTGACCAAGGAAAACCCCTATTCACTAACCCCTCAACAATTTTTCCCTCTCTTTGCATGTGATTTGTAGGTTCAGGTTGCATATTTTTCAAAGAGAAAGATTGGAAAATTTGTCATCAAATTTTCAAAACCATCCAAAGTTTTTAAAGTCCTAGGAGAAGCTTGGAGAAGACCTACAAGTTGAATTCTCCAATTTTGGACCCAGAAACCTGTCAGGAGTAGAAGTACAAACTGAAAGCTACAAATTCCACTTTTGAATTCCCAAAAAATTGGAAGTGGACTGATTCACTATTAGTGGCAAATGAGTCCCACTATAGGAGCCTAAAAATGAGTTTTGTAGATCATAGTACCCATTTGTATGAAACCTGTTCCGACATTATTCACCCGAAGCAGAACTAAGTCGCCTAACTTGGTGTATGAGTCTCAATTGGCATCAACACTGAAGTTTTTAGGATCCAAGAGCTCCATTCCATCTCCAACAATTTTTTAGGTGAACATTTCTAATTTCATAACTTTTTGTTACATTCTACTTGCATTTCTAGGTCATTTTGCATATCACATGTTTTCAAACATCTTCCACTTTCCAAGTTTACACTTGGTGGTGAACCCCCTTTATTGTCTAATTCATCTCCAAGGATATCTTATAGTCAAATCTCTCACATCCTTCATTGGGCTGAGATCTCTAAGGAATTCTTGAATGTGAACATTGGGAAAATGTATTTCTTTCCTTTTATCCATTTTGTGGACAAGGAAGTTGTGCATTTCATTTCCACTATCCACATTTTGGTGAACCTGACTTTTGAACATCATAACTCTATTTTTGAGTGCATTTACATCCTAGATTTAGATTGCATTGTATTTTACACTAGTTAATCTTCATTCTAGGGTTTCAATATTTGCATTAGTGAAAAATTCATTTAGCTTAAATTATTGCACTTAATCTAATTAAAAATCACTAAAAATTTTCATTTTCATATCATATTTTCATTAGAAACTTAAAAAGCATAAAATTCATTTAAAAAATTATGAAAATTTTCTAAAAAATCCATACTAGGACTCATTCACCACTTAGGGCGAATTAGTCCCTTTGCACTACAATTTCTAT
Organism: Sequoia sempervirens; assembly: GCA_007258455.2. NCBI lineage: Eukaryota > Viridiplantae > Streptophyta > Pinopsida > Cupressales > Cupressaceae > Sequoia > Sequoia sempervirens. The sequence continues at coordinate 11,335,797 of VDFB02086081.1, read as the reverse complement.
CATTTCCAGTTCATTTTCTAAATTTTTGTTTTTTGTTGTTTTTTTGTTTTAGTTTCCAAATTTACTATTTCATTCAATTCATTTCATCTAGTTTACTTTCATCATAGATATGTGTTTTAATAAGATTTGGATGTCATTGAAGTCCTTAGTGGATGTGTCAAGTTGTGCCTTTGGAACTAATCCTAATGACATTGAACTTACTCGTGCTCCTTCAACTCCTCATGCATGTCCTCCTCATGATGTTGACATCATTGGGGAAGATGATGAAAACATGGATAAGTTCCTAAATGATTTCCTTTACAACCTTGAAGCTAATGCATCATTTTATCCATCCATGAATCAACCAAATCCTCCCACAATACCACATCCTGAGATGTTTGGTTACTTACATCCTAAAACAAAAGTTGAACCTCAGTTCCCTACAACAAGTGAACCTAGTTCTTCTAGACAAGCAAACACTCAACCATTTTATGATAACAAAGTAACAAACAATCCAATCAACCTTGAAGAAACATATGGAAAAGGATTCACAATCTTGAGCAAACAAGGATGTGACACAACAAGTGAACATGAAATTCATCAACTTCTAGAACAAATACCAAACGATGAAAAAAAAAGGGAATAGGCTATCAAGATCCCCCTCATAACAACAATCCTCCTAGTGAATATCTAAGGCTTCATGATGATGGCATGGTGATCTTTGATTATCCCCCCAACTTTAATGTCCTTCTTCCTAGAGAGAAACCCTTGCTTAATAAGAGTGACAAGGATGAGAGGACCACTTTGGGTCCTCCTTCAATTAGAGAGAAGGGTGAATCTAGAAAATGCAAGAGGCCTTACAAGTTGCAAAAACTAAAGTTTCCTCTCTATCCACCTCCTGAAAGTGAAAGGAAATTACAAATAATTTTAAACAAAGAACTAATATTATTACCACCTGTGAATAGGTTAGTGATATATCCTAAAGATGAAAAAGTTCCACATTGTGCATATCATCGAGTTCTTGGACATAGTAGTGATGAATGTTGTGCATTGCAAGAAATATTGAGCAAGTATCACTTCGATGGAAATAATTTCTATCTAGTGATTGCATAGCACACTCTCCTACCCTTTTTCATGCAATAGTTGTAGAATGTTACATTTCTCACTATTACATGACCTTTCCCATCACCTATCTTGGCTCATTCTTTTCTCACACTCAGTGAGGGAAAGCCATTGTAAGCCTTGTCCAAGTAATGCATTTTTCATTGTCCCTTAGCTGTGTTGTTCACCTTTCGCTTATGCAGACTGAGATTTGAAGGAAAATGACTTGCTCAACGGTTGACTCACATTTACCTTACTAGTCTTTTGCATTTTTTTTTTCTTCTTCTTTTTATTTTGTGTGATTGCATGTGCATAATGTGATCCCTCATAAAATTTTTTTTGATGTTCTCTCTCTTTGTGACATTCCTCTATTTGTACCTTCATTCTTCTCTATTTTGTACATCAATTTTTCCTTTTACACAAGTCTTATCCATTTTCTTGTGTTTTCCTTTTGGGGATGATGCAAGGCATTGAGACATTCATGTCTCCTTCATGTTGACCCAAAAGGATTTCTTTTTCTTTTCCTTTTCTTTTGTCTTTTTCTTGTGTTTTCCTTTTGGAGATGACACAAGGCATTGAGACACCCTATGTCTCTTCCATGTTGACCCAAAATATTTTTCTTTGTTTTCACTATCTTTGTGTCATTCTTCCAATTTTGTGTATTTTGGGGATGATGATAGTTCCAAGCTCTCTAAAAGCAATGTAGCAAAGAAATACTGACCCCAAATCCATAGATCCCTTATGTGTTTGGTGTTTTCATTTTGGGGGAAACCCCTCTCTTTTCTTTTTATCTCTCATGATGTAGCTTTACTCGGAAACATATGACTTGGCATAGGGCTTTCCAAGTTGGCTCTCATTTCTTCTTTCTTTGTATTTTTCATTTTTCTACTTTAAAGTAATTTCTCACAGCATGGTGTTTAGCAATTCCTTTAAAGTGGGGGCATACATTGGCATTATCCTTTTTCTTTTTTCCTTTTTCTTAATTCTTAGTGCAACCTTCTCACTTCATGCAATGTGTTTTGTCACTTTATGGATGACATTGGGTATTATCTATTTCATTAGTGTGATCTATCTTACCATATTACATTTGTCTTGGTGGCTTGATATGACATATTGCATCCCCTAAGTTGCGAATTTTCTATTCTTTGATCAGTCCTCTCTTGGAGACATTAGGCACAATGTTCCCTAAGTTAAATACCTCATATGAACTAAGCAAAACTCCTTTGAACATCCTTTGAATGTTTCATTTTGCATAATTTTTTATATGGACACCTTGCATAACATAGGTTGCATGCCTATGGAGCCATCGCATTTGTTCATGAGCTCCAAACATACAAATTTTTTCTTGTCTCGTGAAGCTCAAAAGACTATTTTTAGTTTTGTGGTGCCTTATTAAAGTTATCACAAGGTATAACTTTGGTATGGTTGAGTGGGAAGCCCATTCCAAGGCATGACTTTTCCCATAGCCACCTGCGTGTGTGTGAGTACATACCAGCCATGAGTGTATGCTTCTCACCTTTTACACCTTCTCACCCAGTGGAAAACCATGAGTTTCATCACCTCAGAGTGAGTATGCATTTTTTAGACAAACAACCTAGATATGATCCACATCATGTTGGAAAAATGATCAAAGCTTGATTCAATTCTTTCTTTTTCTTTTCTTTTTCTCTCTTTCATCTTTGGCACTGTATACTTGTGCCTTGTCGTTGTTCTTGATATCATTTTCATGTGTGTTCCTTTGTGATTATGATGGTTTGTCATGGGATATTTATCTTGGGGGCTTGATCACCCCTCTTGATCATTGTTGTCCTATCTTGCTAGAATTGGTTCATTGGAACCACTCTTGATGTGTGTTGGTCTACTTTAGTGTGAGTTTGAAGCAAGTTCATCTTCTCACTAAAGTGGGGGCTAAATGTGGACACCAAAAAAGTAACCCTTCTACCTTTTTTGTCTTGTTTGGGCCCTCCTTGTGATCTTGGCTTAATTGTGCCTTGATTTAATGTTGTAATGTGGATAACACATTCACATTAAGTCTTGGGCCCTTCTGAACTAAAAAGGAACTCAAATGGTACCTTACTTAATTGTTGTAAAGTGTTGTAACACACTTTCACACTTTTCTAAGGTCTTGTTAATAATTTCACCTAAATAACCTATTTTCATCATTTACCAAGCCTTATTTCAAAGTGTTGTAACAAACTTTCACACTTTTCTAGGATTTTCATCAATAATTGGACCTTCTTATGCTTTAATTGGCCCTATTTGACATTTACAGGCCTTATGAGTATTTTTGAGAATAAACTAGATAAACATCATTTAAAATACTTAAGTTCGAAAACCCACTTCAAATGCCTAAGGTGGGACCCATTCACCATTTTGGGTGAATGAGTCCCCTTAGGTGGGACCCATTCACCCAGAGTGGTGAATGAGTTCCCCTTGGCACAAAACTCAAAATTAATTCAAAATTTTGGCAGGTTTTCATTTTCTAAGATCTAAGGTCAGCCTGTGATGTTGTATTTTTAGGAATTATTGCATAATTTTGTATAAATATAAGGCTCTTTCACTCATTTCACCCCTAATCTCCCAATTAATCCAACAAACAATCAAGTAATCTAGCATTCATGCATTTTTTTTGTAAGAGCATTCAAGCACTTTGGAGCCATCACTCACATGTTTAAAGCATTCTACTTCATGGGTTTGGTGAGTTATAGCATTTATTTTGTTCATTCATCATTCTATAATCTATTTCTTTTCATTTCGAGGGTTTAATTACCAACAATGGGTTTGACCAAGGAAAACCCCTATTCACTAACCCCTCAACAATTTTTCCTTCTCTTTGCATGTGATTTGCAAGTTTAGGTTGCAAATTTTTCAAAGAGAAAGATTGGAAATTTTTTCATCAAATTGTAAAAACCATCCAAAGTTGTCAAAATCCTAGGAGAATCTTGGAGAATACCTACAAGTTGAATTCTCTAGTTTCAAACCTGGAAACCTATTAGGAGTAGAAGTGCAGATCGAAAGCTACGAATTCCACTTTTGAATTCCTAGAAAACTAGAAGTGGACTAATTCACCATTAGTGGTGAATGAGTCCCACTGCAGGAGCCTAAACATAAATTTTGTAGATCGGAGTAGCCATTTGTCCAAAACCTGTTTTGACATTGTTCACCCAAAGGAGAACTAAATTTCCCAACTTGGCATATGAGTCCCAGTTTGCATCAACAGTGAATCTTTTAGGATCCCAGAGCTCCATTCCATCTCCAACAAGTTTTCAAGTGCACATTTCCAATTTCATAATTGTCTATTGCATTCTACTTGCATTTCTAGGTCATTTTGCATATCACAACATGTTTTCAAACATCTTGTGTTCTCCAAGTATACACTTGGTGGTGAACCCATTACTTGTTTTCATTCATTTCCAAGGATATCTTATAGTCAAATCTCTGATATCCTTCATTGGGTTGAGGTCTCTAAGTTATTCTTTAATATGAGCATTGTGAAATTTGATCCCTCTTCATTCATTCCCCTTTGGTGTGAACACGGAAGTTGAGCATTCCATTTCCATTGTCCATAGATATAAAGGTCATAAATGTAAGAGGGCCCAAAATCCAATGTGAAAGTGTAAATAAATACACTTTACAACATTAAATTAAGGAAAAAATAGGTCTATTTAGCTTAGAAGGGCCTTAAATCCCATGTGAATGTGTAAAAAACATTACAACACTAGATTAGGTCCATCTTAGTTTACAAGCCTCCTAAATTTAATGTGAAGGTGTAAATAAATACACTTTAAAACATTAAATTAAGGTAGAGTTAATTTAGCTTAAAAAGGTCCCAATACCTAATGTGGATGTGTAAAACACCCCACAACACTATATCAAGGTGACATTAAGTCCAGCTTATCATTAATTATTCTTGAATTAAGTGTGAAAATGTACACGACAACATTTTTTGACACTATAGAAATCAAACTCAATGATGCCACCAAGAAAAGGATGCATCACAAGAATAAATAAAAACACATAATGAAATATGAGTGTCGATGTGTGTCCCCACTTTAAAGCAGTTGCTAACACCATTATTGTGAGTAATTGGTTTAAAGTAGAAAAGGACATGAGAGATTATTCAAGAATCCCTATGCTAAGTCATATGTTTCCAATAAGCTATGTCATGACAAGGGAAGGGGTTGCCCCCAAAATGTATAACTCAGTCTGTCACATGCGAGCCAACTTAAGGCATGTCATCCACATCCCAAGCTTGATCTTATATGTACATGAAAGGAGGTCAACTAGACAAAAGAGACAACAACAAGTGACGTACAAGGACAAGGCTACTTAGCCCCTTTCCCCCACTTAGTACAGGACAAGGATGAATTGAGATGATTGATGAGAAACTTTCTAGAGTGAAAATCAGTATCAATTAGAGGAATTAGGTTCCCCAACATAAGTAAGAGAACCACACTCCTTAAGATGTTGAATTTGATTACTCAAAGCCTTACATTCATTAGTAAAATGACCAAGAACTCTATTATATGCACAAAATGAAGTCTTCTAGTAAAATATCTTTTGTGTTCTTGGAGGGAGAGATATCAAATGATCTTGGAGGAGTCTTGACAAGACACTCTCTTGATCAATAGTCTAGAAGATGTTCCTTTATTTTGTGACAAAGGTATCTCTCCTTTATAGGAGGATGTAAAATCTATCAAATTTGAGTCATAAGTGTTTTGTGTGATGACATTAGCGTTAAGTGAGGATTTTGCTATTTCTTTCATTTCTTTCAAAGGATAATACTCAAGACCACTAACTTGTCTATCAGTTCAGGATGCACTAATTTTAAAGTTGGCTTAGAAGAATCTTTTGTAAGAGTGTTTATATTGAGTGAAGGCTTGCTTGTTTCGTTTAAAGGACAATAACCAAGACCGCTAGTCTTTTCTTATGTGTTAGGGTCTATAGGGACATAGGTACCTTGTTCTTTAGCACCACATCTTTTTCCATTATAATCAAGTTTTTTCATAAGTTCATAACCTCTTCCATAAATATTTTTCATTTCTTTTGGATTCGGTGGTTGTTCATAGTCAAGTACATCAAAGTTTGTTGTGTCATTTTTTGTTTCTTGTAAAGTGTTTGAGGTGGATGATTTCAAGGGGTCTTTTGAATTTTGTGATGATGTTATCACTTTTTCTTTTCCCTTTTTAAAGTCTTTTTTTGTGATCTTGTATTCCCCCATGAATGATGTGAAATCTAAGGAACCCCAATCATCTTCTAATAGCTTTGTGACTTCTTCAAAATTCTTTTCTTTACATTTTTCTTGCACGGGTTCTACTTGTGTAGTTGGTGTCAATGGTTTCAAAGGATTTTTCTTATCTTTCTCAATGTTTAAATAATCGTTTGGTTCAGGGTCAACTTTGAGTGTGTACACTTTTTGTTGTAGACATACTTCATTACATGATGAAGACTAGTTGGAAACACAAGGGTAGACAACTTAGAGGGGGGTGAATCAGTTGTCACAAAAATTATACAAATTAAACTTATTCTTAGATCTGATAAATAAACATGAAAGCATAAACCATCACCACATCAAAAACACACATAACACTAAGATTTTTTACATGGAAACCCTATTAGGGGAAAAACCATGGTGGAGGTTAATCCATAATATCATACCCTATTAAAAGTATAAAAGTATTATAAATGGGGAATGCACATGAATTCAAACATGCTACCTAGAGCTCACTACTCAAATACAAATAGGCTTACTACCCAAAAGAAGACTCACTGTATTATAGTCACATTCATATTACATACGAAAGATTTTGAATTGAGAAAATAGTATCTTCTAATTCCTAATTACAGTTTCGGTTAAGCACATAAACACTTTCATCTGCTCACTCTTCTTCACACTTTACTTCTTCCTCTAAAATATTAGAATGTTATTCACACTTAGCACATAACACACATCACTCATCACACACTATTATCAAATGGTATAAACAATCTATCATATATATCTGCAACCAAGTATAACATCAACTACATGTCGGACCAACAAAATATAAAATGTGTACAAATTTTCGACCCAAACAATATCGGCCAAAACATAGTAAGGACCCAAAACATCCTCAAATATGAAAAACTTTAAACAATTATGCCTCAAAGATCCGCAACATGCTACAATCACCCTGTCGGCCATGATCATGAAAAACATGAACTCATAGAAGAAAATCACCAATCACGAGCACAACGATCAATGCGGACTGACAACACAGATAGAGTATGATCTAGAAAAATCCACAAGCATCATGAATCATCACATAAGCATCTTCAACAACTCAAATTACTAGAATCACATCTTCTTTCAGGAACACCAACTAAAGCAACATAACAACTGTCAGAAAAAAATACTCATAACTCAATTAAATCTTCATACAAACCTCTGAAACTTCATGTGGATAAACTAGATATAATTGTCAAAAAACCCTTTAATCCATAACCTCTTATCATCAATATACTTAGCTAGCCACCATACTGAACTTCACTACATCACCGACAACCTGCAACTTATTTTATTACAATTTTCTCAATATCCTCAACATATACAACCTTAAAGACATTAATACCAATAGTGTTGATATCAATGACAACCACATATATGCAATATCTAACAATCTCCCCCTTTGGCATTGATGGAAACACATGATGTGAAAAACACCATCAACGATACTTTCTCTTGGCACTTTCTCCCCCTTAGATTTTGATTCTTTTCTCCTCAACTCTTTCATAGTTTTTCACATGACTCTTCTCCCCCTTTGAAATCAATGACAAAGATATACATTATCTTTCTCCACACAAGCTTTGAACCACGTTTTTGAACATCTGACTACTCTCCCTGAGTAGTAGCCACCACAACATCAATCTGGATCACAAGATATGACTATGAAATACATAGAATGATGCAAGTTAATGCATATTAATTCTGATTAGGAGGGGTAATCACCCCTAGCTTCCGTCTGAGATACTCAAATGTATCCTTAAATACAAGCTTCAACAAAAAAATTTCCAATCTAGCATAACATGATCTTGGGGCTTTCTTAAGTCCATACAATGCTTTCTTCAACCGTCAAACCATATCTCCCTAATTAGTCAATTAAAATCCATCAGGTTGCTCAACATACACTTCTTCTTCCAGTTCACCATTTAGAAATGTTGACTTGACATCCATTTGATAAACCTTGAAGTTTTTGTAAGAAGCATAAGCAAAAAAGAGAATCACAACTTCAATCCTAGTAATAGGAGAAAAAGTTTCTTCAAAGTCAATTCCTTCCATCTGAGAATATCCTTTACACACCAGTCTTTCTTTGTTTCTAACAACTTCACCTTGCTCATTCAGTTTGCTCTGAAAGACCAATTTAGTTCCAATTACATTTTTGTCCTTAGGTCTAGGAACAAGAATCCATGTATCATTCATCTCAATTTGTAGTAGTTCTTCTTTCATTGCTTCCACCCAATGTTCATCTTTGCATGCTTCATTGACACTATAGTCTTTGAGATCAAACATTATTCTTTTGCAATTCTTCTCCTAGTTTGAACACCTTTGTTCTTATCACCTATAATTTGATCTTTTAAATGATTTAGTCTTACATACGTTGGAGTCTTAGGTTGTTCTTGAACTTCAAGCTCTTGTGATCTCACTTCTACACTTTCACTAGTTTCTTCCTCTTGATTTTCCCAATTCACCAAAATGATTTGAACTTGATTTAGAGTCTGAACTTTCTTTCCTTTATCTAAACTATCATTCTAATTGTCTGAATCATATTTGCATGTTCTAGATGGTCTAACTCTTGGTAATACAAGGGAAGACAACTGAGAGGGGGGATGAATTAGTTGTCTCATGAATTCAAAACTTATTCAACTTATTAACCTTATTATTTGATCTGATTATTAACCATGAAAATATAAATCATTAACACATCAGAAACACACATAACACCAAGATTTTTTTTACGTGGAAACCCTCTTAGGGGAAAAACCACAGTGGAGGTCAGCCCACAAGATTATACCCTATTAAAAGTATAATGAAAATGAAATATGGGGAATGTGCATGCATTCAAGCACACTACTTAGAGCTCACTTATCAATTACAAAGGAAGAAACACCATCTTAAAAAGAGATTTAGATTAAATCCATCCATATTTTGAACTGAGAAAATAGCATTTGCTATTGCCTGATTATAGTTCTAATTAAGCACATGAACACTTCACTCTTCACTCTTTTTTGCACTTCTTCATAATTCTTCACACTCTACTCTACCTTTGAATGATTTAGAACATTATTTGTGCACACACACATTTGGCATACATCAAATGAAATGGACAGTCACTTTTATATATCCGTAACAAGAAATTTCATCGCTACAAGTCGGCCACAAAGAAATAATAAAAATAAATATAAATTGTCGGCCCAAAACATTAAATATTATCAATGTGAATCAACCAAGGAGGGCCACAGCTTAGTGAGGACCCAAAGAAACATATCTATCATGAAGAAACTTCAATTAATTTCTCCTCGAAGATCCACAACACGCTACAAACACTATGTCGGCCAAGAATAAGAAAAGCATGAACACACAAGAGAAAATCATCAATCACAATCACAACGATCAATGCAGATGTGCAATAAAGATAGAGCATGATCTAGAAACATCCACAAGCTTCATGAATCACAACAGAAGCATCCGCAATAAATGAACTAACTGAAATAGCATCATCTTCAATCAGGAACACCAACTGAAGAAACAAAAAAACTGTCTAAATGGAAATATTCATAACTCAATCAAATCTTCATGCGGATCTCTGAAACTCAACATGGATAAACTAGATACACTCAGCAAAAAACCCTTTAGTCCACAACCTCTGATCAACAATGTACATAAATAACTACCATACTGAACTTCACTTCACCATTGACAACTTGGAACTCATTTATTACAACTTTCTCTATATCCTCGACATATACAACTTCAAATACATTTATGCTAATAGTGTTGACATCAATGAAAACCACATATCATCAATAAAACCAGAAACATCCAACAATCTCCCCCTTTGGCATTAATGAAAACAGACGATGTGAAAAACACCATCAACACAACTAACTCCTACTTAGGTTTTGGCTCATCTTCTCCTCAACACTTTCACATAATATTTCTCCCCATAAGGCTCATCTCCTCAAATAATCACCAGTTTTCCATATGACTCTTCTCCCCCTTTGACATCAATGAAAAAGTTCTCTAAGCTCTAAACCACATATCTGAATTTTTGAACATCTAACTACTCCCCCTGAGTAGCAGCCACCACAACATCAATCCAAGACAAGATATGACTGTGAAATGCATGGACTGATGCAATGCAATGCATCCTTAGTTCTGATTAGGAGGGGTAATCTCCCCTAACTTCGCTTTGAGATACTCAAATGTATCCTTAGACAATAGCTTGGTAAAGATGTCTACAATTTTCTCCTTAGTAGGCACATACTCTAATTTCACTTCATTTTCACTTACCTTCTCCCTCAAAAAGTGAAACTTGATAGGGGTATGTACAGGATCATGATGGGACAAAAAGTGGCGATATGCTGGGTATGTGGTTGATGACTTTTTTTTACCCAAAATTGATGAAATGAAAAGGGTTTTTAAAGGAGATTCTCAGCTTTCAACCAATATAAATTATGCTTTAAACTTTAAATTTAATAAATAATTACTATTCATTTTCTATTTGAATTATGACTAAAGTCCTAATTGATAGGCTAATTAAAAAACATCTATAGATTTCAAATGGTATTACATTTTTTGAATCTGAAACATGCATCACATTCTATGCTTCACATACTATGGGATGAAAACCAAAAAAAAAAAAATTCGTGAATTTTGACCAAGTTAAGGTGGACATATGATTTTTTATATTTTCTAAAAGTTGTAATAAAAAGTTCATAATTAATTATTTACTTGGAAAAAAATTACAAAAAAATATGCATCACATCGGGACATGAGTCATCTACTTATATCTAAAATCTTATAAAAAAATATTATCATTTTGTTGTGGTTAGGGTGGTCAGACAGACACCTACTTCTTATTTTTTCCTTGAAATTTAACTACTACTCCATTGAAATTTCAAATTTTCACCAAATAGTTTTTAAAAAATAAAAATAAATAAACCTAGCAGTTTAGAAACTACATTCAATTTGCTATAGATTCTATTCTTATATATTTTTAAAATAATATAGATAACTTATTCAAATTTTTATGTCAAGTTGCCTAACTCTGATTTTTCTGAATTTCATCGCCACTTAAGGGCCTTTTTTTCCCATGATGATCCTGCACATACCCATAGATATATGCTTTGTTTTTGAATGCAGCACCAGATTCTTGGAAATGTTAATAGCACTTGAGTTATCACAAAATATAACAATAGGCTCATCATATATAATTTTGATATCCTTCAACATCTATTTCATCCACAGGACTTGAGTACAATTATTAGCAGCAGTAATGTATTCGTCCTCTGCAGTAAACAAGGAAATGGCATTTTTCTTCTTGCTTAACCATGAAATTAGCTTCTTACCCAAGAAAAATGCTCCACCACTTGTACTTTTTTCTATCATTCACATCTCCTGCCTAGTCAACATCAATAAAGGAACTGAAGGTAAGATCATCATCTTTTAGATACCATAGGCCAAGATTAACAGTTCCCTTCAAGTATCTAAATATTCTCTTCACAATAGTCACATGATATTCTTTTAGATTAGCTTGAAATCTTGTAACAATACATACAACATTCATGATATCAGGCCTAGTTTGAGCTAAGTATAGCAATCCACCAATCATTTATATGTATCTTGTCTAATTTTCTTTTTGAGAATCATCTTTTGTTGTCAAATTGCATTTGACCACCATGGGTGTACCAACTAGCTTTGAATCTTCCATACCAATCTTATTTCGCAATTCCTTCAGATACTTGGACTGAGATATAAAAATCCCTTTATCTAACTGAGTAATTTGCAATCCTAAAAATAATTTCATCTCACCAATCATAGACATCTCGAATTCATTCTGCATCTCATTAGTAAAATTCATGCACAAAGCATCATCTCCTCCAAAAATAATATCATCAACAAATACTTCAACAATCAAATCTTTATCGTCATTCTTGAAATACAGATTACTATCAACAATACCTTTGTTAAATCCAAGCTTCAACAAATACTTGTCCAATATTGCATACCATGCACTAGGGGATTACTTGAGTCCATACAATGCTTTCTTCAACCAACACACCATATCTTCTTTATCAGTCAACTAGAATCCATCAGGTTTCTCAACATACACTTCTTCTTCCAATTCACAATTTAGAAAAGCTGATTTTACATCCATCTAATAAAATTTTGTAGTTCTTGTGAGCAACATAGGAAATAAATAATCTTAGTGCTTAAATTCTAGCAATAGGGGCAAAGGTCTCTTCAAAATCAATTCCTTCCATTTGTGAATATCCTTTACATACCAACCTTTCTTTGTTTCTAACCACTTCACCTTGCTCATTCAGTTTGTTTCTAAAGACCCATTTGGTTCCAATGATATTCTTATCCTTAGGTCTGGGAACAAGAATCCATGTATCATTCTTTTCAATCCATTTTAACTCTTCTTTCATTGCTTCAATTCAATGCTCATCTTTACATGCTTCGTTCACACTACTAGGCTCAATCTTTGAAATCAAGCAATACTCTTCTACAATCTTTCTCCTAGTCTGGACACCTTTGTTCTTATCACCTATAATCTGATCTTCTGAATGATTCAATCTTACATACCTTAGAGTCTTCTTAGGATTTTCTTCAACTTCAGGCTCTTCTAATCTTTCTTCTGCTCTTTCACTAGTTTCTCCTTCCTCTTCATTTTCTTGATTTACTAGATTGATTTGCACTTGATTTGTAGTTTGAACTTTCTTTTCTTTATTTGTACTATCATTCTAATCATCAGAGTCATATCCATAGGTTCTAGATAGTGTACCAAAGTCTTCATCACCCTTAACATTTGCACTTTCAACCATTTTCTTCAATCTTTTATTGTAACACTAGTAGGCCTTACTTTTAGTAGCATAACCCAGAAAGATACCTTCATCACTCCTAGCATCAAACTTTCCTATGTATTCATCTCTCTTAATATAACATCTACTTCCAAATATCTTGAAGTATTTAACAGTAGGCTTTTGGCCATTCCACAACTCAAAAGGGGTCTTACCAATATCACCTTTGATTTGTACCTAGTTGAGTGTGTACACAACAGTACTCATGACCTCTCTCCAATAGATATGAGGAACATTTCCTTCTAGCATCATAGTTCTAGAAACATCTTCAATTGTTATGTTCTTCCTTTCCACAACTCCATTTTGCTAAGGGGTCCGCGATGCAGATAATTGTCTCTTTATTCCATGTTCTTCACAAAAAGTATTAAATTCACCAAAAGTGAATTCACCACCTCTGTATAATCTTAGACATTTAATCTTCAAGCTTTTCTTTGTCTCCACCATAGCTTTAAAGATCTTGAACTTTTCCAATGCTTCAGATTTCTCCCTTAAGAAAGTAACCCTTACCATTCTAGAATAACCATGAATAAGTAACATGAAATACATGTAACCTTGTAAAATTTTGACCTTAGAGGGACCACACAGGTCAGTATGCACAAGCTCTGACAATTCATTTGAACAATGCTTTTTACTCCTAAATGAAATCCTAGTTTGCTTTCCCAATTGACATTCCTTGCATATTGCATTGGTAGGTTTCACCAACTTAGGTAGATCTTTCACAACCTTAGTGGAACTTATCTTGAAAATATTATCAAAGTTAACATGACACAACCTTCTATGCCATAACCAACTTTCATCAACTTGAGAAATCAAACAACTTTTACTAGCATCACTCAAGTGAAAGATATTACTTTTTTTTTTGTACTTGATGCAATTTCATTTTCGAAACTCAATATTCTACACTTTCCATCCTTGAACTAAAGATTGTATCCCTTATCAACCATTTGACCAACACTCAAAATATTATGCTTCAATCCTTCCACATACATAACATCAGTATTATGCTTACCATCAAGAGAAATACAACCTCTTCCATGGATCACTCCAGTTGTATTATCACCAAATTTCACAACACCACCATCATAATTTTCCAAGCTTACAAACTTAATTTTGTCTCCTGTCATATGATGTGAACATCCACTGTTAATTACCCATTCATATTTTTCTTCAACTCGAGCATCTAGGGCTTTCTCCACATTTGTATGTAACCAACAGATTCAATAGATACAAGATTATTTTCCTTGATAGAAATAAATACCCATTCATCATCACTTATATTCCCTTTATCAAATTCATCATCTTTCACACCTTCATCAACAACATAGTAACACTTCTTCCAAAATCTAGGCTTGTTATGTATTGGTTTAGTAGCTATTTCCAGACATCTTGATGCAAAATGACCTGTCTTATTGCGAGAAAAGCATTTAAGAGGTAATTTTCCTTCATACTTACCTTTTCCTCTTGGTACTCTTTTGACAATAAGTGCTTCCAACTCTTCTAGCTCTCTTTCTTCTTCTTCAATCTATCTGATTTCATCCTCATACTTGAATGTCTTTCTAGATGAAATCTCACCCAGATCATATCTTTGTCTATCTCTTCCAGAAGTAGTAGCCTTAAATGCATATTCAACCTCAAGAAGGGAATCACCAAATTCACAACTCAAAAGTAGTCAACTTACCAACCAATGCATCTCTGGTTATGTTTGTTACAGTCTAGATCTCTTCAATAGCACTAGCTTTGACTTTGTAAGAATTAGGCAGGGATCTAAGCATTTTAGCAACAATCTCAGATTCATCTATCTTTCCACCAACACATCTAATACCACACACAAGTTCATTCACTCTTTGCATGAAAGTATTAATATTCTCATCATCACCCATTCTCAACCTTTCATATTTCCCTTTCAAACTTTGCAACTTAGCAATCTTCACATTAGCATCACCTTCATACAAAGTTTCCAACTTTTTCCAGATCGCATAAGCAGTCTTCAGATCCATAACATTTTTCATCTCAGAATTAGTGAAAGCACTGAACAAAGCTTCCTTAGCCTGGCTATTATACTCAACATATTTGACCTCAAAAAAATTAGTAAGACCATTCAATGGAATAATATACATATTACTTGTAATGCTCTAGTAGGGTTCACCAATGCATCTCAGATGGCACTCCATTCGAGTCTTCCACAAAGAATAATTTGTTCCATCAAATCTTGGACTATCCTTTTTGTAACTTTCCATCTCGAATCACCTTAAGTTGTTAAACTTCCTCCAAGGAACCTTCTCTGATACCAATTGTTGGAAATACAAAGGTAGACAACTGAGAGGGGGGAGGTTGAATCAGTTGTCTCAGGAATTCAAAACTTATTCAACTTATTAATCTTATTCTCTGATATGATTATTAACCATGAAAACATAAATCATCAACACATCAGAAACCCACATAACACCAAGTTTTTTTTACGTGGAAACCCTGTTAGGGGAAAAACCACAGTGGATGTCAGTCCACAAGATTATACCCTATTAAAAGTATAATGAAAATGAAATATGGGGAATTCACATGCATTCAGACACACTGCCTAGAACTCACTACTCAATGATAAAGGAAGACACATTGTCTTACAAAGAGATTCAGATTAAAGCCATCTATATTTGGAACTGAGAAAATAACATCTGCTAATGCCTGATTATAGTTCCAATTAAGCACATGAACACTTCTTCACTCTTCTTCACTCTTCTTCACACTTCTTTACAATTATTCACACTCTTCTCTACCTTCGAATGATTTAGAAAATTATTCATGCACACACACATTCAACATACATGAAATGAAATGAACAATCACTTTTATATATCCGCAACAAGAAATTTCATCGCTACAAGTCGACCACAAAGAAACAATAAAATGAATATAAACTGTTGGCCCAAAAAATTAAAGATTATCAATGTGAATCAACTAAGGTTGGCCACATCTTAGTGAGGACCCAAATCAACATCTCCAACATGAAGACACTTCAATTAATTTCTCCTCGAAGATCCACAACACGCTACAAACACTATGTCGGCCAAGAACAAGAAACACATGAACACGTAAGATAAAATCGCCAACCACAATCACAATGATCAATGAAGATGTGCAACAAAGATAGAGAAAAATATAGAAACATCCAAAAGCATCATGAATCATAAGAGAAGCATCTACAAAAATTGAACTAACTAGAATAGCATCATCTTCAATTAGGAACACCAATTGAAGAAACAACAAAACTATTAGAATGGAAATCTTCATAACTCGATCAAATATTCATGTGGTTCTCTAAAAATTGACGTGGATAAACTAGATACAATCAGAAAAAAACCCTTTAGTCGACAACCTTTGATCAACAATGTACAAAAATAACCACCATAATGAACTTCACTTCACCACTGACAACCTGGAATTCATTTATTACAATTTTCTCAATATCCCCGACATATACAACTTCAAATACATTTATTCTAATAGTGTTGACATCAATGAAAACCATATATCATCAACACAACCACAACATCCAACACTAATTGTTTCTTCATCAACCTTGACATTAGCACTTTCAATTACTTTCCTCAATCTCTTGTTGTAGCACCAATAGGCTTTACTTTTAGTAGAATAACCAAGAAAGATTATTTCATCACTTCCAACATCATGGTATGTGTAGGATCATAATGGGCCAAAAAGTGGTGATATGATGGGTATGTGTAGGGTATGTGGCTGACGACTTTTTTTTACCCAAAATTGATGAAATGAAAAGGGTTTTTAAAGGATATTCTCAACTTTCCACCAATATAAATTATGTTTTACTTTGAATTTAATTAATAATTATTATTTATTTTCTATTTGAATTACAACTAAAGTCCTAATTGATAGGCTGATTGATAAACATCTATAACTTTCAAATGGTATCACATTTTCTGAATCTGAAACATGCGCCACATTCTATGCTTCGCATACTATAGGATTAAAAATAAAATTGAATTTCATGAATTTTTGACCAAGTTAAGGTGGTTAGACATACGAGTTTTTATATTTTTAAAAATTTGTAATAAAAAAATCTTAATTAATTATTTACTTGGAAAAAAATTATAAAAAAATATGCATCACATTCAAACATGAGTCCTCTCCTTATATCTAGAATCTAATAAAAAAATATTATCATTTTATTGTGGTTAGGGTGGTCAGACAAACACCTACTTCTTATTTTTTCCTTGAAATTTAGGTACTACTACATTAAAATTTCAAATTTTAACCAAATAGATTTTTTTATTTTTTTAAAAACCTAGTAGTTTAGAAACTACATTCAATTTTCTACATATTCTATTCTTACATATTTTTGAAATAATATAGATAACTTATTCAAATTTTTATGGCAAGTTGCCTAACTCTGTTTTTTCTAAATTTTGGCCACTTAAGGGCCTGTTTTTTCCATGATGATCCTGCACATACCCATCAAACTTTCCTATATCTTCACCTCTTTTGATATAACATTTACTCCCAAATATTTTGAAGTATCTAATAGTAGGTTATGTCCAAACCATAGCTGATAAGGAGTCTTACCGGTATCACCTTTGACATGTACTTGATTGAGAGTGTAAACGACAGTACTCACAGCTTCACTCTAGTAGTTATGTAGAACATTTCCTTCCAACATCATGGTCCTAGCAGCTTCTTGAATTATCTTATTCTTCCTTTCCACAACTCCATTTTTCTGAGGGGTCTGCGGGGTAGATAATTGTCTCTTTATCCCATGCTCTTCACAAAAAGAATTAAACTCACTGGAAGTGAATTCACCACCTCTACTGATCTCATCAATTTAATCTTCAGACATGTCTTTGTCTCAACCATAGCCTTAAAAATCTTGAATTTCTCTAGAGCTTCATATTTTTCCCTTAAGAAAGTAGCCCACATCAACCTAGAATAATCATCAATAAGTAACATGAAATACATGTCTCCTTGTAAAATTTTGACTCTAGAAAGACCACACAAGTCAGTATGCACAAGCTCCAACACTTCATTTGAACAATGTTGTTTGCTCTGGAAAGAAACTCTAGTTTGCTTCCCTAACTGGAATTCCTTGCATATAGTATTAGTAGGTTTAATCAACTTAAGAATATCTCTCACTGCCTGAGTAGAACTTATCTTGATAATATTTTCAAAGTTCACATGACATAATCTCCTATGCCACAACCAACTTTCATCAACTTGAGCAATCAGACAACTTTTACTAGTAGCACTTAGGTGAAAGATATTACCTTTTGTTTTTGTACTAGATGCAATCACATTTTTGGAAGTCCCCAATATTCTACACTTTCCATCCTTGAATTGAAGATTGTATCCCTTGTCAACCATCTTTCCAACACTTAAGAGATTATGCTTCAAACCTTCCACATATGGAACATCATCAGTATTATGCTTACCATCAAGAGAAATGGATCCTCTACCACATATTACACTAGCTTTGTCATCATCAAATCTTACAACACCACCATCATACTTTTCAAAGCTCACAAATTTACTTTTATCACCTGCCATGTAGTGAGAGCATCCACTATCAATCACCCATTCATATTTTTCTTCAACTCTAGAAGCTAGAGCTTTCTCCACATTTATGCAAATAGCGGATTCAATAGGTTTTGGATCATTTTCTTTGATAGCACACTGATACATTTTGGTATTTTTTTCGATGACGGGTTGTCAGAATTCTGACAACCCGTCATCAAAAAAAATACCAAAATGTATCAGTGGCAATAAATACCCATCCATCCTCACTTAAATTCCCTCTATCAGATTCATCATCTATCACACCTTCATGAACAACATAATAACACTTTCTTTGGAATCTAGGCTTGTTAGGTCTTGGCTTAGGAACTCTTTCTGGACACCTTGAGGAAAAATGACCTATCTTATTGCAAGAAAAACATTTAAGAGGAAATTTCCCTTTTTACTTACCTTCTCCTCTAGCTACCCTCTTGAAAATAAGTGCTTTAAGCTCGTCTAGTTTTCTCTCTTCTTCTTCAATCTCTCTCATTTATTGCTCATACTTGGACATTTTTCTAGAAGAAATTTCTCCCGGATCATACATTTGCTTATCTTTTATGTAGATAGTAGCTTTGAATGCATATTTTGTCTTAGGAAGAGATTCACCAAACTCACTTAACTCAAAAGCAGTAGGCTTACCAATCAACATGTCTCTGGTTACATTTGTCACAATCCAGATCTCCTCAATAGCAGCAGCTTTGTGTTTGTATGTAGTAGGAAAGGATCTGAGCACTTTAACAACAATCTCTGATTCTTGTAATGTTCCACCAGCACATCTGATAATACACACAAGTTCATTCACTCTCTACATAAAAGAAGTGATGTTCTCTTCACCCATTCTCAACATTTCAGATTTCCCTTTCAGGCTTTGTAGCTTAGCAATCTTCACATGTGTATCACCTTCATACAAAGTTCACAACTTTTTCTAGATCTCATAAGTAGTCTTCAGCTCCATTACATATGTCATCTCAGAATCAGTTAGAGCACTCAACAATGCTTCCTTAGCCCTAATATTGTACTCGTCTTCCTTAATCTCACCTACAATAGAAGGACCATTCTATGGGATGATATACCTATTCTTTGTAATTGTCCAGAAAGTTTCACCAATGCATCTCAGATGGCACTCCATTTGAGTCTTCCATAGAGAATAATTTGTTCCATCAAATCTCAAACTATCCTTATATGTCGCCATCCTGAATCACCTCAACTGGTCAAGCTTCTCCAGAGGAACATGCTCTAATACCAATTGTTGGCAACACAAGGGTAGACAACTAAGAGGGGGGGTGAATCAGTTGTCACAAAAATTATACAAATTAAACTTATTCTCAGATTTGATAAATAAAAATGAAAGCACAAACCATCACCACATCAAAAAAAAAATATAACACCAAGATTTTTTACATGGAAACCCTATTAGGGGAAAAACCATGGTGGAGGTTAATCCACAATATTATACCCTGTTAAAAGTATAAAAGTATTATAAATGGGGAATGCACATGCATTCAAGCACATTGCCTAGAGCTCACTGCTCAAATACAAAAAGGCTGACTACCCAAAAGAAGACCCACTATGTTACATTCACATTTGTATTACATCCAAAAGATTTTGAAGTGAGAAAATAGCATCTTCTAATGCCTTATTACAATTCCGGTTAAGAGCATAAACACTTTCATCTGCTCACTCTTCTTCACAACCAGGAGAGATACTAGGAGAATAACCAATGTGATTGTCATGATTATCCATACTTTGATTCCTTTGTCCTATAATGTCTTCTAAAACAAGATAGGTAGGGGAAAAAACATAAAGAGGGTTGTCATAAATCTTAAATATTTGATCATCTAACACCAATATCTCCTCAGTTAAAATTTCAACTTCTAAAATATTATCACAAGAGGGGAAGGTGTTGGGAGATGAATGTAGACTAGTTGAAGTTTCAATGGTCTCTTGTTGTGTTATGTGATCATCATGATTACCAGTTGATTGTGTCTTCTTGTTCAACAATTTCTTGTCCAATAAGATAGGTAGGAGGAGAGAAACAACTAGGACTTTCAAAATTCTCATTGATTGGTTCTTCTAACACAAAAATATCTTCTTCACAAATAGGAGAGATATTAGGAGAAGAACAAATATGGTTGTTATGATTTTCCAAGATTGTATTCTCTTTCACTAAAGCATTCTCATAAGAGGGGATATAGAGTTTTTCTTAGCATTCTTAGAAAAATAAGATACTAACATTGTTTGACCAAGAATGAAAAGTACTTCTAACCATCTTATGCAATTCTTCAAGAATGTAAACAATATATATCAAAAGATGAAAAGTAATTTTATCCAATGTATGCAAAGATTTAAGAATGCAAACAATTTGTATCCAAAAATGAAGAACTTTTATCAAACTTATGCAAAGCTTCATGAAAGTAAACATTGTGTATGAGAAAGTGAAAAGTACTTTTATCCATTATGGACAAATATTTTGGCACCCACGGTTCTCTAACACTTCTAGGGTTTTTCACCTAAAAGGAGAGAGATGGGCCAAAATGGGAAATTTCCCCACTCAAGACTAATGCAAATATGAATGAATTATTCCTAAATGTAATGTTCATGAAGCATAACATGGATCGATGTTTCTAATGTGGCCTTTCCAACAGTAATAGGAAAAATTATCCAACCAAGCGGTTGTTTTCCTACATTATCAAATACCTTAATAGATAAAGATTCAGGTAGAATTTTTTATTTTTCCACACTAAGTCTATCCAAAAGGTTCACACTACGCACATTAAGGATAGATCCATTGTTAATGAGGATTCCTTTTATTCCCCACCCATCATAGGCAGCGATTATCACAAAATCATCATTTTTCTTTTGCACTTCCAAAGGAGGGAGCTCACTTTGGTGGAAAAAAATGTCAGCATTCATTTCTTGAATCATGGATACTATGTCACTTGGTTTCACATTAGGAGGGGTAGGAACTTGTTGTAAGGCACTTTGAATCATGTTATGATAATGATGGGATGCTTGAATTAGGTCCCATAATGATATTGTAGCAGGAGTGTTCTTAATTTGTTCAACAAGATCATACTCCTTTCCACTTTGTGAAGGAAAATGAGGAGGTCCGGGTAGGATAGGTTAGAAAATGGTGGGATGTTGAAGGTGTTTGTCTTGGTTGCAGATTGTTTCTAGTGTTATATGTATGAGAAACAATATTATAATTTGATTGCTGAAATATAATATTATTAGGTGGGTAAAGGATAAGTTTGGGTTTGTTTTGAGTTTGTGGTTGTTGTGAGGGTGGGTGAAGAATTAAAGGAATTTTAGGATGTCCCAGAGGGTATTGATGAGGTCCAATAGTTAAGGGGGATCTAATGGTCACTTGCTCATTCAACACCTCAGCAGTTTTAGTTTGATGTCTTTCTAATGAAGGGGAATCTAATATCATCTTTTCACCATCATCTAAGGAAGCCGAAATGTTATCATTTTCTTGCACCATGATATCTTCTCTAGTAGGAGAATTTTTAGGAGAACTACAAACTAGATGTTGATGGCATTCAAAGGTTGGTTCTTCTAATATGACTTCATCACAAGGGATTTATCCATGGTTGGATTTTCTTGTTTATTAATGATGTCATTGTCTTTTTCAATAATGTTTTCCCTAGGGGAAGAGAGATACACAAGATTCTCATGGCTTTCATCGATTGCATTTTCTAACATCAAAGTATGTTCTTCACAACCAGGAGAGATACTAGGAGAATAACCAATGTGATTGTCATGGTTATCCATACTTTGATTCCTTTGTCCTATAATGTCTTCTAAAACAAGATAGGTAGGGGAAAAAAAATAAAGAGGGTTGTCATAGATCTTAAATATTTGATCATCTAACACCAATATCTCCTCAGTTAAAATTTCAACTTCTAAAATATTATCACAAGAGGGGAAGGTGTTGGGAGATGAATGTAGACTAGTTGAAGTTTCAATGGTCTCTTGTTGTGTTATGTGATCATCATGATTACCAGATAATTGTGTCTTCTTGTTCAACAATTTCTTGTCCAATAAGATAGGTAGGAGGAGAGAAACAACTAGGACTTTCAAAATTCTCATTGATTGGTTCTTCTAACACAAAAATATCTTCTTCACATATAGGAGAGATATTAGGAGAAGAACAAATATGATTGTTATGATTTCCCAAGATTGTATTCTCTTTCACTAAAGCATTCTCATAAGGGGGGATAGGGACTTTTTCTTAGCATGCTTAGAAAAATAAGATACTAACATTGTTTGACCAAGAATGAAAAGTACTTCTAACCATCTTATGCAATTCTTCAAGAATGTAAACAATGTATATCGAAAGATGAAAAGTAATTTTATCCAATGTATGCAAAGATTTAAGAATGCAAACAATTTGTATCCAAAAATGAAGAAATTTTATCAAACTTATATGCAAAGCTTCATGAAAGTAAACATTGTGTATGGGAAAGTGAAAAGTACTTTTATCCATTATGGACAAATATTTTGGCACCCACGGTTCTCTAACACTTCTAGGGTTTTTCACCTAAAAGGAGAGAGATGGGCCAAAATGGGAAATTTCCCCACTCATGACTAATGCAAATATGAATGAATTATGCCTGAATGTAATGTTCTAAATGCAATAAACTAATAAAGGATGTTGATTATTAATGCAAAACCTAATAAATAGAAGATGTTTGAAAACAAATTGTGATATGCAAAAAACACCTAGAAAGATGAATAGAAATGAAAAAAAAATATAATAGGAATGAAAAATAGAAAGCATGCACTTGGAAATGTGTTGTGGACTGGAATGAAGACAAAAAATACTATTGATCTTAAAAATTTGTCCTACTGGGACACTTATGCCATTCTAGGAAACCTAGTCCCAAATTTGGAAAACTGCATTAGAGCCCATTTCAGCCAAATGGGTATCCAAATCTACAAAAAACTCTGAAAAACATGTGCAGTTGGACGTTGGTGACTTATTCCAGTTTGACTTTTCTAAAAATCCAAAAGTGGAAATGGAAGCCCTCCGTCTGCACTTTCTGTTCCTCCAGGTGTCCAGCTCTGAAACTATCAAATTCAGGCATGTGAGTGACTTTTTGTGGATATCTTGACCTAGTCAACAAGGAGATGTCTTCAACAAATTTGAAACTTATCCTTCAATGATTTTCAAACCCTCATAGTTTCTAAATCTGCAAACACACAATGAAAGAGAGAAATGTTGAATTTTTGGGCATGGGGGTTTTCCTTGATCAAACCCCTTTTAGGTAATTAAACCAAAATGAAGAAATAATGTAATGAGACATGAAACAATGGAATTAGAGACTTTCCATGATGATAGATCTTGATTTTTTGCAGCAATAGATGAAGAATCTTCCCTTGAAGTTCTTAGAAAGCTATCTTGATGACCTAGAATGCTTAAAACCCTAGCTTGCTTGACTTGAGAACATGATGAATGATGAATGAATAATGACTAAAATTATGAATGAGGATTTAGAAGCTTTTATTTATAGGAAATCCACCTAAAATGCCTATTAATTTGATCCCCATGGCCGACATGAAGGAAAAATAAAATTAAAATCCAATTTTTCTTGCTTGAACCTCGAAAATAGCCCAAATGGGACTAAGCTACCAAGTTGGGTGACTTAGTCCCACCTAGATGGGACTAATTCACCTAGATGGGCGACTTGTTCCTGCAAGGGCTCTTTTGCCAGCTGAATTGTCGGGGAGTAAAGAATTTCAGTTTTTATGTTGTTCTAGTCAGGTCTTTGATCAAATTAAACCTTGGGATGCACAATATGGGGCTATAGGGGCCTATTAATGATGATAAAAAGGGTAATTAGGGCTAGGGACACAAATTTCAATTTGAAAGTGTGATTAAATAGACTTACATCATTAAAATAAGATCCACATAGCCTAGAAAGGCACATGAATGTGTAAGACACATTAAAACACTAGATTAGAATCAAATTTAATTCACAAGCCTTCTAGATTAATGTGAGAATGCAATTAAATACATTTTATAACATTGAATTAGGGGAATAATAGGTCTATTAAGTCTAGAGAAGTGTGAAAGTCTTTTAGAACACTTTACAACACCTTTACGAGACTTCGATAAATGCATTTTATTCAATTTGCAAGGGTCCAAGACCTAGTGTGGATGTGTAAAACACCTCACAACACTAGACAAAGATGACATTAAGTCCAATTTATCATCAATTATTCCCAAATAAAGCAAGGACAAAGGGATACTTTTTCCGAGTCCACATCCATATTATGCAAAGTTTCAAAAATGTGAACATTTTCAGATCTAATTATTTTTTCTATTGAAATGATTTAGGAAGAATTAAGAAATGAATACCCTAAATTGATGATTTTTACCTAGATGCATAAAATAGAAGTTATTGAGACTTTCCAGACTAATAGTATAGGTTACCAGCAAGCTTAATAAGTATAGAGACAAGGTTTTTAATGTTGTAAAAGGAAAATTCAGGCTTGATCTAGGACTAAATCACCCAGAGGAGCATATGAGTCCTAGTCAGGGTTTTTGGAAGGGTAAAATGCTAGAAAATGCACAATGCGGGTAATCCCAAAAAGAAGGAAAAATAACTTGTACTTGGACTAAATTTCCCAAAGGGACGTATGAGTCCCAGATTAGGATTTTTACACCAAATTCAACAATTTTTGAGTTGTTTCTAAGGTTTCTAACTTGTATGTTGTGTTGACTATTTGCAATTACAAAATTTCAGGGAAATTGAATGATCAAAGATGCAAAAATGCAACCTATATGCACATTCACTAATGCAAGATTTTGAAACCCAGGTGCAAATTAACTAATGCAAGACCTAATGCAAAGTTAATTCAAGCTCGATCTAAGACTATGATGCACTCCAAATTAGAAAATAAGTTGTTCTAAAGGTAAAGTTCACCAAAATGAAGAAAATAACTGTTCCACCTTTTGGAAGGTGGAACACAAACTAAGTGTTTAGGGACCTAGACCTATTTCCTTCAAGTTTCATTCAAGGAAACCCTAGAGATCTCAATCCAAGGATGTAAATGAGGAAGAGATCTGCAATAGGGATATCCTAGGGTGTGATTAAAGACAATAAAGGGGTTCACTACCAAGCTAGGGCTTGGAAAGACAAGAAATGAATGTAACATGCAAATTTGACTAAATGACCTAGGAAATGAAACTGAAATGCAGAATAAAAAACTGAGAATGGGTAGAGGTGCACCTGGAAGAAGGATGGGGTCAAAATAAGATCCAAAACCCTAAACTCCTAATCTTTAATTCCCACAGGGACTCATGCACCAATCTAGGTAATTTACTCCCAAACTAGGGTTTTTATGCCAAAACTGGAATCTGTCAATAACTGCTCTGAACCTCCTGAAACCTAGAAAATGGCAATACTGGGACTCAGATGCCACAAGTGGTGATTTAGTCATAGTATTTGGGTTTTTTTGAAATTCTGGTATTCTCTGGTATTCTCCTGTAGCTTCCTTCTTGCCAAATCTTTGAGTCAGAAACCCTGATTTGCAACCTATAGGTGACTTTCCATGATATTTCAATGTAGATGACAACTTGACAACTTTTCTTCAATCTTGTAAACTTTTCTTGAAAGGATCTTTAAGCTCCAAGACACCTAGATTTGCAATCATAGATGTAGAAAGAGAGAGAGAAACTTGTTGATTGCTAGGAAATAGGGGTTTGCCTTGGTCAAACCTCATTTAGGTAATTATTAAACCTTATGATGAAACAATGAAATATGAACATGAAACATGAAATGTGAAACATGAACAATGATACCTTGAATGATTTCTTGAGATGTAGTTCAGTAATCTAACATGAAGTGGCCATGTAGAATGTAGATCTTTATCTTTAATTAGATGTAGAACAATGCTTAATCTTGGATCTTGAATGCTACATCACAACAATAGCTCAACAATATGCTTGATGCATTATGATCTTGACATAATGATGGATCATGAATTTATATAACAAATGATGAATAAATCTACCCTTGAATGCCTTAGAAATGCTCTTAAAAACCCTATGATGGTCTTGTGAATTCTTGGGATGCTTGAATGTTGATTTCTTAAGATGATATCATGAATGCTTAGGTGAAATAATGATTTGAAACCTTGTTTTATAGGCATTCCATCCAATTTACCATTTATTAGATCCCAAATGCTGACATACATGAAATTTGAATTGAAAAACTTTGATTTCCCTCTCAAAACCCTAAAAGGGGTTGAATGGGACTCATATGCCACTTGTGGCATATAGGTCCCATCTAGGTGGGACTCATATGCCCAAGCTAGCATATGGGTCCCACCAGGCCTTTTTAGCTTGAGGAAACATGTTAGGGAGTTAAGAAATGGAGTATTTATTGATTATGTCGGGATCTCAGTTGAAATATACCTTAGGATGCATATTAAAGGGTCTTATGGACCTATTAATGATGATATGAAGGTCATAAATGCAAGAGGTCCCAAAACTCAATGTGAAGGTGTAAATAAATACACATTGCAACACTAAATTAAGGAAAAATTAGGTCAATTTAGCTTAAAAGGGTCTCAAACTTAATGTGAATGTGTAAAACACATTACAACACTAGATCAAGGTTCAACCTTAGGTCTATTTTAATTTTAATCATTTCCAAATTAAGTTTGGAAATGTAGAGGGATAAATTTTTCTACACTACAGTAAAACATTAAATTTGAGTCAAAAGTTCAATGCTAGGGTTTCCTGTTTCAAACTACAAACTGTGGTTTAAGTAGCAGAATTTTCCAAATTTAGGTTTTTAAATGCAAGTGAATTGAATGACAAATGATGAAAAATATGACGCTTTTTGCAATACAATTTTGACTCAATTTGTGAATGTGAATGATTGAACATACACTAATATGCAAGTAGTATGCAAAATCAATGTAATATGCATGCAATTTTTTAATTTTTTTAGATTTTAAAGGATGCAAAATGAAAACCTAAAAATCTAAATGAGATGCAAACTAATGAAGTTTTAACAACCCCAAATGAGATGCAAAATAATGCAAATCCTAGATCTTGGGTTTGAATGGACTCCAAATTCAAAAAAATTGATGTAGAATGTAGGGTTCACCAAAATGAAATGGGGGAAAATGTGAGTGATAGGTTTTGAATGGGGGTAATGCACCTAAACTTTCCTTCCTTATTTCATTAGGAAAAAAGAGATCCCCTAGGGAAAGATTGAATTACAACCCTTAGGTAAGTCAACCTCGATGAAGATCTTGTTATTTTCCTTATGACTGAGGATGAGGTAAATCAGCCTGAACTACACTTTTGGGAGAAAAAATAAAAAATAGTAAAAAAAACTAATCATGCAATGTAACACTTGCATAATCAATTTAAAACCTTAATCTAAAAGAATATAGAAAGTTTTAGTAGGTCTAAAAAGGTTGTGAATTTATGCACCTATCACCAAAAGCCTCTTTTCAGTGTCCTCCTAGGACAAATTCGCCCTTTGGGTCTTGCTTCACGGATTCAAAATATGCTTTCATAGTCCTTTACTCCTGGATTTGCACTCTCGACTCCTTTAGGTTTCACAGTAAAAAATTCAAAATTAAATTTTGAAAGTGAGTTTTTGTGGCTTGATAAGAATGTTGACAACTTTGCAACTTTTGCAATTTTGCAATTTTGATTAATCTTCAATCCTTCTTCAAACTAAGATCAAACCCTTGAATGGTTGCCCTTGGATGACTGAAATCTAATATATCTCTCCAAGGTCTTGACCTTGGATGAAGTGGCTTGATTGATGATGTGATTTTGATGCTTGAAATTTGACTTGAATTCTTGAAACCTACATCACAATATTAGCTCCAAAAACATGCATGAATGAAGATAACTTTGACATGATGCTTGAGATCTTGAATGTTGCCACAAATGACTAAGAAATCTACTCTTGAACACCTTTGACAATAATCTTAGCTCTTGTGAATTCTTACATGAAAACTCTAAATATCTTAGGATTTGAATTCAATAAAAAGACCTTATATTAATAGGTAATTTTATAATTTCTTGAAAATTAAATATTGCAAGCCAACATTTGAAATTTGAATTTGTATCATAAATAAGCTACCAAAAACATATTAAAATTTTAAATTTAGCAGGGTGAATGAGTCGTGAGATAAATTGTCGAGACCTATTCATTTTGGGGTGTTAAACATGATAATTGCATTAATTAAGTCATGATTCCCCTTTTAGAAATTGTAATTAATTAGGCTTGTAAATTCATAATTGGGTTGATTAGAGACTTAATTAAGTCCAATTAATTAAGGGACCCAAATATAGTGTGTAAATGTAAAGGATTACATTTTCTAACACTACAGTCACAAAAAATAGTTTCATTAATATTTATTGGTGATGAAAGTGAATGGCTATTGGGTTTGGAGAGGGCACATTGTGGACGTCAAGTCTAAATGGTCACTTTTTTACCCTTGCGCACTTAATGAAGCCTCACGCATTTTTTGGAAACCCCCATAAGCCAAAAAAAACAGTTATAAATTATTAACTCACATTCAAATAAAACCCAAAAAAATCAAGTCAATCTGGCACACCATTTAGAAACCTAAATTGCACAAAATTAGCTATATCGACTACTAATACCCTTCCCCTAACTCAGAAGCTGTTTGAGTTCATTTTTGTCCTTTCCTTTTTTAGAAAGAGAAAATACAGTGTACAAAAGTTAATTTCATCTCGTTAATGCATGGAAATCAAGATGATTCAATAACAATATTAAAATTTGATCCAAGGACAATATCTCTACTAATCTCATCTTCCCCCGTGAAGAGATGGGGACATCCGTCGTGACTCCGAAGACGGAGAGGCAAAAGTAGTGCAGACTTTTCAAAAGAGCAAATTGGGAGGAAGTCCGCAATCTATACGCAAAGCCACTTGCCATCTGATAGTTTTTGTATGTTTACGGAAGATGGAAATTGTCCCTTTCCGACCTTTCAAAGTTTGAATCTGAATAAGAGTGGATACGTCTCCAACTGAATCTCTTGCTCGTTTTTGCTAGAACCCCCTCACATTCATCTCCTCTCCCATGTGCTATGATTGTCATGGAATCTCTCGACCTTGACATTCCCACACGCTCACAATTTCCCTGCTTCTTCCTTTCCTCATTTCGGTTTTCTTCATCTGTTCCCAGCAATAAGCAAGGCGATAGATGTGAACATGAAAATCTTGATTCCTGCTCTGACGACACACACGCTCACCGAAATCCACACTCTTGCGGGCCACCACCACATAGCATGTAACCAGAAAAGCAAAGGGAGTGCATCCAACCGTGACCCACGTAATCTTATTGATAAAGAACATGAGCTTCACCAAGACTTCCGTGCAGAAGGGTACCACTGTCACTAGAATTAGCCTTTCTCTATATTCCAAGCAACAAAGTAAGCTAGAGTTTAGATTGTAAGCATGTTTTTTTTAATGGTTATTCTGGCATGTTTGGGAGTTATTATGTTGTCTTGCAGTCCTTTTTAATGGTTTTGGGTGGTTTTGGGTGGTTTGCAGAGTAATAGTTTCATTTATTTTCTTGGCAGTATGTTGGTTGTTTTTTATGTAATTTATTTGTATTATTTTAATAAATAATTTGACTTGTCATTTTTGCTTCAGGTCATTCATTAATAGAGCATATTAGTCTTAGTAATCCAAAAATATATTGTTAGCATTATCATGGTCACCTACCAATAGAGAATGCTAGTTTTAGTGATTCATAATATTGGTTTTATGAGATTTAGTTTTAAAAAATAAATAAAAAATTTGACTTGTCATTTTTTCTTCAGGTCATCCATTAATAGAGTGCATTAGTCTTAGTAATCCAAAAATATATTGTTGGCATTATCATAGTCACCTACCAATAGAGAATGCTAGTTTTAGTGATTCATAATATTGATTTTATGAGATTTAGTTTTAAAAAATAAAAAATTTATGTAGACATCTCTTTTTAAGTTTTTATTAAAAATTAATTTCTCATTTACATCACTAGATAGATATGTTCTCTTAACATTCCCATAGACATTTTATCTCTTCCATACATTTATATGGACACCTTCTCTTCCATGTATATATATCTTCCCCATTATTATTCATTTTATATTTATATAGACACTCTCCTCTAGTGTTATGTGGATCTTCCTCTTTCAAATGTTTTATGATTTTTCATGTGTGTTTCATATTATCAATTATCTATTGACACTTAATTTTATACAATATAATTTTTTTGACATATTTATTTTGTAAGATATAATTTTTGTAACATGTTCAATTTGCAAGAACATTTGTTTTTCACATTGTTGTCAAAGGTTATGAAGCATATATGTTGTTGTGTAATTTTTTTCTGATATATAAACATTTCATATCTATAAATTTAATTTTAGCACTTTACCTTCTCTACTTTGTGTAGCTATTTCACTTAGAAACATAAGCTCATGAAAGTGACGGTAAAATGTAGAGTCAAAATATGTATACTCTATAATTTATTCCATATTACACTCAGTTTAGTGATCATCTTAATAGCATATTTAAGGTTATCCTTAGCATTGTTATTAAATATTCCCCTCAATATATTGCCAAACTTTAACCTTGATTTTATTATGACCTAACTTTACGTGATCTTTTTGTTATTTTTTTGAGATCAAACTAATTTACAACTACGAAGATGTCTCCATAATCACAAATTCATTCATTGATGGTTAAAATTTTTAAATTCATGTTTTAATCTCTTTCTAACAATTGAAACCCTAAAGTTGCATTTTTCTTCTCCAATAGCTCTTAATCACCCTTAAAAGGAACTCCATCAATCAATCGCATTTCTCCTCATGAATCCTTTCATCACATTTTTTGTTGCATTGTTCCCTTTTGGCTACCATTCTTCTTTATATTTTATTCTTCTTGGTCTAAGCTCTTATCTAAAACATTGGCTCTTGGACTCCCTTTGGATTTTCTTATATATAGTAGTATTTTCTCAAATATTTTCTAGTCTTCTTAATAACAACTATTTCCTCTTCCAATTTCTTAATTGTCATAAAATTTTCTTCTCTTGGCCTCTAATAACACTCTTGCGGATTTCTCTATTTCTGCTTAGAGAGTTTTTTGTATTCTAATTTCTAAACAAAATCAGAAATATTATCCCTTCTTTGCTAATATTTCAATTTTACTCCATTGTTATTCTTCTATTATTAAGGAAAACAACAACTTTTTAATGTTAAATTTTCTTTAAACCCTTATAAATATTTTTCCTCCATTGATAATATTTGAATTTTTTTCATTAATTGATCCTCTTTCCTTGTCATAGGTTACAACCCTTCCTATTGCATTATTTGATAGCTTTTTATAATATTTAAATCCCTAAAAAAACCTTATTATTTGCTTTTTTAAGAAAGTACTACAAAAATATTTTTAAAAAAATCTTGAAATTCATTTACTATAATTTATATTGCTTATATTTTATTTAATTCCTAGTACTAACCATATTAAGTTAAGTGTACATACACACAAATTTATTGACTACTTGTTAATACCAAAAGACTTAATGTGGATTTAACCATTTCATTAGATTCACACCATTCCCCTTTTCTAAATACAGATGTAACATGAAAAATATTTCTTTTGATTCTTTGAGTGGTACTTTATGGCTTTGTGTCTTTTATCATTTCTTATCATATTAGTAATTTCTATTGATTATTATATTTTTGTATATTCTAAGAAATTATTTTTTCCTCTTTTATGTGCATTTTGTAGAGCTTTATCTCATTGTATAGAACTATTACTATTTTATACATAAAGGATAGGTCCACAATATGATGAAATCTATTACAATTGTAAAAGTACTCTAAGTACAATTTTAGTGAGATAAGGTTCACATTCAATGTTATTTCCTCATAATCTTTTTGCTTACCTTAATTCTTTACAATTTATTTATTGTAAAATAAAAATGAATAAATTTATTGGTTAGCCAATGAACACAATTTATCTAGGTGAAATACAAATATATAAGACCAAACTCATGTTTATTTATATTCTTTTATTACCTATATTTATCTATGTTCTTAACCATAAGTATAGTTAAGTTCATCCTTTTTTTAAGTAAAGTAATAAGGAATCAATTTTCCTATGTTCTAGTGTGATTTTATAGCAAACAAGGCATATTTGGACTATCACATGAGAGAATGAATCTTTCTAGACATGTAATAATTGTTTCTTATTACTTAGCGACATCAACATATAGTTTTAATTTGGCACCTAAATGTGAAATGGGGGTCATGGCTTTGGTATTTAGTTCTCTCTTTTCTACCATGGCTCATAGAAGTAATTCTATCAGGGTCAAGATCCCTTGTAGAAAGGTCGAGTGTTGGAATAAAGATTGAAAGCTAATTTTATGTGAAACAATTCAACAATCCTAGGGTTCATAAAAGATGTTTTTAATGACTAGAGAATGGAATAACTAGATCTCTAAGGTTCATAACTAGTATTCATGCGGATTGTGTATTGATTTTGGCAACAATCGTTCCCAATGCAAGGTTTCGATGCTAACTCCTTCAACTTTTCTTACCAGACCACTTTTGTGATATGGAGGCAATGTCAATTGTGAAAGTCTTAGGTTCTAAAGAAAGTGTAGTTAAAGAGAAGATTAAGGGTGTTCCTCCAAGAAATTTTCATTAGTTAATTGATAAGGAAGGAGTGCCTCTAGACCTAGACATGGCATGATAGAATTTGCAATAGCTCAGAGCTTAATATGGGGGAGTAGGGAAAGTTATAGTTAGCTTTATCTTGATTAATAATAAGGATCACTTGAATGTTTTGAGAGACTTTATTAATCTAGTCTTCTTTGCCAATTATATTGATCATGCTCAATGTAAAAGGGATTTGTTTCATGGTGTGTATTTTTTATCCTTAAAAATGTGAGCTCAAGAATATTAAGATTCAATTAGAGAGCAAGGATAGGTATGATCCATGTTGAAGTCGTTGTTTATGAAAATAAAGATAGTTTAATAATAAATCATTCAGACATTTGTTAAGAACCACTCAAGTAATATTTTCTAATCTCTATTATTATGTAATAAAATCTTAACCATCAAAATTTGATATTCTAATTTTATTTTATTTTTTAAACATTTTACGATATATAATTTGTTATTGCTCTTTCCTACCAAACATTATTTAATAGACTTTTTTCTATCACACTGAACTTTATTTTAGGCTGGAACTCAAATAAAATTCCCCAACTAATTAATAAAATCGCAAATGAGTATCCCCAATAAAATTCTAATTGTTCGGACATATTTAATATTTGGATAAGGGGCGGGGGGCCTAGCTCGATTGGCTAAAGCACCCTGTTGCAGGCAAGTGGTCACGAGGTCTAGTCTCCCCCCAAACCCTTGGTACGAGAGGGCGTGTCATGCCAACGCCACCGGTCACATGAAAAAAGTTTACCGCGCCACCGGTCACATGAAAATCACATGAAAAAAGTTTACCAGCGCACTGCAGTTTATAAGGGGACGTATACTCACGGTCGAAAAAAGTTTACCGCGCCACCGGTCACATGAAAATCACATGAAAAAAGTTTACCAGCGCACTGCAGTTTATAGGGGGACGTATACTCACGGTCGAAAAAAGTTTACCGCACCACCGGTCACATGAAAATCACATGAAAAAAGTTTACCAGCGCACTGCAGTTTATAGGGGGGCGTATACTCACGGTCGAAAAAAGTTTACCGCACCACCGGTCACATGAAAATCACATGAAAAAAGTTTACCAGCGCACTGCAGTTTATAGGGGGACATATACTCACGATCCACCGAATTAAAAAATATTTGGATAAGTACGTTTTTAAGATAGACTAATTGTTCCGCTTATTATTAAAGCAACAAAACTGAAGGCGCAAGAGAAGTAATACAGTTGTTCTATTTTCTAATGACATATTAGTTATTGAACTGAAGTTCGAGACAGCTAACTTATGGAAACAATACAATTTAAAGCGGAAGAAAAGTCCAGTGAGAGGCCACAGAATTCGATCTTGAGCCGTACCATTGTTGGATAGGCTTTACCAAGCTTCTGTGGGTTTACGGAGTTACATTCTGAACGATACTTACTATTAGCTGTCGGTGGTTTAGTGCGCATTTGTTTTTTCTTCTTAATTTAAAAAGAGGAGCATATTATAAAATTTAGTGTGCAGAAGTTTATTTAATCACATTAAAACTGGGGAATAAGATGATCGAATACCAATATTAAACTAGAGTAATGGTACGATACAGATGAAGGAGAATATTTGTGAAAGATCTTCTCATTTTCCACCTTCAAGAGATGGGGACCTCCACCTTGACTTTGAGGGCCGAGATGGAAAGTAATGGAGACTTTTCAAAAGAGGAAATTGGGAAGAAGTTCCTGTTCTGTAACAAACCCAATGCGATTGATAGTTTTTGTGTGGTTACAGAGGATGGAAGCCGTCCCTTTCAGAGCTTTCAAAGTCTGAGTCAGAAGAAAAATGGTTCCGTCTCCGAGGTAATCTCTCGATCGTTTCCCCTGAATTCCCTTCATATTCATCTACTCCCACGTGTGTTATGATTGCCACGGGCTCTCTCGATCTTGACCTTCTCACACGCTTCTTCCTTTTTCGTAGTCGGGCTTTCTTCATCTGATGGGCAGCAACGAGCGAGGCGAGAGAAGTGAACACGAAGACCATGATTCCTGCTCCAACAACACACATGCTAATTGCAACCCACATAGTCTTGGGCGCCACCACAACATAACCCGCAGCCAGGAAAGCCGAAGCAGTGCATCCAACTGCTACCCACATAATCTTGTTGATGAAGAACAAAAACTTCATTAAGACTTTCCTATGGAAGGGCACCACGGTCACGAGAATCAGAACTATCGCGAACGACGAGAATAAAGCCACGGTGTCAGTTATTACAAATACTTTGAAAGCGACGGTGTGTGCCATAACAGCAGTGCCTTCGTTCTCGCCCTCGTTTTTGAGACCGCCCGGCACGGTGAACATGGCAGCGAAGGCCACTGTAGCGATGAGCACCGCCACCACAGTCACAGTGTTGCCTGCATTTTTAATTCCTTCTTTGTGCAGCTGCCGCAGTTCTTTTGCCATGTCATTCACTCGATCGCTCGTGTCGTCTGTCTGGAAAAGTTGAGCCCGAACGTGGTGATTAATAGAGCTGAAGTTACGTTTGATTGCGAGGTCGTCCCGCTTGAAGCGCTCCGAGGAGAGCTCGTAGGCCCGCTTGGCATCCACTTCCTTGAGCGCGGCCCCGATTACTATCGCTCCCGAGTGCGCCGGTTCTTTTTCCAAGATATCAAGTGCCGTCAACCCTTGTTTGTTGACCGCGTTTACGTTTACAGTCGTACACGACACCAGCCACCGGACCATCTGCAATGAGCTCAATCTATTAATAGTTATATGACAAAATAAGAATCTGTCTGCACAGGAGGGCTACCTAACTGTTGGCCACTGCTGACTTACCCGCTTGAGTTTTTTCCTCGTAGCTACATGTAAAACTGTATTGCCCTCGTTATCTTGTGTCCTGATAAGCTTGGAAGTGTCAAGAAGGTCAACCACGTGCTTTACAATTTCGATCTGGTTCGACTCCACTGCAGAATGTAAAAATGTTTCACCGGCTGCGGAGAGAACGTCAGCAGAGTCAGGCCTGAAGGACAGTATTTCATGAACAACGCCGAGCCGTCCTTTCATCGCTGCGATATGGAGAGCCGACCTGCCAGAGCCGTCGAGCATGTAGCAAATCTCCGGGTCGGCAGTTAATAATGCTCTTGTTACTTCCAGATGGCCGTGTTGCGCAGCTGAATGCAACGGACTGCTGCCTTGCTTGTCCACTTTTCCAACCAGCCCAGGTCTCACCTTAATTAGCTCCTTTACTATGTCTGACCACACCATTATAAACAAATTGTCAGAGGAATCATGAACAACAACAGGGTTAACCGGTTACCATATGATTTTACATAAAACGCTACAATTAAGAATGAATTTAGGAATTACTTACCCGAATGTCCTCTAGACGATGCAGCATGAAGAGACGTCTGCTCGTCTGGTTTTTCCAAGTCGAGGGTAAGCAAGGAAGCGACTTGAATCAAGTCATTAACCACATCAATGTAGCCTTCCTTGCAAGCAACAAAGAGGGCCGTTTCATAATCCTGATTAACCTTGTAAGCAATGCGTTGGTCTTTGTCCAACAACACCTTTACAACAGTCGAGTGTCCTTCTCTCGCAGCTTCGTGCAAGGCAGTATCCCGCTTACTATTGACGTAGGATAAGATTTGAGGTCTGATCCTCAAAATCTCAGACACAAAATCTGCTTGTCCAGCTCTTGCAGCCACATGTAGAACTGAATTCTGGCTGGAACTAGTGACCTGCTCCAGAACGTCGGTATTCTCGTCTATCAGATCTTGAATGGCATTGACATTTCCCAGATGGGCAGCCTCAAAAACTCTCGAGTCCATCACTTCCCACTGTTTTGCCTTACCCATCATCTGCCACTTTATACTTATAATTGCTTCAAATTGCACGCAACTGAGCAACTTCGGCGATCCGAGAAGAATAATATCGTGTGGCTACACCGTTCCTCATGTCTTCACGGCTGTCATTTTTCCCCTCGTGATGGCCTGACTAGTTTCTGTGGTTCTAGAGCTTCAAATATACTATTCACTTGACTTTGGAAAGTATATGATAACAGAGTTGAAGCTTCCTTGTCAGTATATGATAACAGAGTTGAAGCTTCCTTGTCATTATATGATAACAGAGTTGAAGCTTCCTTGTCATTGCATTTGTTTGCGGATTGCTTCTTGTTAACTTCTCTAAATAAAAGTCTGACTTTTCGTATAAGCTTTCACACTGCTCCGTCTTTGCAAGGAAAGTAGAGCGCGGACATTTTTTACATTGTTTTTTCAATATTTTTTAATTCGTGTAGTTTTTCTTTTCATTTTGTTGCTTATTTTGTTGTATATTATTTATTTTAAATATAAAAGTTTATTTAGATTGTTTTTTTTGTCTGGGTAGGTGTTATCATCTTTATATAAATAGATATTTATTTAAACAAGTAATATGCATTTAATAATTAGAGTTGTATTTTTAGATAATAGACTACATATTGTTTGAAGTTTCAGTTGGATACTTGTCTCACATCTTTAAATAATTTTCAGGTTGGTACACTACATAACTTTACTATTTATCTGCGGCACAATTATTACTTATGGGAAAACTTTATGGTAGAAAAATTAAAGCTTATCGATACATTAAATAGGAAAAAACAACTGGGAGAGTGCATGAAACCAAATGCATGGAATGTTTGGTCGAATAAATGCATAATACATGTACAATATCATTCTTCGTTGATCTTGTTTCTTGCTAGCAGCCCTTTTGTGGTTTTCTTTTAATTCATCTTATTCAGCTAGCAATTGCATTGATGCATTTTACTATCTATCACCACCTGAGAATATCTATGATTTTCTTCTTTTTCACCACCTTAGCTTATCTACAAATAGAATGCATGCAACGAAGAAACAATTACCAAGTGTTTGTAATAGACAATACATTGAAGAAGAACAACAAATTGCCAAGAGTTTGCAGCAGACAACACATTGAAGAAGAACAACAAATTACCAAGAGTTTGCAGCATACACCACATTGAAGAAGAACATCAAAGTATGTTTACTTTTTTACTTCTATTTACTATTTTACTTGTATGTTATGGTATGGTAATAGTTAGGCACGATTACTATTTTAATTTTGTTTACTGTTTTACTTATTTCCATGTGCTATGGTATTGCCTAGGAATGCTTACTATTTCACTTTTATTTTCTAATTTGCCTTCTATGCATAATCCATATAGAGGTACCTATAATATTTACACATAAAATGATATCATATCATATAAAATTATATCTTATCATATATGAAAACAACCATAGTCAATCTATTTACTATTTTACTTATTTGTGTGTGCCATGGTACTAGCTAGGAA
This sequence comes from Sequoia sempervirens, assembly GCA_007258455.2. Lineage (NCBI taxonomy): Eukaryota > Viridiplantae > Streptophyta > Pinopsida > Cupressales > Cupressaceae > Sequoia > Sequoia sempervirens. The sequence continues at coordinate 11,296,988 of VDFB02086081.1, read as the reverse complement.
TGTTTACTATTTCATTTATGTTTTCTACTTTACCTTATATGCATAATACGTGTAGAGGTACCTATAATATCTACACATAAAATTATATAGTATTATATATGAAGACAACTATAGTTTAAAACCATCCTTAATAATATTACATTTAATATTAAGGTTGAAGAAAAATAAATTTGTGGAAATTTACATATGGAGTGATCTTCTATTTCTAAATGGATTATCTTCCATTTTCTATTCTCCTTCTTGTTCCATTTAAGTAGACCAATCTCTTCTTCATAAGGTCTTGATGCATCGATACATCCTTCTTATGTAAGCACTCTGGGTGAACATAATAGACTCATTCAAATCATTTAGGTGATATGGACCGAAGGTAACCTTCAAATCTAAGAATACAAATGATTTCAATCCCATAATATTAAACCCTCTAATAAATCAATGCATGTTAAAATATAAAGATTTAATATATTGACTTTTAAGGTTAGCAAACTGAAGTTTACAAAAAATATAAAGGTTTGATATATTAACATTTAAGGGCATCTGACAAATTCACCGCCAGCAATTCACCGACAGAAAATTCTCCACCAACAATTCACCGCGGGAAAATTCATCGTCATGAAAATTCACCACACAAAAAATTAATTGCATGAATTTTTGGCGGTTAATTTTCCATGACGGTGAATTGCTGGTGGCGGTGAATTTTCCTACAGTGAATTGTTGACGATGAATTTTCCATCGGTGAATTGTTATTTTCCTAGAGCCACATTTAATGATAGCAAACTAAAGTTTACAAAAATATAAAGGTTTAATTTATTGACTTTTTTAGTTCAATAAATTGATAAGCTCTATGATAGCAGGTTTACAAGCTAATTTCGGTATACAACTTTGTAAGGTGGGTCATAAAACTGACTTATCCTTGGTAGCATATAACTGGAGATGGATATTGAAAATTGCTTGTCTCACCATATGATATTAAACATTACTTTTGATGTCTTATGGAATGTAGGGTATATAGAAAGCCCTTGTGGAGCCTAAGAGAGCATGTACTATCATTTCCTTTAGTTTTCCAAGGGTTTCCCTAGTTTGTAGACTTACAGTATTACTTGTACTATAAATCCCTTGACCCACATATTTCATTCAGGCCAAATATGAGGTTGTTGAGTGTCATTGTTCCTCCTATGATAACCAAATTAGCCTGGATTTCAGCTACACATTTTTTACCCTTGGAATAAAGTCTAACTTTGAAATACCTTTGACAACGAAGAATAAATGATCTATCTTATAAATTCCCATGACCCTCTAACTCTTGGCATCCATGCAATTAACCAAACGAGAGCTTGATTGTTACAAGAAACAACCATCATAAAAAAGTTATAAGGTAATTCTTTTAAAGTTATTCATGTCATAGAATAAGATACTACTAAAATGCTAAAAATCAAACATAAAAACACAAAATTATTAAACAAAAAAAGGTATATGCTTATAATGCATAGTTATCAAGAGTGAGGACTTGAGCCTGTGGGGACAAAAATAACTGTTGCACCATAAATGGCTTGTATTTTTCATTTGCATTCCATCTAAACATGTACATTTGCTACTTCAATCTATTCACAATGAATAAAAACAAAATTAAAAAACATCAAGGTTTTAGAGATACTAGATCCTTTAGCTTAAAGAAATATTTTTGTAGATTTGTAAATAAAAATATTGATTTTTGAGTTGTAATATTTGTTTTAGGCACGAGGCAACAATGTTTCAACATATTTAAACTTGTGACACCTTTCGTTAGACACACAAAATGGACCATAGTGCAAGTTGAATATGGCTGACATGTAGCTTAAACCACATTTATGTTATATATTTAAAAGAATTACACATAAGAAAAATTACTAGAATCAATGTATTATGATTCTAATTTTACCTGTCTACACATCTCTTTATTTAAGTCTTTAAACAATGTCAAATAAGCACCATTGTCTCCCCCTAGGATTTCATTCTTCTCTTTTTACAATAGTTTACAACTATGCAACAAATTTATTTGGTTTTTAATATTTTATTTGGTGATAGATTAGTTTTACTTTTAGTGAAAAAAATTGCATGGTTAAAAGTTCTTTGAGATTGTTCATTGTTTTAAGGATGTTCCATTTGTCATTTATCTGTTGACTATATTCCAAAGGGAAAATCATGGTAGGATCTTGGTAATGCCCTTTATAGGTCTAAAACATTTAAAATTTAAAATTTTGTTAGTGACTAGTCAATTTAAGCAATTAGTATTCAAAGAATTGAAAGTATTGTGTTTTGCATGTTTTGTTGATTAAAGGCTCTCTACTCTAGTAAAGCCTATATTTGACCATTGCTAGATCTCCAGCCAAGGATTCATGTTTCCATTATAGTGAACAACAGTTGCATTTTCAATATCAAATATCTCTACAGAAGGATTTTACCCTAGGCCTAATAAATTCTATTATAGTAATCATGCATTAGCTAATAATTAATTAATTATTAGTCTAATTTATTCTCATGTAGCTAAGCTAAAATTAGGAGTTCTTTATTTAGTTAACTAATTTTTTTTCTATGTTAGCTTAAGTGAGCTATTATTAGATCATTGTGTCTCATTGCATGTGATGTTGACACTTGTCCCAGGTGATCTAATCCCTTTACCATTTAGCGATGCTCCTATATAGCACTCAACCCTCATTGTTTTATCCCTCTTCTACTCTCTCGAACTTTCAACCTTTGAGGACTCTTGTTTTCCTTGAAGATTCTTGAGGTTCATTATGTAGCTTTTTCATGTTGAGGAGTATATCAATTCTTTGTTTGTAGATCTCTTGCGTGGAAGGAATCTTTATTCATTGTTTGATCTAGTGGCTTATGCTTTTCCATAAATATAACATGGTATCAAAGCTTGGATTCATCAAACCCCTTCTCAATTTATGAGATATTTTTCATCAATAAGGGTTATAAGCTTCAAATCTGAATCCCCTTTGTTTTTTTGCAAATTTTGGAGGTGGGAAATTTTTTGGTGCATTTAGGACCATAATAGAGTCTTCCATTGGATTTAGAGCTATCGAAAAAGTCATATTTTGCTTTTCTTTGGCTTGATTTGGACTCCTAAGGTTAGATATATGAGGATTTGAAGCAATTCTTTTTTTCTTAATCCAGAGGGTAGCTATGATTTTGGTGAATTTTGGAACAAAAAGGACCTTACCGTTGGATTCAGGAGGTTGATTCAACAAATTCTTACTATAAATTTTCCCCATTTTCTCATTGGAATCTTTTGAGGAATTTTTTTTTATACAGGAGTTGTACAACTCCCGTATGAACTCCTATACATGAAAATAAAAAATATATAAAAAAGGCACAAGACATTTTTCTATTTTTTTTTTAAATGAAAAAATTAAAAAATTGTGAAAAGACTGGTTTCAAGTTTTTTTGGAGCCCATTTAATCGAAATTTAGGTTTGAATTTTTTTAAAGGTAGGTAACTTTGACTTTTTTGGTAGGGTCACATTGATTTTGGGGTACCCACAAGGTACCTTCCCCTACAGGCCGCATACTCCCTTGCATCGGCTTTAATAGCTACAAAATTACCGGTGGTAGCTTTGAAACTGCCACTTGGCAACTTTTAGGTGGTAGAAAAATATTCCTCGGTGGCCTTTACAGAAAGAAAAAAAAAATTGCTGACCCAAAAAAAAGTTCAATCTACAAAATTAATTTCTCAGCACCTTTACAATTTTCTAGTGAATCTTTAGATACCAAGGGACAAATTTTTTCCATCCGGGAGGAATATTTTAGTGAATATTTTGCTAACATCATGCTGATGTCAACATGACATTGTCCATATGGACACATGTGTATGTTGCATAGGACACCTAAGAGGGGGGTGAATCAACTTTCATATAATTAAACCTTTAATTTAGTCACCAGAACTAATACTTAAAACTACTTAAATGATTAACCACCAAATGCCAATAGAGAAACTCAAATCCAACACATAAACACAATAACACCAGATTTATGTGGAAAAACCAATGAGAGAAAAACCATAGTGAGGATTAACTCATACTATAGAGAATATCAAAACTGATTACAAAAAGGCTCAATACCTGAAACAAGGCTCATTGCCTGAAATAAGGACTTACTGTCTAACAGGGCTACAACCTGGAGGCCTCACTGCCACAGAGATACAATAAAATGGCTTATTACCAACAATGTGAACTGATGGAATACACCTTTCTTGTGTAGAATATAGTTCCAAAATAAGCTCAGTAAATGAAGTACTACCTCACACAATAGTCGCTCAACTAATCTACACTAAATTGATAAAGCATCTAGGTTCAAATCTTAACATACCACTTAATCCTTTTCACACTCACTCACACTTCACACACCACACTCCTCATTTACTTGAAAACAATATATATATATACAAGTATATCTTTATTCATCAATTAGGTCGACCTAATTAGATGAAATAAAAATAATCAAAAATCTCTTTGTTGGTACCATATATGATTTAAACATTAGTGCATTATACCAAGTTGGTTAAGATCTATACAAAACATCCCCATAACATGTGTTAGGTCAGCCAAGACTGGGACCCAAACATAAGAGCTTCAAATGGTTAAACAACTTCTAGAAACATTGTAACATTAGTTTCTCATCATACTACCATCAGAGAGATAACCATAGGAACCATAGCATCTGAATGTACTTCATAAGAAGGTGTGGAGTCTTGTGCATGGATGTACTGAGTAGAGAAAGAACTATAATGTACAGAGTTAAACTCTGTCATTGATAACTTGTTTATCCCAACATAAAACTTCTCATGATAGTTGTCTAAGTGAATCATAATGACATAGTTAATATATCATAATCATAGCTTGTCTTGTGGTAGAATCTAGATGCCAAAACCAACACACAGGTACACTGATAAAGAGTATCATTGATAGGTAATAGCTTTAAGTAAATGTCTCATACATATGGTACTATGTTGACATCAATGACAACCATTTGATGCAATCCTATTTCCAACAATCTCCTCCTTTGTCATTGATAACAACACATGATGTGAAAAGCCAACAAAAGCATCATTTGTAGTTCTCCCCTTTTGATGAGCTAGAATGATTTACATTCTTTTCACATGTTCTCTCTCTCCCCCTTTGACATCAATGGAAAAGAAGGAACCTTAGTCCAAAATTTTCTACACAAAAACAGTCTTCAAAAAATGATATAAAACATGGTTCTTTACCTCAATCCTTCTCCTAAAATATCTCTTTGCATTTCTATTTTAATTTCAGAAGAAATGTCTTCTAGGAGTCCACTTCCAATATGATGTTTGCACAAGTACTATTGTTCATCACTATCAAATCAATTGTTTCTAGAAGAGTATCTGGGATAGTGATATTTGGTTCATTTTTCTCAGCTTCCACCAGAAGACCAGAAAGTTGTTCCAATCTCAATTCAATTATCTCTTTGACTTTCCAAAATTCCTTCACATTACTATCTCTTTGTACCAGAATGTTTGCAAGTTTAGACTATAAGGAATTGATCCTTTTCTTCTACGCTCCATCCCTGTCATTAAGAACATTATATGTTTTTCCAATAGAATCCAGCTCAAGCTCAATAGCATCAATTTTTTTTTGTAGTTTTTGATAGCAGTAGGCCACCAGAGACAATACCTATACACATTGTTTACACTTTTGATGCATGTGTTCAATTCATTTATGCTCAATCTCTTTTGTGCATTTCCGCATCTTTCTTCTATAGCCAATTGAATCTCACCTTTTTCTTCTATTTCCCTAGGTGACAATACCTTTAGTCTGTCTTCAATCTACTCAATCAATACTTTTGGTAAAACATTTGTTAATTCACTTGGATAAATATCATTATGAATTATGTAAACAACCAAGGCGTCTATGATCTCATCCTATTCATATGTTGTTCAGGACAACCAAACATCTCCAACCTTCTTCATTCCATCAGATTGAACAAGAATCTTCAAAACCTTCTCTTTAGTAAAAGCTTCTTCATCATCACATCATCATCTGTTGATATCTACCAAATAAAATGTTTCTGTAATGTTTACTTCCTCTTCTTCTTTCTTCTCTTTTGTCTCCAGCTTCTTTATTTTTGGAGGGGCACTTGAAATGACTCTTCTTGCTTTCCTATTTCTGGAGGAAGATCCTGCTTCAGATGTCCCAATTAGACTGAGAACCGTACCAGTGCTCCATGCATATTTTTTTTCGCAAAGTATTCTTTACAAATATTTTCCTTCTCTGCTAGACATTCCAGGTACCGATAGACTTGCTTCCCAACCAATACATTTGACTTCCACAAAACATTCTCTTTCAATGGTAACAACTTCAAAAAATACAACATCAAACATATAACCAAAGATCCAAAATGAAAAGGGTAATTGTCATTTTTTTTCATAGTAATGTTCTTCATCAATTGATTCCTCAATAACTCACACAAGTCAAAATCCTCATTCTTTTCAATCATTTGATGTGCAATGTAAACAACAATCACCAAAGTAGAGCCTTCCCTATTTCTAAAATAAATCTTATATGAAACACCATATGCTGTACATACCTTATCACAACATCAACTATAGTGTGAATTTGGAGTGCCCTTTGGTCTCCTATCACTCCAATTAGGGCTTCAACCTCTTTGTTCTTCACTGACTTCTTTACTAGAACGGGTCCATTATTACATAACCTTGTAATTGCTACAATTGATTCCTTTGTAATCCCATAGGGTTTTTCAAAGATCATTCGATCACCTTGAATTCTTCTTAGGACAAACAGAATAGTGTCTACATCCAAAAAATAATTTATCGCTTATGACATCATCATCAATACTTTACTCTGGCATTGCCTTCCCCTCAACCAAAGCCGCTGAATCAATTTTTGGATGAAAAATCCTCTAATACAACAAACTCATTTCCACAATCTTCCTTTTCCTCCAAGTTATGGTGCTTTTCTTGGATTCACTTGATTTTGCCCCAATTTTGCATTTATTGCTTTTAAGTTGCCAACTACTTTATGAGAAACATTATAAACCAATAAGAGCTCTACAAATTTCCTAATTTGCTTCTTTTCTACTAGAATTTTCTCCAATACCTTCAAAATAAAGATTCACATCACTTATCCTTGTGTCATCACATAACACCTCGTATATCAGGGGCTAGTTATATTTTTTTGTGACTGCTCCCCCTGAAACCATTACTGGGTTTAGTTCTTAGGAGAGTATCTACACCAGATGTAGATACAAGATTATTTGATTCATCATTGTTCTCAGATTCTTCCTTCTTTTTCCAATTTTTTTCCATTTCTTTCCTTACTTCTTCGGGATCTACCTTGTTCACAGGCTTGTTTTTCTATTCTGTCTAGATTAGGTTTCTTTCCAACTTTGCTCCTACATAATTTTGAAGTATGTCCTGGTTTGTTAAAAGTGTGGCACACAACATATCCTTGATCAAATGAATTTTACTTTATCCTTGACTTGCATTGATTAGGCTTGTGTCCAAAGATATTTCCTATGTAATAACAGCCTTGAAAAGATTGAATCCTTCTACAAACATAACATTGTCCAGCAAAGAATCCAACATTCTAACTTATTTTATTTTGTTTCATCCTACTTCTGCATTATGTTTCTCTATGTCCAAATTTACTGCATGAGAAACAAAAACCATTAAAATATGGGTACCTTTGAGCATTAGGTTGTCAAATGGGAATCATTCTGATATTGTTCCTTCAGTTCTTCCTTTGATAAGTATTGCCTTGAAATTTCCTTTGATTGTGCACTTTGTTGAGAATTGGTTTAGTCTTTGTTCTTTGTCCTTCTTCAAGTCCTAGACCACCTTTATCCTTTTCAAGTTTTTGAGATTAAATCAACTCATCAAGCATTGCAGAACTTGTCTTGAACCTTTCTTCATGAGCTTTCGCTTTTTCCAGATCAGCTCTTAGGATTACTTCTTATTCAAGCTTATCACATTTTTTTGTCTTCTGATTGATAATCTCTTTCAAGCATCCTTCCTCTATCTTGCTTTGTTCAATTTCCAATTTCAGATCCACTTCCACCCTTTTTCTTTCTTCAAGTTCCATTCTTAGATTCTCAATAGTTTCCTTTGCTTCCTTTAGTTCCTAGTTAACTTCTTTATGTTTCAACTTGAACTTTTGGATCTGATTCCTTAGTTTCTAAATGTCCATTCATGTGCTTGCTTGACATTTTCTTTTAGATCTTCACTTTCAAACTCTGTAGTCTCTATTCTTAATTCTTCATCCAAGTTAGATTCCTTCACCATTTTGTTCAACCTACCAAGATCTCCTTCGAGTCAAGTTAAACTCATTTTAGAGGACCAAGCTCTTATACCAATTGTTGAATAGGACAACTGAGAGGGGGGGTGAATCAGTTGTCACAAAATTAAACCTTTAATTCAGTCACTGGAAATAATACTTCAAATTTCTTAAATGATTAATCATCAAATGTCAACGCAGAAACTCAAATGCAACACATAAACACAATAACACCATATTTATGTGGAAAATCCAATGAGGGAAAAACAACGTTTAGTGAGGATTAACTCACACTATAGAGAATATCAAAACAAATTACAAAAAGGATCACTTCCTGAAACAAGGTTCACTACCTAAAATAAGGACTCTGTCTAGAACAAGGACTCACTATCCAATAGGGCTACAACTTGGATGGCTCACTACCACAAAGATACAGAAAAATGGCTTACTTCTAGAATATTAAAGTTATGGCTTACTACCAAAAGTTTGAACTAATGGAATACACCTTTCTTGTGTAGAATATAGTTCTAAATGAAGCTTAGTATATGAAGTGTTTCCTCACATAGTAGTTGCTCAACTAATTTGCACTGAACTGATAAATCTCATCTAGGCTCAAATATTCACATACCACTTAATCCTTTTCACACTCACACTTTACGCACCATGCTCCTCATTTACTTCAAAATATTATATATATATATATATACAAGTATATCTTTATTCATCAATTAGGTTAGCCTAATTGGATGAAAGAAAAATAATCAAAACTCTCTTTGTTGACACCATATATTATTTAAACATTAGTGCATTATACCAAGTCAACTAGGATCTATACAAAACATCCCCATAACATGTGTTAGGTCAGCCAAGACTAGGATCCAAACATAAGAGCTTCAAACAGTCAAACAACTTTTGAAAATGATGTAACATTAGATTCTCATCATAATACCATCAAAGAGATAACCATAGGAACCATAGCATTTTAATGTACTTCATAAGAAGATGTGGTGTCTCCCGCACAGATCTACCCAGAGAAACAACTATAGTGTACAAAGTTAAACATTGTCATTGATAATTTGCTATCCCAACACAAAACTTCCCAAGATAGATATCTAAGTGAATCATAATGATAGTTAAGATATCAGTCATAGCTTGTCTTGCGGTAGAATCTGGACCCAAAAACCAAGACACTAGTACACTGATAAAGAGTATCATTAATAGGGAATAGCTTCTGGTAAATGTCTCATACATATGGTATTGTGTTGACATCAATGACAACCATTTGATGCAATCCTATTTCCAACAGTGTAGGGTCCCCAAGTCCCCTCTTTGGCCCTAAGGGAGTAATTTTTTTCTTTTAGCCATAACATGGGCGTACGATATCAAAATTTGGAAAATGAGATATCATTAGAAAGATGATTTTGCAAAATTTCTAGTGGCGCTAGTCTCATTACCATTTTTTTCTATTGGTGCATTCTACATCATGTTGAAGTTAGAGGTGTTGTTTTTAGTCCAAAGCTCATAACTTTTAACCTATTTCTCTATTTTTCATGATTCCAATGGTGTTGGGATGACCTTTCAGAGATCTTCATAGCCATCAATGCACTCTTCTAGATTTCTCTCTATGAACATTTTATTTAAGTTTTGGTATTTTTGTACTCTGGTGAATTGCTTAGACGTCTTAGCTCTTGGAAACTTTTCATTTGTGTGGGATGACTTTTTTTTTACTTTTCTTCACGTATTTCCAATATTCTATCCTATTTTGGCATTGTAGACATCTTTTTCATGCATATTCTCTTTTATAGATGTACTAAGATAAAGTTTCATTCTAGTGTATATTTTTTTGGGAGTTTCCACATCATGTTGTGCCTTTTATACTCGCACTATGATATAAAGTTCCATGGGGGGGTTGATGTTTGTCTTTTTTTTCCATGAAACCTTTGTCAAGTGTGTGTCCCTTCCATGATAACAATGAATCCCAGTGATTCTTTCCTCATGTGTGTGTGCCTTAGTTTGCACATCCTTTTTATTTGTAGGTTTTTTCTCCTACATGCACTTGGATTCACATAGTTTCATTGTACCTATCATGACTCTCCCTATTCAACATTATGGGGGGTTTTCTACTATTGGTTCTATTGCTTCCTTAGTGTCATTTTTGAATGATCCATGTATCTACTTCTTGTTCCTATTTACTTTCAGATGCAACACACATCAATAGTTGGTTACTATGCATTTAAGTGAGATGGATCACTTACCATATGGACACTCTTACATTCCTATTTCTAGAGGTGACCTTCCATTTTTATTTGATCAAATACTATTGGGTACCTATATTTTCAACTTGCATCTTGCATGTTGAGTAGTGTCATTAGGGTCACTCATGCAGATTCATGTACCATTTATATATTCAAATTCTAGATGTTTTCTTTTGTTTTCCATCTTATTCAAGTAGTGTCATTTGGGACACTCATTCAAATTATTGTTTCTCTTGTGATCAATGTATTCAAACTATTGGTACCTATATTTTCGACTTGCATCTTGCATGTTGAGTAGTGTTATTAGGTTCACTCATGTAGATTCATGTACCACCTGTATCTTCAACTTCCAAATATTTGTCTTTGTTTTCCATGTAATTTGAGTAGTTTCACTAGGGTCACTCATGTATATTATTTTCTTCTTGATCTTGACATTTCTATCTTCGAGTTTCAGATGTTTTTCCTCTTTTTTTCATTTGATCGAGTAGTGTCGTTGGGGGAATTCATGCAAATTCTTGTTATCTTGATCTTGATCATCATTTTTTTAGAGGAGGTTCTTGATTTCAGTACTATATCAATCATCTTTCTACAATAGTCTACAACTTCTTCATGGTTCAGTGATGTTCTACATGTTCCTCCTTTTGGGATATTGTTTCGCTTGGAGGATTCTTAGTTCTTCACCTTGATTTGGAGTCTTTTCTAGTCCTTCATTCACCTTTCTCTCTTTTGGAGAGGAGTTTTCTCCCACTGTGGTTTTCTCCTTTTCTTCAATTTTGAGAGATATTTTGTGTTTGCATGGGTACCTCAATAGGCTTTGTTTTTTAGGATCCATTATGCATTATTTTTAGGGTTTTTAGCTACTCCCTAAGTTCATCTTAAGGGGGGGTGTTAAAGTAACCATGCATTAGCTAATAACTAATTAATCATTAATTAATTATAATTAGTCTAATTTATTCTCATCCACGTAAGCTAAACTTAGGAGTTATTTATTCAGTTAACTAAGTTCTTTTCTATGTTAACTAAAGTGAGCTATTATTAGATCATTCTATCTCATTTTATGTGATGTTGGCACTTGTCCTGATCTAATCCATTTACCATTTAGGGTTGCTACTATATAGCACTCAACCCTTATTGTATTATCCCTCTTCCGCTCTCTCAAACTCTCAACCTTTGAGTACTCTTTTTTTCCTTGAAGATTCTTGAGGTTCATTCTATAGCTTTTTTATTTTTGAGGAATATTGTAATTCTTTGCTTGTAGATCTCTTGCATGGAAGGCATATTTATTTGTTATTTGATCTTGTGGCTCATGGTTTTTCACAATTCTAACATATTCCAATTACTATTCAAAGGATGGGTCAAGTTGTAAAATATGATCAAACCAGGAGGCAATTTTTTAGGCTTCCATAACACCCATACTTCATTCTATATCAACCAAGAGAAACACATGAAAACCTTCTACACATAAATGTTATCATCAAAGAAGAGGATTTTTCTAGCTTTGGATAAACTTGTGGTAAATAGAAGCAAAGATGGTTTAGAATAGAGATGTGTTTAGGATTTTAGTACTTCAAATTGGAAAATCTTGCAAAAAGAGTAGTTGGATTTTATGCATTAAAGTATTATTCTTTCATTGCTACAAATTCAACCTACCTAGAAAACTTGACAATAAGAAAAATTAAGTCATTTAAAATCAACAATATTTTCAACATGTAATGAAGCTTTTCCTAGAGGGTTATTCAAAAACCACATCTTTAATAGCTCCAAAACTCAATCTATTTGTGACTAGCTAAATGCATTGTTGACTAATAGCAAAAGGGAAATTGTAGTTATATATTTACTCTGGTAACTTGGATTGAAATGGTGCACATGTTATTGTAGCCATAGCCCATGTCACCATCTAACTTTGGTACATTAATTTTAGAATAAATTTTTTCCTAAAGGATGGTAAAGTTAGTTTCTAGTTATAAAATAGGGTTAAGTAGTTAATTGGTCCCTAGAGGATTAGGGTATGTGTAGGATCATGATAGGCCAAAAAGTGGCAATATGATGGGTATTTGTAGGGTATGTGGCTGACGACTTTTTTTTACCCAAAATTGATGAAATGAAAATGATTTTTAAAGGAGATTATCAAATTTCCACCAATATAAATTATGCTATACTTTGAATTTAATAAATAATTATTATTCATTTTCTATTTGAATTACGACTAAAGTTGTGATTGATAGGCTGATTGAAAAACATCTATAACTTTCAAATGGTACCACATTTTTTGAGTCTGAAACATGCGTGACATTCTATTCTTTGCATACTATGGGATTAAAAAAATAAAAATTGAATTTAATGAAGTTTTGACCAAGTTAAGGTGTTTAGATATATGAGTTTATATCTTTTTTAAAAGTTGCAATAAAAAAATCATAATTAATTATTTACTTGGAAAAAAATTACAAAAAAATATGCATCACATCTAGACATGAGTCCTCTACTTATATCTAAAATATTATAAAAAATATTATCATTTTATTGTGGTTATGGTGGTCAGACAGACACCTACTTATTTTTTCCATGAAATTTAAGTACTACTGCATTGAAATTTCAATTTTTCACCAAATAGATTTTTTATTTTTTTAAGTGAACCTAGTAGTTTAGAAACTACATTCAATTTGCTATAGATTCTATTCTTACATATTTTTTAAATAATATAGATAACTTATTCAAATTTTTACATCAAGTTGCCTAACTCTAATTTTTATGAATTTTTTGCCACTTAAGGGCCTGATTTTTCCATGATGATCCTACACATACCCATTAGTACCATTCTATAATGTATGATGACCAAATTGAGTTTTTTACTTAAAATGCATAGTTTTTTATAGATGCTAACTAATTTATGTAAGAAAATGAGAAATCATTTAGATGAGATTGAAAAGATGAGTGGAAAAAGAAAACTATTTAAACTATTATACCTATTTATATATATAACTATAAATAATTTCTATACATTTATCAATTTTGGACTGATTGCATATATTATTTAGGTCTTTACATTTCTTTGAAATTTATTTTTATGAATTTCAATGAGTGTAGGTACACATAACTCACTCAAAGGTAAATCATTGTAATCAAAATTTAGATAATGAAGGCTTAACATGGTTGTTTCTCTCCTAAAGTTGACCTCCCTGCGCGACATTGGTATATTTCAGACTGTCTAAAAAATATTATCCTCCAACCTCATTTAGAGCTTTAACATTACTAGAATTTGCATGCCCTAAAGTATTTTAAAAAAAAATCTAGTTTCTTGCCGAGAATCCCACCCTCTATTCAAAACATTTAGAATATTTATGCTTAGGTAAAGGAATTTCCTCGGATATTTTTTCTTACATCATTAAGTTAAAGTGTCATTAACATCCATTTTTTTAACTTTTGATTTTCAAATCCATTCACAACTTTCACATTTGGAGAATCTTATATACTCTTTGTCACATTTCTACTTAATATCGGAACATATTGTGGACATGGTGAATTGTTGTAATCTTGCATGTAGCCTAAGATAGGAAAAATCTCATTCTCTATTACTTCCATGGTATTGCTATGGGGAATATTCCCTTGGAAGGTCTCTAGTACTACATGGATTGTTACAAAGTACACAAATTACAAATATTGATAGGTGTCATTAAATATGTGTGGATTAGCTTTGAGAGAAAGTATTTTTTATTACATGTTTTTATTCTATAGGGAAACTATAGATCTACTTCAGGATCACCTCCGATAAATGTTGTGTGACTTTTTCTATGGTTTTGTCCTTGTAAGAGGATCAAGTTTAATTTTCCTTAACATTTACTAGCAAGAAATTGAGTTGTTGCTTTGCACTTCTTTTACATAGCCCATGAGCAGTTTTACAAACCTTATCCCTCAGATGAATTCTTTAGATGCTTGGTTTGAGCCCATGAACTATTACTGCTAAAGGAAGCATATGGGAGAACTTTTATTGGTCAAATTTGTATAACATTCACTCTTCATCTAAATATTCCAAACTTATTTAAACTCTAAATAAAACTATTGAATACATTTTTTCTAATCATTTTTTTCATAAGAGAGACTCTTTAATTTCATATCATATTTCTCTTCATCAAAGGGCTCTCTTTCTTCCTCTAATTCTACAGTTAATTCTTCTAAGCAAGAATTTGGCACTATTTTTTGTCTTGTGTTTCAAATGGTTGTCTCTCTAGGCTTTGGTACACCTAAAACTTACATTAACTCATGGTGGGTTGAATGATTCTTTGGTGTACCCACAAATTGAAAAAAAATCCTTTGATGTATTTTTAAAATAACCAATTTTTTTATAGATAATTAAGGTGTTAGAAATTAGAGAGGCTTGCCATGCTCTAATCATTTTTTTCTCTATAATTTTGTGTTGTTCATGGATCACAAAAGATGAACCAAAAATTTCAACTCAAATAGTCTATAAAATTGTACTCAACTAGAAATAATAATATTTTTTCTTGGGCACCATTTTCCCAAATTTGTTTTTTTCAAACTTCTTTGAATTTTAGGTAGATATCAATTGACTAGCACAATAATTTTAAAAAGTTCTAACCAAAGAGATGTACATTTAACAAGAGTGACTATTTAGCTTTAAATTAATTTACACATATAAAATGGTCAATAGGCTACATAAACAATTAGTATTGCCTTGATGAATATACAACTATGATATATACTTGAAATTTGAACCCATCTTCTTCATCCATCTACAAAGCCAAATCTCTTGTGAATTCTCGGTTTTAATAACATCCCATCTTTTTTTATTTTCTATTGTGAATGGCCTCATGTGCTACTCTTTCATTCATGCCTAGTTTTATAGCATCCCATCTTTTTATTGTAAATGGCATCATGTGTTATTCTTTCCCTCCCACTATTTGAAACTCCCTTGGTAGTTGGTAAATATTGTAAAATACCCAACTAATTTATTTTGTGTCTCTTTGTAAATATTTGATGGAACTAAAATGTAAGATATTATATTTATAAATACAACACTATGGAAATTTAATGATGCCCATAAACATTCATTGAATACATCTATAATAGTTTCATACCAGTTGATATTAAAAGAGTACAATCAATGTACTAACCATAATATGTAAGTGTAATTTTTTAGTGCCCATTTGAGTTGATAATACAAGTTTGTAACCTTAACCTCTTGATTACAATATGTTAAAATACCTTCCAATGGCATGGATATTAGATAATAGTGTATATTTGTACCTTAATTTCTAACTTATACACTTGTTGGGACTAAGATCACTTAAATTAAACAAATCAGTATAAATATATATCTATGTAAAAAAACTAAAGTCTATAATTTAGATTTCATATGGAGAATATAGTTAATTTGCTTCAACTTGTTTCTTCTTGTAATGATAAGTTAATCATATTTTACTTTTGTGGACTGTGTTAATTTTTATAGTTATTATTAATTATGAAAGCATACACTTCTCCAAATAGTCTTATGGGAAATTTAGTGGATGGAGGACATATTGCACTCCACTGAATGACCTCCAGGAGATTAGAAGTCAACTCTTCATTCTTGGTTTGGGGAAAGGGAAGAAGGAATGAAGAAATTAAAACTATCTAAGGCGATATGCCAAAAGATTTTACAACATTTCAAACCTTCTTATTGGAGCATCAACTCTAAAATAATGAACACATAGTGCTATAGACCCTTCATTGTTGAGAAGGAAACAAACAACTAAGGCTTATATAAGAACAAAGAAAATATTTAGATCCTCTCATGGGAATCACCCACTAAGGTTCAACAAAGGATGATACACCTAAAGAAGAATAGTTACTAATGCTTCAAATCCTTTACATAATTTTTTTTACTCACTAGCATAGTGTGAAACTTAACACAAAATCTTGGAGAAAATGAAAGAGTGTAAAACATGATCCAATTGACTATAAATTTATTATAAATCTCACAAAAGTTGAAAACCAAAAATGATCAACTATTAAGATCATGTCCAAACATGAATGTCACAAAGAAAAGATTTAATAAAAGCAGAGAGTAAAATGCATAATAAAGGCCAAACAAATACATTCTAATGCACTTTCTCCTTCTATTACTTTTAATTCAAGAAAAATACAAAATTCTAAGCTCGAGTATTCTGAACTGGACACTATTTCAAAAATTAATCTCTAAATATTATTTTACAAGAATACAACTTTGTAACAAATTCTCTACTTATTACTTTTCTAACTATCTGTTGGGAGTGGCTTGGAAATTCCCTATTATAGAACAAGGGAAACAAAAAATCATAAAACTCTCTCCCAATGTTTAATCACAAAAAAAAAACCCAAATAGTGGCATTAAACCACTACCCTAAAAATCCCATTTAAAGATCAGATTATGTCAAACAAGCCCATAGCATGATAAAGTTTGAGTTTATGAGCACTCATTCAAATGCATCTCAAATTCTACGTTCTTGTTCTTTTCAAAAAAATATTTTGCAAAGCCAGTTGAGACAGACCCTAGCCACCATTGAAAACAATATTCCCTATTAGGAGCAGAATGGTGTCATACCTAGTAAAGGAACCTCCATCTAAAATAGATCTAATTACTTGTAAATATCAAGTGGGTGGTATTTGGTGCTCTTTAATATGCTCCTCTTAAAAAAAATCTTCAAATTACTAGCTCTAACACCACATACCCTCCTCATTGACAAAAATATTGTTCAAGACATGTGGCACATGGGTAGGTATTCATGAGGTCTCTTTGGTGTTGTTTACGAGAAAACCCACAATGTAGACACGTGTCATTTTCTACACTTAGGAATAAATCATTTATTAAAGACTACATGACCACTATGTGGCTCCATCATGCATCTTTATATGGAGAGAGGGTTGTGACCTTCTTGAAAGTGAGCTTGTGCAACACACATGGTGGAGCCTAATATGCAAAAAAAAAAAAGGAGAAAGAAAAAAAGGCTCATGGGCTGCAAAGCAGATGAAAGAACAAAAATGGAAGAAAAGAAAGCACTCCCAACCATGTGTAGGGAAAAGTCCCTATAGTCCTAGCATTCTTAGGGGGCATCCACCTATGAAGGCATGAACCCAACAAAACTCTAATCTATAGCAAAAATAAAAATAGAGGCGTGCAATCTCAAAGCTCAAGAAATGTAAAGTGTATGCACTCTTAGTCTGTACATAAAGACTAAACTAGTGCACAAAATTCCTCAAAGCCCTAATCTAAATCAAATATCTCCTTAAAAGAGACATAACTTAATTTTCCTTGCACAATTTTGATATGAAAATAGAGTTGAGCTAGGGGGTATAGGATGTCTTTGATTTCCTTAGTGCTTGGTGATAGGCTCAAAGCCTAGAAGGCTGAATGGTCATGTTGCTTGTTCTCTAAGGATTGTCTAATCTATTCCTCGATTAACATTACTCCATCGAGCAAAAATGGGGAAGGTAGTCATAGTTGGACTAGTCCTTCAAGATTTTCTTTCATCATATTAACCTTCAGCTTTAAAGAATCTTGAAAATTCTTACCCTTCAAAGCTACCTTGTTTCAATTTATGAATTCATTAGCTTTCTTGGTAGCCACTCTTTTTTTTGAAACCCCTACATCCACCAAGATATTCTCTACAACCTTATAAATATTAAAAATTAATATTTTTTATTCAATTTTCCTAGGAGTGACTTATTATAGAATTGATTCAACAATTCAGCTCACTTTAGTGCTTAAATCCTACTTATGTACCATGAACCTTAAAGATGGTTACAGGTATGCCACTACATCCTTTATCTTTTCCTAGTAGGAAATGTATAATTTTTGTAGCATGGGGAGGAAATTTTTGTACTACACTTGTGCTTCTGTTATACTTTGTTTTAGCTGAGCTTAGGACTCCATTTTTTATTTCTTCCCTTAATTATTTGATTATTTATGAAGCATCTAAAAACTCAAGGTGCAATTGATCCAATTCTTCTATTCGAACCTATAGAATGGATTCCACGGTCTACCTTTTCCACTTCTCTAAATATCAATTACTACCTAGGCCCTGTGAAACTCCTCTTGAAATAGATTCTCCTTTTGGTGAAATTCCTCCCAGCTTTACACCTATACACTTTTAGAGGTTGTAGATAATTCTTATTCGACCCTCTATAGCTCTTCCATTTTCTCATCAAGCTATTTTTTTGTCAATTCTTTGGCATTCTTTTCATCTATAGCTTGGGATTGGGCATTAACCAACTTCTTATGTATTTCATTCTTTTCCTTTTTGAAATATTCACATGGCACTTTTGTTGGTCTAAAACATCGAATAATTTGACTTGCATTAGTTGCAGCTTTTATTCCATATCTTTTCATTTATTCTTTTGTTGATTTGACACATTGGAGGGCTCCCTTAACACTTGTTGCAATTCCTATTTTATTTATTGTAGTTTATACTTTAAGTTTTCTCCCTCCTTCTACTTGTAGGGCATCTGCTACTTTGGGACGGTGGGGTGGCACCTATAAAATTGTAGGTCATCTGCTACTTTGGGACGGTGGGGTCCATCCTTCACCCTCAGTCGAACAACTGAAGCTGGGGGTGAGGGTGGGTTGGCGGTCGATGAGAATTCCAATGGCCTGGCGATCGATGAGAATTCCTCAATCAATAGATCTAGACATGCTCAATCAGTCGGAGTGGAATACATACTTCCTTCCGGTTGTCGTTACCATCCCCCCACCCCCCATTATAATTGAAGTAGTATCGTTAGTAGGGTAGGGCCTTCTGGATATTAGTACTATCCAGCCAAACAATAATAAACCCTCATGGGAAAGTAATGCTGATTGGAGGAGTTGTCAACTCGTAAAGGTAGTGTAGGGCCCTATCCTAGAATTCTAGTTATCACTCTTTCTCTATGGCCACCCTTTACTTATCCCTCCTCGGAGTTGAAACCTGCAACAGGGATAGTTGCCCCGTAGGGCCCGCAACAGGGATAGTTGCATTATGGAGGAACTCAATCTTGATCTCATGGAGGGAGGAACTCAATCTCGATCTCCTTCTCCAGAGAATCAATATCCTTGATAAAATCTAACATTCTTTCTTAGCCATCCTTCACCCCAGCACGGTTAGCATCTTCAGTTAAACAAACAACTGTCCCTAGGGAGTTGAGGTTAGCTCCAACTATAGTTAATGAACAGGCTAGGGGTGAGGCGTGAAGCCAATATTTTTCTATTTGTAATATTTATAGTGCCACCAAAATCTTTTCATGTTACTCTTACCTTAGGCGATGTCTACATCCTTTTCTTTGATTTCAAATTTGTACCTTGCGATTGTGGCCTTAATATCCTCTAACTCTTCCTCTCTTTTCTTTAGCTTCTTTCCTTGTTTTAGGTAGTCAGTTGACACTACCTTCTATGTAGCTTTCATGAGGCTTAGTTTGTCACAAGGAAGAGTATCACTGAGATTGAGGCCTACTTCCTGGATATTGTAGTCTTCATACTACATTTCTCCTTTAGGATTAGAGTTCAAAGGCTTCATGGCTATGATCACCAAAGTCTCTTGCTTCTCATCAAAACTTGTTCCTATCTTGGGGGAAGTTGGGGCTAGTGTGGCTTTTTCCCTTTATTTTTTCTTCTTGTCTTCCTGAGCCTTTTTGAACAATTCCTCTTGAGTATGATAATCTTGGGGGGTCTCAATACTTTGACTAGAAATTGGAACACCAATGGGGAGACCAAAAGGAATAGGCTGAAAGGAAATCCCATTCATCTCACCTGATGGTGAAACTTTCAAGAAGCTTGGGTAGGGCCATAGGTGAGAAAGGTAGGATACCATGCCATAATTGTGTATGATGTGGGTTACTTATAATAGTTAAAGGGGTGGTAGTAGAAGAAAGGATCATTGGTCTGGTGGAAGGAAAGGGTGAGGAAACTTGAATAATAGGTTTATTGGAAACTATCGCTTATTCTTTTGGTAAAGTACTCAAGATATCAACCATGGATGTTGTGGAAGAAGCAAGGTTTGCACATGATATCCCCAATGTGATGGAAGCAACAATGGTGGATGTGATGGGAGGCATAGAAAGTATGATCAATGCTATGGTGTTTACCAAGGAATCTTGGGTGGAAGGTGAAGGAATTGGATGAACCAAAGATTGAGAAGAAGGGAGAATAGCAGGAGAAAAACATACCTGCATCCTAGAGACCATAAGTGTCTACAAAACAAATATCACCTCATCATCTTCTTTTTTCTAAACCCTTCTCGACATCTAATCCTCTAGTTCTTATTTTCTTTGTGGGAGGTTCGCTAGTTGTGATAGATCATTCAATTGCTAAACCTAGTGAGCCTTGAGCTCTTTGAGAGGCCAGAGGCATCCTTGCATACCTACGGTTCTGTATTGACCTAGTGGATGCACTTGTGGATGATGAATATCATTGCTCTCATCTTTGTGATAACTCCTCTTTAGAATTTTTCACTTTTTCCTATCAAGGTGGCGAGTTGGACCTCTCTCTAGACGATGACACTGATTTTGCATCATATATATCATCAAAAGTAACATCTATTAGGATGGTTTCATACAACGAGCTCAAATTATAAATTTCCTCCCAATATTTCCAAAATTCGACCATCTTCCTTTTAGACCAATCCTTTTTCTTTAGCTATTTTCTTGGGGTCTTATTAATTGGTACCTCTAAATCGATCTCTTTCACAATCTAGTAAAAATAAAGCCATGATGACCTTGTAGATGGAAAGAGGGATAAGTCACTATAGACACCTAAAAATGACCTAGGCCTGCAAGCTTCATTTTTACCACTTTCATCCTAGCATAATTAATACATTTAATTATGTCTTTGGTCCACATTCAACTATTAATTAAATAATTTATAATTGTTTAATTAATTCATGTCCTTTTATTCTTCATGATTATTAAATAAATAAATTTTATTTATTTATTAAATACGTCACTAATTCTCTAAGTCTCCCTATTATTAAATAAATTTCTAAATTTGTTTAATTATCCTTATTCATTAATTCTTCCTGATTATTAAATAAATGAATTACATTTATTTATTTAATATGTCACTAATTGTCTTAATTAAATGAATTGATTAATTTATTTAATTAATTAATCTTATCTTCTAAATTAAATAATTAAATTTAATTATATAATTGTCAATTTAATATTCCTCTCACTTTAAATAAATAAAATATTTAAAATGTCATCACAATCTTAACTGTCGGTCCACTTTGGTAAATAATTGGAAAATCAATTATTTATTATCTCACAAAATCATTATTTTGAATTAATTTAATTCAAAATAGTAAATAATCTTCTAAAACTCAAGTAATCGGGCAGATTCTTGATTTTCCAAATCTGATCTTCAGTCCAACTCTTATCTTCTTGATTTTTCGAATCTCACAAATCAGGTAGTCTTTATCTTCTTGATTTTCGAAAATCTTTATTTTCTAATTAATTTATCTCATTTATTCTCCACCGTCGATACAATTATCTGAGATATTATTTTAGCCGTTCGATTAATGAATTTTCCCTAACCCTAATTAGGGATTCTCAGATTTAATCTGGACCTCTCATTTTAGGTCTTAGTCATGAATTAATCTCACACATCCATTCAAAATGGCATTTTCTATAAAATGCCATTTTCCTCTCACTTTTTGATTACACATGCACATATTATAGGCATTATACTCTTGCACTTGCACTCTTAGGCTTCTCATTAGAATTATTATTTTCATTTTGATCAAATCTTAACATTGTTTAGGCATAGGCATTTTCACTTATATTGTCATAGTCATAGGCATAGACTTTAGGCATTTATCAAATCCTTCAAGGCTTGTTGTAGGACTTAGACATTTGCAGATTGCTCGCACAACGAATCTGAGGACAAAGCATCATCCAGAAAGTAAGAAGGTACTATGGAGGTAATCATGGAAGTTTCGAGAAACAGGTATAACCGTTTTATTATTTAATTTCCTTTGTACTCGATAGGACTTTGGGTTTTTGTCTTTTGCATTGAATCAATTGATTTAATCTAAACCTTAGAATTTACCCTCAGTTACATTGGTGAACCTGACGTCATTTTTTTTTGTTATTTCCATACAATTTTTGTGTTTTCTGCTATTTTATAGGTACAGGTACGGAGCAATGCAACCACCTTTTTAAAAAAATCGTGACGCATCTGATGCGTCGTGATGCATTCGCCAACAGAAAAGCTGCAATCGCTCTAACAAGCCGCAATTGAGATCTAGAAAGCCGCATTTGACATATTCAGCTGCATTGGAAGTCCCAAACAACGCATCCACTCTATTGTGCCACATTTGACTGGTAAATATTTTGCTTTCATTTTTGACATTCTAGTTTTCAGGTTTTAGGGTTTTCTGGTTTTTGGTTATTTTCTAGTTTTTTATGGTCTTCTGATTTCCTGGTTTTTCATTCCTACATGTTAGTTAGCTTAGGGTTTTGTGTTACTAATCTTCGTTCGCAGCGTGTGGCAGTTACTATTCGTGTGTCGAAGATCATTTCATAAAGAAACTACTAATCTTTTGTATGTAGATTTGAATGTCAAAGACAGAATAAAACAAATATTGTGCTTGCTTTTTTTTTCATAGATTAGCAAACATTTAATTCTGGTGCACATAAAAGAACATTCATGTCTACTTTGCTTGACTGTGTTTGCAAAATGGTAGGTGAGTATACTCTCACTTGGTGAAAACCTGGTGATCAGAAAACTAGACCCATTTTTCTCTGTTATTACCTTGACTTAGTAATCAGAGTATCCTCTCTCTTTGCGCTTTTGGGTGATCCTAGGTGTAAGAGAAATGGTTACTAGCTCTAGAAATTGGGTCTACTTGGGGATTTCATCACCCCAATGCGACTCAAACTAGCAACGGAGCTAAAGCCAAGCTACCCCTGACCGGTATATAAATGTAAATCTTAAGGGAAAACCTAAGATTGTGAGTGTGGATGTGTCATACGGACGAAGTTGTACTCCCTTAAATCTTGTTGAGCTTAACCTCTTCAGGCTGGAGTGCCACCTTAATGGTGATTAATCTCTTGCCCCATGTATGGCCACTCGAACGGGGGTCCCGAACTAAAAACTTTTGTGTAGTAAGCCAAAAACCCTCTATTTGCTAGCGCAACACCGGTTGGTGTGAAGGCATCCACACTTTCGCAGTTTGTAGTAGAGGTGATCAGCTCACCATGGGAGTTTCATGGGGGTTGGAAGCTTGGTTGGTCTGAGAAGAGAGTGCACTATAAGGGGGAGCCCGTGCAACCAACCTTCTAAATTTATATGCTACAGATATGCGGTTGGGGAAACCCGCGTGGAATCTAGTGAATATTGTCATGGCCTAACCTAGGATTGTGCTTATCTAATGTGTGTTTGGTTACTTTTAAAACACTGTGCTTGTCAAGTGCTTTCTAGAATTATCACATTTACAGCTCCAAACAAAATGCTTAATATCAAACAGATCAAATTTTCCATAAAAAATGACAAGACAAACTTTTTTTACAAACTATGTCGCATCTGTCAAACCGCATTCAACTTTCTAAATTGCAATCACTCTGTTAAAACGCATTCAATCTTTCAAATACCGCATATGCATGCGTCGTGATGCAACTGACTACCATTGAGTCGCATCTGATAAACCAAGTCGCATTTGTCTGATTCTGAGCCACATTTGCTTAATTTGTGCTGCATTCAAAAAACTAAGACGCAACTGACTGTCATTGAGTCACATCTAATAAACTGAGTTGCATCTATCTGATTCTAAGCTACATTCACAAAATCGAGAAGCAACTGACACCTCAAATGATGCATTTTCCTGTCACAGTTTAAAACTTCATACAAAGTCAAATTCAAAGTCTTCATCTTGTCAATAATTTGTCAAACACTGTTCCCTAGAAGATTCTGTCAGAAACCAAACTTGAAATTGCTCAAAGTCTTGACCATTAGTTTGCATTCATCACCATAGGTTTCATCCTTCCTTATTTTTAGTTGCATACATTCGACATTAGGTTGTCCCTAGGTTCACATTTTTGCATCCTTAGGATTAGGTAAATCTCAGCACAATCTACAACATCATTGCTTTCGAAACTAGGCTCTTTTGGACTAAGTTATCAAACCCCTTTTTAGTCATTGTCCTCTTTTGTGAGATTTTCCAACTCAAAAGTCTAGTTAGGAAAATTCACTAGTCATTTTGACCTTGTCACCTTGTCATTTTCAACAAAGTCCTCTAGTAACCAAAATTGAAAACAAAGTTTGAGCTTAGACGTGCTTAGGTACCCTTGTCTTAAATTGCATTTTAAGTCTTCACATTGCATATCCTATTCACAAAAATCCAAAAACATTAGTCATCCTAGTTGTCATTTAGAATTTAGACCTTGCATAGCGTCATCACTACATTTAGTTGTCATTCCTTTTCATTTGAGCAATCTCATTTATGGTGGAAACTAGACTTCAGAAACAACAAAGACAAATGGAAAACTTTCAGCAAGACCCCATGTCCACTATCAACAATCCAACGTATGACCCAATTTAGACCTTTAATGATCTATTTAGCAAAACAAACAATCAACCTCTAACAATGACACCACACTCATCAAACAGTCCATTTGAACCATTCTTGCGTAAAGATGAGTACAGTCAAATACTCGAGGAAAATTTAGAGGTAGCAGCACAAGACCTAGAGGCCTTTCAATTTGTTGAAACAATGGTCCTTTATGACAAAGTCAGATACTTGGCCATACTCTTGAGTCAAGGAGCCAAATTACCCCAAGGTTTGACATTACGACAATACAATCAACATCTCTAGACCCTAATGACAACAACATGTGTAACATGTCACATAGTGGTCAACCTCCAAACACTACAAACAATACCTTCTTTGACACCACAACGAAAGTGCATGCTACCTCCAACATCCCAAACACCTCCAACACAATAAATACTACATCTATTGGAGGATCACAATCATCCACAATGCCCACAACATCCACGACACTATCCCAATCGGCTGGAACCACTCTTGGCTCCTCAGCAAGATGGGAAAATTACTCCAATCCTCTCTTTACCACTACGATAAATGCCATGGGGGCATCATCAAGTCACAACAACCCCCCCTTGATAGCTACATCTACTACCATGAGTACACCTTCGACATATCCGCTCAGTGGTATTCCACAAAATCCTTTGGGAGGGGGCAAGGGACATATTTTTATCCAAGGACAACAACTAAATGTTAACACGACAACACAATCATATGTCATTGCCTCCCAAGGTACAAATGCAAAAATTCCCCTTGTGCAAACCCAACAATTCACACAAGGTGGCCAAGTAATGCAACCCATGGCACCGTTGATGCATCATAACCTTCATGGTCATCACACCCCCCAAATAACGACACACATGGCTGGGGGACACATCCCAACCTACTCATCTAACGTTCATACTCACCAACACGCACCCAATCATAACTTTCAATATCAACAACACGGCAATCCGCAAACGTCATACATATCCCAGCAATCCATATCGCCACAATACACCAATATTCATGCACAACAAATGGGAACCTATGGTGTACCAAGCAATTCGACATACAGAAACACAACTGATCTTGTTATGGATGCCCTCCAAACAAGACTGATGGGGGTAGAAAAAACTATTCAAAACATATACATTTCAGGCCAGAAATCAGAAATATCATATGACCTAAATGTATACCCATTCGACATGAGCATATACATGCCTCCATTTCCTCCAAGATATGTGTCACCCAATTTCACAAAATATAGAGGCAAGACAAACCCCATTGAACATGTTCGCAAATTTGCAACCAATTGTATGGACATTGCCTATGAATAAACATACTTGATGAGAATTTTTTCTAAAAGTATGGCGGGTGAAGCCCTTGAATGGTTTTCCACACAAAAGGATATCTAGACATGGGATGAGCATAAATGAAAATTCATCAAAAACTACGCGTACAACATTGACATGGACACCTCCATCACTAGCTTGTGCACTCTCACACAAGAGGATGCTGGAGAGACATTTATCCCATTTTTTCAAAAATGGAGAAGCCTTGCTAGTCGATGTCACACTGACATCCCCGAAAGGGAGAAAGTTGACATGTTTGTCCAAACACTTCTGGGGCCCCTAAAATATGCATTGCAAATACATTGTTGCACAAACTTCACAGATTTAGTCAAAAAAGGGGTCCAGATTGAGAAATCCCTTATCGCAAAGGGAGAATTACGATATGGTTCCAAAAACAAAAATGTCAATCCAACCACCAACAAGAATAAATACTAGGTAAAAAATAAACATGTTACAAATGACGGTGTTGTTGACGCCAAGACTGCAAACATTGTGGGTCTTGTACTGGCCCTAAAAGGGGTTCAACAACACCAACCAACAACGACATCAACACCCCCTTCTAATGTCCCTTTCAACAATCACAGTCAAAATAACCAAGGACAATACCGTCAGACAAGACAATTTCCTAAAGGTCACACATACACTTCTTTGGGTGAACCTATTGAAGAAGCTCTTAAGAAATGTCTCCAGAATGGGGTCATTACACTCCAAGAACCAAAACCATATGACCCAGGACAATTCAAACCAGCATGGTGGAATGACAATGCATTTTGTGAATACCATTGAGGAAAAGGACATACAACCTCTAACTATTGACAATTGAAAAACCTAATACAAGATCTTATTGAAAGTCGTATCATTGAAGTAGGTGGATCTCAATTTTCCTCCAATTCAGATCATACTATCCATAAGAATCCACTATAGGACCATGGTTCTCATAAGGCTTCCACGTTAGGTCCACAGATGCACAATAATCAAGCTAACTTTTCCCGAGTCAAGTACAACTATTCTAGTGGACCTACTATAAACAATGTTTGAAATGACAATGAATACATCAATACCATTACGGTCAGAAGAGCACCCCAATGTAAAACTACTACTCAGAGTGGAAAGGTTACTATAGCTAGTCCGCCTCCTGCTAGACAACCCAAAATAAACATACCTAGCCCATCTACTAAACAGCCAGAACCTGTCCTGACCACAAAGCAATGGAAACCCAAAAGTCAATTCAACCTCATCGACCATCTAGGAAAGACTCCCGCACAAATCTCTATACTTGAGTTGCTTCGTATATCTCCCGCACACAAAGATATCCTAGATAAAACCTTGCTTGAGTCGTCGGTACCCAAGGACATCGATGTCAATCAATTTGAAACCATGGTGGGATATCTCACTATGGCTCACCACGTCACCTTCTCAGATCAAGATTACTCATCACCTAAAACTAGCCACAATGATGCATTGCACATAGAAACTTTTTTCCACAAGCACAAAGTTAGATAGGTTTTAGTAGATGGTGGAGCAGGATTGAATATATGCTCCCTCAAACTAGTTAAGGCTCTAGGGTTCTCTGATGCATGCATAGACCCAACAAAGAGCATAGTGATCAAAGCATACGATGATGAGGAATGCTCTTCACGTGGCGTTATCTCTCTCCCTATCAAAGTGGGACCGGTCATTGTGGATACAACCTGCCAGGTTCTGGATTTGGAACTACCATACAACATCTTGTTAGGCCGCCCATGGATTCATGCCTTAAAATCCATTCCATCCACATATCACTAGTGCCTAAAGTTTCCATTTGACAGCATGGAAATAACCATATACGGTGACCCCGACCCCTTCCAATATTGTACCAACCTACGGGGTATTTCAGAAAACTGAGTGCCTATTAATCAGGAAGCACCCAGCTCCTTGTCATCCAAATATATTGATCCATCCACACTCACATCAGTTTTTGCATCTACTCCATCCACATCTTCCGCCACACCACCGCCTCTGTCAAACCCTAAGATTGAATCCACTATGAAAATCCAGGACCTCGGCTACGGAGAATTCAAACTAAATACATCATACAACATAACAACAATACCCAAGTCTCCAAAGATATATGGTCGGCCATGTTTTAGAATGGAACCTAGGGAAACTTTCAAAGTTCCACCGAAAACAATTTTTATCAAGTGAGGAGACATGAGTAGTGAAGACCTTGTTGACATTATAGGATGGATCTATAAGGATACTATCGCACTAACCCCATTACCAGTTCAAAAGTATGGCAAGGGTTATGACATAATGAAGGCTAAAGGCTACGATGGTACTAGTGGCCTAGGAAGAAATAAAATTGGCCGAAGGGAACCCATAGAAACTTTTCAAATTCCAAAGTATCTTGGATTAGGGTTTGGATCACCCAAAAATGCTGATCGATGTATCATTGGACTTTCGAGTGAGTGAGTACATGCTTCAAAAAGTGTTGAGACCACTAAGGAAACCCTCACTAAAACTGACACTCAAGAGTGGAAATTTGGCTTAGAATGATCCCTAAGTGACTGTTGTCTTGATGATTTGTTTGTCGAACTAGGGGAACTGACCTCTGAACAACGGTTTTGGAAAACATTCAAAATTGAATAGGCACCAAATAGTCAAAGTCCCATTACCACTTCTCGTGATGTACAACACCCATCATCTGAACCCCTTCAGTCCAATCCATTTGAAGTATTAGATGACATTGACAGTCGGGGCTCTAAAACCTTCACCCCTTATTTTGACAACGAATATGACACTAGTGAAGGAGAATATTGGATAGACTCCGATGTCGAGTTGGATGATGATAATCTCATCTACAACATCACTGAATACATCTGCATGCTGTCCGCATCCTCACCCCAATTCACCAACATTGACGATGGCATTTCCTTAGTTTACCCTGAACTAGTCGATTGGGACCAACAAGGACCGCTGGCACTAGACACATTTCAAAATGATGAGGCAATTGCTGAATTTATGGGATTACAAGAAGGCATACCCAATGGGGACCACAAATCAAGATTTTCCATTGATTTAGACTGCATGGCATACTTCGGCGAGATTGCTCCGTCCTCTAGTCACAAAAATAAAAATAAGAATAAAACAAAAAGTGAAATGTCTCTAGGTGAAAACCGAAAGGTACCTCTTGACGATAAAATAGTAAAAATAAAGGACGTATCTGTGGGTGAAAACCTATCTGAGGCACCCAAGGATGGAGGACTAGACTTTATCCCCGTGCAACAGGAGAAATCGGCTATGCTTATCGAAGACACAATAGAGGATAACATATCAACTAAAAAATATCCCAAGATGGTTCTCTTTTCTGCATCATTAACTGAAGATGAGAGATCAAAATTTCATAACTTCTTTGCAGAACAAAAAATCAACTTCACATGGTCCTATGCTAACATGCCAGGATTGGACCCAGAGCTAGTTCTGCACCATCTCCTACTATTACCTAATGCTAAACCAGTCAAGTAGAAGTTGTGCAAAATGCACCCTCAAGTTGCTCTATTGGTCAAGGCCAAGTTAAAGAAATTACTGGACACCAGATTCATATGATCTATTGATTACGCTAAATGGATTTCTAACGTGGTGCCAGTGACAAAGCCAAATGGGCTGATCCACGTATGTACAGACTTTCAAGACCTAAATAAAGCATGCCCAAAGGATGACTTTCCTTTGCCAAACATTGACATTATAGTTGATCTCACCACAGTATATGAGATGCTATTCCTCATGGATGGTTTCTTCGGCTATAATCAGATTCGCATTGCTCCTGAAGACCAGCACAAAACAACATTTACTTGCCCATGGGGTACATATTGTTGGAATGTCATGCCATTCGGTCTCAAAAATGCAAGT
Source organism: Sequoia sempervirens (assembly GCA_007258455.2). NCBI lineage: Eukaryota > Viridiplantae > Streptophyta > Pinopsida > Cupressales > Cupressaceae > Sequoia > Sequoia sempervirens. Next base: position 11,266,672 of record VDFB02086081.1, on the reverse strand, counting down.
GCCACATACCAAAGGGCTATGACCACAATCTTCCATGACATGATGCAAAAAATAATGGAAGATTATGTAGATGACCTATTAGCCAAATTAGTAACCAGGAAAGATCATTTGAATGTGCTCAACACAATTTTCAAGAGACTTGAAGAGTACAAAGTCCGGCTAAATCCTAAGAAGTGTGTTTTTGGGGTCACATCAGGAAAACTCTTGGGATACATAGTTTCCCGAAGAGGCATAGAGGTTGATCCAACAAAGGTCAAAGCCATCATAGACATGCCTCCGCCCAAAGGAATTTGTGAACTAAGAAATCTACAAGGCAGGGTACAATCTATTCGGCATTTCGTAGCCTAATTGGCAGATAAGTGTCACCCATTCCAGTATCTGTTGCGCAAGGGTATTCCCTTTGTATGGACAGATAAATGTCAAGAAGCCTTTTAGAAAATCAAATATTACCTACTATCAACACTAGTCCTCATGCTTCCAATTCATGGAAAGCCATTGATACTCTACATCTCGACTACTAGTTCAGCACTGGGGGCATTACTGGCACAAAATGATCATGAAGGAAAAGAATGAGCCATCTATTACATCAACCACACACTGATAGGGTATGAGTTGAACTATACAAACATTGAATGTGCATGCCTTGTTGTTATCTTTGCATCCCAAAAACTAAGACACTATATGCTCAGTCACTAGACACAGCTGGTCACCAAGATTGATCCACTAAAATATCTCTTAAGTCGGGCGGCATTAACAGGTCGGTTAGAAAAATGGGTCATGATACTAAGCAAGTATGACATACAATATGTCGAGCGTAAGGAAATTAAAGGACAGGTAATAGCAGATCAACTAGTAGATGCACCGATTCAAGTCACTCATCCACTAGTAACTGATTTTCTTGATGAATCCATTTTTCATGCAGAACCGGCGATACCATGGAAGCTATACTTTGATGGGTCTCATACTGGTTATGGCCCAGGTGCTAGAATCTTTTTTATCACACCACAATGAGATTCAATTCCTAAGGCATTCTGGATCGCTTTCCCTTGTACAAATAACATTGCCAAATATGAAGCACTAGTCACAAGTCTCAAAATGGCAATTAAATGGAAAATTCAAACATTGCTTGTATTCGGGGATTCCTAGCTTGTTATCAACCAAGTGAATGATGACTATGAAACAAAGGATGAGAAGTTGCTTCCCTACAAGAGGATGGTGGATAGTTTCCTGACATACTTCCAATTGATTTCTTTTGAACAAATCCCCAGGATACAAAATAAGGTAGCTGATGCAATGGCTACTATTGGTTCTCTCTTGGATATCCCTCAAAATGTGTCACAATTTGAGTTCTTAATAGAATAGCTTTTAATGCCGACATATGATATCCCATAATCAAAAATGGTTTGTGAACTTGTTGGTCCCAACTCTCCCTAGTATCAGGACATTTATGACTACCTAAAATCTCAAACCCTTCCACTGAACCTGTCCAATAACCAAAGGAAGTCCTTCATCCAAAAATCTGTAAAGTATGCCATCGTCAGTGACACCCTTTACCGCCGTAGTTTTGACGACACCCTCCTTAGATGTCTCGACACCAACAAAGTGCGTACGACCTTACGTGAAGTGCATGACGGTATATGCGGATCTCATTCAAGTGGTCCTACTCTAGCTAAGAAAGTAACAAGACATGGGTATTATTGGCCAACAATTGAAAAGGATGCAATTGAATATGTGAGGACCTATCGCAAATGTTAGATTCACAGTGACTTGATCCATGCTCCAGCACAATAAATTTGACCAATCATGTCTCCTTGGCCCTTCGCTCAATGGGGACTCGACCTCATGGGTAAAATTCATCCAACCTCCTCCAAAAGCCACAAATTCATTATCACTGCCACTGAGTATTTTATGAAGTGGATTGAAGCCATCTCATTGACATATATTATCGACAAAAAAATATCCAAGTTCATCCTTAGCTACATCATTTTCTGGTATGGCCTTCCACAATCCATCATCACTTTCACTTACCCCTTGTGATAGGGAGTTTATAAAGGGTTTTATTTTTTCTCCCTACCCCATAGGTGTCATCAACAATTGATAACTGTCGAAACATCTCAAGAATGAGTCTTGCTCATCACACAAGTAGGCAGACTGAAAGGCTCTTATATGAACCCATGCATTCTTATGAACTTAAAATCTAGCCCGCAAAAATCATCAAATGGGGGCATGTTCTCTTTCATCCATATCTATGTTTAGCTATAAACTTGATGAGATTTTTTAACTAATACAAGTCACAGAGGGAAAGGGACAAGAAAGCACAGGGGTCCATATATAAATTGGGTTTACTAAGCTTGAGGCATCAATAGTATCTAATGCCATATGCTTCTGAAAAGACCTATAATTTTGATGTAAAATCAGATGTACAAGAAAAGAGGAATACCTAAACTTATAAGTATTGTCATATTCTCTTAGTTGATCAAGCATCCTTTCTATAATGACCTTTGTGAAGTCAAATAAAAAAACACTCCTCTATTTCTTGAGTTTGAAAGCTAAACCCATTTGGCACTCATGCACACTATCATCCCGATCAAGGCCAAAAATAAAAGTGAGCATTAAAAATACATCTTTCACGTCTATGTTAAATTCCTTGTATGCCAAGGGAAATGGAGGTGTCATGGAATCTTCTTTCCCTTTATCTCATGATTGCAAAAGTTTAGCTGGTCATTACGCGAGCCCCAATATTGTTCCATTTTGTCCTTTGAAAAATTTGGTTGTAGGGTCAAATAGGATACATAACATATCCCTAATAGCTTCTTCACTAATAAAAACTTTTATCTTTCTTCTATTAATAACCCTAGAATTTTTATTGAATTTAGCTACACAAGCATCTATTAACTTAGGGTATACATGTACCTGAGGCACCATGTATTATGGAAGGCCACAATTCTAGAGCTAAACTCCTAGATATTTAATGTCTCCATCCTTCAACTTACTGACCCTTCTCTTGAAAGCTCCTTCTCTGAGGCTTTTTGGGTTGATATGCAATCGAGGTTCATAGATATTATCAACAAAACCTTTTTTGGGTCCATAGGATGGGTTTTCTTCATGAACTTGGTATTTGAAAATCTTTGTACCTTTGGAATTGGTGTGTTGGAATAAGACCTTTTTCCAAAGACGTCAACATAGCTAGAACAGGGTGAAGAAGCCTCAATACTCCTACCAAAAGATGCTTTCATTGCCATTTTTTCTTGAAATTTTCTAAGAACCTAACTAAAAAAACTACTTCTACACTAAAAAACTTTAACCATTTGCTCGAGAATTCACATATAAAAAATTCACCACCACTTTCTTCTTACCAACTTATTACTCAAATTTTACTTATGATAAATATGGATTAATGACAAAATTGGCCCTTGAGAAACCACCAACAAGATGTTATGTGTGAATTAATCACCTACTTTTTGGGAAATTCCAACCTCCATTTGGGAAGGAATGAAGGTACAACCCATAGGCCATCCCTTTTGGAAATGCATCATTGATAAATGGGCAATACTGCTTTGAAAAGATGTTTGCACTAAATGTAGCTGACAAGTAGTGAAACTAAAGGTCACTTCACATGATGATGCTAGACAAAAAGCAAGGAGGTGGTAGGACACTTGGTAACAAAATGAACCAATCGCATAAATTACAACACTTGGATTAATTACCCAAAGCCTTTGAATCTAGTCTCTTTCAATTTTCTCATTCTTCATATTGCTATCTTGATAAATTTTTGGTCATTGTACTGACTAGAAAATTATCCCATTTGTGAGTTTTTCAACCTTCTTTTTCTATAAATTGTCCTTAGTGTTGATTTAAAAACAACTTGTCAATAAGCATGTCATTTTGTAGTTAGGTGATATGGGTACTCCCATTAGGCTACTTAGCAAAAAGCATCAACTAGCCTTCATCAAAGAAATATCTAATGATAGGCTAAAGAAAATGACCAAGTTGAAGAATCACTTGGTTATCGTTGCTATCAAATGGGTCCTAGGTAAGGACTATGTTTCTGATGGTAACCACTATAGAGTTAATACCGACATTGTGTCCAAGTTTGTGGCATCGCTACCTGACATGCATGTACCAAAGCCTTACATTGTGGAGCTTTCTAAGACCATGTTCAACAAGGATTACCTGGTGGGCCATGAAGAAATTGTCGAGGTTGTAGTTCTTGGGTTTGGAATCCCGTTGGCCATGGAATTGAAGTGATATATTGATATTGAAGAGATGGTGTTGTGGCCTCCCTTTCTTTTCTAATAGGGGATGCAACTGAGCTCCCTCAACCTCTGGTTGTATCAGAATCCGTTCCTCACTTGTCTGTTCCAACCGAGGACTCAAGTGTTCATCATGTTCACTCAAGTGGGAGCTTTGAGGGGGAGTAACCTGAGGGATTGGCCCATGGACTCCACCTCGACCTCTACCACGACCTCTAGTATGACGCCTAGGCATGTTCCTACACATAAAAAAAAATGAGTCTCAGATATAAAATAGACAAGACTAACAGAATACGATACTACGTAGTCTAACAACTAGGTCAAACCTAATGGGATCACAATTACCCAGAGCATCTAATGTTAGAACCTTTGCTCTGATACCAATCTGTAATGCCCCATCTTGTAACCTAAAGAATGATGCATTTTCTATGAAAGTGTGATAATTTTTTTTTAAAGTGTAATCATTTACTTAACTTATTGCAAACATTCCCTAAGTAACACGATGACACACTACTTGAAAATCCCATAGATGACAACAGTATTAACATTGCATGTATCTAATTCACATAAACATAAAAGCATACATTGTATAACATTTGAATTTCATTAATAAAGGTATAATGTACATAAAAGTATCTTTCATACATTGCATTTGAAATAAAATTACAATACTCATTTTCCAAATGAGGTAGATCAAATAATAGTCAACAATTACATATTACAAATGTTCACCTCATTAACAATTGAGGAGTGATACAAATAAAAAATTTCAATGATACAAATAAGGAAGTACATATATCCACAAATGAGCTCTCCATCCAAGAAGTACTCCTTGCCACGAACAAGAACTGGGGACCTAACAGAGTAAGGTGCATGTTCCACCCAACCATGTGGTACCTGTAGGTCCACCCCTCATGCTAGGAGATAGTAAAAAGGTTCCCTAGACATAACCTACAAACCCTAGACACAAGTAAATCCATAAACAAACTATACAAGTACAAACTTAACTTATTGGTTACATTGCTTCCAAAATTAGGATAATCAAATATGCTAAGTTCACAAGAACACTCTTATTTTAGGTGGAGTGTCATCACAATGTTGCATTGGTTACCCTAGTGTTTCTTCCTAGGTTCTGGCCCCCAACTTGGGTTACCCTGGTAACCTCTTACGAAACCCGGCCCCACATGCAATCTATTGTGGAATCGAATATCTTTTAAGGTAACAAGATATCAACTTGCCATTCCAGGCCTTCTTGACTCATTCTCAATACTAAACTAGCCCTTGAGTTTATGAGTGAGGCATAATTAATCCAGTTAAATATTTTATAATACCCAATGTGTTGATTTAGTTTTCACTGACTTACTAACTCTACATTAGTTACCTAGGCACCACTTTGTGTGTCGGCCCTCACAAAGAGCCACTCCCCTAAAAATAACACAAGGAATCTAAGTTCACTAACTAAGGTAAGAAAAGTGCACAAAAAACACCTAATACCATACAATTCACAATAGACATCACAACTTGTTCATAAAATCCAGGTTTCTATATACCACAAAAAAACCATGTGCACTACCCTAGTTTGTTCAAAAGTAAGAAGCCATTCTAAAATTTAACTCCCTAAGTTAAGAGATTATACCTGGAAGACTTGAGATCACACAAAATCCCTAATTTGCCCAATCAAAAGTTATATCAATTTAAAACTAATCAGGCATAATAAACATCTAATTTATGATTTACTAAATCCAATCAAATGAATAACTTAAGCATGAAATTATTCAACTTAAATATAACTCATCATCCCTTTAATATGAAAATCAAAACTAAATTTACCCAATTCCATAACCATCCATCATTATGAAATTTTGATTCCTCTTCATATTACATTTCATTATAACAACATCAATTATAATTTTTCATTTCACTAATAAAGAATATATTATACATTTAGTTAAAAGAACAATCAAATAATAATATTTGAATATTTATTTAAATATATAAATGTATATATATATTTTAACTAAAATAATTTTATTAACACTATTATTTAGACAAATTAAAAACTTAATGAATATATATGTATATATATAAATATACAGTATATATATATAATATATATTATAAATAATATATATTATATATATAATATATATATTGTAAATATTATATATATAACATAGTATATAATTAAAAACGAATTTAAAACACAAATTAACTAAAAGTTAATTTTTAAAAACAATTTAAATTTTATAACAATGAGCAAGGGGCTCGGCTGTGCAGGCAGCACTGGACAGCCGAACCCTCCATGGGAGGGCATGGCTGTGCAGGCAGCATTGGACAATCAAACCCTCCATGGGAGGGCACAACTGTGCAGGCAGCACCAGCGCTGCCTGTGAAGGCAGTAGTGTTGGGCGCTACCCTCACCGTCGGCTCCCCTATGGGGGGTCAGCCGTGGGGGTAGCCCCCCTACGGCTCCCATGACTTATATATTTTTTAATTAGAAAAATTTCATGCCCTAGCTCGTCGAATAGCGATTTCGATTTATATATATATATTTTTAAATGCTTAATTTCGCCTATACAACGACTTTCAGAATTATGTTCCATTAAAATATATATACAAACAATTTCATAATACAAATATATATATAAACCAGTAATAATGATATAAAATTGGGCAATAATCTTCAGAGAGGTTCTCCTATAGGGAATTGAGGAAACTATCAATTTTTTCAAAGGTCTTCATTTTCAACAACAGAGGGTTTCAATTTCATTTTCTAAATAGTAGATTTCCTTCACAATTTAATTACTCAAAATACTTTCTACAAGGAACTTTTAACGGAGGTTGTAACAGAGGTTTCCATTTCCTCAATTTATCTACAGAGTTTTCTTCTAAAACTTTTCAATTGCTTTAACAAAAATCTACAGGGTTGCTCTCTAATCTCACTATAAAATATTGTTCTTTTAAAATATATCACAAAGAGGTAACAACTTTCTACAAAAAAATCATTTTCACCAGAATCACCGAGAAGAATACAAAAGTCACAACACAAATATTTCCTTAGGAAATCTTTTAAATTCCCAATTTAACAAAACCTGCACCAACTAAATCATACACATGCAATCTTTTCAAATGAAAAAAAATTAAATTAAATAGAGGAATACATGTATTCTTGTAGCTTGAAGAACTTGACTGTAGAAGAAAAACTTTATTTGTCTGTTGCGTGCAATCTTCCAAAGCCGTTCCAAAACACCAATATCCAGAAGAATGCAAATACTAAACTAGAAGCAATCCCATAACTTCTTCTTGAATTTCTTAAAAAAATAAACCCAAAAGAATTCACCAAAAAAATTTCCAACAGTTCTCTGTTCTTTTCATTTCCCGTGAAGTGATTTCTTGTTTTCCCCAAATCCCATCATATCTTCTCTAAGAGAATCCTCAACAAGAAAAAGCAATTAATTTAACTAACACACATGTCAAGAAGTAAATATCTTCTAACAAACTCATGGGTGATTCTTTCTTTCCTCACTTGTCAAGAATTTAATTAATTTTAAAGAATTCAAAAATTCAAAAATCTAATTTCTTTTTCTTTATTTTTTTTTTGTATTTAAAATTTCATTCCCACAAAGCATTTAAAGAACATTTAATCTATTCATTCAAATAAAAGAAACTTTAATCAATTAATTTATTTATTTAATAAAATAATTTTAATCTCAATAATTAAATTATTTAACCAAATAAACTAATTTAATTAATTTAAATAAACATTAAATTAAATAGAACATTAATCTAACATTATATTCACAAAAATTAACCTTTCATAACAAATAATCAAAACAAACCAGACAAGACAACTAAAAATACTAGACCTAAACTGACGACATACTATGACTGGGTTTGAGACTAGACTAGGAAAAACCTCATTACTACCTCCCAAGCAACATTTTTGTTGAGTCTTGACATGCTCAAACATGAGAAACCAGGTGGAGTTGGTGTCATGTACCTGCAATCCTGCAATCAGACAAATAACATACATATATATACAATCCATGATTCAAACACACCGTACGGAGAAAATCACAAAAATCACAGGGCACTCACGAGCGAGTGATGCAACTCCATTCTCCACACCAATACACATCACATCAAACTGACAAGAAACATACCAATTAATCTACCATAAGCATATATAAAGCAATAACATCTGAAGTAAACATCTACACTAACATAAAGCATATCAGAATTAATTACCACCATACAATGTATCATAACATCACAAAATAAATCCACCATTGCTCTAATGTCAGCGATCAATACATCAAAATAAGGTACCAGGGTCTATCAAAGTGAATACATGCTAACAGTAAACATAAGCAAAATGGAGGGATACTACAGTAACTTGTGTTTCCAAAAACAAATGTCTTTTTGGGTCATCATCTACATCAACCTTTCACCATTAGACTACTACTTTCTTTCTCTGGAGCCTTTTGTGATAAGAAGAAAAATGCACCCATCTTCTAGACACTTTCTTTTGTAGAAAGTTTACTACTTATAGAGCTTTCTCAAAATCTCTTTGTTTTGCTTCAAAGGTATAGGCCTAAGATCCTATCACTATATTGTAAATGGTGTTCATTTATAAATAAATATAGCTTCCACTTTTTTGCATTTGTGTGTCCACTCGAAAAAATTTTGCATTTACAATTTTTTTTACATATCGTACATAATGTATAAAGTTTACAAGATTACAAGCCCTAAGAATTAATTAAAGGGTTTCAGGTGGATACCATGTAGCAAAATCCTACTGGTGTTTCTTTCCATTTCCTCTAATTCAAAATCATTGTTTTCTTTGTAATTTATAACACGAAAAGGGAATTTCCATAATGAATCGAACTAGGCATGTTTCCCTAACTTGGCAACACACTCATCATTTTTTAGGACCAGGTATCCTTTAAAACTAGGGTTGGATGCCCTTTTCTTGAACCATTTTTTGACCACCTATTGGTTTTTGGTCATGGCATCAAAAGTAATTTCTTGGGCTTCTTGGATGTTTAATAGCTTGGCCAACCTTATCTCCAGACCACAACTTTCCTCCACCTCTAGGGATTTTAGTAGTTGTAGTGTCAGTATCTCCATAGAAATAGGCAACACTACCACTTTTCTATATACAAGATCATAGGGCAAGGCTTTTAGAACTTACTTTGGAGTAATTCAGTCATCCCATAATTCCACTCACAAGTGCTTATGCCAATCCCTTTTATGATTCTAACAAATCTACTTTATTAGCTAGATTAGATTTTTATTCATGGACTTCATGAGTCCATTTGCTCGTGGGTAATAATTTGACAAATTCTTGAAATATAATTCATGATTTAATGTAAATTTTGATATTCTGACCCCTATAAAAGTGTGTGCATGATTGGAGATAAAGGTCTTAGGGGAGCCAAACCTTGGTACTAAATCCTCAATAAAATTGGCAATCTCCCCCTTAGTAGCATTCTTCAATGGGGCTACCTCCATCCAATTGGTGAAATAGTCTATAACAGCCAATATCCATTTATGCCCAAAACTAGAGTTAGGGTTAATCATCTCGATGAAATCAAGTCCCCATTGTGTGAATGGTACATTGACTACAATTGGACACAAAGGAATAGCCAAATTTGTCTACCTGTTGACAATGAATTGGCATTTTTAACATCTCTTCACTAGGTTGTTACATTATGAAAAATAGGTATGGTAGCAGTAGCTTGCCTACATTATCTTTAAGGTGGTGGTATTAGTAGAGAAATATCCACCCATAGGATTACTGTTAAATTCATCAAAGATCCTTTTTTCATGTTCCTTATCTACACATCAGAGGAGGACACCATCAAAATTTCTCTTAAAAATAACTCATTTGATTATGACATACCTAATGCCCTGTAGCCTATAGAATCTCTTCTTGTGTGAAGGGACACTGGTTGGGTACCTTCCAATCTACATAAATTTTACTCTATCGACAACCGAGTATTACTTTGACTCAAACTGATTTACTAGAACTTCATCTATAAGGTCCTCATCTATCTTAGGTTTGATTTCATCAAGTTAATAACATAACCCTCTTCCTCTGATAACCTTTGTGGGTCAGAATTCTATTTCATACTCTAGGATCTTAGTGATCCAATTCACCCTTTTATCTATCATTTCTCCCTCCATGATATATTCCCTTACACTAGGATGGGCTACAAGGAACATGATCTTGCTCACCGATATCAAGTGTCTAAATGTTTTATGGTTTGTTATGATAGCAAATGCCTATTTTTTGACAAAATTTTACTTTGTCTCGTATCCCTTAAGGGTTTTGAAATGGAAAGAAATAGGATGCTTTCTATTCTCTTCCTTATCTTTTTCTATGAGCACTGCAACAATGTTGTGCTCGCTTTCATAGACATACATGGTAACATATTTCAAAAAATCTAGGTCTGCTAACACCGGAATCGAGGAAATGGATTTTTTTATCTTCTCAAAAGTGTTTCTTCCCTTCGAGGTCCATTTGAAAGACTAATCCTTCTTTATCATGAGTTTAATGGGCCTTGCAAGCCCATTGAAATAAAAAAAACCTACAGATTAAATTAATTTTTCCCAACAAGGATTTGACTCCCTTCTTATTCATCAATAAGGGAAACTCATTTATGGATTTTATGTAAGGAAGCTAAGGTATTGAAACAACTTCCTACACTAATATTGGGAGGATAATAATGGAAAACTTTATAGATCTTTAACAATTATGAAAACTTTGACATAAATAAACATAAATATCATGCATACCACAACATGGTGATTTACGTGGGGAAAACCTTTTTGAGAGAAAAACCCCATAGTCCAAAAGACGCCCAATACATTATTTAAAAATCATAAAGATTGTAATATACTTGCAAAAAAAGCTTCTCACAAGAGTATCACCACCAGAGATATAGAGACAACACGTCCACTATTAGACTCTCAAAATACATCATTGTCTACAATCATAGTACAATTCCCTCATAAAATAGGGTTACCTTCTAGGGAAAGACAATCCAACAAAATATCCACCATTAGATCTAAAACCTAATAATTAATGGTCTAGATGTAAAATATATATCATTTATTTAATGTATGCTGACCATTTAGGAGCTTTTTGAAAAAATTTAAAACAAAAAATTGTTTACACACATCCCACTCCTCCTCTCCACCCTATGCTCCCATTGTATATTACACCTATTGGTGTAATTAAGAAATATATATATATATATATATTTATATATATCCTATCAATAGTAAACCTTATATAATTGCAAGGTTGAGACACAATTTCCCAACAAAACTCCCCCCCTTGAACACCTTGTCAGAGAAATGGGAGGGAGTAAAAATTCTCTTAATTGCTAGGGGACAAAAGTCGCATAGTCTATGAACACCATCTAAACTTCTCCATGCTCACAGGCTTAGTTAAATAATCAACAACATTCATCAAATTATCTACCTTAACCAATTTCACCCTACCATCTTCAACCATATCTTGAAAAAAAAAGATATTGTACATCAATGTGCTTGGTCTTGGCATGAAATGTCTGGTTCTTGGCTAGACATATAACACTCTGACTATTACAATAAATTGTAACTGCACCTTATTTTATTCCAATATCTGAACGCAATCTCTTAAGCCAAATGGATTCTTTACAAGCATGACTAGCTACCATATTATCTGCTTTAGTATTGGACAAAGAAAATGCAGCCTATTACTTACGCATCCAACTAATTACACCAATAAATAAAGTAAACACATAAGAATTAGTAGATTGTCTACTATCAATATCACCTACCTAGTCAGAATCCACATAACCATGAATATCAAGGGAAATATCATCTTCAATCATATTACTATGATAATACAAAGAATAATCTTAGGTACTACGCAAATATTTGAAGAGTATTAACTCCATCCCAATGAACTCTACCAAGATTAGACATACATTTGGAAAGAACTCCCACTACTTGGGCAATGTCTAGTCTAGTACAAACCATAACATATATCAAACTTCCAACTACACTGTGGTAAGGAACTCTACTCATGTCTTCCATCTCTGATGGGGATGTTGGACAATTTGAAATAGATAACTTTGTTCTAGATGAAACAAGAACACAAAATGGTCTACAATTCTACATGTTAAATCTTTGTAAAATTGAACTGACATATTTACTTTGGCCAAGACATAGCTTTCTTTTCACTCTATCTCTTTTAATTTCCATCCCAAGAATGTGTCTAGCTACACCAAGGTCTTTCATTTCAAATTTAACAGCAAGTTAATATTTTAGTTTTGAAATCATACATTTCCCTTTGTTGATAAATAACTTATCATCAACATATAATGCAATAGAAAGGTGTATATGAAAATTTTGGATAAAATAAAAAATGATAAAAAAATAGCATGCATTACCTAATCCAAATATTCAAATACCTCAAATAGATGCAATGATGGATGAATTATTCAATTTATTTGATATGTTGGTTGCTCAATTTAGGAGCATAACATTGAGATGGAGATGATAGATGAATGATGATAGATAGAAATGGATGAATGATTGAAGAATGATTTTGGAAGCATAAGGATACTTGAAGATCAACCCCCCAAATGGATTATGAGAGGGTTGATTTATAGGAAAGGTATGATTTGGATTGATGGTTGAGATTGGATGTCAATAAGATGTCTTAATCAATGGTCAAGATTGAAAGTTGTAGTATGAAATAGGTTTAAGGAAAAATTAGGGAAATTATAAGGATTAATGGCCAAGATTGAATTATAAGATAATTCAATCAAGGGTGGAGAATGAATGAGCCAAGAGAAGATAGGAATGGCATGGATAATGAGGTTGGCATTGAAAAAGATGTTTTTTGAGAAAATTAAATAATTATTAAATTGTTTAATTTGGGAGGGAAGGTGAATAATTAAATAATAAAAGCATTATTTAATTATAAAAGACATGTGACATGTTGAATTTTAAATTAAATAATAATTTAATTCAAAAGTGGATGAAAATGACAAATTAGTAAATAATTAAATAAATAAAATTTATTTAATTATAGAAAAAGAGGATAATGAATAATTAAATAATTAAAATAATTATTTAATTATAGTAGAAAAATGGCAATAATTAAATAAATAAGCATTTATTTAATTATGGAAAGGAAGGGGCTAATTAGTGACGTAATTAAATAAAAAATATATATTTAATTAATCAAGGGAAGAATAAAGGAAGAAATTAATTAATTAAATAATTAAGAATTATTTAATTAATAGAGGAATATGACCTTAAAAGATAATTAAAATATTTAAATTATTTAATTATGCAAGTAGGAGGAGGAATTGATATGAAAAGGTGGGTTCATAGGTGAAGGACAATTTTCAGTGTCTACAAAAGGAAATGATCACCATCAATTTTATAATAAACAAAATTATCTAATTTAGAATTCTCAGATCGCAAACTCAAAACATATTTATCAAATTTTTGGTACCACATCCTAGGACTCTATTTTAGGCCATACAAAGATTTCTTCAATTTGCAAACCAACTTATTTCTTCCTTTCATCACGTAGTGCTCTGGCCATGTATTTTAAATATCCTCCTCCAAGTCACCATGAAGGAAATAAGTTTTCACATCCATTTTCTCAACCTCTAAATCATAAGCAACAATAATAGAAAGAAAAAATCTAATGAATGTCATTTTTACAACAGGAGAAAATATCTCACCATAATCAAAACCCTCAACTTGAGAGTAACCTTTTGCAACGAACATTTCTTTGTACTTCTCAATACCTCCATCTAAAGCAATCTTTTTCTTGAACATACATTTGCAACCAATAGGTTTATTCCCTTCAGGAAATGGTACAAGATATCATTTATCATTCTTTTTCAAAGATTTGATTTCTTCATCCATAACACCATAACCAACACCCTCAACTTGAGAGTAACCTTTCACAACCAACCTTTCTTTGTACTTCTCAATACCTCCACCTAAACCAATATTTTTCTTGAACATCCATTTGCAAGCAATAAGTTTTTGTCCTCCAAGAAATGGTATAAGCTCGCATGTATCATTATTTTTCAAAGATATCGTTTCTTCATCCATAGCAATCTGCTAGGATTATGCATCATTCATACCTAATTCCTCTTCTACAGATTTGGGTTCATCCATGTAAGTATTCAAAGAAAAAATACATCTCCAATCATCATGTGAATACCTTTTAGGTGGTTGTCTATGCCTTGTAGACCTACGAAAAAAGTTGATTTGGAGGTTCTTCCTCATCTTCTGAAGATTCAAAGCTATATGAGCTCTCCTCAACTTCATGTCTATACATGGGCCTCAATTTAATTTTCTTAGGTGTAGAAGGAAATTAAATCACATATTTTTGTTTACTTTGTGTTGAATACCCAAGGTATTCAAGGGGGGTGAATCAGTATCTTCTTAAACTTATTGAACAAATACCATCCAATTACTCCAATGCATATAACAGTAAAAATGAGCAAGAGCATTAGCATAACATAAAAACACACATCACATGAATACCGAGATTTTTATGTGGAAAACCTAATAAGGGAAAAACCAAAATGAGGATTAACTAACAATATAGTATAACCGATTATAAGATATTACAAAGGGTGACTCATTGCCATGACTCACTGTCCAAAATGAGAGGCTTATTGCCTACAAAGATACAATAACAAAGTGGCTTACAACTAGAAAATGAACTACTAAAGTTACACCTAAGAAGTGGTGATTCAGTTCCTTTGATGCTCAGTAAACTGACTTTACACACTTCATCATCTTTGCATACTTGTCTTCTTCTCTTTCACACTTCACACAAACAATCTCAAAACTATCCAATATATATAGTTGATTCATCTGCAAGCATAAATTAGGTTGGCCTAATTAGATGCAACCCTTATTCACCAAAAATATTGAATATCAGTTCCAAGCTTGTACAAAACCTTTCCAAGAACAATTCAAGCATGCAACATGCTACAATATGTCAGAATGGACCTAAGATAGGTCACAAATACTTCCACAACACAAAATTAATCCATCATAACGTTGACTATACATTAGGTCAGCCAAAGATAGACCTAATAACAAAATGCAACAATATAATAATGCCAACTTTCCATACGAGCACCTGTGCACATGAGATTCTGAACTTACAAGCTTCTAGAAACCAAAAGACATTTCCCAAAACTGCAAGCAATGATAATCATCAGTGGAGGATTACAGACCAAAATACTGGAGGATGATGACTACATAAGTACTGTGTCTAAGAAATAATGTCCACTATTAAACTCAATAAAACACCAATGAAACATTATATCAAAGAATCTAAAAGAGTAAAACACTTCAAAACAAACAGATTTTTCAAAGCCGTCTCATCGTCCTCTATCTCTAAGGATTCATTTAAAGCTATTTTCTCTCAGATTGTGTAAGAAAAAGCCTAGCAAAATGACAACCTAGAGAATGAGATGATATGCAAAATGCATTCTTTTGCTAAATGATATGAGATAATGAAGTTATGATATGATGCTGAGATAATGAAACTATGATGATGAAACTAAGAATAGATTATGCAAGCTATTCTACCATGATTATTTATGCTAAGATGTTGTGCTATGATTATGATATCTAGGATATTAAGATTATAAAATGCTTGATTATTCAACTATAATTCTCATGCTATGCAAACAGTTCGAGGATTTTCAAAGAGCCATGAGGTCTTATTTATAGATGTTTGAAGGAAAAAGTTTAGTTCACAAAGATCAACAGTTGAGATTCAATCTAGTAAGATGAATAGTGAGAGATGGAGAAGTTGGAGAGAAAGATGGAAGCTAGAGAAAAAGAAGGAAGATGTTTCCTTCCCACAAAACCTTTCACTCAAAAATAGAGGAAACTTGCTATTTATCAAGTTTAGTTATGAGTTAGTTTTGGTGGTTGAGGATAATTTAATAATTAAATAATAAAATTATTTAATTTCATGTGACATGTGCATTTGGAAACTTCTAATTAAATATTAAAAAATATTTAATTATGTGTGGAATATGGATAAGAATTTTCTAATTAAATAATTAAAATATTTAATTAAATGTGAGATGACTTTTTAGAAGATTTAAAGATGATTTTGTGATTTTGGAAAAAGAAGAATGTCTACTTTATTCAAAATAAAGCAATGTGATAATTAAATTAAAGAAATTGTAAAAACTTATTTAATTAAGATAGAAGAATTAGAAAATGAACAATATAAATAAATAATTAAATTTATTTATATTGTAGATTGAATTAGATATTTAATTAAATAACTTGTATTTAATTAATTACCAAACTTATTATAATGTGGCCATTTTTAGGTGTATACATTTTGCCCCTTTTTGAAGTGATGTGTTTTACGCATTGCTTCAAAGAATTAAAAAGTTTGCCCCAGATGTGAATTTTGTAAAATTGATGCCTGCATGCCCCCTCGGGCGATGAATTGGATAAAATTTTGAATTTTTCAAATTTTTTATTTTCTTGGAAATTTTTGATGATTTTGAAAATGTGAAGTGATTGGTTGTCTGATTCATTGGCTGATAAAGATAATTTGATGGAATCTTCTATTGAAATATTGATATGAGGATGAAGAACTTTTATTATGCCCCATGGATAAAACAGTGCCATAAAATTACCCTCCATTCACCCTTAAATAGGTAAAAAGTAATTTTTGAAGATCATTTGTGCATTGTTACCTTAGTGAATTTGAAAAAGTTGAGCTCTAGAGTGAGAAAAATGGCACTTCCCATCCAGCAGCACAGATTTGAGTGGATTTGATGACATCGGTTCCTAACACATTATGGAGTCCTAGTATGTATTGCATAAACCACTTTGTAATTTGATTCGTTAAAAATTTCAATGTTTTTGACACATTTTCCTTGCTTTTCACACATTTTTCAACAAAATAATGCATTTGCATGATTGCATAGTGCATATGATCAAAAGTGTAGCACATATGATGAAAATAATAGCGCATATAATACTATAGCTCATTTGATAAAAAGTGTGGCTCATTTTCCTGAAGCTATGCCAGTTTGCATGATGTTGCTCCCCAACAGGTGATTTTTTGATTGATTTAGCCTATGATGGTGAAGATTTGATGTCCAACTAATGATGACTGATAGGTCTAATAGGATAACTAATAAATTTGTCCTTGTAATGTATGAGAAAACAAATAGTAATATTTGAGAAATTTTCTTTCATGATTGATGAAAAAAATAGTAAGATAATTGATAAATTTGTCCTCATGAGTGATGGGAAACAAATAGTAAAATAACTGATAAATTTGTCCTTATAATCAATTGATGAGAAACAAATAGTAAGATAACTGATAATTTTTTCCTCATGATTGATGAGAAACAAATAGTAAGATAATTGATAAATTTTTCCTCATGATTGATGAGAAACAAATAATAAGGTTGAGTGATTTGATTGCATTGAGCACAAATACTGATTTGATATGTTTCAAATGGATAGGAGAGATTAGTGATTCTTCAAGTGCAAGAGTGATTCTCGAAGACCTGGAGCTTGATTCTACAGCTTGTTTAGGCAAATAGAGATGGCATTGATTCCTATGGGTTGACTTCATTGCTAGAGATTCCAGAGATGAGGCTCAACAGGGGTTTGTTGATTGAACTCACTGAGAGGTTGCATAGTGATACAAACACCTTCCATTTAGCTACAAGAGAGATGATGATTACTCCTGAGGATGTCTATCGGATTCTACGGATTCTAGTGATGGGAGAGATCATGACATATGATACTAGAGAGTAGGGGGCACCAATGCCTTAAGGATTTTTTTTGCAGATGATCATATTGTTGGATATGAGATTCCATGGGCTGAGATGGTTGAGATGTATGTGCCATTTCCTTGCATACTAGTAGGATTCATTGGTGGATTCTTATGTCCCGACCATAGGTCGAAGGGACTGGGAGTTGGATGGGGTCGAGTACTTGAGAGCATGCTTATGAAAGGTAAACGATGTGCTTGGGGATCATGCATGCTCTCTCATTTATATCATGAGCTACATCAGATAGTATATTGTAGAGTGAGGAGCATGGTCATTGGATGTTCCCTGCTTCAGGTCTGGGTATGGGAACATATAGCAGTTACACATCATGTGGTGGATAGACATTGTCCAGTTGGGCGACTGTACATTTTTTCATATGTAGGTGTTGTTGTCCAGGCTAGGCTAGGAAAATTAGACTACTGGTAGCGAGTACTTGATGATTTGGATACGGTTACATAGCATCTATATTTAGATTGTGAGCAGTGGCTAGAGGATTCCAGAGAGATGCCATATGTTTTTATTTTGTGATACTTGATTGGTTGCACCCCATATATCATTGAGAGATTTCTACTGAGTTGGGTTCTTAGACAGTATGGTTGAATACAAGGGATGCCCTAGGGTTCAACCATTTACGCTCATCGTCAGTGGGAGATATCAGTGTGGGGACCCCATCTTTCATTTGATGTAGTTGTTGCATAGTTCACCACCTTAGGTGCACAGACGTGGGATTATAGAGAAGATATTCTTGATGGTGGGATGATAGCTAATTATGCACAGTATGCTACAACACATCCAATACCATGGCTT
The DNA here is from genome assembly GCA_007258455.2 of Sequoia sempervirens. NCBI lineage: Eukaryota > Viridiplantae > Streptophyta > Pinopsida > Cupressales > Cupressaceae > Sequoia > Sequoia sempervirens. The sequence goes on along the minus strand of VDFB02086081.1, from coordinate 11,247,744 downwards.
AGCAGTCCTGAGGAGCCTTTTCTACCATCGGATAGGGGTAGAGAAAAGAGACTCAGGTAGAGGAAAAGGAGAGATGAGATGGAGGAAAGTGGGAGTGAGGAGGATGATGAGGATATCGATGATGATGATGATGATGGAGATGTAGGTGGTGGTGGTAGGGCTACGCCAGTAGTGATACAAATATCATAGAGGAGACACTCTGTTATAGGCAGTGGGATTGACACAAGAGGTCCATCGAATTACGGATAGATAGCCACCCCACAGTCCATAGTACAGAGCTTACAAGGTCATCTAGCATAGGCACAAGCCACTATATAGTAGTTACAAGAACAAGTGACTATCCTGACGGCGGAGAGAAATGCAGCTAGACAGGCTGGCGAGCAGGCAGTGGCTTTATCTGAGAGATTGCAGAGAGTAGCCAAGGGGACTTCCATGGGTGTGATGATGGAAGAGGTTACACGGGTTGTCAAAGAGGCTAAGTATTATCATGGCTGATACCATGAGGTTGTTCCCATAGAGAAGAGAGCGAGTTATGCACAGTCATGATCTATTCAGAGACACTCTCAGACTACTAGCAGGGGTGTGACACAACCACTCCACAGAGATCTAGGTCCAAATCCTAGTACAGGTGTTGTAGGTGCAGGTACTTCAAGTGTAGGAGGTCTTGTGAGACCAACAAGTCCTGTGGGGAGTACCTCATAATCCCATGATCCTTTTTTGATGATGTATATTTGATGATCTTTGTATACACATTCATTTTTTTGTCACATTATGATATTGTATCTCTCCTTCTTTCAATATCCTTGTACATTTGACATTGAGTTTTTATGTTTATGAGATGCAATAGATATTATTGATCTATGCATGCCTACGTGATTCTTTATGATGGATGCATTTATGATGGATGTATGTATGGTGTATGTTTATGGATAATGATTCTTGCAAATGGATATATCTCATGATGATGCCTATGCATATGATATGATAGTGATGATGATGTGTATGACTAATAATGATCATGATACAATGACCTATGATGTATGCATTTATGATGGATTTATATTTATATGATGGATTCCTATGATGTGTTTATGTCATGTGATTATGTTTAAATGCTATATGAGATGGATACAAATGATATGTAATGCTTTATTTTTGTATTTTTCTAATGTTTACATATATAATCTAATGTATGGATCTATTGGATGATAATATGATGTGATAATGCTTTCTAAATGCTTTGTACATGATGTGATGGAAAATTATTGTCTCTAAATGTATGGATGATATGAAAATGCAAGTTAAATGAATGAATGTTGTGAAAATGATAAAGAATGATTTTGAAAGTGAATGAAAATGAAAATGATAATGATAGTGAAAATGAATGAAGATGATAATGAAAATGAAAATGAATTATAATGAAAATGTATGAAAATGAAAATGATGGAAAATGAGTAGGTATGATAATGAATGTTATGACAATGAATGAAAATGAATGATATGAAAAAGATAATGGATGAACATGATATGAAAATGATAATGATACTAAAATGAATGATGTTTTTTTTGGTAATGTAAAACGTACTTAATCCTTTGTTGGAGAGATATGTTGTCTTTGATGCCTTTCCAATGTTGGAAGATCTATAACGTAGATGCATAACTAACATGAATACAATCTATATTAACCATGCAAATTTTTCATTCTGAGAGCTATTTTATGCTTGTTTATCATCATCAAACTTTTGAAAATGTTGGAAGTTAGTACAAGCATCAAAGGGGATATTCACACCGATGATGACCTGAGTACAACTTTCATGATTTTTGATATAGCAAGGTAATACAAGCATCGAGGTATAATTGAACCAAGATGACCTAAGTATTGATTACATACATAGACAAGAGTTAACCCTTTTCCTATGCAAATTCTAAAATGTCATCAATGATAAATTCTAGAGCATGTCCCATGAAAAAATTGCATAGTAATAATGGTCAACTTACAGACAACAGACTAAGAAAAATCATACTCCTTCCTTGCTTCTCTAGTCTAGTGTCATGCCCAAAATTTTTACCAAGAAAACCTACAATTTTTTTAATTTTTTTTACAACATATTAATAAAGAGAAAAATCTCTCAATAAGGTGTAGTAATTAAATGTATTAGGAGTTGTACACCTTTGTGTAGTCACTTGATTACTTAGGTGCAAAATTAGTATAATGAAAAAATTGTATGCTAGACTCTACTATCACCCTTTACTAGGTTGAATTAGGATAGTTCTAGGGATGGTCTATGTACATCCATCTAAACTCTTGAAGATTGCTAATGTTTCACCATCTTATCAAGAAACCATTCTGCAAGCCTATGTGTTTGGTTGGAACACTTGAAATATTTAAGACAACGCTCCACTAGGGGTTACATCAAGTATTCTATTACATAGAACTATATACGTGATTATAGTATTTGAATAGACTCTTAACATATTAATTTTATCAATTAATTTGGTTATTTAACTATATGTTAATAAATTAGAATATCTTGTGGTGTTAACTTTGAGTGTTTAAATTATAGGTCTAGGAAAATTTTATGCCCTTATAAATTTTTGGGTTTCAACTTCAATATCAATATTTAGCAATTAAAAGAATATAAAGGGTATGTGTAGGATCATGATGGGCCAAAAAGTGGTGATATGATGGGTATGTGTAAGGTATGTGGCTGACGATTTTTTACCCAAAATTGATGAAATGAAAAGGGTTTTTAAAGGAGATTCTCAACTTTCCACTAATATAAATTATGCTTTATTTTGAATTTAATAAATAATTATTATTCATTTTGTTTGAATTATGACTAAAGTCCTAATTAATAGGCTAATTGAAAACATCTATAGCTTAAAGTATCACATTTTTTGAATCGGCATGCATCACATTTTATGCTTTGCATACTATAGGATTAAAAAACAAAATGAATTTCATGAAGTTTTGACCAGTTAAGGTGGTGGACATCGAGTTTTAATATTTTTAAAAGTTGTAATAAAAAAATCATAATTAATTATTTACTTGGAAAAAATTACCAAAAAATGCATCACATCGGGACATGAGTCCTCTACTTATATCTAAAATATTATAAAAAATTATTATCATTTTATTTTGGTTAGGGTGGTCAGACAGACACTTCTTTTTTTTTCCCTGAAATTTAAGTACTACTGCATTGAAATTTTAAATTTTCACCAAATAGATAATTATTTATTTTTAATAAACCTAGTAGTTTAGAAACTATATTCAATTTTCTACAGATTCTATTCTTACATATTTTTGAAATAATATAGATAACTTATTCAAATTTTTACGTCAAGTTGCCCAACTCTAATTTTTTCTGAATTTTTTGCCACTTAAGGGCCTATTTTTTCCATGATGATCCTGCACATACCCTAAATTTGTTGTGGAAGGTCCCTTTAATATTTTATGAATACTGGACACCCAAATTACTAATTCCATTAATAAACACAATTAATGCTAATTAATATCAATATTTTCTCTAATAGCAAATCCTTGAATGGGAGGAAAAACAAAAAAAAAACAAAAACAAAAATCTACATTGTATTTCTATTTCCATGTGCAATGATTTTTTTTAATCATTTTTTTTCTTTAAATTGGGAAAATCACAACATTCTATTTTCATATAAAATCTACATTCTATTTCCATGTGCATTGATTAAGATGGGCAATATCCCAACATTCTATTTTCATTATTTTAACTATAATAATTTTTATTTATTCTAAAAAAAATAGATAACCTAGATTATATTAATGATATATACTAGCTCTATTATTAACACGCTCTATTATTAATGCATATTAAAAATAATCTTCACTACCCTCTACCATAATATTAATTCTCTACTACTAATAATAATATTGTTGTTGCTATCATGAGTGTAATTAATAGTATAAGTCATTTAATATCATTTTTTTCCCTATAATATAACATTTTAAATGAAGCCACCCACCTCGAGGTGGATACCATCAATTAAGGGAGATAGAAGAGTTTTCAAACAAAGCAAAGAAAATTTAATTGATGGAAAAACTATTTTTAATAATCTTAGAAGTCCATTTTGAAAATTGTGAAAAGGCGGGGAGCTCCCTATCTACCCAAGAACCCTACATTTTTGCCAGTAGCTCAACTATTCTTCTTGCAATCTTTATTTTTATTTTGCAACTCCTCACAGGGATTTTACTGTGCAGCAACAAAAAGAGGCAAAAACATGGATTCGTGTGGGCCACATATGCGAACAGGTTTTTCAGGTATGGAGAGAAAGGAATAAAATGAAGGGGGAAGTTTGTGCATGATTCTACCAATGTTGTAGCATTGGAAGTTCCCCAAAAATTCTTTTGATATATGTCTACCCCTTGACTTCTTTGATAGCACTTATGATTGCATATATATTTTTATATTATTTTATGTTGCATTCAAACTCATATTTTCCCTATTGTTGCAGGCATATAAACCCCATTTTATATGGATTTGCTTCACAATCCAATTCTTTTCTTGTAAATATAATGTTTATAATCTCATAGCCTGAGATCTATGAAGTAATCCATTTATTTGTAGTCAATTTACCATGTATGGATTGTAATACACACAACCATTTTCATATTTAAATTTCTTAGATGTTTATTAGTTTGCAGATCCAGGTGCTAGATGATGCTCTTTTTAAAGAATTTTAGAGCATAGAAATTTAAACTTCATCAACACAACTGTTATGGATTGCAACATGTGTTTATTTTATTTTATTCTTTTGTTTCTCTTAAATAAGAAACATCTTAAGAAAATACACACAAATATTTAAAAAAAAATTAATCTCTTACCAGCTCTTTATGAGAAGTTCAATCTATTATAAACCCCCATTTTTGGGCTAATGTTACACAGTTTGACATACACAGAAAATGGGTGAATAACATACCCAAAAGTTAGGTTTTCTTCCCACTTTTTAACTTTATTTGACTGTAGAGGTCAGTCATATAATTTTGATAATTTGAGAAAATCTCTCTTAATAGGTAAATAAATATATTGCTTGCACGTTATAACTATAACCTATGACAGGTGAATCTATGCTCTTTTAGGATAAATACATTTGCACATTTCTATATATGTTTCCAATAGTTACAGGAAATCAAGAATGTCATTTTAAATCATGTAACATATATTTATTTGAAATGGAGAAAAAGAAAAGTTGTTCTTCAAATAAAATTACATGACATTCTTATTTCAGATATGATATAACTATGTTTTCAACAAAAGCCAAATACAACTGAGAGTTTCAACATTTTAGGTTCAAGTGTGGGGTCTTCCACAAATCCCCAAATATCATTTTAGCACAAAATATTACATTAGTTTGTTTATACTGTACAACCCTTCTTTATACCAAAAGGAAGCACCATAGTTGTAGCTCAAAGAGAACACATGAATTTTAATTAATTAAAAGAAAAAGTTGTTTTCCTGAGACTTTTCAATAACATAAATAATTTATTAATTCTCTCCTCTTTGGGATATTGTCTGTAATTTAACAACATAGGAATGAAATAGATGGATCTATTTGTTGAAAAAATAGAACAACAACAAAATCTTATTTATGCTCTCATTTCTAGCACATATGTAAACCAACTTGCATATGAATCTTAGCAACAATGAATTTATGAAGATGCATCTTTTATTTCAAAGAAAATAGAGTTTTATATATTCCTCCCTTACACTTCATTAAATGGAACTAGGAGCTTGATAATTTTATACAAATCAACCAACATCAACATTTTATTTTTGTTCCCCCAAAATAAATTTGTAAATATTACATACAAAAGGATAAGGCTTTATTTTATCATTTATTCATTTGACATATTTGGAACACACTTATTCAAACTTAATATTACAATAATATTGAGTAAATAATGATTTTTACATGCCAACAAACAAGGTCTTGCTCTCCACCCTACCATAATTGCATCATGAAGCCACTTGGGTTCTATCCATACCCCCGAGCAAGAACAAAAATACTACCAATGATTTTGGTATAAAAAATTGAAATGAATAGTTTAGCCACAATTTTCTATCTACCCATTTTACTAGATAAACTCTCAACTAACATACTCTCAATCATGAGCTCTCATTTTGAAACAACAACCAAATAATACAACAAACCATTTAAATAAACTTACTTGATATCGATAATAGAAATAGGGACTTATCTCTACAATCATACTTCTTGATCACCTCCCGCATATGTGAGAGCTCCTTGTCTCTCTTCATCATTCCTTCTCTTTCATTGTCCACTCCATGAACACCAAGGTTCTCTAAAAGGAGAAGTAGGTAACAACCTTTCTCTCTTCACAAAGGAGATATAAAATAAATTCAACTTGAATCTCTTTGAATGAGGGAGTTACACTTGTCACTCTCTCATTCAATCTTCAAGCACAATCTCCCACAAGTGCTCACACATGTGTGAGAAAAATTGGGGAGATGGGAAGGGTAGTGTTCTCCACTCCATCTCAAAAGTCTCAATTTTCATTAAGAGGGGGGTGAAGTACTTGGTCATTTTCTCTTTCATGTCACGTCTCAAAATTGGGTTTAAAAACCAAGACATTGCCCATTCTCCCAAATTCGTCACTTTTTAAAAAGGGCAATAAATGATGGTCATATCTTGGATATGGTCCAAGATATGGCCATAATTAAGCCCTCAACCCCTCTGTACCTATCCTAGGACCTTAAAAAACATGTGACCACTTGAAAATAAAATTTTTAAGCCCTTTTAAAACTATTATAAAGAATGCATTCGAATTTCAACTCCAATTAAGGGTCTACAAACCCCTAATTTCTTACTCACACTCTTAACTACCCTCACAATATATCTTAACACATAACCCCAACCTTAAGCCCTAAAACACAACACTCCAACATTAAATACTAGCACTTCTTTCCTTTTTGGTTACAAGGGTTCAGAACATTTGACTTTACAAAATAATGTATTTACTTAGGTTTGTATAGTCATCACTTTATCCTTGACACAATTTTATACCTACAAATTAGCTCACACCATTTATATCCAACTAAAAATCCGTCAAGTAAATTAGTTAAGCACTACAATTAGAAAGGATCATTCATCAGAAAGCATAACATTAGGTTTTTCAACTCAAAATGGATTATCTAAAGGTTTTTCAATTTTTTTTTTTTTTTTTTTTTTTTTGTGTGTGTCAAAAGGATGCTTGTTTGTCACCCTGATCATGATTTTTTTTGGACTTTTTATGTTGTTTTTGTATTTATTTTTTAGGACTTTTGATGTTGTTTTTGTATTTTTTTTAAGGACTTTTTATGTTGTTTTTGTATTTTTCAGGACTTTTTATGTTTTTTTTGTATTTTTCAGGACTTTCCTTTCTTCTCCCTATCTTGTTGATTGCGGGGATTTTCTCTTAGGACCAGGTTAGCTACTTGAAATTTTTGTGGTCTAACTCTGTGATTGTAGCTAGAAGACATGACTTGTTGATAACCCTTCAAGTGATTAGATGCATGTTGTCATCTCTCATCTAGCAGTTCTAGTTCTTGTAGTCAGGAAACTCTGTAGTCTTCATCAGTTATGAGCCCCTTCAATGAGACTCGAAGTGAGGGTATCTCAACTTCTAATGTAAATATCCCTTCTATTCCATAGACCAAAGCGTATGGGATGGATCTTATTGGTGTTTAAATGCTAGTTCTATAGGCCCACAAAGCCAGATTCAACTAGACATGCCAATCATGACCGACATCATTTACTGTCTTCTTCAAGATTTTTAGGATTGTTTTATTCAAAGCCTTTGCTAGGGAATTTCCCTGTGGATAATAAGGTGTAGAGAACTTGTGTTGGATATGGAATCTTTTACAAATTTTTTCAACATCTTGATTCTTAAAATGTCTCCCATTATCATTGATAATAGAGCTGGGAATACCATACTGACATATGATGTAATTCAAGATAAAGGATGAAATTTCTTTCTAGTTACTGTTGTCAAAGGAACAACTTCAATCCACTTAGTAAAATATTTAGTAACCATGATTATAAACTTGTGTCCATTGGATGGAGAAGGATGAATTTTTCCAACCAAGTCTAGTCCCCACTAAGAAAAGGGCCATGTTGTAGTGAAACGTTGCAACTCTTGAGTAGGAGCATGAATAAGGTTCCCATGTATCTGACATTTTGGACATTTTTTTACAAAGGTGAAGGATTCCCTTTCCATAGTTGGCCAATAATAACCCATTCAGACAAGTTTCTTAGCTAAGGTCAATCCACTTGAATGAGTTCCACAAATACCAACATGAACTTCTTGTAAGGCCTTTTTAGATTCATCATGTTCAAGAAATCTGAGTGTACCATCAAGACCACATCAGTAAAGGGTTTCAGCAATTAAGGTATAGCAAGAAGATTGGCATATAAAGTTTCTCTTTTGATTCCAGGACAAATTTGGGGGTAAGATATTATCTTTCAAGTAGGTATAGATCTTGTCGTATAAAGGGGAATCAGAACCAACTAGATGACAGATGATTTGGGTCTCAGGATTATCATAGATAGGGGAAAACAATTGTTCCACCAGGAATTCATATTGAGTTTGATTTTCTAATAGTTGTAGTAGCGAAGCAATTGTATCCATGGCATCTACAACTTTGTTGTCAATTCTCAGAATCTGTGTGAACTTGATTTCAAAAAAATATTTCTTAAAATCATCAACCATGTTCTTATAAGGCATTAACTTGTCATCTTTGGTTTGATAATCATCATTGATTTGGTTAATGACAAGTTGTGGATCGCCATAGACTTGTAGCTTTTTGATCCTCCATTCCAATGCTACTCTCATTCCAGTAAGTAGTGCTTCATATTTGGCTATGTTATTGGTGCAAGGAAACATTAACTGATAAGATTTTGGAATAGTATGTTCCTAAGGTGTGACAAAAATAATTCCTGCCCCTGATCCATGTTGTGTATAGGATCCATCAAAATATAGTGTCCATGTCTTCTTTGTTGTTGTTGTGAAAACATCTGCATCAGGAAAGTCAATATGCATCAGATGATCTATTTTTAAGGGTGCTTCGGCTAGCTGATCTACTATGACTTGTCCTTTGATGGCTTTTCGATCTACATAGTGGATATCAAATTCACTCAAGTTCATTACCCATTTGGCTAGCCTACTCATTAAGGAAGCTTTGTTCAAGAGGTACTTTAATGGATCAATTTTGGCCACAAGCTTAACTATGTGGGTTAACATATAGTGCCACGACTTTTGGGAAGAAAACACTACTACTAATCAAGCCTTTTCAATAAAATTGTAGTTAAACTCATGATTTGTTAAGGTCTTGCTAATGTAGTATACAACTCGTTATTTTCCTATTTTATCCTCTTGTGCCAACAATGCTCCCAAGGATACCTCTGTGGCTAAAATGTAAAGTATGAGCAACTTTCCTGGTTCTAGTGGAATCATCAAATACTGGTTGATTTGATTGAACATTGCTTCACACTTTTCTTCCCATTTGAAAGGAAAATTTTTATGCAAGAGATGCGTGAAAGGAAAACTCTTGTCTACTAGTTGTGCAATAAACCTCCTGATGGCTTGCAATTTTCCTTACAGGGATCGAAGTTGACTAATATTTCTTGGTGGTGGAATCTCCATGATGGATTGTACTTTTGTTGGATCTACCTCTATTCCTTTTTCTAAAACAATATATCCTAAAAGCTTTCCAGATTTGACCCCAAAGACACATTTCTTTGAGTTGAGTCTAACCTTGAATTTCTCCATTCTGACAAATATTTTAGATAAGATTTCCAGATGTACTTCTCTTGTATAATATTTTTCTAACAAATCATCCACATAATATTCCATGAAAGTGTGCATCATGTCATGAAAAATAGTGGTCATAGCTCGTTGATAGGTTGCACCTACTTTTTTGAGTCCAAATGGCATCACATTCCAACAATAGGTACCCCAAGGACATGTGAAAGCGGTCTTTTCTTGATCCTCTGGTGTGATCTTGATCTGATTATATCCTAAGAATCCATCCATAAGTGAATACATGACATGTCCAGCTGTCAGGTCCACAATTGTGTCAATGCTAGGTAGAGGAAAATCATCTTTCAGACATGTGCTTTATTTAGATCCTGAAAATATGTATAAATTCTGATACACCCATTCAGTTTTGATATTGGTACAATGTTAGAGATCCATTCTGCATAGTCAATGGATTGAATGAACCCTACATCCAATATTTTCTCCAATTCCTCTTTCACCAACAATACGACATGCAGATGCATCTTTCTAAGTTTTTGCTTTACTGGTTTTTCCCCTAGCATTATAGACAAATGATGCATGATGAGATTAGGATCCAATCCAAGCATATCCACATATGACCAAGCAAAATTGATTTGATTGGCTTTCAAGAATTCTATGAACTTTGGTATCTCTTCCTCTGTTAATGAAGCAACAAGTTGTAGGATCTTTGGTTGTTCTGCAGTTTCTATGTTAATTGCTTATGTTGGCTCGATCAAAATGGAATATCTCTCTTGGTAGTGTTATGGGAGAGTTTCAAGTCTCTCATCCTTCAGTTCCTTCGAAAGGTTTTCACCATCAGATACACTCTTTCTTTTTCCTTTTTCATGATCTAACACTATCATTTTTTGGTTTTCAACGTTAGATCAATTTTTTATATTATTGATTTTGTAGCTAAGAAACTTGGCACTCTCCTAATTGAAATATTGATCATGAGATTCACTGGTGGAGCTTGTTTCAGGATTTGAAGAGTGAAGGAAATTTACAACGGCCTCATCATCTTGAAATATAGGGATATCAATAGGTTCAGTTTGATCCCAATCAATAAGCTCAGGATGGATTAAAGGCAAAGGATCATCTGGTTGAGTGAGGTCCAAGGTTGTTAAGGTCATGGCATAGACACGGTTAACATTCTCGCTATAGGGAAGTTATATGATGGTATCCTCCTACCGATTATCAATCTCATTTTGAATCAAATCGTCCTCACTCGAGTCATGGTCATCTTGAAGTACTAGTCAAGTGGCTGAGTCCTTGAACTTTCTCCTTGTGTAAGTATGGGTGTATATTTTTGTATATCAACTTTTTTGTCTCTCCAAAATTCATCATCATAAATTGTATCCCATTCATACTCATTTGAATCAGTGTTAGAGTTATCTTGTAATCTAAGAATTGTTAAAGCTATTTCGTCATGGGATTTCTTTTGGGCTACTTCTTTTGTATCTTCACCATACCCAAGTCCTATTTTATCTTTTGGATTTGTTATTGTAGGCTGAATGGTCTCTACAATTCCTTCCTTTCTTTTACCTATGGGACCAGTTCCTCGATAGCCCATCCTTTGCATTATAGCATAGCCTTTACCGTATTTTTTTGTAGGCAATTTGATATGTTGAATAGATTCATCTTCATCCTTATATAGCCACTTAAGAATGTCTCTATCTTTGGCTTCATCTTCTTGAGTATTAGCTTTGATAAATTTTCCATCGAACATTGTGATGGGTACTGAAGATTGTGCTCCCGATGTGGAGGCTAATGCAACTTTTTGTTTGCATATTGTGGGTTGGCCATGTGATCTTGGAGAAATAGGTAAGTTAGAGAGACATAATGAATATTATCCCGCCCCTTTTTCCTTAAATTGTAATTTTGTGAAAAAGTTCTTTATCAACTCTTTTGATTGGTCCTTATGATTTAAAGGGGAAACAACAAGAACTTCTCTATAATGTGGTACCAAAGTATCTTGGGTTGCTATGATATTAGAACAATTTTGGTTGATGTTGTGATCTGCTAGTATAGTTATCTCCTATCTGTCATAAGGAAATTTGAGACATTGATGGTACATTGACAGTACTTCTTGCATCTCATGGATCCAACGACGACCCAAAAGTATGTTGTAAGAAAGGTCTCCATCCAAAACTTGGCAGAAAGTATTCTTTATAACAGGTCCCACTCTGATAGGAAACATGATAAGACCCTTGGAAGCTCAATCTTCATGATCATATGCTTTAATTGTTATATTCCTTCTTGGATCAATAGAATCTTCAAAAAATCCTAAGTCAAGGACCAGCTTTAAAGTACAAATATTCAAGCTAGCTCTTCCATCTATTAAGACATGCCTAATTTGGGTTCTATGGACTATGACTTCTAGATAAAGTGAGGAGTTGTGCAGATGAGACATGGAGACATCATCCTTTTTAGAAAATGATAGGCAAGTGGGTGAGGAAAAGTGTCCCAACATGGCTTGAAACTTGTTAATATCCAAATTAGTGGATACAGTTGTGTCAATAAGAGCCCTCTCGAGAATGTTCTTATGTGCTGGGGATATCTTGAGAAGCTCTAAGATAGAGATTTGAGCTGATTTTTTTTGCAATTGATTGACTAAATTATACTGACTTGGAGGAGGGACAGTTGTTTTGGATGAACTCCCTTTTAAGACAACTTTAGCCTATCCTCTTGTTGTCACATTGACTTGTCGATATTCCTAATTTTCTTTGACCTTAATAACATTAACTTTCTAGCCATCCGTGTCAATGTGGTTGATTGTGGTATCATAGACATGGTTTACATTTTCTCCCTTGTCACTTGAAGATTCTCCCTTTTGATAGTTTGGAAGGGGGTCTTTAAATGCTTGATGATCTTCATTGGCATGATGTCTCTTGACTATTATTGTGCAGTTTTCTATCAAATCTTGGACTAAATTTTTCACTCCTTGACAATTATTTGTCCTATGTCCCTTGCATCTATGGTAGTCACAGTAATACAATTCATTTGATGATGGTGGTTTGACTTGCGGTTCATAATTTCTTTGAGGTGGAAAGTGATAACATTTTTATCCAAAAGCTCTTTGAGAGCTGACTCAAGAGATTGGCCCAAAGGAGTGAAACTCCGTCGATTTGAAAAAAATTGTGACTTCGACAGATTTTCATTTTGAGTGTTGTTGAGATTATTGTTGAAGTTACCACAATTATTGCTATTGTTCTGATTGGTCAAATATCCTTGATTGGTGTTGGTTCCTTGATTGGTGTTGCTATTGCCTTGATTGGTGTTATTGTGTGGAGTACCTGATAGATTGAAGATGGATGGTTTTTCTTTCACATTTTTTGCATCTACCACACCATCATTGACAACATTCTTGTTTCTAGTCTAAAATCTTGATTTTTCATTGTTGTTATGATTGTACGAATTTGGACTATCTTTTCAAGTTTTATCACTCCTCCCTTGACTAAGGCTCCTTCAATAGTGATTGCATTCTCAATAAACTTCTCAAATGATGGAGGACAATAAAGGTTGAGCCTATAACTCATTTCTTGATCAATAATGTTAATAAAGATATTCATCTTTTCCTTTTCAGGAATTCGACGGGAATATCGTGCAAATAATCTTCTCCATATTTATAGGAATGTGATGAAGGGTTCTCCAGTATTTTGCTTTGATTTACATAGATCAAGCATAGTTATTTGATGTTGAATGTTGTAGGAGTATTGGGATATAAACTTGTTGATCAACTCCTCAAATTTTTTGATGGGTGGAGTGATTTTAGAAATCCATTCCATGTATTTCCCACCTAAACTTCATGGGAACAATCTCATCAAGTACGTGTCTTCGTGTGCAAATTGAAGGCTCATGTTTCTAAATTTTCTCATGTGGTCAATAGGATCTATTTTTCCATTATATCTATCGAATTTGGAATTTGACAATTCTTTGAAAATGGGATCATGTTGATATTTCTATCAAAATGATATGGACAAATATCCTCCAAAGCATACTTCTTAGTTGTGCCCCCTTGTATTTCCTTGATTTTCCCTTGTAGTTCTCTTATTTGTTGGGTAAGAGCACTAAGATCATTTAAGGGAGTTTCATTCTTTTCAGGATCTCCTTTAATTTTCTCTGTATCATAGTCAGAGGGCAATTTAACACCTTAGTTTTCCAATAAAAGAAAGTATCTTTCTTTATTTCACTCTAAAATATTTTCCATGGCTAGGTGAAACTGTGGATCTTGTTCAACTTCTTGGAGCATTTCATTGATTATTTCATTATTTGAACTATTTCCATGAAGCCTATGAAAAGGATTTTCTTCCTAATCACCCATGTTGCAAAGTGGATTCTCTCTTTTGTCTTCTTCTCTTTTTTGGGACCTTGTGACAACAGGCATATGCTAAAATCAATTTTTTACTAAACTTAGATCACAAATGGGAGTGCAATTTGTTGGATAATTGATACCTTAGCCAAATAGAATGATGGATCCTATTGATATGACTAAGGAATTTCTAATTTTCAGATTTTGATTCCCTGGATGAAGGATGATAGATCCTATTATGGGAGTTAAACTGAAAATCATAAATTGATTTGAAATTGATGCACTTTAAGATGTTTTGATCTTAGTTTGAAAAATGATGATTTTTGCAAAAATCCTAATGTTTCAAAGTTTTTCTCTATTGTAGCAATTGATTTGGGTGGTTGGAATATTGTGTTGTTGGTTATGGGATGAAAGAATGACGAATGGGTTGATTATGATTATGCCTTTGTGAAAGAGCTCTTCATTGGAAATAAGCTTGTGAATATAAAGGCTCTAAAGAAAAATCATCAGTATATCCTCTAGCAAAGTCATGATATCTATGGATGAAAGTTCGATGTTCAAGCAAGGCTTTCCTACTTTGATATAAAAAGTGTCTCTTGTTCAAAATTTTCTTGTAGCTAAGTGGCTTCTTCGGTTTCTTAAAAAATGTTGTTGATTTCCAATCCCTTAACATAAATGTCACAGGTTGATTTGTCAAACTCTTGTGTTTTTCTGGATGATCTTATCTGAATTAATGTTTTGAAAACATAGCAAGCATTTGTAAAAAAGTTGTTTTTTAAGTCCTAGAATCTAAACAATAAGTATAACATTTCAAGAATCAAACATGATCCTTTTTTATTTCCATTGGTTTTTGACAAGAATACACTTCAAGAAGACTCACTCTTAAGGTTAGAAGGCCATCATAATAATCACAACCCACATCTTAAAATTGTGTCGACTCACACAACTGTGTCACCCCCTAGAGGGCGCCCGTGTTTTTATCTTTTCCAGGCATGTACTCAAAGTTAGATTTCTTGATCCCTTGAGAAAATGATCCTTGGAAATTATATGGTGAGTATCTTGGGGGAAGATTCTTCCCTCCCCTTGCACTGTGAGTATTATAATGTTTGGCTACTGACTCAATTAGCTTCTACACTAAGGTTTGTAATTAGGGTTTCCATTCAGTGCAGCAAATGATAAACTCCCTCAGGAGACCTCCCAACCTTTAGAACAAAGGCTTTGGGAATGGTTATCTTTCACACTACCATCGAATTATGGACTTTCCCCAAATTCACTTTTGATTATAGTGGGTTGGAAAACTTAGCTTTAGTTGTTCCCACTTAGGTTGTTCTCATAGGGTGAGTACTTTTTCCCACTATGGTAGGCCTGCTAAAGGTTTTAACAAAGCATAAAGTGCATGAAATTAAAAGATGAGTCTAACATTCTCATCACCCAGTTAAGGGGAGAGCATATTCCTATCATCGTCTAGTCACAACAAAAAATGTTCAATTTTAAAGCCCAAATGACGATTTGCTATTCTACGTGAAGATATTCCTTCACCAAAGACATGATGTTCATTTTAACTAAGATAGCAATGTATGCTAACTACCCTAGGATTGGTTCATTTTAATCCAAATGCAGCAATAAAACTACTGGTCGTGGTCACATCGGATCCAAACAACAAATTAGACAAATTACAAATGTGCTAGAGCAGACGTCGTATGTGCTACATAAATAGTCAAATGCGCTAGAGAATCTATCTATGTGCTGGAGAATCTATCAAATGCCCTAGAATAGTCTTCAAATGCACTAGAGAATCAATCAAATGTGCTAGAATAGTCTTCAAATGCATTGGAGAATCAATCAGATGCGCTGGAACAGTCTTAAAATGCACTGGAGCGAGTGTTGCATGCGCTAATCCTCGTCTCCAATTGTGACCTGCCATAAAACCTGCAATAAAATATTAAAAATGGGGCAAGAGCCCCATGGTGGGTGCCAAAAATGTGTTTGAAATAATGTCAACTATTAAACTCATTAACACACCAATGAAACATTATACCAAAGAATCTAAAAGAGTAAAACACTTCAAAACAAACAAATTCTTCAAAATGGTCTCATCACCCTCTATCTCCAAGGATTCATTTAAAGCTATTTTCTCTCAAATTGTGTAAGCAAAAGCCTAACAAAATGACAACCTAGAGAATGAGATGATATGAAAAATGCATTCTTATGCTAAATGATATGAGATAATGAAACTATGATGATGAAACTAAGAATAGATTATGCAAGCTATTCTACCATGATTATTTATGCTAAGATGATAAAAGCTAAGATGTTGTGCTATGATTATAAAATCTAGGATATTCAGATGCTAAAATGCTTGATTATTCAACTATAATTCTCATGCTATTCAAACAGTTCTAGGATTTTCAAAGAGCCAAGAGGTCTTATTTATAGATGTTTGAAGGAAAAAGCTTAGCTAGCAAAGATCAATAGTTAAGATTCAGTCTGGTAAGATGAATGGTGAGAGATGGAGAAATTGGAGAGAAAGATGGAAGCTAGAGAAAAAGAAGGAAGATGTTTCCTTCCCACAAAACCTTTCACTCAAAAATAGAGGAAACTTGTCATTTATCAAGTTTAGTTATGAGTTAGTTTTGGTGGTTGAGGATAATTTAATAATTAAATAATTAAATTATTTAATTTCATGTGACATGTGGATTGGAAACTTCTAATTAAATATTAAAAAATATTTAATTATGTTTGCAATATGGATAAGAAGTTTCTAATTAAATATTTAAAATATTTAATTAAATGCGAGATGACTTTTTAGAAGATTTAAAGATGATTTTATGATTTTGGAAAAAGAAGAATATCTACTTTATTCAAAATAAAGCAATGAGATAATTAAATTAAAAAAATTGTAAAAACTTATTTAATTAATTAAGAAGAATTGGAAAAAGTGATTAAATTAAATAAGTAATTAAAATTATTTAATTAAGATAGAAGAATTAGAAAATGAAGAATATAAATAAATAATTAAATTTATTTATATTGTAGATTGAATTAGAGATTTAATTAAAGAACTTGTATTTAATTAATTACTAGACTTATTATAATGTGACCATTTTTAGGTGTATACACATACCAGTTCAGAATACCAGATCAAGTTTGAACTTAAACTTGTAGTTGCAACTCATATAACATGGTGACATCAATGACAACACAAAAGTTGCATAATGATATGTTCTTCATTCTTCCAACACTTTGTTCTGGCTGAAATGTAACAAAAGAAGTCTTAGTTTCTCTAAAAATAACACTTCTACTATATATTACCTTTTGTGCATCAGGATCCCAATGCTTGTATCCTTTCACACCATAACTATATCTGTTGAAGATACATTTCATAGCCTTGTTCTCCAACTTTTTTTGCTTCTCTTTTGGCACATGCGCATATGCCTCACAACCAAAAACTTTAAGATGTATTAATGAAGGCTTGCAACTTGACCATTCCTCTAAAGATGTATTATCAACAAGAGTTGGTGTAGGAGACATTTTAATCAAGTAACAAAAAGTGACAACAACTTCAACCCAAAACCTTTTTTATAGGTTAGCACCACTCAACATACTCCTAGCCTTCTCCATCGGTGTCTTATTCATTCTTTCTACAACTCTATTCTGTTGTGGAGAATACGGAGTTGTCTTTTATCTATGAATACCGCAATCTTTATAGAATCTATCAAAATCATTAGAGAAAAATTAGCTGCCATTATTAGTCCTCAAATATTTTATTTTCTTTCCATCCTACAACTCAACCATTTATTTAAATGCTTTAAATCAACTACAAACTTTAGATTTACTCTTTAGAAAACATACCCATGTCCTTCTACTATAATCATTAATAAATTAAACATAATATGTGGATTTAGAAATCAAAGAAACATCTACAAGAACAAACACATCATAATATATATGACCATAAAAAAACATAATATGTGGGTACCCAAAAACTTTGACCATCTGCTGTAGGAAAAACCCTCACCTCTTCCATAGACTTTCTTTTCATAGAAGTACTATTGTACTCAACAGTGCATGCATCAAGCTTATACAATGTGCCATATCTAACACCTCTAGCAATCACCTTATCACCTCTAACCATCTTACATCCTACATATGAAAATACTACCTGCACACCTACATTATTAATTGCTCATAGATAATAGATTTTGTGCTAAACTAGGGATATGCAACACACCATTAACCCTTTTTATTTTGTTGGGAATAGGATGCCATTTAATTGCAATCCTAAACTTATTTCATGTATCTCCTAAGTCCTTGGAACGTCAAAACTAGGATTAGAAAGAAATTAAATTTGAATGAAATGAACATGTAAATTGAAATTTGTAATTATTCCTAAAGGATAGGAACCTGTGGGGATGCCCAAGAAGAGATCCTACAAAATAGGAGCACATGGGGTGCTCACATGGAAGGTGGAACCCACCTTGCTTAAGTTAACTATTTGGAGGATTCATAAACACTTCAGTAATGTATGTAAAGATCTTGCAAGTTAGGGATTGATATTTACATGAGTGGAGTTCAGTTCAATTCAATTCAATTCAGTTCATTTTAGTTCAGTTTAGTTTGTGATCAGTGTAATTTACCTATCCTAAATGATGCAAAATAGAAAGAAAAAGAAGGAAAGAACACTTAAACACCTCAAGATTGGGCTACATTGAACTCAAACAATAGAAAAGATAAACAAGAGATATACCTTTTTTCAAGTTGATATTTTGGTTGGCCCTTTGATTGTTGATAATGTGTGCTCCTTGATGGAAAATGGTCTAGAATGATATGCAAAATGATGAGGATTTGATGGAGATTCAAATGATCAAAGTTGGTATTTTGATAAGTGTATGGAAGGGATGCAATATGAGCTTCAAGATGCAATAATGGTGGATGGATGCAAGTGATTGAAGTTTCTTGAGAGATGAAGTTGGAGAAATTGAAAATGTGATTGTAAGTTGAATGCATAATGTCTGAATGAAAGAGAAATCCTCTATATTTAGGGGAGAATTCTCTAGAGAATTGAATGGTTGATATTTTTCCAACATAGGCAAGATGAAGGGATGTGGTGAGTTGAGGACTCACAAGCCCTCACATCTTTTCATGTGGAGGATGAAGTGTCACAAGCACAAATGGGGTGGAGAGAGTAAAAGTGAGGTGGTGGTACTTGCAAGTACCTTGGGATGAGGGTGATGATGACAAGTGAGAGGACCATGCGAATGAGAGAAGTTGTTGGGATAATAAATGTGAATTTTAAATTCACATGATTGGGAGTATCTTGTGGATAAGACAAGGTTCCCAAAAGTAGGACTTTGACCCATGTGAGTGATGTGACTTTTCAATGATCACATGGGGAAGAGGAGAGTCCTTGGAGGAATAAAAGTGAATTTTAAATTCACATGGGGATAATAAAAGTAATTTAATATTCCTTGGAAGATGAAAGAGTTGCCTAAGATGTTCATTGGACTATCTAATCAATGATTAGAAGATAGTTAGTGGCTAATTAATATTAGGATCCAACTTGCAAAAGTTGGAGGATGTGACACATTCTAATCAAGGATTAGACATGTGCACATCCCTAATTATGGAATTAGAAGGTGAATTAGGATTAAGAAAAAAGTGATGGAGGATGTGACATGTGAGGAATTAAATAAATGTATTATTTATTTAATTCTTTTGAGGAAAAGATGAATAAAGAGTAAGGTATTTAATTATTTAACTAGATACCTTAGGGATTTAGAAGAATTAAGGGTATTAATTAAATAATAGCAATATTACTTAATTAATGCAAATAAAAGGATATATAGACGAAAAGGGATAAGTTTCGACAAATGTAAGTGTCCAAATTTAGGTGTCTACATTTTTCCCCTCTTTGAAATGGTGCTACGAAGTAGCATCATTTCAAGCAAGATTAAAAGATAAGAACAAGAAGAAGACGGTTGGATTGGAAAAGATGCCTCAATCATTAAAATTAGTGAATAGGAAGAAAGATGATGGGGGTTGAGGATAAAGATTATGGATTGAGGATTCCCCCTCAAGAGGACATGCGAGTTCAAGAGAACACGGGTGTGCTCTCAAAATGGATGAGGCAATGCAAGAGGAATATGAGGAAGATTATGCAAAGTGATGGATAGAGAGGATGATAAGTGATAGGAGATTGGGAAGATAATATGAGAAGAAAGGGAGCACAAATGAATGTAAGAACAAATGTGAGGTTACCCTAGTCAAGCTAAAATCCAAAATGGGTTGATGATGGATGGAGTGTTGTTGATGAGGGATTGATATATCCCAAAGCAACATAAAAGGATAGGGAATGATACATCCCGATGATGATGAAAGTGATGATGAAAGTGTTGTTGATGAGGGAAGGATACATACCAAACAAACACTGAGGATAGGGAAGGATACATCCCCAAGATGATGATGATGATGATGATGACTGGATCAAGGCTTGTAGCAAGGCTGGGAAAAAGATCAAGGATATGATTAGATGATTTGTGCTAGATTTGATTGGATGAGTATTGGATGGAGAAGAGAGATGGTTGAAAATATGCAATGCAATGGAATGGAAAATGAAATGCAATCCTAACGTGATTTTCCATTTTCAGAGCATTGATTTTTGCTATAACATAAGACACCAAGTGCCAGGGTATGTGGAACCAAGGTAGATTAGTGTCTAATGCATAAAACAAACACAATAGATAAGAAGGCTATTCCAACACCCCAAATTCACAAAAACCTTGGTCGGGCCATGCATTGGAATAACCACAAGAATAAGAGGATGTAACAATGTAACACAAGACCACAGGAGTCTTGGTGGGTACTACGCAAGACAACCAAAAAGATAGCAACAAAAAAAGAGCAAGATACGCCCCTATGTTTACCAGTCAAAGTACACCATGATAGGATGGATCAAGGAGACCATGACAAGTAATGATAGGGAGCTCAAATGATAAACAAAAGCTAAAAGAATCAAAAGATCACAATCAATTTCAAATGTCCTTTGCCATAAGATCAAGAGGATGGATGAGGTTGATTAGGTCTTTTAGAAAGGATGCATCCTGTTGAGACCAAAGATGGATACTAAACTAAAGATCGATATGACATGGGATACTCAGAACTAAATAGATTTGATGATACAATTGGATCTCATTTATGAAGAACTAGCAAGATAAGGGCATAGCTTGATGGCACAACACAAGACATGAGACACAAGACTGACACACCCTAAAGACCTAGGGGCTCGAGGGGTGATCAAAGATTAGCCTTGCCTATGTGAAAGCACAGAGCCCTCGTAGTTTGATAAAAGGTTGACAACTGACTATGGATAAAAGCAGGAAGAGGATGATGGATACCTTGATGGATGACAAAGACTGGTCAGATAAAATCCAAGCCCCAAGGGTAGATCAAAAGATCGACCTTGCCTACTTGAAAGTGCAGGGGCAACGTAGTTCGAACAAAGACCATGGATAAACGATGGATAAGGGACCAAGATAAGGTAACCCTAATAAGTGTATAAATAAGTGGATAAGATAAGATGGTGGTGATCATGAAGCTCAGGGATGGGATAGTTAGCCAAATCATCAAAATATGAGGGTATGTGCAGGATCATGGTATGCCAAAAAGTGGCAATATTTGTAGGGTATGTGGCTGACGATTTTTTTTTCACCCAAAATTAATGAAACGAAAAGGGTTTTTAGAGGAGATTCTCAGCTTTCCAAAAATATAAATTATGATTTAATTTGAATTTAATAAATAATTATTATTCATTTCTATTAAAATTACTAAAGTCATCAATAGGTTGATTGAAAACATCTATAACTCTCAAACTGTATCATATTTTTGAATCCAAAACATGCCACATTCTATGCTTTACATACTATAGGATTAAAAATAAAAAATAAATTTCATGAATTTTGACCAAGTTAAGGTGGTCGGACAGATGAGTTTTTATATTTTCTAAAAGTTGTAATAAAAAATTCATAATTAATTATTTACTTGGAAATAAATTACAAAAAATATGCATCACATCCGGACATGAGTCCTCTACTTATATATAAAATCTTACAAAAAAATATTATCATTTTATTATGGTTAGGTGGACGACACCTACTTCTTATTTTTCCCTAAATTTAAGTACTAATGCATTGAAATTTCAAATTTTCACCAAACAGATTTTATTTATTTTTAAATAAACCTAGTATTTTAGAAACTACATTCAATTTTCTACAAATTCTATTCTTACATATTTTTGAAATAATATAGATAACTTATTCAAATATTTACGTCAAGTTGCCTAACACTGATTTTTCTGAATTTTTTGCCACTTAAGGGCCTGTTTGGCATACCATGATCCTGCACATGCCCATGAATTAGGAGGATGGCATGATGGAGAGATAAGTGATGAGAAGTGATAAGAGATGGGAAAGATGTGTGAAAGAGGCGGGAGTGATAACAGTAAGATATATGGAATTGGGTTGCATGAAGGGGTAGGCTATAGATAGATACCAATGACAAGGTATTATGAGATGGGATGAGGATAGAGATAAATGGATAGGGAGATAAGGATGGGTGGATAGGAAGATAAGGATGGGGAGATGAAAAGAATTGTTTGGATGGGTAAAGAGATAAGGATGGGGAGATGAAAGGGATTGTAATGATAGGGGAGATGGAAGGGATGATAGGATCGATGAATGATGTCTCCAAGGACTATGTCACAAATAAGAAGATGCCCCTCTCTAGATATGTCATGTATGATGAGGCATGAGGGATGGAAGATGAGTGGATGGGAAGATAAAGGAGATAAAGGGAGGAGGATATGAGGGGTGGATGATGGAGGGAGATGGATGTGGAAAGGAATGCAATAGTGTATAGATGAAGGGGGAACATATGCAAAGAGGTTTCCAAAGCATGTATATATTTTTTCCCCTATCTTTATCAAGATCACAAGAAGGATGGAGGGATTGGGATAAATGGAATATGACAAGCAGGATGTGTAAGATAGGTTAGATGGAGGAGATGGGTGAAGGGGATGGAGTTGCCCCCAAGTGTGGAAGAAAATGGATGGGGAATTTACACATGATGCCTATTTGCCAGGTTTTCATCATGGTGCCTATCCAAGGCTCTTGTTTTCCAAGTTTTCACAATTGGACGAATTATTTCTCTTTACTTTTTTCTTTTTTTAAAATTTTTTTTTTTACTTTTTTGACTTTTTTTACTTTTTTTGAATTTGTGGATTTATTTTATTTTATTTTACTTTTTTATTTTGAATAGTATGCAAATGGAGATGGATAAGGATAGGGATGTGGATAAGTGGATTTATAATATATGTGATAAGGAGATGGATGGAGGACTCAAGCATCAATTTCCATACAAGGTATTAAGAGCCCATGTGTGAAGTGACTATTTGATGTTGGTACAACCTTATTAGGATAAATGGATTATGCAAGAGAATGGATTAAAGGGGTTTGATGGGGGAGATATGTGGGATAATGGATGGGATGTTGGAAAATATATGGATGGAAGGATGGGGTGGATGTGTGATGGGGTGATGAGTTTAGGACCAACATTGGCCAATATGGTGGTGGATGTGAGAGGATAGGAGGATTAATGGATGGAGAATGTGGGGATAAAGGAGGAGATGGGCCAGTGAATTTTGGGACATAAGGACCCAAAATAGATTTAGGAAATGGAGGATGTATATGATTGGCTTTCGGTTTAGCAACTTTGGATGTTGTTATGGATGCTTCATTTGAGGGAATTGCATCTTTTTTCTTTGGGATCCACATGGTTTTGACTTTTTTATTTGGTGGACCTTTGTGGCCTATGAGTGTGATTTGGATTTTGGATTTTATGTTTCCTTTCTTCACCATGTATTTTAGAGGGGGAATGGGGATCTTTAGATTCATGTTGATGTTTAGATTGATGCATTTTTATTTTGGCATCCAAAGTGCTTTTAGTGGCAATGGGATGGGCGTAAGGAGATGGATGATGTAGAGGAAACATGAATGGAGTGATGGAGGTAGGATTTTGGGGATGATATGTGGATGATATGTGGATGAAGGATGTGTAGGTACATGCCTTTGTTGATCCTGATTAGGAAACATGAGAGTGGGATGTTTATTAAGGGTGACATGGATAGTTGATGGATGGATGAAAGGATGAATAGGATGAGATGGAGGAGGTGATTTTGGGATATAAGGGCCCAAAATAAACATAGTAGTTGGAGGATGTGTGATGGTGGATGGAGGGACATAAGGACCCAAAATAGATTCAGAAGACAAAGGAGGAATATGGATGGTTGTTTTGAGGTGATACGATGGAGGGGGATGGCAACAAATGATTTGGTGGAACGATGTGCAAAGCCTACTATTCTTTTGGAGGAGGCTTGTTGAGGACATGTAGAGGTTGTACCAACATTTTTGGATTGTGATTCATGAGAAGTACATCCAATACCTCTTGTATAGGATTGTTCTTTGACTTGGATGGGCTCTAAAATACCTTGCTCATGAAGGCCTAAACCTTTTCCTTGATAGCTCATGTTCTTGAGCTTTCAATCCATGATAAGATTTGTGTTATTCTGGAAGAATGATGTGAGTCCATTATTAGATGGAGAATGATGGGTGGTATATATGCTTTGTTTTTCTTCTACAAGGAGACCACCATGGAAGAATGTGAGAGTACCAAGGGGATATAAAAGCGGTGTGGGGATAGTAGGTTTAGGTGATGATGGAGGATCATGAGATGGAGATGATGGGATAGCAGAATCTTGATTGGGAGGATTGAGTGCTAAGGGATCAGGAGAGGGATTAGGTGATATGATAGGATATGGATTTGTGGTAGTGGGTGATAAGGGCTCATGTGATGGAGGAATGGGATCTTGAGTGACAAGAGGATCATGAGATGGAATGGATGGGGGATTATGATCTTGAGTTGGGATAGAAGGTGATAAGGGATCATGAGATGGAGCAATTGGGTCTATAGCAGCAAGGGGATTATGAGATGGAATGGATGGGGGACTATGATCTTGAGTGGGAGCAGATAGGATGGTAGGTTCTTGGTGTGAAGGAGGGGATATGTTGGTATGCTTTGGATCAAGCTCTTGGCATGACTCATCATCTGTGGGTGGTATGATAACAGAGTGTTGGAGGGACTCATCAAGCAGGGGAGATGGAAGGATGGAGGATTCGTGAAGCTCATGGGAATGGATTTCAATGATACTAGGCGTGGGAGAAGTGGATTGGATTTGGGTGTCTTCACTGGCTTGGGTAGATCTCAGAGTAGAAGAGGGTGATTGGGTTTGATTTCCTTCGATGGGTTCAGCGGCTCTCAGATTAGGAGATGGAGGTTCAATGGATTCAATAGATTTGATGGTTTCAATGGTTTGAGTGGTGCTAGGGGTGGTAACATCAATGATAGGTGTGGTACAAAGAAGGGTATCATCACTAGTGACCATGGATGATGGATTCAAATGGCATGGTTCCATAGCTTCAAGGTGTGGATTTGGGGATGTGTTCCTTGTCATAAGTCCTTGGAGAACTTCTAGAGTAAGAATCATGCTTACTCTAGGCATAGCTGGGGTAATGGGAATAGATGAAGGATTGGGATTATGGATTGGTGGACTAGGATTAGATGGAGGAATGGGATTGGATGTAGGACTAAGAGTAGGTGGAGGATTAGGATTAGTGGGGGGGTCAAGATTAGATGGAGGGTTAAGGTAGGGATATTAGAATGGTGAATTAGTATAGGTGGACATGGATGGAGGATTGATGTTAGAGGAAGTAGATGGGGAATTAAGATAGGAATATTGGGATGGTGGATTAGGACAAGAGGATATGGGTGGTGGGTTAGGACAAGAGGATGTAGGTGGTAGATTAGGATAAGAGGATGTAGGTGGTGGATTAGGATAAGAGGATGTGGGTGGTGGATTGTAGTAGAGGTATTGGGATAACTGATTAGGACATAAAGATTGGGCTGTCTGATTAGGATAGGTTGATGTAGATTGTGTATTAGGATAGGAAGATGTCTATGTTGGATTAGGATAGGTTGATGGGGATGTAGGATTAAGATAAGATGGTGTGAATGTAGGATTAGGATGGGAAGACTGGTAAGGAGGATTAGGATAGGGGGACATGGATGGGGGATTGTAATAGGTGTATTGGGATGGTAAAGTAGGATAGGAAGATTGAGATGGTAAATTGGGATAAGAGGATGTGGGTGTTGGATAAGAGAAAGATGTAGACGAAGGATATGATGAATATATAGACAGGGAAGAAAATGGATATCCTTTCTCAGAGGTAGCATAAGGAGCCACTAACTCATATGACTACAAAATCTGACAAAAAATTCTCGAAAAAGATGTATAATTTGATGTA
This sequence comes from Sequoia sempervirens, assembly GCA_007258455.2. Classification (NCBI taxonomy): domain Eukaryota; kingdom Viridiplantae; phylum Streptophyta; class Pinopsida; order Cupressales; family Cupressaceae; genus Sequoia; species Sequoia sempervirens. The sequence goes on along the minus strand of VDFB02086081.1, from coordinate 11,221,211 downwards.
TTGTTGGGATTTAATGTGTAATTTTCAATTTTTAAAATTTTATCCCCAACGTTCATCAAAATTTCAATGAACCTAGGTTTCGTCAAAAGTTCGACGCACAATGTCATCAAAATTTCAACAAACATTCAAAATAAAAATAAAAATGAATTTGTGGTCGACATAAATAAAAGTGAGTTCACCTATTTATTGAGATAGTGTTTTGCTATACTTGTGAATTTTCTCTTGTGAATTTTCTCTACTTGCGATAGTTTGTGGAGAACTAAAGACGATTTTCTTGGGAAAAATCATAAAAAATTCAAGAAGATATCACTAGGTTGAGGGTGGTCATTGTCTTTTTCTAGAATTCATTTGTGAAGTCAAATTTGTACTTCTAGGTTTGAAAATCATATTTTAAAGCAACATCTCATCAAATTTCATTTTTAGACTTGTGCATTTTGAGAATTTCATTTCCAAATTTTGTTGTGCAAGTTCAATATTCTAATTTTAGGAGTCTAATAGTTGGAAATCATAGTAAAATTAGAATTTAATAAGTTTTGGAATTACCATTTTAAAGTGTTTTTTGGGGTCATTAACTTTAGGCTATCTTCTCTTTTGCAGGGGTGGTTGCATGCCAAATTTTTTTGGTGTAAAGTATTAGAATTATTAGATTTTGTTACCTTTCTATGATTAAAAATTATTGGAGTGTGAGTTTGATATTTTTTGAAGATCTAAATATTCAAGCTTGGTAAAGAAAAATCATGTCAAATTATATTAGTCCAAAAAAAAATGAAAAGACAGTTGCTAGAATGTGGGCTAGATTGAAAAGAAAGGGTGATGGGAAATGTTATTGTCCTTGTAATAATTACAAGGGCTTAAAGACGAGAAGAATTTTAATCACAACAGCTAAGAAACATTGTAGGCAACATGGTCACATTGAAGGGGGGCATGATTATCATCCATTAGTAAGTTGTTCATTATATGTGTTTATATTGATTGAATTTGTAAATGTTTATATTGTTTTAACATTTTTTATATATATCACTTGATCATGATCATGGTTTATTTGTGTCTATCATTATTATAAAGGTGGGGCACCCTAGGGCACATGATATGGATTATCAAGGCCTGGAGAATGTGGTTTTGCAAGGGGAGGAACATGGAGCTATGAATATCGAAGATGAAGTAAATGATCTTATGGAAGAAGATGATCATGCGCCAGAAAAAATAGTTGAAGATGATGGTGCAAATACATTAATCCATGACACATTTAGTGGCACAACTAATCATGATGATTGAGATGACTTTGATGATGTTCATGATTTACTTGTACTTGAGAAGTAATACAAGCCACTTTATGAAGGCTCCCAAACAACTCTTCTCTCTGTGTATTGTTGCTGGTGAATGGTTTATCCAACATAGCAATCTCATGGATGTTAAGGTATGTCATATATGTCATCTTTTTTCATCTATTTTAATCTTTTTTAGTTCATCACTAGTAAATAAAGGATGAAATATGTACCATTAATATTCTTTATATTAACAAATTATTTTTTTGTTGTAGATTGAGTAGTGAATTTTGGTTACCACCATCAAATATTTACCTCGCTAATACTGAGATTTATCTGGCATTATGAAAGATATTGGAATGGAGTATCAAGCAATAGATGCATGTCCCAATGATCATATTATATATTGTAAACAACAAGAATTTGCAAAATAATGCCCGAAATGTCATATTAGTAGATATCGAATAGATCAACTAACAAAAAAGGTTCCTTGCAAGGTTCTTCATTATATTCCAATTATTCCACGTATGCAATGATTATTTAGGTGCAAAAGCTTAGTGCAATTTATGGATTACCATGCATGGAATAGAAGTGGAGATGACATTCTTTGAATGCCTAGAGATGGTTATGCATTTAGGGACATGGAGGAAAAATGGCCACACTTTAAAGAAGAACCTCGTAATCTTAGGCTTTCATTGGCAGTAGACGGTGTCAATCCATTTGGAGAGCTAAGATCTATTTACTCAGTGTGGCCTATTTTTGTCATCAACAATAACATTCCTCCATGGATGTCAATAAAGAGGGAGCACATAATGTTGTCAATGATTGTTCCAGGTATTTGTTTACATCAATTTTCTTAAAATGTAGTAGCATCTCATTTGTCTTATTTGTTGCATAATGACTGATATTTTTTTTCATTTAATAGTCATGTACATTAATTTATATATATTTCAATAAAATTGTTATAATAATTATGTAATGTTTATGTTCATTCAACTAGGTAAGTACCAAGTTAAAGATATGAATGTATATATCGAGCCTCTTATCGGAAGTTACTAAATTTATGGAATGGCATCACTATGTATGACGTCTCTAGACCAATAGGACAAAGAAATTTCAATTCCATGCAATGCTTGTATGGACAATTCATGATGCCCCAGGGCTAACACATTTTTGTGGTATGTTATAATGTTCGACTACACTTTAACGATATTTATTTTTATGAAGTAGATATCATGCATGTTTTTTAAATAATCTATTCATTATATATAATTATAAAAATTGACATATTTAATCCAATTATATATGATCTTGCAGGTCTTCAAACAAAGGGAAAATTTTCATGTCCAATTTGTGGTCCAAAGATGAAATTTCATCATTCAACAAGTTTAGGAAAGCAGGTGTTTGATGAGTATAGGCACTTCCTCCATAGAAATCATAAGTATCAAACTACTGAAAAATATATTTTCAATGGGAAAGAAGAGACTACATCAAAACCACGAAGAATGACACTTCACCTATGGAAGTTGGAATATAATAGAATTAATCGTCAAGGTTATACATTGGATCAAATTGTTTATCTATCATATATGATATTTTTGGAATTTATATTTTTATATTGTGTTGTGTTTACTCATGTTGTACTTGACAATGATTGTCATTGTTAATTTTTTTAACTTATATGCTTCATGAAGGTCGTCAAGGCATTAATGGTCAGCTTCCACAATGACTAAAAAGTTATCCCAAACAATTTAGTAGGTTTCCCTACTATGTGTAGCTATAAATTGTGCATTTGTTTGATACAATGCATATCAGAAAGAATAGAATAGAAACATTATGGAAAATATTGGATGGAAGGCATGACAAAGAAAAAATTATCAAAATTTGTAGTCACATTCAGGAAGCCAATCATGTAATGAAAAATGTCATTCAATTGAATAGTGATGGAGACCAAATTAATATAAGTGCCCTTCCTTATGGAGCAGCAAAGCAATGCTATAAAAGAATTCATACGAAAAATTCAATTTCCCATAGGATTTGCTGCAAACATAAACAATATCATAACAATTAAAGGTGAATCTGGGTCAGGGATAAAAACGCATGATTGGCATACCTTCATTAAGGTAATTATTTTGGTATATTATATACACTTGTATACTACATGTACTTTTCAATATATTATGTTTACTACTTTTGGAAAAATAATGAAAAGATCATTTTATAATTGTTGCAGTATGTTCTACCTCTATCTCTCCCAGACAACTTTGACAACAATGTCAAGCAAGTTATATATGATCTTTAAAAATACATGAGGTAAGTAGCGATATTTGTTCAATTCATTGTATAGATCTTATAATTTCCATTTGTTTTACTTGTTATGTAATATATTGTATATTTTTGTTAAATCTCATTAATATATTTGTGCCTTGAATCAATTGTAGATGGCTATCATCTAAAGAAATCCATAAAGAAGATATAAATTATTGGAAGAGAAAAATTCCTCGTCTAATGTGTGAAATGTAAAAGTGTCTACCTTTGACATTTTTCAATGCACAAGAACACTACCTCATACACTAAGTTGAGGAGATTGAATTGTGTGGACCTATACATACAAGGTCAATGTGGATGGTTGAGAGGCAATTAAAATTTTTGAAGGCTTTGGTTAGAAAAAGAGCACATCCTGAGGGTTCTATGATGGAGGGATATATGGTATACTAGACCATGGTGTACATTAGTGAATATCTTCTTAAGTTTTCAACAAAGATCCATGTAGATCGCATTTGGAATCCCAACTCCATTAACAAATTCAAAGGGGAGTACCTGATGAGGAAAGGTAGATTGAGGATAGTGAGAGGTAATTGTAAGATGGTCATGGAGATTAATTAGAATACATTTTACATATGGTTTTTATGTATATTGTACTTATTTAATTATTAATCTTCAATATACATCAATTATAAATTAAGGTCGTACACCGTGGTAATTAAATAATTATAGGTCATTTGTGAATTTCAAATTTTTTTGATACAGTTGGTCAAGAGTGGGATGTACTACATTTGTACATCACAAAAAATCTTGATTGGATGATGGTATGGATTGAACGATGTCAACAATCTGGTTGTACATTAACATGGGAAGGTGTGGCTTCATTGGTTAAAGAAGCTCATTGTAATGGAGGTTCCAATGTTACACAAAGGGAAATTGATTTAGCATATGGTTTAAGAGATAAACAGGTACGTATAAATATATTAATCACCCATATTATTTAATTATTTTCAATTATATTGATGTATATATGATGTAGAGGATCCAACAACAACACCAACAACATCATTTCATGAGGGTAAATCAAACCCAATCAAAATCAGGAGAAGATCAAATTCTTAATTCACTTTCTTTTTCCTCAAAACTCATACAACTTCTTTTGATTCTTCAATTCTACAATACTTCAAGGCAACAAGTTAGCACTCCAATTTCAACAAACCATATGTCATTATCAGTATTCCAATTGACTCATTCAAAGAAAAAACCATATTAGAAAAAATTGACTCAATCAATCAGATTCACATCATTCTCAACCACCATATCAACATCTATACATTCTCTCATCCTTTCATAAGGAAACACATTATGCTCACTTGCTACACAACCAATTACCAATCCTTCAAATTCCTATATAAATCATATCCTCAAGGAAACAAAACACTTATTCTAAATCAGATTCCAAAATGTCAATAACCAAACTTCAATCATTGAAAAAAATCTAAACTTCTCATATAGCCTCAATTCATTTTCCTTACAAGGAAAACTAAAAAATACAAATCATTCTTGCTATCAACTAGTTAATTAGTCCTTCAATACACAAGATTCATCATGTTTTGAGAGAAATCAATTCAATACATCAGTGTATAAATATTAGATCTGCCTACTCTATAAAGATACCAAGACACACAATAGAATCATCATTCTCAAAACAATATGCACTTCCTTTACAACCTTATTCAAGTATAAATTCTACTGTAACTCCATCCAAATGACAAGGTTCAAGTATTTAAGGTCACTCACTTCCCTGTACACACAAATTTCCATTGTCCATGAAATCTAAACATTAATTAGCAATAGACCTCCATACCCTAGATCGGGTGAACCACTCACACTAGGTTCAAAACCAAGATCCAAATGAAAATTTAGAGACCTCTTAATTCCCATATCATCATATCAAAAACTCATAATAATTTATATTGGAGAAACTAGCAGATTTCAGACTATACACCTAAGAAAGGCTACTAGAATAGGGCTATTTTACAAAGCATCCACCTTTTTTCCAACTCCAAATTTTTAGACAACCTAAAAAATTAAAATTAAAGGTCACAAAACAGAAAATTTATCCACTTTCAAAGATTGAAAGACCCATTTAGAAAGTATATTAACAAACCCTTAATTTTAGGCTAGAAACACCCAAAACAGTGAGGGTTTTGTGATTATCACCCTTACAAGCCTCCAATACTCCAAAAACCCATTGAAACATGATCCATTATGTCTAAAAATTCCTTTAGAAACATCTCCTTGGACATGCATATGTTATTTCTCCAATACCCTGCTGGAAACCTTCAATTTCAAGAGGAAAACTCAGAAAATTAACTTTAAATCAGCAACACAGCACCATATTCTTGATACCCTACACTCACACAAAAAAAAATCACATAAATGACACCCTACTTATCCCATCCCACCATTTCTACTAGGCTTAGATCGGTGGGATGGGCCTTAAACTTCTTTAGGGACTCTCAAAATCACAGTGAAACTAACTCTGCCCGAGACATAGGATTGTCTTTGATTCTTTTACTGCTTAAAACTAAATTTCAAACTCTTTGAAAATGAAAAGTAATCTTTATAAAATGATATTACACAAGAACTAACTCTTGGATGTTACCAAATTAGAAATACAAGTTAGGAGAAATAGAGAGAATGCTTGATAACTCATAAAAACGGTGCTTTTATTCAAGATTTTGTTACAAGAATTTCAAGATTCTGCTCTTCCATGCCTTGCCATGTTTTTATAAAAAATTTCCCTCTTAATAACTTCCTTTTATAACTTCTCATTAGTTCAAACTGCCTCTTATCGACTAATATGCTTGATTTATGCCTTTTTTCTACATAAGATTGCATTATTTGCATTTTTTTGCATTTTCACCTCCTAGTGACTTTTTTTATGATTTGATTACATTCAAATTAGCCTTTTCATGGCCTTGACACAAAAATTTAGACTTGAACATGTAAATTTAACATATTATCCTTTTGAAGGAATTTACAAGATCTAGGTGCTCCTGCACCAATATATATGTTGAGATTTTTTTCTTTGCATACATTCAGTCAAGAATAAATATGTTTATCAACTAATGATATTGCAATAATTTTTACATGTTTGACATATTGCAGGTGAAACATCACAAGGATATGTGGTGCAATGGTCATAAATTGCGAATCAAAAAGTTAGATGACACGAAGAAAAATTGTGATTCTGGTATAACTGCAGTCTTTTAGGTGACTAATGTTTCATCTAGAAGCGACATACATCCAAAGTCTCAGAAAATAGATACTATGGGATTTTGGATGATATACTTGAGTGTGACTTTAAGTCCTTAAAATTAGTTATGTTCGTCATCCTACGGTATAGGCTACAATTGAATGAAAATGATCCCAAGAGAACTATTATTGAACATGATAATAGATTTACCGTGGTTAATACATGGTGGATCGAGCGAGTTGGAAATGAGCCCTATGTTCTTCCAAGCCAATGTGAGAAGGTATTTTACTTAGAGGTCTCAAGTAAACCAGGTTGGTCATTTGTTGTTAGACATGATCCAAGAGGAAGGATGATAAAGTATAATTTGGTGGAAGAAGAAGATACCGAAGAACTAGAAGATGATGTAGACCATAATCAGGATCAACAATTAGTTGATGATGTTCCTGACGAAGATGTCGAAGAGGAGGAACTAGATCATGATGATGTAGGAGTTAATGTTCATGAAGATGATATTTGTGTGGATTATGACATTATTGAAACTGGTATCAATGATGACGATGATGATATGACCAATCCTTACAATGTCGAATCTAGATTGGATGATACAGACAAAGAGTTGGATGAAGAAGAAGATCAATGGCATTGAAATGTATGAGTTATACGATTATATTATCTATGTGATATTAATTTCTTGATAGAATTATATTTGACTTATGGGAGATCTGATTTTATGAATTTTTATCCATGTGCAAACCTAATGGGTTGTGTCTGAACATTGAATATAAATGACACACACACACACACACAAATATATATATATATATGTATGTATGTATGTATGTATGTATGTATGTGTATTTGAAAATGTAAATGTAAATACAATTACTAGATGCTCTCCTAGAACAATACATGAAACATATCATTAAAGAAATCTATATCTATGTATATAAATGTGTATTTCTAAATGCAAGTGTAAATGCAAAGAGCATATGGTTTTGTAGTGTTATAGATACAACATATCCATAAATTAATGTAATTGAAATTCTAAAGTCTTCAACACATATAATTCAAATTGTCAGGCATAGAAATTGTTTACAACTTGTGTAAACATGCAAGTGAATAATTGACAAACTCTTCTTGAGATAGAATGGAAATTCTAGTTATGTGATTCTTCTAGTTAATCCAACTAACACTTACCAATTGTTGTGATTGATTAAAATATTTTAATCCCTACTTGAGAGAACCAAATAACTAGATCACACATATATAGAAAATGTACAATGATAAGCATAGTATAAACTTGTTATATCAATTTAAACAATAGAGAAGCATCATAATGGAGACAATCAAATAACTGCATAAATTTAACAAACAGTTGATACCAAAATCTTAATCCGCAACTTAGATATCTTCATTTACTCCAAAATACATACATTTGATTCTTTGTATATGAAATCATTTTTATAGAAAGCTATCTACTGAATATTTCCGAACGCCTATATCAGTTGCATTACTATGGAACATATATAAATACATCAAAACTTGGAAGGGACACGTCCCTTCACAAATGTTTTATTTTACTTAACTAATTAAAACAAGAGATTAGGCTCTATTAGCCATAGATGAAAATTTGATAAATGATGTGGATAATCCTGCCATTAATGAGTATCGACATCTCCTAATGTGTTCTTGGCCAATATTTCCACCTTTATCATCCTTTCGTTATGCTCGAAGCTCTCGTCCAATGTCAAATCCTTAAATTGTAGCATTTTCTAAAATTCTCTGCAACATCAATTCACATTATTTGATCCACTTAGCTTTCTCTTTTAACTTTTCTCCATCTTCAAATAGTGTAGGCAGTCCCATATTCTTAACATCAACCAGCCTGTTTGGATCTTCTCACAGTTCCTCATAAAGGTCCCTATGTTTCTTTATAATATGGTCACCCATACCAATTTCTACACTGTCAGGAACATCTCTTTCATTTAATTTTCGGAGATTTTCTTGAATCCTTCCATCAATTCTCTTTTGTTCCTACCCTATAACATGGTTCTTTGAATATGCTCCCCATAGCTTATTCAACCAAATCATTAATTTGGCCTACCTTTTTCTGATTATTGCAGCGAGTGTATCATATTTACCTTGTGAATATGTAGTTGAATCATCCCAATGATCTTTTACCTGTGAGATTTCACCATGTGTTATTAATTTATGAGGCCCCATTGTGACTCCTAGCATGTCCTTTAAACGATCATTTTCTCTCTTGATCCTTTCATTACTCATTTTGTACATTTCCTTTTCTTTGATCAACATTTGTATTTGGGCTTTATTCAATTTTTCCACATTAATCCCAATGTCTACAGTCGCCATAGGATCTACCTCTCCAATCTTCAAAGTCATGACATGTCCAAATGCTTTCTTAGTATCAATCACCACTGACTTTCTATGAGGTGGATACATGGCCCATATCATGAGTGTTCCTTCATCCGGGTTATATTTGGATGTAACATATATTTATGTCACCCCCTCTGGACTAAGCTTGTGTATGGAACTATTATCCTTTAAGAAGCTATCAAATACCAATGCATAATTCAAATCCAACCCTAGAAAGATCATAACTCTAGCATCCTCTAAAATTTTCCTTTCTTTATCGGGGGTCATATTAGCCATTTCTCTATCCACAGTTAATTTCAAATTATTTAGTAGCTACTCCTCATTGATTGGTGTAATATTATCAACTGTCTCCCTTATCTCTTTTCCCTTTTGTTTATACAAGAAAGATCTAAATTCTAAAGAATTCACAAATTCATTGTTTGCTACAAATGACCTATATTCTATCTCTCTGGTGTCTATATCTTGGCTCTCTTCAACACTTGGTTCTCTAGGAGGGCAATTGTAATATTAAGTTTTTAATCTGGAAATCCTACTGGGTAGTTCTCGTGGCATATCTTCTCCAGATTCCTCATCTCTAGAAAAAGGGAACCTGTTGTGCCCTCAGCACACATGCCTCATTCAGAACAGGGACCCTCTTTTTCTTTCACCTTGCTAGGTTGTTTTTGACACCGCCTCATTTTTTGTACCCCATTTTGGTGTCCTAGGTGGTCAGCATACCTCCAAAGTCTCATCTTAAGTTGACTGTACTCCCTTTTTAATTTTGTCAAGTTCTGGTGCCTTGCGGGGTCTCTCTGGCAGTTTGCCTCTGTCAGTAGCCTTGGGCCTAGTTGGGCCCACCCCTTCGGGTTTCCCTGGCTGGGTTTCCTCGTCATGTCTGCCATCCCGAACGGTGAATGGATTTCTCCTTCCCGAGCCTCGGCTCCTAGATCCCTGTTCTTCATCTAGTGAAAATTGTAAAGTTTCTCGATTGCCTTCGAACCTGCCAGGCCCGAATCTCTGGACTTTCACTTCCGAAGTTCCGTGAGGACTTTGTCATTCCTGACGACAAACTAGTGGTGGACTTCTACCCTCCGGGAAATGACTTCCCCTTTTCCGCAGTGATTTCCGAGTAGAATTTTCCAAGACGGCCACTGCCTTGCATCTTTCTGGCCTCCGGGCCCCAGACCTCCTACTGCTATTTGCAAATTCAAAATCCACCAACCCAATTGTTTGTCGTACCTACATTTAGTACGGCCATTAATGGCAGTGGGAGTATAAATATCTTGAGCAACCTGTCATCCTCACTTGTCAATGTTGTAGAGAGAGGTCAAAGAAATTGTGAGAGAGGATCCCTATCTTTGTCAATCGTTGCCCTTGCACCTATTGCCATCACTTGCTGATCGTGGGTGGATTCCACACCTTTCCGCATCAAGTGTTAGAGGTAGGTTTACCGTTTACCCTCCCAAGAAATTTTTCATGACTTTAAAATTTAAAATGAACAACATGGACTAAAAGGACATGTGATTGATAAAACATAATGCAACGCACAAAACCCATGTTTTTGATTCTTTGAAAAACCTCCAAACCGTCGTCGAGTTCACAACCAAAACTTCACCTTATCACAATCATTCATCACCCAGGGGCATTCTCGCCCTCCAGGCCTAGGTTTCCTCTTGGAAGTCCAAAAAGAAAACAATGAACAGTTCCCAAAATGGCTATTTGACCCCTCGGGCCCGGATCCTCAGACCTCCATCGTCCCTTCACTGTTGAGGTTGAAAACTTGAACATCCAAAATTGGCTACTGTTTTGGCTCTTCGGGCCTGAACTCCTAGACTTCTATGTCCAAAAGTCCATGAAAATGCTGCTGTTCCAAATGGTGGAGTCACCCCGTCCACCCGAGCTCTAGAGTTTGCCTTTCCTTTCGCCATCCACTTTGTGAGCAAACTCAACTACCTGTCACCCTCCCAGTTCCAATCTGTGGACTTCCATCCCATCTTCGCCTTTATGAATGGCAAACCTTAGGCAACCTCCCACCTCCCAAGCCCCGAGCCTCCATTCTCTGCTTGGAGGGCAGCACTGAACTTTAAACATCCTCGCCCCTTTCGGGCTCTAGCCCCTAGGACTCTGTCCCTCCTCTGCCGTTCTGAAAGGAAAATTCATGCTTGCCCTTTTGAGTTCCAGGCTCTGCCTCCCTGCTCGTCGTGGGAGCTCAAAATGAAATTTGACGTCTGACCCTAATGCTGGGTCCGGTCCATTGGGCCTCCCCCTCCGTACTTCCACCTAATGATCATCATCCCGAACGGTGAAGGCATAACGACGTCCTGACCCCTTAGGCCTGAGCACTTTAAATTGCAAAACTACCAACCACCCTTAGACCCGCTAGGTCCCGGACCCCGGAGTTCTCCACTCGGAACTCCATTTTTGCACAAGTGTTCCAAACGGCTAACTCTGGATGGCTTTTCGGCCTTGTACCTCCGGTTGCTCCCAAATCGATCCAAAAGAGCTCAAATTTGAAATTTGATCTTGACCCACATGCTTAATTTTGGCCCTCTTCATTACAAGCCTTTGAACCATCAAAATTCAGTCAGGAAAGATATCCTAGGTCGCTCTACCCTGTTTTCCCTTTCAAAAAAGCATTCCTGCCAGGGAAGTCTGGGCCCCCAGGCCCGGATTGTCTGAGAGCCCTCAATTAAAAGACTAATGACATCAGGAAGTAGAAGTATCATTTTATGAATGATAAATTATTTAAATTTGACTTCGCCCATGGGATTTTAACTAACATGAAGACTTTCGTGATCAATTGCATTGACTGCGCCTTTGCTTGCAGAATATATGGAATCAGGTGCAGGACCTTCGGGGGTAGCTGTGGAAAAGGACAAAGGAAAGAAGTCGGGAAAGACTCCTCGAGGAAAAGAGGACAAGGACCAAATGAAGTACTAGTTCCAAGGTGAACCTCTGCACTCAAAGGTTGCCACAGATTGGAAAGAAATCATCGACACCAATATAGGCCATGTCAATATTGACGAGTTTACATAAAGGGTCAGGGTCAATCCAATGACCAAGAATGCAAGGCTGATGAGACAAAGTGGAATTGCAAAAGCTGCAGGCTTCCCTCCATCCCTCGTGGCCCCTGAATTGGTCATGGCTTGTTGGCATTCATATCAACCAGACACAAGGACCATAATCGACAGAGATGGTAACATTCTCACCAACAGGTCGGCTGAGGGAATCACAAAGACCTTCCATATTCCCAATTTTCAAGAAATGGAAACACCTACCATAGAGGAATGCCAGGCAACATGGAATGGCAACCCGACAGGCTGCAAAAGGTTAATAAATCAGCATTGGCTTAAAGAAAAATGGGGCAGCAGTGCGAAGGTTCCTCACGAACTCTTCCACAGTGATTTCCATGAAGATTACCACGACTTGGTCACAATGCTAAGCAGGGTTATGGGTCTCCCTACAGCTGCCTTCTTTCAGGAGTGGATGGTGTACATCAAACAGATCCTTCATGGGAATGAGGATGTCACCACAAAGTCTTCATTCTACTGGGGATGTATAATGATCGACTGCTTCCATGAGCAGTTTGTCAATGTGAAGAAGAGTTCCAAGTTCTACATGACTTCATATCTTGTCTACTCCTTAGCAGATCGGAGACAGTACAACCGGTTGTTTGTGGCACCTGATGAGGAGCAAGGTCGAAAATTGAAGGCCTATGATAGGTACCCCCAACTCCAGTACCAAAACTTCAAGAAGGAATATTGCAGGGTAAATGATTCCTTCATTGGCCATATCATCAAAATGATTGTTGGGGACTTTGAGAGAAGGGTTTCCCATAGTGCTTGGGAATTCTTGAAGTAGTATGCCTTCCTCTTCATTCAATATCGAAAGTTCACATACATATATGCCTAAGGCTTCACTGAAAGGCCAAACAAGTTGCCTCGATACCCCAATGACCGGATCATCCTATTGGAGCTTTCTCGGCAACTCCAACACATACAGGTGGTCTTCAGCGGAAAACACGTAGCAGGGATCTCTTATCCCTTGACCCTTGGTCAGGGCATGTATAAATTACAAACCTCCCAGTGTGCTGGGAACTATGGGAAATAATTGAAAGATTATAATTTTCACCTGCACACTACTCGCCCATGAATGGACCCATATGGGCATGTAAGGAAGGCACTAGGACCGGGATTCATTCATCTGTACCACATTGAAAAATTTTGGGGGGATTGTCAAGACGATAAAGAAGTGCGTGCAAGGCACTATATGCAGATGACTGTGCATTTTATAAGAAAGGTGTAGCCATTTCCCATACCAGATCAAGTCGAAGAGGATGAAAGCACCATAATGGACCCTAGGTAACCCGCAGTCGCCAACTTGCTGATACCAACAATAGACTGGGATGAATAGGAGGTCGATGACCTTGATACTATAACCAAGCCAATCTTGGCCTATACCAAGGAGTGGGTTGATGGACAAGTAGCCTGATTAGAACAACAAGGGGTGGTCCTAACATATGAAGGACTCAAGAATGAGCCAAGTGTCATGGAGGATGTCACCGGTACAACCTCAACGGGTGGGACATCTAAGTCTCCTCCAATTACCAGATTCAAGAAGAGGAAAGAGACAGAAATGGAGCAGTCTCCTGACCCCAAGGTTTATACAAGGAAGGATCCAGGAAGCTCACCTTCTAAGAGGCTTAGGCAAATAGGGGGCACGGTGGAGCAGTCCTTAATCCAAGAGGAAGAAGCAAACGGTACAGATCAAGTAAAACCTCTTTTGGCTCTCCCTGCTTTGACTGCCCCATCATCTACCTCCCTAGCCTTGGTCGCCACATCCCCACCGGCAGTGGACATCTCTGTTGATCTTTCCCCTTTACCTCCGACTGAGCCTGTGATAGTAATTGACTCTTCCTCCACCATGAATACTCCTCCTTCCTCCACTGCCATGTCACCCACTACATTAATCATATTAGTTGCAATGCCGACACCAATACCCACTCCCGCCGTGCCTAAGGCCCTCTCAAGACATATGCAAAATCTCCCCTTCGACCTCTCCCAGATCTTTATGGATCCCACTCTTCAAGCATCCCTTGCATAGGTCCTTACTACTGGTAAACCTTTGCAACCTTTGACGGGGCCATCGTCTATGGAGGCCACCATGTTAATCTCTGAGGAATGGGAGAAACGAGAGTAGGAAGCCTTGAAGTCATTTTAGGAGGAGGCCGATGAATACCTTGAGCACCCCGAGTATGAACACCGCATAATCGACAGGGTGGGCTATGAGGAAGAAGGAACAAGATCTTCCAAGAGTGGGGATGAGGAGAAAGATGTCGGTGGTAGGGTCATCGTGCAGGATTTTGATGATGACCTTGAGGAAGAAATGGCCTAGTAGCTGAAGGGTACTGAAGAAGAGGCAGAAAGGTCACCCCTTGAGGAAGAAGGATAGCAATAGGAAGATAAACCTAAGGGTGAGGCTCAAGCTGTAAAGAGCCTCGAAATTGAGTAGCCCAAGGAGCACACACACGAGGTTGAGCAAACCGAAGGAAAGGAGGGGAAGGAAATGGAAAAGAAAGAAAGTCCCAAGCAACAATTATCTACCAAGCCTCCTATTAAGCACCTTGTGTTCATCCAAGACTCCGATGAAGAAGGAGATACTGCTAAGGAGGAAGAAAGCGCCCAAGAAGATAAGAAAATAGAAACCTTAGCCAAAGGGGGTGAAGTTGATCATGAATCACCTAAAGAGAAGGCTGCTATGCCTGAATGGCTAGAAGGGCAGCTTGAAAAGAAAACTCTTGTACTAAAGGACCCAAGAGCGAGGTTGGAAGTTATCTTAGCCCAAGCACAAATTACAACTAGAAAAGAGAAGAAGCCTAAGATCAGATCCAGGATAATGATGGATGCCTCTGGGTCTCAAGTTGTGCAAATAGTAATGCCTATGGTAGGCCAGGAGGGAATAACCTACAACATCTCCACCATGGATCTAGGAACTGCTACCAGGGAACAAAAGGTAGGACACCTTGAAGAGTCAGTGGCTACAGTGGTACATATGATAAAGCAGGACAAGGTCTCAAAAGATGAGCTTAAAGCATAGGTAGCTGCTTTGACAGATTACATCCAACAATGGTCTTTGGTGGATGACCTGCCTACCACGTCCACGGCCCCACCCCAACTACTATCCAAGGAACAAATTGATAAGATGGAGAGAAGAAAGATCTTGGAAAATACTATAGAGAGCTGGTTTCGGCAAGTCCTGTACTTCAGGAACATGGGTATTAGTCGGGTTGTTTGGATAGCTAACAAGTTCTTGGATCTACAACTATCTTTGGAAAGCATGAGGAAACTCTACACCAAATTCCCTGCAACATACGACTCCACCTTTCCAAAGATCGAGGCTATCCTTTAGTTGCCAAAAGCCACATGGGAAAAGGAGATTGTATTCAACAAGGACAATCACTGGTTGATGGATGTGTGGTTGCGGGACTTTGACAACATGAAGGAAAGGTTGGAGCAAATAATGAGTAAAATGGATCCACACATTGAATGGATCAAGGAAATCAGAGTGGAATGCACTCGTTATTTTAAGTTGATGACAGAGTATGACATGCCCGTAGTACAGATGGATCCGAAAAAGGTAAAACCTTATTTTCAGAAGAAGATGGAGGATGGGATATTTGGTGAAATAATGGTGGAGTTCATGAGTTTTGTTGCCTATGCCTTCAATCAATCATAGTTGTTCAAGGATCAAGGCACAAAGTATGATGAGAACTAGAAGAAGCTAGAAGATAATGCAAAGGAATGGAGCTACCAAATGTTGCGGTACGAGATTATTGACGTAGACAAGCTCCAGCCGGTCATTCTAAAGCTCATGGAGTATACAGCTTCAAATAAGCAAGAGGAAAACCCTCTTGGCAGTGAAGAGCTCCCCAAGGAGTAGCTACAGTAAAACAACAATCAACAAAAGATGAAATTGCTACAGTGCTAGCACTAGATGAAGAAATATGGAGAAGACAAAATGTAATTTTAAATTGTAATATATTGAGGGTTGGTGAAACCCTATTTTGTAATAAATCTTGGCCACACAATGAGAATCGATCTTGGCCATTCATCTAACTTTTGGGGCACTATAAATAGGGGTCTCCTCTCATTTGAAAAGAGAGTTGAGTTGTTGTAAAGACATGCTACAGAAATTTATAATGAAAATACATTGGCTTGGTGCATTTTCTGAGTTTTTCACATGTTACTTGATTCAACCTCCATTGTTAGATGCTTTACTTAGATTTTTATTTTTGTTCTAGTTAGTAGTATTCTTGCTTTGATAGATTTTAGAAATGTTGTTCTGTAGTTGTGAAAATTCCTGCTGTGTAGATGCCTTCTTAGTCCATACTTTTTGTTATTTGCTGTTGGTAGATGGTTGTGTAAAGTTAGTCTGGGCTTAAATTCAAAGCTGCTCCACAGTTTCATCTTTTTTCATGCATGCAAATGATGAATGAAAGGTGAAATATTTGCAGACCTTATAAGATAACACAAATTCCATGAGACTGTGATATTTCTAGTTAAGTGGAATATTATTTCCAGGAAACTATCCATTGTAGGAACTCCATGAATACTGTTCACAGTTAGTTGTAGGTCTAGGAACCTTCCATCTTCCCTGCTCTTTTTCCCATTTTTAGAAATAACCTATACCAAGGTTCATTGCACATTGTAAAGCCAAAATTGAAGAAACATCAAAGTTTTGGACCGCTGTCCGAACCTACAGCAAAGTGAAATTCGACCTTCATCTCAGAAACTTCGTATTTGAAGATCCATCTTGCATCCAGCTACATAAGTCCGCCCTGTGATTTCCAGCAAAATCACATTGAAATCAACTAAGGAGTTTCATGCAAGTCATGACCTGACACCTAAGATACCTTGGGGAGATTTTTAGCAACTCACCATGGGAGATTTCCTTTCAAGAGAGGTAGTACATTCGTGTACTACTTGTGTTGAGAAAGTGTGCAAAAACATCCATCAATAGAACCCTGTATCCAACAACCCTTGGTTGTATTCCTCCACCACTCTCTTTGCTTCCTCAACATCCAAATTTCTAATCGTGTCATCAAACTAATAAGGCACATGATCATATCCTCCAAATTTTATCCTTTTTTTTGGAAGAATTGATATATCCCTCTAGATCAAAACCTTTTCTTAGTGGACCCTTATTCATATTATAATGCATTATTTTTTCAAGGATCAAATCATATCCTTCCTTTGCAAGCACAGTAAAATCACCAAAGCACAAAGTACTAGGCATAAATGTATGTTTCCCGAATGAACCAAAATTCATGAAACTAGAAAAATCCATTTGTCTTACAATTTCCAAATATGTAATCCTATCCGGGACTGTTCTAGGAAAAATGAATTGAGAATCCTCAAAACCAAGAACCCTTACAATAGTAGCATCTTCCAAGCAATACTAGTCTCCCCAATTGTGATCAATTGGTCCATTAAAGTCCTTAGGTCTGAGGAAGTGTTTTATTTCATCAGAAAATGAGTGCACACAAGGATGACTATAGAATTCATATACTGGCTCTACAAAATATTCTTCAAAATACAGGTAATTGGAATTAGCAAACCTACTATCTGAAATGGCAGTCCACAATTGAATGGGTAACAATTTTCCCTCTTTATCAAACTGTGAAACCTTCAAATTTTTTGGTCAAATCCCTAACTCTTGTCTGAAGCACAATACTAGATGCATTAAAAGAGAATAATGTTGAAGGTGCAGAATAGGGGATTTATTCTTGATGGCCATCAATGCTAAGTCGAGTTCCTTGGAGACAAATGAAGCATATTCGAAAAACCTAGAATTATGAAATTGAATGTCAGTTGCAATTACCATGGGAACAATGGACATATACTCAGGAACTTCCATACCCAACACTTTTCCTACCGAGAAATAGGTATATCTCATATAGGGCTCAAATAATTCCACATGGAATGGAGGCCCATCGCCATCGTCAAGTGGGACAGTTTTACCATCTTGTTTAATTCTATGTAAGGGAAACTTCCAAACCTTGTAACTGGTGTCCATTCTCCAAAACTCCTTTTCCAACTCTTCATTCAACATTTTCTCATTACTCCATCCTTCCAACTTAAAAACCTCACTTATTAAAGCCTCTAATATGTATATGAAAGGTTTCCCAGATGGTCTACATATGGCCTTAAGTTTTGAGTCATAGTGGGTGGCCAACAATTTTACCAACTCTGTATTGAAAAACACATTAGGGCAAACCATCTTTCCCAAATTTAGACACCACGGATTACAAACTGGCTCAAAATGATCTCTTCGGTGAAAGTGGAATCTAAACAATTCAGAGCCTCCTATTGGGGTCCAAATGTCTCCTATGTGGTTGCATTTGTCATCCAATTTTCCACTTCCACCCTCAGTTGCATGGAGTGCCTACCTCTGAGCCCAGAGCCAGGAAATTGGTCAATTAAATCCTAATTCAACTTTCGTTCAGCACCCTCTGGCTCAATTCTAGACTCAACTTTCTACTTCTTACTCTTAAAGTGACTGCTCACTTTGTTTTCTACCTTTCAACTTCCCCGAGCTAGTGGCTTCCATATTACTCACTTAAAATTGCAGAAATGAAAAATTTAAAATGCAAAGGACTTACTAGTTTTGATTGAGGTCTTTCAACTGAAATAATTCTCTAGCACTTTGTTTGTCTCCTTGTTTCCTTCACTACCAATTCACAACAATGTTCATTTTGCAACAATTTCCTTTCAATTTATGAAATTACCTATACTCTTTGGCGCCATTAATGTTTTAACTCTAGGCATGAATGTAATATATTTTTGAATTCCTTACTGTCACATCAAATGAACTGGTTGGAAAGACACTTTCAAACTTTGGGCAATCTATACATTAGGCTCCAACCAACATTCACTAAATACTCTACTAATCGGGGTAACACTCTACACATCTGACTAAGGTTAACATTTTTCCCATATACATCACCAAGAGTCACCCCGAAAATCATTTTGGTTCATTTGTTTCTTCATCGGCCTAACTTTCAGTATCGCTAACACATTCAATGGTTCCTCTGATATAAGTTTCGTTGATAACACATCAAATGAACTAGTCGACAAGACGCCTTCAAACTTTGGGCGATATATACATTAGGCCCCAACCAACGTTCATTGAATACTCTGTTGATCAGGGTAACACTCTACACATCTGATTGATGTTATTATTTATCTCATATACATTTCCAAGAATCATCCCGACAATCATTTTGGTTCATTTGTTTCTTCATCAACCTGAATTTTAGTATCACTAACACATTCAATGGTTCCTCTGATGTTATAAGTCTCAGCGATAACACATCAAATGAACTAGTCAGCAAGAAACCTTCAAACTTTGGGCCATCTATACATTAGGCCCCAACCAACGTTCATTGAATACTCTGTTGATCGGGGTAACACTCTACACATCTAGCTGATGTTAGCATTTGTCCCATATACATCAACAAGAGTCACCCCGATAATCATTTTGGTTCATTTTTTTCTTCATCAGCCTGACTTTTAGTATTGCTAACACATTCAGTGGTTCCTCCCATATTATAAGTCTCACCAATAACACATCAAATGAATTGGTTGGAAAGACACCTTCAAACTTTGGGCTATCTATACATTAGTCCCCAACGAACATTCACTAAATACTCTGTTGATCAGGGTAACACTTTATACATCTGACCAATGTTAACATTTTTCCTGTATACA
The DNA here is from genome assembly GCA_007258455.2 of Sequoia sempervirens. NCBI lineage: Eukaryota > Viridiplantae > Streptophyta > Pinopsida > Cupressales > Cupressaceae > Sequoia > Sequoia sempervirens. The sequence goes on along the minus strand of VDFB02086081.1, from coordinate 11,201,277 downwards.
TCGTGAAGAGTCACCCCGACAATCATTTTGGTTCATTTATTTCTTCATCGGCATGAATTTTAGTATTGCTAACACATTCAGTGGTTCATATGATGTTATAAGTCTCACTGATAACACATCAAATGAACTAGTCAACAAGACACCCTCAAATGTTGGGTGATCTATAGATTAGGCCCCAACCAACATTCACTAAATACTCTACTGATCGGGATAACACTCTACACATCTGACTGATGTTAACATTTGTCCCATATACATCGCCAAGAGTCACCCTGACAATCATTTTGGCTCATTTTTTTCTTCATCAGCCTAAATTTTAGTATCGCTAACATATTCAATGGTTCCTCTGATGTTATAAGTCTCGCCAATATCTTTTCTTTTGGTCTTGAATATGTGGCTAGAACTCCTGTCAATATCCTCCTATCAGTGTAACTTAGCAGGTCGAGTGAACATTCAAGATTTACACTGATTCCACATGTCTTGCCGATATATTCCCAGTGCTCCTGTCAGTGAAAAAAATGATAGTCTCACCGATGAAACTTCATTGGTGAGACTTAAATGTTTGGGCCAACATATATTTTTCATGCTGAGATGACTTGTCTTGCTAATAGATTATCTTCATCAATGAGACCATAAGCCAATCTCCTCGATAAGTCTTCTTTAGTAATCTTGATCGCTACAACAGTTTTGATGTCTCATCGACGTGCTAAAAAGTTCTTATATCCCATAATAGGTTAGGAACACCCATACCAACTCATGTCGATGTGATTTTTTTTCCACAATATCTTTGATCAGAAGGATTTTTAGGAGTAGAACAAGGTGACCATGGGTAATTATATTCTATAGGGCCAATTACATCCTTTTCTAACTCAAAACGTAGTTAATTATTATTCATAAATTTGCATGAGTAAATCATTAAAAAAGTTGAAAATTTTTATAGTTCCAACAGACCCTTCTTCATGTTGTATTGCAGCAATTTTTTGAGAACCATATCATATCCATGCCTTGATAATACAATGAAATCATCAAAGAAAGGAAGAGAGGTCGAGATAGAGAGTTGATGGATAGGGGGGATAGGGAGGGAGAGATGGTGAGAGATAGAGAGGGGGAGATATAGAGGGGGAGGGAGACAAAGGGATATAGATAGGTAGAGGGGGAAAGATAAAGAAGAGGGGGAGAGATAGAGAAGAGGGTGATATAGAGAGATAGAGGGGGATGGTGAAAGAGATAGAGAGATTGTGATATAGGTAGATAAATATATGGATAGAAAGAGATAGAGAGAGGACTGAGAGGGAGATAAAAAGAGAAATAGAGATAGACATATAGAGTAGGATAGATGGAGTGAATAACAGAGAAAGGGGGGAGAGGGAGAGATAGCTCAATAGATAGAGGGGGTAAGAGAGAGTGACATAGATAGTGGGAGATATAGAGAGATAGAGATAGAGATATATGGGAAGAGAAAGAGAGATGGAGATATATGGGAAGATAAAGGAAGAGAGGTGGAGATAGAGAGTTGATGGATAGGGGGATAGGGAGGGACTAGAGATGGTGAGAGATAGAGAGGGGGAGAGAGAGAGGGGGAGAGAGAGAAAGGGATATAGATAGGTAGAGGAAGAGAGATAGAGGAGAGGGGCAAAGATAGAGAAGAGGGTTTAGGGTTTAGGGTTTAGGATTTAGGGAGATAGAGAGCAACAGGGAGAGATATATCAATCATGCTCCCTATATCTCTATCTATTCATCCTTATCTCTTTATCTTTATACCTTTCTCTATCTCTTTGTCTCCCTTTCTATTTGTATGTTTCTCATTATCTCTCTCTCTCTCTATATTTTCTTCCCTATATTTATCTTTGTCTCCTTAACTGTACAATGCGTACATTGAAGAGGTTTTAAAAGAGAATTATCATATCTTTAGTAAAATGGCATGCTACCTTGAGAATAACTCCCCAAGAACACATTCCATCCTTGGATTGTTGACATGAAACAACCAATCAAAATTTATTTTCTCTTTTCCCTCTCTCTCTTTTCCTTTGTATCTCTTATATTTATCTCTCATGCTCTCTATCTCTCTCTTCTCTCTCTCTCTCCCTATCTATCTAAGTTCATCTCTTTCTCTCATTCTCTATCTTTTTAGTTTCTATATCTCTTTCTATTATCTAATAGGCTACATATATTGTGAGATTTCAAATTGAAACAAATCTCATGCCTGGAAACCACTATTGTTTCATTGTCTTTATATAAAGAGGGGGAGATAGAGAGGGGGAGGGAGACAAATGGATATAGATAGGTAGAGGAGGAGAGATAGAGAAAATGGGGAGAGATAAAGAAGATGGTGATATAGAGAGATAGAGGAGAATGGTGAAAGAGATAGAGAGATCATGATAGAGAGTCTATGGATAGGAGGATAGGGAGGGACTAGAGATGGTGAGAGATAGAGAGGGGGAGATAGAGAGGGGGAGGGAGACAAAGGGATATATATAGGTAGAGGAGGAGAGATAGAGAAGAGGGGGAGATATAGAGAGGGTTTAGGGTTTAGGGTTTAGGGAGATAGAGAGCAACAAGGAGAGATATATCAATCACGCTCCCTATATCTCTATCTATTCATCCTTATCTCTTTATCTCTCTACCTCTCTCTATCTCTTTGTCTCCCTTTCTATTTGTATGTTTCTCATTATCTCTCTCTCTATATTTTCTTCCCTATATTTATCTTTGTCTCCTTAAGTGTGCAATGGGTACATTGAAGAGGTCTTAAAGGAGAGTTATCATATCTTTAATCAAATGGCATGCTACCTTGAACATAACTCCCCAAGGACACATGTCATCCTTGGATTGTTGACATGAAACAACCAATCAAAATTTAGTTTCTCTTTTCCCTCTCTCTCTTTTCCTTTGTTTCTCTTATATTTCTCTCTCTCATGCTCTCTCTCTCTCTCAGCTCTCTCTCTCCCTATCTATCTAAGTTCATCTCTTTCTCTCATTCTCTATATTTTAAGTTTCTATATCTCTTTCTATTAGCTAATAGGCTACATATATTGTGAGATTTGAGCTTGAAACAAATCTCATTCCTAGAAACCACTATTTTGTTGTTGGCAACAAGTTTCAATTGCCATTTAATGGTAAACCAGTTGTAGTGTAATGGTAAAATACTCTAAAATATCAGGTAAAATCCTATATATACTATTATATAATAATAAATATAATTATATTATATCTAATTTAATCTAATATTCCTATTATATTAAATATATATTATATTAATTATATTTTGCATTGGGATAACACCAAGGAAAATATAGAATATATACTCTCATGAAGAAAGAACATGAATGTCTATTATTAATCTACAAGAATGAGCTAAAAAATATAAATCTAATATAGTTAATGTATATTTAACTAATATATACTTAACTATATTGTGGAATATTAAAACCTAGCTAAATGGCGCCATAATTTTCAATTTAATTAACATACTTGAAAACCTAATGAAACCAGGTTGTAGCTCGTCAAATTGGAGAAGTGAAAGGTCAATAACAACATTGAGGAAGAGTTTGGAGGAGTGAAAACGAGCTCAATACCAGTGTCGAGGAAGAGTTTGGAGTTAAAACAAGGTCAATACCAATGTCAATGAAGAGAAGAGTGAAAACAAGGTCAATACTAGCGCTAAGGAAGAGTTTGGAGGAATGAAAACAAGGTCAATACAAGCACCAAGGACGAGGTTGAGGGCACTCAAGGAAACTCAACGACCAAGGGACAATGAGTACTATAAGTTTGGCACCCCCATTCTCTTTAACCTACAATTTTCATGCCTAGTTTCCAAAGATCTTCTCGTACATTGGCACCCCCAAAGGTCTAGGATTTCATCACATAGCCTTCATCACATGATTCTGAAGCAATTGTAGACTTAGTTCAATTATTTTCTAGGATAAGCTAGATCTAATGAATGGAAATAAAGGCATACAATTCTTCTTTAATACCTCCACCACAAACATATGCAAGGAAAGGTCTCCTCCCTTCTTGGTAGTGATAACCTCCTCCACACACAACCCTTAAAAATTATGAATAGAGGAATATAATATTTGAAGAACTCAAATTTGATTCTCTCCTACCTGATGCAATTAGTATTTTTATCCTTACAAGAATTTATAGTGATTACTAGAGGCACATAGACCAATTCTTCATAATAGAAGAATTTGATCATACTTTTCCAATTATGGCATTATGAGAAAACCTTAGGTTAAATGAATAATTCCTAGCTAGGTTCTTTAAATCATGTCCAACCATATAAGAGAAGACTGTTTCTATGTGTACTTGGATACCATGGAGAAAGGCTCTTTGGGCTCTTTCATCAATCAAGGTATTGTTAAATTTTAAAACCTAAAAGTGAGAATGAAGAATCTTTCCTAGGATGGTGGCCATCCCATTATAGCTCTTAAATTTGTTAGAGATATTTTTTTTTTGAAGTAGGGATTGGACCATCAAATAGTTTCACCATGACTCTACCAATATATCCATCAAATTGAAAAACCCTGACTTAACAACCACAAATTCACAAGAAAATTACCCTTATCAGCCCTAAAACATCAATTCAATGCCAAGTTTCTTGCTTCAATAGACCCCTAAATGCAATGAACCTTTATCATACCATGTTTCACACAAATCCACTGAGTTATAGTTCTAGGATAGTGGGTGGATTGGTGGATTTCATTTCTATTTAGCCCTCAAACCCTTACACAAGAAAAATAGGGCAGTCGCTATATTTGATTGTTTTCTCCCACAAAAAAGTGACCTCAAAGCATATCAAGCTTGTACAAACACATATATTTATCTACACCAATGATCTCATAGCATTAAAATCTTGTATGGATCCATACAACACAAAAGAACTTCACAAAAATAGTAAAAACACAGAAAATTGCTTTAAGAATGTGGTATTTGATATGAAATTTTGGTATCAACAATTGCAATGGGATGGGAATACAATATGATAGAAGTGGGATAAGAAATACATTGTTTGAAGAATCAAAGCAATATGCAAAGATGAAAGAAAGTGCTAACCCCTTAAATTGAAAATTTTTCTTTTAACTTTAAGTTTGTTGGGTAGCCAATTCTTTTAAGTTATCAAATCCTACCATCATGCATAATGAAAATGTTATTGTTTCAAATGACTATGAGAACTAACATTCACTATTTGAAGATGTTGAAACCTTGACATAGAGAACTAGAACATTGATGTAACCACTCATCCTACCTTAAAACATACCAAAAGTCTCCTAGCAATTAGACATAGGAAGATTTAAGATGACTTAAATAATTTTTATTACCAAAGCATAAACTTATGATGACTTAACCAAGCCTAGTACACACTCCCTCCCCATTAACCACTTAGACATATGGAAATGAAATGTAAATTTTCTGCTATTTTTAGTCATGTAGGTGTCCAATAAACCACTTGGTGGTGTTTCCCTTCAAGTTTATTTACTTGAATGAAGAGAAAAAGTCCTTTTATTACAATTATAGAATACATTTGAGGCCTTGGTTGAGTAACTAGTGGACCATAGTCACATTTAACACTTGTTACAAATTTTGGGAGTTAAAATGTTTAGTAGATTTTATTTGTGATGGACACATTTGGATAGTAGTAATAATAATTTGCAATCTATCAAGACTTGATTACCTTATAACCTATCAAATTCTAGCGATGAAATGATATATTTATCATAATGTCACCTTGGGATCACATCACCATGAAATAAATTCATCCAACATCCTTATGAGTGTAGGTACCACCAAATAAGTATTTTTCAAATCTGTCTTCCTCGAGCAAGGAATATTTAGGAAGAGAAGAGGAAAGTGAGACATGTAGTAGGTTTAAAAGAGTGTGATCAACTAGAGGTCAAAAGATTAGAAGAAAATTCTATAAACACATGGATTTTTTTCTTGCTGAAGGGGGGTCATGTTCTTATGATGATGAGAGAATAGGCAACATCAAGGTGCCCTTGAGGTACAAACATCTACAGAAACAATGGGTACCCAAGGAACTTCCTCCAATAAACACTGATTTTTGTGTCAACGAGATGATATATCGCATAGCACCATCATCATTACATGGTTTGGGCTTATTTTGCATGGATGACATAAAGGTCTGTTATGAAAAAGGGTTACGGGACATAATAACCCGACCAAAATAACCTTGGACAAAATAACCCGGTCACAATAACCCAAGGACAAAATAACCCAGGGTCATAATAACCCAAGCCAAAATAACCCATGGTCAGAATAACCCATGGACAAAATATCCCCATAAGAATATAGAGAAAGGAATTTTTTTTTTATAAATTACATGTATGTTGCTAAAGAAACTTTATTATTCAAATTTTCAATTAAAGTGTCAAACTATGAGCAATGCCTCTTATATAATCTAAAATTTTATGGTTGTCATAACCATCAACCAATCTTTTTAGTCTTTCTTTGAGTTCACAGTATTTTTTCCTACTTGGTTGCCCAGTGTATCCAACCATATATTTCTCTATTCTATTCTCTTGGAGACTCTGTTCTTTTTTCACTACTTTAAGGAATTTCTAGACTGAGTTGTGCGATGCTTGAAGCAATTCACTAAATCCTTTGTGCCATCCCTCTCTAGTATTGTTGGTTATGGGAATATCATCTTGAGTAGTTGAATAGCAATTCCACATTGTGATTGGAAACTTGGGTGATCATCTGTTGCCTCTACTAGTTAGTCTTCCAATCCATGTGTCTTCAAAATAATCAATTATGGGTTGCAGGGTCTCCTCATGTTCTATATAATAAGGATATTGTTGAAGTGTTTCAAATGCATCAATTACGTCTATCTGAGACACGAAAGCTAATGCAACAAGTTTCTTGATCTCATATGCAAATACTTCATCGAAACCGTAACGTGTTTGTAGACCTTCTTCTTGAACTTTCCTCCACAAGCATTGAGAGAAATGGAAAAAAATCCCCGAATAGTGGCATTTGGAAAATTTTGAAAAATAGCTCCCATGAAACCTAACTCAAAATCAATAAGTATAGTTTTTGGGTTTAGATCAGGTTGAAGTTGTTTTAATTCTACAAGTACTTGTGTATAAGTGGTTCTTGTTTTGTTGCTTATAAGAATATAAATGAGTGAAAATATTGCATCATTTTTCAAGCCAACAATCGTGTACAACAGTTGAAAAATACTTGGCATTGTTTTAAATGTACCGTCACTAAACCAATTTTCAGATTCTTTCAGTAATTGCAAATTTTGTGTGGTGGTGAATATTAAAAATTGATTCTCATCATTACTATCATGAAAAAGAAACTTTTTTCCTCTATTGGTAATTGTATATTCAACTGGTAAGATAAGATTTGCCAATGTGTGAGGATTTGGTGGTAGCGCTTCAAATCTTAATCTTTTTCTTTGAATAATTTTGGATAATGCATGGGTTGATGGTATTGCTCCTGATATGGGTAATGAAATATTAGAACATGAAGTAGCGATGACATTTCTTATAGAATCTTGAGTCAAGCACGCCATGTATTTCATTTCTTTCAATTTGTGTTTGACGGTGATCATCTCAGGTTTTGGAGCATGATTATGTTTTGTACTGCTAATCACATCACCAGATTCTATTTGTGTTGTAGTATGGCACCAACTTGAACATTTATTTGTAAAATATTCCACACAATGCTAGATCATTTTATTGATTCCTTGTTGATGAAATGAAAATGTGTAACCGTCTACAATAAGTAAATTCTTGTTTTTTTGACTTGTTAAAAATTGAAGAAGCATTGTATATATTAAAAATTATGAAGAATGTGTTGGTTCCCTAAAAAGTATATTGATTTTTTGTACTCTTTTAGAAAACCCTAGGAAAATTTAAAATAGTGTTCAAAAAAATATATTACAAAATATCTTCTCTTATGAATTTGGATTTCTCCTCTTCTTATCACTCTACACACTCTTACTTCTTCTCCCCTTCTTCCTTTCTTTACTTCTCTTAATTCTACCACTTTATATATCTTCTTAATGCCTTTTCATTTATATCTTTTCATAATAACTCTTAATCAACTTATTCCCACGAAATTGCCTTTATTTTTATAATTATTTACCATTTTATAGGTTATTTAAGCATATTAAAGGTGTTTTAAGGCTATTTTAGGGGTATATAATGGATATATGGTCTAAAAATGACCTAAATAGCCTCTATGGTGCCTCAAATCATATTTATAATTTATTTTATGTCATTTCTAGTTTACTCTCTTGATCTAAAATGACCATGGGATTTTGTCCATGGGTTATTTTGACCACAGGTTATTTTGTCCATGGGTTATTATGACCCTAGGCTATTTTTGTCGGGTTATTCTATCCAAGGTTATTTTGGCTGGGTTATTATGTCCTGATACCATGACAAAGTTACTAAATTGATGGAGTATGTCAGACCCTGTTACAGTTGCAAATATTGGATGCAGCTGGTTCGAGATACACGAAGTATGCATAGGTATGCATTGTCAGCAAATTATATACAACTAAAAGATAAGGATAAAAATAAAGGAGTGGCTATGTACATTAATAGAAGGCCAAAAGCATCAGGAATATTGCAGGGTTTATAAATAGTACATGACTTAGGTCAAAAAATAAGCAACCCAATTATATATTTGAGGCGTGCAAGGGAAACTATGTATTCATATGTGCGATAAAATCAATAACTACAGGGGAAGAGTTGCTAATTGATTACAATTTGAATCACTTAGTTAGAAAAATAGCTACTATGGGGGTGGTATGTACTATGTACCATTTTACCCAACCTCCAATTAATGACTCCAATATACCATTTTATTCTTATGTTTTTTTTCGTAAGTCTATTGGTTTCATTTTGGTAATGTTTTTTTATATTTAATTTTTGTCACAACAGAACATTGATCATACAGGGAAGGATCTGGCCCAGAGCACAAATCATGATGCATCTTCAACCGCTTCTACTTGACAGGTTTACTCATTGGAATTGTACAAATTAGATACGAGCAAAATGTTTTTTTTTTTTTTCATAAGTTCCTTGCGTTAATTTCGATAATATTTTTAATATTCTTGATGCAGTCAGCTAGTTGGGGAAAGGAACCAGCAGTAGAGGAGAATATCCATAGGGAGGTGTAGTCAATATTATGTGATGATGACATCTCATATTCAGCAAGCCCTCTCGATATGTTAAGGAAGATCCAAAAAAAATGCAATGAAGAAATACTTAAGTTAATATTCATAGTGCCTCAAATAAATGAGATAAGAGAGGGTTAAAATGTTGACTGAGAGAGCACAAAACTTGCAAGTAAACTGTCATGAGGTCTTTAATTATAACATAAGTTCTATCATGGTTTTATATTTTGTACTCTTTTATGTCATGAACTAAAATATGTGTTGTTTTTACAAGATTATTTGCATCCTCATGATGTTGCTAGCCATGATCAGGGTACTACAGGTGTTGCCTGAGAAGTAGGGGTTGGTACAAGTGTCAATCCTAATCTTCCTGCACATACATCACATCATCCCACCCCATCATCTGTGCCTATATTGTTGTCTCAAATTTTTGAAACACATAGCATGCAGGCATCGAGTAGTGCACCCTCTCGCAGCGAACACATGCCAGAACATGTGTCAGGACATGTACCTAGGGATACAGAGGCCACAACTAGTACTGGTGATGTTTTAGCAACATGTCCTAGATCTTCCCATATTACTATTATACGAACATTGCCAGTCACATTTGTGGTGACCGAGGATTTTGTTCCCATAAAGATAGAGAAGGTCCCAGGTACTTTAAAAAAATTTAATTATTATTATATATAATCCAATTGAAATGTACTTATTAATAGCTCCTTTTAGACTAATGATCCCATGATCATTTTGTAGGAAATTATTCTTTTTATAAACAACTAAGTGATATTATATTGGAGCTCTTCGGGGCCACCATGTGTACACGGTGGAATGCCCAAAATGAAGATTTAAAATATGAGCTCATTAACCATTTAGTTGTGTTGTTCAGTGATAAAACATTCAACCAAATGAATGTCCTTAAGAAAGCTGGTACCTATCTAAAGTATGTGAGGGACCAATATAGGTCACATTTAGAGAAGTTATAACAAAAAGTACGAGTGGCCCCCCATGATTCTGGAGAGGGAGTGGAAGGAATTGGTGTTGAATGGAAAGGAGAAGCTTGAAAAGAAAAAATGAAAGACACCACCAGGCCAAGGAAGGTACGTGATACTATCAACAATGTAATTATTTAATGATTACTCTTTCTTTTTACATAATCTAATGTATTTCAAACTTTTCATAGCCTGCCCAACACATCAAAGGAAACAAAGGCAAGACTAGAAAAACACGGGCAACACAAACTTGGCTCTGGTGGTTATATGAAATTAGTCGCATGAATTGTAAGTATCAATAAATGGAGTCGTGGTTGAACGCCTAAGAGTCTTGACTGGGAAAACACAATCTTCCACTGCATCCAACATGCAGGTAAATGAACTCAATAAAGTTTATTTAAAATTGAATACTTGTGAAATCTATTCAATATTAATTTCCACCATAAAGTAATTATGTTCCTATTTGTTTTAAATAGACAAGCAATGATAATACTACACATGACATTGGAATGCAGCCTGGTGAGGGTGGAGCACAACCTACAGATGAAGGTCATGGTGTGCATCCCGGTACTAGATGTATTCATGTGCTATACAAAACACAGTATGGATTAATACAATTAAACATCTTTAATTGCAATTGGTGTATTAATTAATGTAACCTTTCGTGTTTCAACTTTAGATCATATAGAGCATGATCAGGCTAGAGAAGATTAGGAACATGATGTGGCTCCATCAGGTAAAGAGAACCACTCTAAAGTTCTTTTAAACATATTTAATTGCAATTGGTGTATTAATTAATGTAACCTTTTTTGTTTCAACTCTAGATCACAATTTAGAGGGTGTTTAACATGTTGAGCATGAGCCTATAAGAGAAGATCAAGAACATGATGTGGCTCCATCAGGTAAAGAGAACCACTCTAATGTTCTTTTAATTAATGAAATACTTGTAACAATAATAATAAAACATATCAATTTAACATTTCTTTGTTATTGTAGCAGACCCCCGTTGCAGTGGCGTCCATGTCGTGAGTACACGACTAGGCATACATTAAGATCACAAGCAAAGGGAAAAATAAATGAAGGGGGAACAAATTATTTAGAAAATGATACTCCACTTAAGCTTTTTTAGCTTTAAAAAAGAAACAAAAAAAAAGTGATTGTAATCATATTATGAATGAATGTGAATATGTTAATTAATGAATGTTATATGTTAATGAATGAAATTTATATGATAATGAATGAATGTTATATGTTATTAATGGATGAATGAATGAATTTATATGTTATTAATGGATGAATGAATGATTAATATTATATCATTGGGTATGGGGAATTGAGAGTGATGTGAGGGGGGGGGGAGGGGCCAAATGAGCTTCCACCATTACATGGTTGGCCCTATTAAGTAGAGAATATTAAACTATTCTCAAAACAAAGAGAAGCTCAATATGGTAATTTAGTTTTGAATATAAGAAATGCATCATTTGAAGCATCAAACCAATATGAAAAGATGAAAGAAAGTGTTAACTTTTCACTATGGTGGCAGAAAAATGATTCTTTATACCCTGATGCCTTCATTTTCCAAACCAATTTCTCCTTCTTTGCATAGTTTTTCCATGTTTGTGGATGTGATATGACTCCTACACAAAAAACATGTACCAGTTTACGGCCTTCAATCCAACTACATCCAAGTATATTTTTAATTCATCTTTCATAAATATGTTTACTATTTGAACCTTGTACAAATGTTTTAGATGAAGAACCCATTATTGTGAAATGTGCCTCCAGTTGAGTAAAGTGAATTCATGCTCTGTATCATAATTTGAAGTAGTTTCCATTCCAATGTTCTGAGTTTAGTTTGTTTGTATAGTTTTCTATGAATACAACATTGTGTTGTGTGTGGATTTTGTTTCAAAGCTCTATTCCTTTTGTTTTTAGTGGTGACATAACTCTAAAATTTAACTTTTGTGCATAACAGGTTAGTGGAAAAATTGATAGCTCTGAAGGGTTTATAAGCTTGATTGAGATAGATACATGGATATTTGGATCTTCTTGTTGATGGGAGGCTTCCACTTAACCATGAAATTTTGTACAATCTATAGGTTTGCAAAAAAATTCTACTTACATTCATTCAAGAGGCTAGATCACTTATCTTTTGTCATATGGTTGGATTAATGTGGCATACAATGTCAATGTGGGCTATAGTTTTTTTAATATGTTCAAGTTATGCATAGTTTACAATGAATAGGGGGTGAAAAGGGGTGTGTAAGTTAAAAAAACCATCATTAACAATCATTCTTTATACTATGTTATATTTATTCATTATTCCTAAAATTCTTAAACATATAGACTAGGAAGAGAACTCTATTCAATACATGAGTATGTACTACATATATTGTTGTATCCAAGCCCTATGATCTTGGATATATCTAGGAAGGCCCAAGAAAGGAGTTGCATGTATATAAGTAGTTTATTGGATGTCTAAGAAGTTTTAGAAGAATAACAATACAAGACTTATGCGTGTAACAATAAATAACAATGCACTAGTTTCAAAAAGAGTTGCATGGACATGGATATAGACACATATGTGATTTTTTTTCAATTCCCCCCCTTTTGTTGTTATGGTATTGATCTTATTATAGGTCCTCTCTATATTGCTAGCATTGTATTAAACACTACCTCTAAAGCAAAAGCAACATTTTTTCTACTCTCATATAATTGTTCTTTTTGTAATTCCAATTATTTTCCTATACTACAACTTTTGGAATATTTTGTAAAAGTGAATTTACAATTCAGTATGCAAATTCATCCATGTTTCAGAACTTGCAACCTCAAGATGGATAAATACTATCTCACAAACCTGCACTAGCATTCCTCTTCATTCTTGCAAGGTACTTTGTTGTCCTTTAATACTTTGATAGTTATTTTATGACATTTGGCTCAATTCCAGAGTGCTATAGCAATCTATTCTATGATCAACACTTAATATAAGTTTATATCAGCAAATACATGTCATGTATGGTCTTTTGTAATGCATGCAAAGCTAACTTGTAATCCTATGAATGGTCATACCACCAAATAGTTATCATTTCTATGTTGTCTTCGTATAATATAAGTTTATATCAGCAAATAGAAAGAGATAGAGAGAGGACTGAGAGGGATAGAATGATATCTTCATATTACTGCAATATCTTGTTGAACCTTTCTTGCTGAAATGGGGTTGGCATATTTGTGAGCACTATTATTGTGTGTACTTGCTTGTGTAGGTGCATTTGTGGACTCTCAGAAGCACAAATTTATGTATGTGGGAAATGATCTTGCAACATTGTTTAGTAGAGACCAAAGCTAGTTTGGCTTGTGTTGTTAACTCAAGGAGGTTAAGTTTCCACTTGTCACTATGTATTGTCCATTTTTGTGCCTTAAAATGGTAAATTCCATCATGATAATACACTCATGGTTGTCCAATATAAACAAATTATATCTTTTTATGTATAATTTTAGTTATCCCCTTCTCCCGATTTTAAATAAGTAATATTATTTTTCAATAATATTTTAACCAATATATGTTTCTGGAAAAATTCACAGACTCCTATGTCTGCCTTGAAAGAGCTAACTGATGGAGAGGAGAGGCCACAAAAGACTCTCACTGACAGGCAGCAAGTATATGATTCTAACCTTTTGGAGGAGTATCTATCTCTTCTATTTGTATTTCCAATTATATCACTTTTTTTCTTAGGCACATTATATTATAAAGCTCTGGCGATTTTTTAATTCCCTTACACTACATTTTTTTGTTATTTTGGTTTCAGGAAAATCAAGATACATTGATCAAGTGTATCACAGAAGATGTTGGCTTTAATAATGGAATACCTATAGTTGCATGTATCATCTATAAGTCACTTCTCCAATGGCGTTCATTTAAAATTGAAATAGCAAGTGTTTTTTATCATATCATTCAAACGATTGGTTCAACAATAGAGGTATCATTGATTCTGCATTTCCCTAGTTCTGAGTAGTTTATGTGAATTGGCCCTACAAAATATAATTATTTACTCAAAATTTTATAATGATTTTCTCATGCAAATTTCTCAATAATAACTACATTTTGAGTCAGAAAAGGATGTAATTGGCCCTACAAAATATAATTACGCATGGTCACCTTGTTCTACTCCTTAAATCCTTTTGATCAAAGATATTATGGTAAACAAATCACATCGGCATGAGTTGGTATGGGTCTTCTTGACCTATTATGGGTTACAAACACTTTTAAGCACATCGATGAGACATCAAAACTGTTGTAGCAATCAGGATTACTAAAGAAGACATATCGGGGAGATTGGCTTATGGTCTCATCGATGAAGATAATCTATCGGCAAGGCAAGTCATCTCGGCATGAAAAATATATGTTGGCCTAAACATTTAAGTCTCACTGATGAAGTTTCATCGGCGAGACCATCATTTCTTTCACCGATAGGAGCACTAGGAATATATCGGTGAGACATAGCGGGTCGGGTAAACATTCAAAACTTACCTCGATAGTATAATTCTCGCTAATATACTTCCTTGTGCTCTATCGATGAGACCGCAAGTCAGTCCTCCTGATAAATCTTAAAAAAAAAAAAAACAAAATTTCATCAAAATTTTGACGACACAATCCGATGAAAAAAAAAAGTGCGACAAGGTTACTATAGCTCTGATGTAATTTTGATCTCATTCCAATGGCGAGATCGTCGAACAAATGATGAATGTTTGTCAGAATATCGAGGAGACTGGCTTATGGTCTCATCGATGAAGATAATCTATCGGCAAGACAAGTCATGTCGGCATGAAAAATATATGCTAGCCTAAACGTTTAAGTCCCACCGATGAAGTTTCATTGGTGAGACCATCATTTATTTCACTCGCAAGAGCATTGGGAATATATCGGCTAGACATAGCGGGTCAGGTAAACATTCAAAACTTACCCTGATGGTATAAGTCTCACTGATATACTTCCTCATGCTCATTGATGAGACCATAAGTCAGTCCTCCCGATATAGCTATAGCTCCAACGTAATTTTGATCTCATTCCGATGACGAGATCGTCAAACAAACAATGAATGTTTGTTCGAATTTTGATGAAACTTGGTCACAATTTCAACAAACATCTCATGTTGTTACAATGATTTGGCAGAGACATGCCATGTGTGTTATGGCTATTGTTCATAGCTAGATCGATGCAATGTTCATTGATATACCGACGAGCATGAGGTCCCTTTTTTGTGGCGGAAACTAATGAAGTTCAGTCATGAATTCAACGTTTTGAAGCTTGTTAGGATATTGAGGAAAATTCAGTGACAAAATTATTTTAAGAGATTTGTCAAAATTCTGACAATAGTTTGTCAACAGTTCAACAAACATTCGTCAGAAAGTGGAGTCAAATACAGTAGTGAGCATTATTAGGTGTGGATGAAGATGTAATAGGATAACTCAGAGGGGTAAGTGGATTTTGGAAAGCGGTTGGGGAAAGCTTACTATAAATGATAGCATCAAGGCCCGGATCTATGTCATATACCTCTTGATCAATAAGACTCTCATTATCATCATCAATGTAATTAGGGTTTCCTTTGACCACTATTTTTGGTTGTACTAAGAAGAATAAGGATTCATGATGTCAGATGGGATGGATATGGATTGAAAAGATTGGAATGGACTACTAGAAGGAAGGAAAAGATGATGAAAAGGTAAATTGGATGGATTGGAAGAAGATGGAAGAAGGAATCTTAAGATTTGTTTTGATATTAGAAGATCTTGGATGGAGATGGACTAAAGCTCAAATTGGGATTTGGGTTAAGCTTAGATTCAGATTGAGTGAATACTCATATTTGGATCAGGTTGAAGCTCAAATTAGGATGATTAGATGATGTGATGGGATTGATTCTAAACCAAGTTAAGAGGTTTGATGGGATTGGATTACCACAGAATGATTACGACCCCAAATCTACTTTAAGATAGAAATAGATTGATTGGGTAATCGGATAGGGATGTGGTTGGATTAGATTGGATAAGATCAATTGATGAAATGATTGATAAGATCAAATGATGCATCAAATAGGATGATAAAATGGATTCTAAAGTTCAGAGATTACCCTAGGTGACTTAGGGTGCAGATTGGTCAGATAAAAGGATAAATAGATGATTACAGCACTGAATCCCCCTCAAGATGGGAGTGGATTGATGGGGCTGAAGATGATAATAGACTCAAGATGGATGACAATCTTGAGTAGATGTGAATGATACCAATCATATTCAGACACCTAAGTGAATTCAGATAATAACCTCTAAAATGAAGTTTAGTGGATTTAGATCAAGAAAATGATGATGGATACGTAACCTAGAGTCATTCTAAGATGTTTCTATTTGATTTAGATGATGAAGGGATGACCTGTAGATGGACTAAAGTGGAGATTACGAATGAATAGAAGGTGATAAAAATGTTTTGATCACGGAAAATGACCAGGAAAATGTCAAGATAGAGTATGAGTTTGCAAGGTCACCTAACTAGGGGACAAGGTCACCAAACTAGAGGGAAAGGTTTCCCAACTGGTGGAAAATACACTTATTTATTGAAAACAGGCAAAAACGACAAGAAACAATGCAAAAAAATTGACAAAACGACCTTGAAGGAATATGGGATAAGTCATTTTTAAAGTAGAATCTCCCATCCAAGGGGCACACTCACCCAAATGAGGACACAATCGACCAAGTAGGTGGAAAATTTTCCTATTCACTGAGAATGGGAGAAAACGACAGAAAATGACTGACATAACGACTTGGATGGATGATGACATAGGTCATTTTTGAAGAAAAATCACTCATGCAAGGGGCACACTCACCCAACTGATGGCACAATTGACCAAATGGGTGGAAAATTCACCCATCCACTGAAAATGGGAAAAAAATGATGGAAAATGACTAACAAAATGACCTGGAAGGAAGATGAGATTGGCCATTTTTGAAGCTAAATCGCCCATTTCAAGGGTAGATTCACTTGTTTAGGGTAGATTCATCCATCTAGAGGTTAGGCTCGCCTCTCCAAAGGATAGGCTCACCTATCTAGAGGACAGGCTCACCTATCTAGGGGTTAGGCTCTCCTATCCAGGGGTCAGGGTCACCCAACCAAGATGCAAACTATTCAGGGCACAAAATTTCCCATCCAGGGATGTAGACTATTCTGGGGACAGAATCACCCATCTAGGGATGTAGACTATTTAGGGGTTAGGCTCACCTATTTAGTAGGAAATGGGTGACCGTCAAGACTGTTTGACTAACAAACTGATGGACATGATGTAGAATCACCCTTCTAGGTGCAGGTTCCCCTATTTAGTGGGAAAGGTTTCCCATCCAAGGGTCAGGCTCACCTATTTAGTAGGAAATGGGTGATTTTGAAAGGAGATAACTGAGAAATGACTCAGACAGGAAGCAGGCTCACCCAAACAAGTAGTAGACTTTCCTAAATGACACACTTAGAGTAGACTAGAAAGAAAACAACTAACTGTGACAAAGGACAAAAACACAAAAAGCAACAAGTAGAAGGCCAAGGATGAGTCGACTAGTAAGACAAGCACTAGTTTTGCACAAAGAAACTAGTTCAAACAACATAGTCCTAAGATTAGCATGAAGGGTATGGCCAACACGGTCCTCTAACTAGGCTGAAGAAGGCGATCTAGGGAGTCCTTGATATACGCATGGTACGTGAGGCACAACAGTGAACACCATCCCATCACAAGCATGAGTTGAGAACCATAGCAGGTTATTGAAGGCTCAGACCAACTCTTCACATCTATCTAGGTATCACCCTAGCTTCAACGCTTCGCCAAACACGATGTGACTGGATTGGGGTACAACTTTGGCCTCCCCCCTTTATATACCCTATCGGTACATATGGTTGGGATCATCCCTTGAGGTGATGAAATCTCCAAGAAAGTCCTGCTAAAAAGAGAACACTAACCATTTTCAACTACTCCCCAGGCTCACATGAAGTGTAAGGGGAAAGCTTGAATGGTGTAGTGTCCCTTGGGTAACACAAAGGACTAAGTAAGCTATGATTTATCTTCACCCAAGATTGCAAAATGGTGGAAGGGGATTGGATAAGTCAATAGCTTACTTAACAAGAAAAGCACACAATATATTGACTCCCCATAATTAGATCTATATGCCTAGATTAATAAGCATAAATGACAAACAAACTAAACTAACAACATTGGGACCAATCATTTTGCAAGAAAGTGTTAGTAGTTTGATCATTTGGCCTTCGACAAGCAAGAAATAGTTGCACAAATGTTAGTAAAAATGCAAAGAAACTCACAAATGAACAAGTTAGGGGGTTATAACTTGAAAAAAATGAAAAAAAAACTATGAAAATATAGATTTGAACCACTATTTTACCTCAGCATCGCCTGTCTAGGGGTTAGAATTTCCTGTTCAGGGGTCAGGCTCGCCTATCTGCAAGTCAAAATCACTTTCTAGGGGTCTGGCTCACCTATCTATAGGTTAGAATCACTGTCCAAGGGTCAGGATCGCCTATCTATAGGTTAGAATCATTGTCCAGGGGTCAGAATCACCTATCTGTAGGTAAGAATCACTGTCCAGGGGTCAAGCTCGCCTATCTACAGGTCAGAATCACTGTCTAGGGGTTAGGCTCACCTATTTGCAAGTCACATTCACTGTCCAGGGGTTAGGCTTGCCTATCTATAGGTTAGAATTATTGTCTAGGGGTCAGGCTCACCTATCTGCAGGTCAGAATCATTGTCCAAGGGTCAGGCTCACCTATCTACAGGTCAGAATCACTATCCAGGAGTCAGGCTCGCCTATCTGCAAGTCAAAATCATTGTCTAGGGGTCAGGCTCTCCTATCTATAGGTCAGAATCACTGTCCAGGAGTCAGGCTCACCTATCTACAGGTTAGAATCACTATCCAAGGGTTAGACTTGCCTCTGTGTTGGGCGGGGTCGCCTCTTTGCAACCTAAACCTACAAAATGTCAAACAACAGAAAATGTAAAAGAAAGGGACCCATTTGTGGGTCCCACCAAGCATGCCAAAAATTTGATTAGTGTAATTTACCTATCCTAAATGATGCAAAACATAAAGCAAAAGAAGTAAAGAACACTTAAACACCTCAAGATTGGGCTACATTAAACTCAAACAAAAGAAAAGATAAACAAGAGATATACCTTTGTTCAAGTTGATATTTTGGTTGGCCCTTTGATTTTTGATAATGTGTTCTCCTTGATGGCAAATGATCTAGAATGAAATGAAAAATGATGTGGATTTGATGGAGATTCAAATGATCAAAGTGGGTATTTTGATAAGTGTATGGAAGGGATGCAATATGAGCTTCAAGATGCAATAATGGTGGATGAATGCAAGTGATTGAAGTTGCTTGAGAGATGAAGTTGGAGAACTTGAAAATGTGATTGTAAGTTGAATACATAATGTCTAAATGAAAAAGAAATCATCTATATTTAGGGGAGAATTCTCTAGAGAATTGAACGGTTGAGATTTTTCCAACATGGACAAGATGAAGGGTTGTGGTGAGTTGAGGACTCACAAGCCCTCACATCTTTCCATATGGAGGATGAAGTGTTGCAAGGACAAATGATGTGGACAGAGTACAAGTGAGGTGGTGGTACTTGCAAGTACCTTGGGATGAGGGTGATGATGACAAGTGAGAGGACCATGCGAATGAGAGAAGTTGTTGGGATAATAAATGTGAATTTTAAATTCACATGATTGGGAGTATCTTGTGGATAAGACAAGGTTCCCAAAAAGTAGGACTTTGACCCATTTGAGTGATGTGACTTTTCAATGATCACATGGGGAAGAGGAGAGTCCTTGGAGGAATAAAGGTGAATTTTAAATTCACATGGGGATAATCAAAATAATTTAATATTTCTTGGGAGATGAGAGAGTTGACTAAGATGTTGATTGGACTAGCTAATCAATGATTAGAAGACAGTTAGTGGCTAATGAAGATTAGGAGCCAACTTGCAAAATTTGGAGGATGTGACACATCCTAATCAAGGATTAGACATGTGCACATCCCTAATGATGGGATTAGGAGGTGGATTAGGATTAAGAAAAAAAGTGATGGAGGATGTGACATGTGAGGGATTAAATAAATGTATTATTTATTTAATTCTTTTGAAGAAAAGGGGAATAAAGAGTAAGGTATTTAATTATTTAACTAGATACCTTAGGGATTTAGAAGAATTAAGGGTATTAATTAAATAATAGCAATATTTCTTAATTAATGCAAATAAGAGGATATTTAGATGAAAAGGGATAAATTTGGACAAATGCAAGTATCCAAATTTAGGTGTCTACAAAGTTAAGTTCAGTCCAGTTAAGTTAAGTTCAGTTCATTATCAGTTTAGTTTAGTTTAGTTTAGTTCAATTTAGTTCAGTTTAGTTCAATTATGGTTTAGTTATCTTCAGTTGCATGTAGTTAGTTTCAGTTGAATGCTAGTTGATTTTAGTTGACTTAAGTTGCATGACTAATGACTTTAGTTGCATGATAGATAACAGATGGATACATTCAGTTAAGTGGAGATGATTAATCATGCATAATGTTTGCATGAATTGGTGGAGAGATATGTTTCAGTTAACTAATATTGACTTGGACCCACCTTGGGTGCCTAAGTTGGAATCTTTGAGCTAACACCTTTTGCATGAGAATATATTTACAAGGCTCAGTTAAGTGGGCCCATTCTTGGGTGCCAACTTTGAGGTGATGCTTGCAAGATATTTTTTGACCAATGATCAATTAGGAGTTTAGTTTGGGGTGCCTAAATTGAGGAGACATTGGATTTGACTTCATGTTACATGTTGAAACTCTACTTTCACAAAACAAGCATAGGTTTTTGAGAGGAGTTTTGTGCTTTGTAATTGACAGCTCTTTAGAGTTTTCAATGCTCATTATTTTCTATTAACTACAACAAGTTGAAGAGAATTTTATTAGAGTTTATTGCAGGTTGTAAAGAAGAATTGTTGAAGGAAAAAGAAGCATATCAATCAAGGATTGATACAATGTTATTGTAATCTTGTTCTAAGGTTAAATAATACAAGCACTATTAATTCTGGTGGTGGAGTTTTTTCTCGAAAGGGTTTATCCACGTATATGTTGTGTCACTTCTATCTTCTTGTCTCATTTTTCTACAATATTTTGTCTCTTTCTACAATTGGTAAAATTGATCTAAACAGATAATAATACAGAAAGAATTTGTAACAAAGAGCACTTAATTAGATCTACAATCTCTTAGTTTTACAAGTTTAAAGCTACATAATTACCTCCATTTTCAACATATTCTACCATCAAGAAACCTTATTTTAACTTTACCATAGCCAACAATATTTGAGTAAGAATCATCACCCAAGTACAACTTACCTCCATCAAATTCTTCATATTGAATAAACTAGTCTCTATTAATGATCATATAGAAAGATGCACCTAAGTCAATTAACCATGAATCATTACCTGCACGAGTTGCCAAAGCTACAATGAATGCATCTCCATCTTCCTTCTTGGACTCAAAATTAGAATCAAATCTCTTCTTTTTCTTCTTTTCTTCTATGCATTCCTTACGCAAATGTCTAGGATTACCATAGTTCTAGTAAATAACTTTGTACTTTCTAGGAGATTTAGATCTCCCCTTCGACTTGTATTTTTCATGCTTCTTGTTCTTCTTGCCTTTTTCCTTAGGTCTTCCACAAACATTTAGGGCCTCATTGGTAGTGATTGATACCTTCCTCCTCATCTCTTCAGAAAGAAAATAACCCACCACATCTTTAATCTTCAAAATAAAAAAAATAACTCCCAATATCCATAACAAGAGAATCCTATGAATTAGGAAATGAATGAAGTAAGATATGACATTTCTCCTCCTCATCCATTTTGACACCAACTGATGCCAATTGAGCCACCAACATATTGAATACCTCCAAGTGGTCAGTGATTCATCCACTCTCTTTCATTCTCAAGGAATACAATTTATTCCTCAAAAAAATATTATTCACTAAAGATTTGGCTTTGTAGTGTAGGAAAAAGTATCCCTTTTTCACACTTAATTTGAGAATAAATATTAAATAAAAATGAATAAATTATGCCTTAATTTAGTGTTTTAATATGTATTTTACATATTCACATTAAGTTTAGGACCTTATTAATTAAAATGGACTTAATTGTGCCTTATTTGTGGTGTTCTAAGGTGTACCTTTACACTTTCACACTTATCTAGGGTCTTATTAATTAATTGAGGTTAATTTTCCTTAATTGGCCCCTTTAATTCAAATCCAAGCCTAATTAATTGCAATTTCCAAAGAGGAAACCTAACATTCATAAATTCCATAACATAACACTTAACATTGGAGAATGTGTTTCCTAGGTGAGTGACCTAGGACCCTAATTTCAAATATGTTTTTGGTGGTATTTCAATGATTTCAAATGTATATTCACATGTCAACTAGTGTTATTTTAATTTTAGGAATTAATGTTAATATATGTATAAATAAGAGGTCATTTCACTATGTTTCACCTAAGAAGACTTTTAAGCAATCAAGAAATTTTTACAAGAGAATTATTAGAGAATTTCAAGAGAATTTTCAAGGCCTTCAAAAAGCAGATTTATTGAAGATCTATTGCGGTAATCAAGATCGTATTGTCATGTCAAAGTTTTCTTGCATCATGCATGTTATTTGAGCTAATATATTGATGTAGTGTTCAAGATCCATTCATGCATTCAAAGGAATTGTTTCAAGTCAAGTTTCATAATCAAGATCCACATCCATTGAAGCCATTTCATGCAAGTTGTAGATCCACATTCCAAGGTTCAAACAAGGGTTTGGTGAGTTGTGACATTGCATTTGTTCATTCATCATTCCTTCATGATATTTTATTTCATTGCAAGGTTTAATTGCCAAAACGAGGTTTGACCAAGGAAAAACCCTATTCACCAACAAAAAATTTGTCCCTCTTGATGTGCATTTATAGATTTTAGGTGGAAGATCTCTTGAAGAGAAAAATTACAAAGTTTTCAAAGTTTTCATCTTTGTTGTCATCTCATGAAAACTTAGATCTCAAATTTATTTTTGACTATCCAACAGTGAAAATCGATAATCTAGAAGTGTAGACATAGGAGAAAAGAACCCAAAAAAATATTTTAGAGAGCCCTACCTAGGACCCATTCACTAGAGGGAAAATGAGTCCTTATTCAAATTCTAGAAACACCTATTTGTGAGAGGTACATAGCATTTACCCCTTCGAAATCTTCCAAAAGCTTTGTAGGTTCCATCAATTTTATGCTTAATCTACTAAATCTGATTGATAGATTGCATTTTGGGGTTGATTTTCTATTTTGAATCTTTCTCCCCAAAGTGTTGTTTGGCCTAGACCCCCGTCCTTGCAAAAAGGGGAAATTGCAAGATTTCTCAAAGAATTCACTCACCTAGGGGTTGAAAGTGGATTTTAACTTGAGGGATCTCATTTCCTAAATGAAATAGAAGAATAGGTAGGTTCATTCACCCCATTTTCCCCTTTCTATTTATAATAAGTTTGGTGGAATAGTTCAAATTTATTATAAAACCCTATATGTAGCGAATCAAAGAAATCTTCACTTAATATCAATGTCATACAAAAAAACACTCCTAGGACATGTCTTAGTAACGATTGGAGCTCGCTAGATTTTATGCCCTCCCTTAAAGGAGAGTACAAAATCTCACAATCTAAAGAGTTTTGTTTAAGTATGGCACCTTGTACTAAGGAAGAGATATATTTGTTGCAAAATAAAGGGACATGTACTATTGATCAACAGACTATCTTGTTGAGACTCCTCCAAGATTGTTTGATATCTCTCCCTCTAAGAACATAATTTTTTTTTACAACAAGAGTTCATTTTGTTGGAAATATATGCCTAAATCCCACAGGCTGAAACCTCTAAGAGAGCCAAGTCAGTGTGACATGCTTTGTGTCTAGCTGACTAGCAGTTGAAACCTTGTTGAACAGTTTTGGTCACTGCGACCTTGTTTTAGTCTTGCTGAATGAGCCTATCACTATGACATGTTGATCGTTGTAATCTTCTACCGAGTGGAGATCTCTGGCCGATAGGCTGCTCTGATCATATATCAAGAAGACTTTGGGTGACTAGCGGTGTCGGGGAGACCCTTGGTCGAGAGGCTTATCTCAGTAAGAAGTCTTGTCGAGATGGTATGTCTTGCCGACAGGGTGTTACACATATGGAGGCATCGGGGTAAAACTAAGGGTTCGCTATGAACTCTTAGCGATAGAGATAAGTCTTTCCAACTATTGTTTGATGCTTGGTATGACTTAAGACTTTAGAGTAACATCTCAGCAATAGCGATATGTCTTGGCAATAGATGAGCACTTTAGAGAAACTTTGAACCTCGGTATGATCTCCTGGCGAAAGTGATAAGTCTTGCCGACTGTTGGATGTTTCAGTATAACATAAAGAGATTGGTATGATCTCTCAGCGAAGGACGATAGTCTTGCCGATTAAAATTCTATTGTCTGTGACTTTGAAACTTTGGTATGATGTTTCACCAATAACGATAAGTCTTGGCGATAGCAATACAAGTGATGATCATCGGTATGAGGTCTTAGCGACAAGGTGAAGTCTAAGTGATAACTTTTTGAACTCTGTAGAACCTCTTGCCGATAGTGTTGAATCTTGGCGATATCAAATGTTGGCTTTGTTGGCATCAAGGAGACACGGTTAGTGTCTCACCGACATGCCAGCACAAGATGAACACCTTTGACCGATTGGGAGACCATCCTACATGGTGTGTCTTCGACCAATTAGAGAAGCCGAATGGGAACCACTAGTAGTTGGACTATTGTGGTTGTTACTGAGAGGAAGCTCGATAGATAGGAGTGTCATGGTTATACTCTGAAGTTGCAGATGATGCTTGGTTGGTTGGTTCAATGGTTTGATAGATTGATGGTGTGGTTGTATGATTAGTGGATGAATTTGATTATGAGAACATTGTAATGTGAAATTTTTGTACGAGGTTGATCATAGTGAATGCTATTGTAAACTGACATCAGAAAGATAAGTCAGATCTCTGTATGTAATCTTTATTACTGTAATACAAAGTAACTTCTCTTGGTGTGGTGGGTTTTTCTCCCGTAAGGGTTTTCCCACGTATATCTAGTGTTCATATGTGTATGATTAATTCTTTGTTTATGTTATCTCTTTCAAGTGCATCTTAATTGGACTGTAATTGTAAAATTTAAAAGGTATCTATGCATTCTTCCCTGAGGTTTTGACATTAGGAGAGTTTCTTTCGCACTTAGCTTTCCTTACAAGTGGTATCAGAGCCTGGCCAGTTGTGTTATCCTCGTGGGTATGTTGGGTTTTTTGAGTCAATTTCTATTCAGTGGGAGTCTTGTAGAAGTTTGGTAATTTGATTTAAAAGTTAAGACGACGAGCACGTCAGGAAAGATTGAAATAGAGAAGTTCAATGGCAGCAATTTTGAGTTGTGGAAACTTAAGATGGAAGATCTATTGGTTGATCGTGATCTTTGGATTGTTGTGTCTAGAGTGAAGCCTACAGGCATGAAGCAAGAAGATTGGGACCTTGTAGATAGAAAGTCTAAGGGGCTGATAAGGCTCTGTCTGGTAGACTTCATTCTTCTAAATGTGCATGAAGAGAACACTGCATCTTCCTTGTGGAAGAGACTGGCATCTATTTATTAGGGGAAGTCCTTGGTGAATAAACTATTCCTGAGGAAGAAGTTATACACTTTGAGAATGCAGGAAGGAGGGTCTATTGCTGATCATTTAAATGCATTCAACATACTGATTGCACAGTTAACATCTATTGGTGTGAAGATTGGTGAAGAGGATCGTTGTATGCTAATATTGTGTTCTTTTCCAAATTCATGGGATCACCTGGTGATGGCTATTAGGAGTACAACATCCAGTTTCAAAATGGAAGATGTTACTTCTTTGTTATCAGAAGAGATGAGAAGGAAATCTTCTGAGATGGTGAAGGAGGCCCTTGCTATTAGAGGAAGGTTGAAAGAGAAAGGAAAGAAGAAGGAAAAGAAGTCCAAATCAAAATTGGAAGGGAGATCAAAGTCTCCTAGCAAGAATTCCAAGGTAAAGTGCTGGAATTGTGGGCAACCTGGTCATGTCCGAAAGGATTGTGAAGAGGAGAAGAAGAAGAAGAAGTATTCTTCTGACAATGATTCTTCTCATAGTGATGGAGACACCTTCATTGTAGCCTTGGCTACACAGGCATCAGATGATGTCTAGCTGATTGATTCTGGAGCATCTTTCCACTTGACATCTCATAGAGACTAGTTCACAAAGTATGAAGAATACAATGGGGGAAAGATGTACTTCAAAAGTGATTCATCTTTGGAAATTGTTGGCCATGGAAGAGTCAAAATTCAATTCCCTGATGGAAGAGTGAAGGGAATTAATGATGTAATGCATATACCAGGTCTAGCTCAAAATCTACTTTCTGTTAGTATGCTTAATGATATTGGAGTGCAAGTCACATTCTCTGGAAATGGCTACAAGATGACTAGAGGCTCTGTGGTGCTAGCAAGAGGCGCTCGTGTTGGTACTTTGTCTAAGTTGGATGCACATGTTGTTCATTGCAATAGTGTCTCTGCAAATTCACAAAAAGCTACTCATGGAGGAAAAGTGGAAGACATTTCTGATTCTATAAACTCTATGGAAGTTAAACTTCCAGCAGAAAAGACTATGCTCTAGCATCATAGGCTAGGCCACATTGGTGAGAAGGGTTTAAAAACCTTGAAGAATAAAAACCTGGTTGAGGGGCTTGAAGATTGTAACCTCGAATTTGAATTCTGTGAACATTGTATATATGGAAAACAACACTATGTTTCATTTTATTCAAGTCCTCATAAATATTCTTGTTTGCTAGATTATATTCATTTTGATGTATTTGGTCCAGTGAATGTTCCTTCTTTGTCTAATTCAAGGTACTATGTATCGTTTATTGATGATTATTCGAGAAGAACATTTGTTTATTTTTTGAAAAGTAAATCAGAAATGTTCAATCAGTTTAAGGAATTTAAGAACCTTGTAGAAAATCAGACTAGAAGAAAAATAAAATGTTTAAGGACTAATAATGGTGGTGAATTTTGTTCTGATGATTTTGAGAGGTATTGTAAAGACCATGGGATTAAAAGACATAAAACTACACCTTATTCTCCACAACAAAATGGAGTTGTAGAAAGGTTCAATAGGATAGTGATGGAGAGAGCATGAAGTATGCTGAGTAGTGCTGGCTTGGAGGAGAAGTTTTGGGCTAAGGCAGTTT
Organism: Sequoia sempervirens; assembly: GCA_007258455.2. Lineage (NCBI taxonomy): Eukaryota > Viridiplantae > Streptophyta > Pinopsida > Cupressales > Cupressaceae > Sequoia > Sequoia sempervirens. The sequence continues at coordinate 11,173,794 of VDFB02086081.1, read as the reverse complement.
CTACAGCATGTTACCTGATAAATCTTTCTCCAAATTCTGCTCTTGTTGAGAAAACACCTTTAGAAGCATGGTCTGGTAAGAAGCCCTCTTTAAGACATATTCATGTTTTTGGCTAAGACATATGCTCATGTGTCATTTGAGAAAAGATCTGAGTTGGAGAACAAGGCTATTAAATGTATTTTTATTGGCTATAGTGCTGGCATAAAAGGATACAAGCTTTGGAATCCTAATACGGAGAAGGTTCTGTATAGTAGAAGTGTAATCTTTAGTGAGCTGAAGCCTTCTACCTTGGATCTGCAGTCAGAGACAAAGTCAAAAAACAATAAGGATGTAATTAAATTTCCCCCTACACTAGAGAAAGAGGAATTGAAAATTCAAAATGTACCTGAAACTGAAGAGATCTCAAGCAGTTATGAAAGTTCTGAAGAAGAACCTCAGCCTCAGCAAGTGAGGAGGTCAACTCATGAAAGAAAGCAACCTAATAGGTATGGGTTCTCTTTGATAGATTCTACTTGTGCCTATGCTTTAATTTATAGCATTGATGAGCCTAGGACTGTGAAACAGGAATTTAGAATGTCTAATTCAGACTCTTGGTTGGAAGCCATGAATGAAGAAATGGCATTATTAGAAAAGAATGATACTTGGAGTTTGGTGCCCTTTCCTAAAGGCATAAAAGTTGTTGGCTGCAAATGGGTATTTAAAAAGAAGATAGTTCTGGATGGAAATGTGGAAAAATATAAGGCGAGGTTGGTTGGGAAGGGCTATTCCCAGGTAGAGGGAATTGATTATGGGGGAATTTTTTCTCCTGTAGCTAAGCTGACATCTACCAGATTTATTTTGTCACTTGCAACAACGTATGACTTAGAGGTTGAACAGATGGATGTGAAGACAACATTTCTTCATGGTGATCTTGAAGAAGAGATTTGTATGTCCCAGCCTGAGCACTTTGTGGAGAAAGGTAAAGAGAAACTGTTTTCCAAGTTAAATAAATCTTTGTATGGGTTAAAGCAGTCTCCTAGAATGTGGTACCAAAAGTTTGACACGTTTGTTCTGTCATTGAGATTTGTAAGATCAAAATATGATCATTATGTGTATTACAAAGCTGAAAGTGATCAAGTCCTTATTATTTCTCTCTATGTTGATGATATGTTGTTCATAGGCAATAGTAAGTTAATGATTCCTGATCTTAAGTTTCAGTTGTCTGCAAAGTTTGAAATAAAAGATCTTGGTGCAGCAAGGTATATTCTGGGAATGGAGATAACCAAGGACAAGAATAGTAGAAAACTTTGGCTCAGTCAGAGTAAGTATATCAGGATTGTTCTAGAGAGATTTTGCATGAATGATTGCAAGCAGCTAGTTGTTCCAATTTTGCAGGGAACGAAGCTACCTATTGAAGACTGTCCAAAATTTCCTACTGAGATGGAGGACATGACCAGTGTACCTTATGCTAGTGCAGCTAGTAGTCTTACATATGCAATGGTCTCTACAAGGCTAGACATTACCCAAGCAGTGGGAGTACTTAGTCGATTTATGGCTAATCCTGGAAGGACACATTGGAATGCGGTGAAAAGAGTATTCAGATATTTGAAGGGCACTTTAGAATATGCTTTGTGTTACCATGGGAACTTGGTTGAATCACAAAAGACTCTCAACATTCGAGGCCATGTGGATTCTGATTAGGTAGGGAACATTGACAGCAGAAGATCCACCAGTGGATATACTTTCATGTTGAATGGTGGTGTAGTGAGTTGGATGAGTAAGCGGTAGGCTGTAGTCACTTTGTCCACTACATAGGCTAAATATATGGCAGCTACACATGCTTGTAAAGAAGTAGTTTGGTTAAAACATTTGTGTTTTAACATTGGTTTTGATTTAGGGAAAATAACTATTTTCTATGATAGTCAAAGTGCAATTTTTTTGGCAAAGAATCCTACTTTCCATGCTAGGATGAAACATATAGATGTATAGTATCACTTTGTATGAGATATGGTGGAGGATGGAAAGGTCAGTTTGGAAAAAGTTGATACTCTGGAGAATGTTGCAGATGCATTGACGAAGCCAGTGAGCAAAGAAAAATTTAGGTGGTGTGCCAGTTCAATGGGCCTTAGAGCCCATGATTTTCAGTAGTTTCATTGTGCTTTGGAGGTTCCTGTGTGATCTTCGTCAAGTGGGAGATTTTTGGAAATATATGCCTAAATCCCATAGGCTGAAACCTCTAAGAGAGCTAAGTCAGTGTGACATGCTTTGTGTCTGGCCGACTAGCAGTTGAAACCTTGTTGAATAGTTTTGGTCGCTATGACCTTGTTTCAGTCTTGCCGAATGAGCCTATCATTGTGACATGTTGATCACTATAATCTTCTACCAAATGGAGATCTCTGGCCGACAGGCTGCTCTTATCGTATATTGAGAAGACTCTGGGTGACTAGCGGTGTCAGGGAGACCCTTGGCCAAGAGGCTTATCTTGGTAAGAAGTCTTGTAAAGATGGTATGTCTTGCCAAAAGGGTGTTACACATATGGAGGCATCGGGGTAACACTAAGGGTTCGCTATGAACTCTTAGTGATGGAGATAAGTCTTGCTGACTGTTATTTGATGCTCGGTATGACTTAAGACTTCAGAGTAACATCTCAGTGATAACGATATGTCTTGGCGATAGATGAGAACTTCAGAGTAACTTTGAACCTCGGTATGATCTCCTAGTGAAAGCGATAAGTCTTGCCAACTATTGGATGTTTCGGTATAACATAAAGAGCTAGGTATGACCTCTCAGCGAAGGATGATAGCCTTGCTGATGGAAATTCTATTGTCTATGTGACTTTGGAACTTTGGTATGATGTTTCACCAATAATGATAAGTCTTGGCGATAGCGATATAAGTGATGATCATTGGTATGAGTTCTTGGCAACAAGGAAAAGTCTGAGTGATAACTTTTTGAACTCAGTAGAACCTCTTGCCGATAGTGTTGACTCTTGGTGATATCGAATGTTGGCTTTGTTAGCATCGGGGAGACATGGTTAGTGTCTCACCAACATGCCAACATAGGATGAACACCTTTGACCGATTGGGAGACCATCCTACGCGGTGTGTCTTCGACCAATCAGAGAAGCCGAATGGGAACCACTAGTAGTTGGACTGTTGTGGCTGTTACTAAGAGGAAGCTCGATAGATAGGGGCATCATGGTTATACTCTAAAGTTGAAGATGATACTCAGTTGGATTTTTTGATGGTTTGACAAATTGATGTTGTGGTTGTATGATTAGTGGATGAATTCAATTCTGAGAACATTGTAATGTGAAAGTTCTATATGAGGTTGATCATAGTGAATGCTGTTGTAAACTGACATTAGAAAGATAAGTCAGATCTCTGTATGTAATCTTTATTACTGTAATACAAAGTGACTTCTCTTGGTGCGGTGGGTTTTTTCTCCTGTAAGGGTTTTCCCACATATATCCAGTGTTCATACGTGTATGATTAATTCTTTGTTTCTGTTATCTCTTTCAAGTGCATCTTAATTGGACTGTAATTGTAAAATTTAAAAGGTATCTCTACATTCTTCCCTGAGGTTTTGACATTAGGAGAGTTGATTCTGCACTTAGCATTCCTTACACATTTTGTGCATATCATAGAGGTCATGTTTGTTCTACTAATTAATGTAAGGCATTGGGTAATAAAATTTAATATCTTAAGGATTATGGTGCTTTTCCTTGTGTTGAAGCACCTAGTTCCTCTAATTGATATTGATTTTCATTCTATCATGTTTCTCATCAATCACCTCAGATCATCATTTTCTTGCACTCCATAGGGACAAGGGGTTAAGTAGCCTTGTCCTACCTTTGCAATTGATGTTGTCCCTTTGGCTAGTTTTCCTCCTTCTCTATATATTGAACAAGATTGGGATGTGGACGACCTGTTATAGGCTAACTTGCATGTTGCTTACTAGTCTTTTTTCTTTGTTTTATTTTGCATGGTTCTTTGTGTGATTGCATGTGCATAATTTGATCCTTCGTACAATTATATTTGGTGTATCTCTCTTCATGTGTGTTCCTCTATTTGTTTCTACATTCTTCTATATGTCATAAACATTTATCTTTTTTTTTTGGGGGGGGGGGATGATGCAAGGCATTGAGACATTTAGGTCTCTTCCATGTTGACCCAAAATATTTTTCTTTGTTTCCTCTCTCTATGTTTCATTCTTCCTATTTTATGAGTATTTGGGAAATGATCATATTTCTAAGATCTATAATCACATTGTAGCAAAGATATACTGACCTCGAATCCATGGATCCCTTTTGTGTTTAGGTATTTTATTTTGGGGGCAACCCCTTTACATGATGTAGCTTCATTTGGAAACATATGACTTGGAATAGGGCTTTCCAAGTAAGCTCTCATGTCCTCTTTATGGTTAGCATAAACTATTTTCTACTTTAAAGTTATTTCTCACAACAATGGTGTTAGCAATTCCTTTAAAGTGGGAGCATACATTGGTGTCCCTGTATTTCTTTGTGTGATTTTCTTACTTCTTGTGATGTGTTCTTTTCTTGGTGGTTTCAATGGGTTTGATGTCCTTCGAGAGTATGATATTTATTGGCATACAACTTTCCTCTTAGTGGTGATGCTACGTGTTGCATTCCATAAGTTGCAATTCTCTTATCTTGGATACATTGGGAGCGATGATCCCTAAGAAGAAGACCTTACACAAACTAAGCAAGATCCCTTTAAACAAAATCTATACATATTATCCATAAGTGTTTAGCATAATACAACTTGTTAACCTTGTGAAGCTCAAAACTGAAATGTGTGTGGCACCCTATCAAAGTTCTTAGAGGGATAGCTTCGGTATGGTAAGTACAATGAGAGCCAAGACAAAGGTATGAGTTTCTCACTAAGCCACTTTCTTGGGGGCTCACCTAGTGGACGGACTGAGGTTCCATTAGCCCATGTGAGCATATGTGTCTTTTCCATAGTTGACATTGAGTTATGCTTGTGAACTTCCCTGGACAAACAATGTTCCACATAATGTTGGGATAGTCGAAGCTTGATCCACCCCTTCCCTAGACAAACAATTGTGTTCCACATAATGTTGGTACAATCAAAGCTTGATTTTCCCACCTCTTCTCCTATTCTTTGATTTTGTATGATTGAGTATCTTTTTCATTGGTGGATACATAGGTGTCTTGAATGTCTACTTTAGTGTGAGTTTGACATGGGGTCATACTCTCACTAAAGTGGGGGATAAATGTAGTGTACGAGAAATTATCCCTTTTTCATGCTTAATTTGGGAATAAATATTAAATAAGAAGTACTAAATTATGCCTTAATTTAGTGTTGAATATGTATTTTACATATTCACATTAAGTTTATGGCCTTATTAATTAAAATGGACTCAATTTTTCCTTATTTGTTGTGTTGTAAGGTCTACCTTTGCACTTTCACATTTATCTAGGGCCTTATTAATTAATTAAGGTTAATTTTCCTTAACTGGCCCCCTTAATTCAAATCCAAGCCTAATTAATTGTAATTTCTAAAAAGGAAACCTGGCATTCATAAATTCCATAACATAACACTTAACATTGGAGAATGTGTGTCCTAGGTGAGTGACCCAAGATCCATTCGCCATAGGGTGAATGGGTCCTCACTTAGACCTAGGAACCTAATTTTAAATATTTTTTGGGTACTATTTTAATAATTTCAAATGTATCTTCACATGTCGGCTTGTTTTATTTAAATTTTTGGAATTAATGTTAACATATTTATAAATAAGAGGTCATTTCACTATGTTTCACCTAACAAGACTTTCAAGCAATCAAGAAATTTTTACAAGAGCATTATTAGAGCATTTTCAAGGCATTCAAAAGGTAGATTTATTGAAGATCTATTGCAGCAATCAAGATCCTATTATCATGTCAAAATCTTCTTCCATCATGCATGTTATTTGAGCTAATATATTGATGTAGTGTTCAAGATCCATTCAAGCATTCAATGGTATTATTTCAAGTCAAGTTTCATGATCAAGATCCACATCCATTGAAGCCATTTCATGCAAGTTCTAGATCCACATTCCAAGACCTCCAAACAAGGGTTCAAGGTGATTTGTGTCATTTCATTTGTTAATTAATCATTCCTTCATTCTATTTCATTTAGTTACAAGGTTTAATTACCAAAACAGGGTTTGACTAAGGAAAATCCCCATTCACCAACAAAACAACATTTTTCCCTCTTGATGTGTGTTTTTAGATTTTAGGTGGAAGATATCTTTAAGAGAAAAATTGCAAAGTTTTCACCTTTGTTGTCATCCCATGGAAACTCGAATCCTGGATTTATTTTTGACTATCTGATGGTGAAAATTGGGAATTTGGAAGTGCAGACTCTAGAGCAAAGAACCCAAAAATAGATTTTGGAGAGCCCTGCCTAGGGTCCATTTTCCATAGGGCATGAGTCCTTAGCTTCCAAAAAACACCTTTTTGTGAGAGGTACATAAGATTTATTCCTTCCAGATTTTCCAAAAGATTTGTAGGTTCCATCAATTTTATGCTTAATCTACTAAATCCAATTGATAGACTACATTTTAGAGTTGATTTGATATTTTTAATATTTCTCCCAAAGTTTTGTTTGGCCTAGTCCCTCGTCCTTCCGAAAAAATCAAAATTGCAAGATTCCTCAAATAATTCACTCACCTAAGGGTTGAAAGTCGATTTTAACTTGAGGGATCTCATTTCCTAAATGAAATCGAAGAATAGGTAGGTTCATTCACCCTATTTTTCCATTTCTATTTATAGTAAGTTTGGTGGAATAGTCCAAATTTTGTATAAAACCCTAGGTGTAGTGAACCCTACCACATTTTTCTATGTTTTAGGCTTGATACATCTCACCAAGTTTCTTCCATAGTTTATGTGTAGAGGGCTCTTCATGGACATTAATTAAAATATAGTTTTCCAAGCATAGTTTGATTAGACCCTTGGATTTATGGTCCATAACATCATATTGAGCAACCAAAGTAAGATTTGTAGGAATTGAAACTTTATCATCAACATCCCACCAATCTCGATCTATCAACAGATCCTCCATCTTCAGCTTCCACATCTCAAAATTATTTCCAAAACAATTATCCACCTCTATTCTCCATGATGAACTTTCCATCTAAAAATTCCTGAAACAAGATCACAAAGTATCTTCTACACAAGCTCCGACTCAAATTTGAATTAGTTCAAAAAACCCAACAACCCACAACTAAAACCAAAGGTTATTAGGCTCTAATGCCACTTGTAAGGAAGTTAAGGTAGGATAACAACTTCCTACACTAACCTTGAGAGGATAATAATGCAAAAATTTATAGATCTTTAATATTTACAAAAACATAAACATAAACATAAATATCATGAATATCACAACATACTGATTTACATGGGGAAAACCATTTCAAGAGAAAAACCCCACACTCTAAAAGCCACCCAATAAATTATTTAGAAATCATAAAGTACAATATACATGCAGAGAGAGCTTCTCATAGGAGTATCACCACTAGAGATATAGAGACAACATGACCGCTATCAGACTCTCAGAATACATCACCATCTATAATTGTAGTACAACACCCTCATAAAATAGGGTTACCTTCTAGGGCAAGATAGGAAAACAAAATATCCACCATTGGATCTAAAACCTAATAATTAATGGTCTATATTTACAATATATCATTTATTTAATGTATGTCATCCATTTAGGAGTTTATTGAAAAAGTTAACAAAAAATTGTTTACACGCATACCACTCCTCCCCTCCACCCATACTCTCATTGTATATTACACTTATCGATGTAACTAGGAAATATATATGTACATTTATATATATTCTATCAACAATAAAACTTATATAATTACAAGGTTGAGACACAATTTACCCATTTTATCCTTTTAGGATTGATAGAGATCCCCTCTTTAGAGACCACAAAACCAAGTAGCTTGACTTGTGGAACTCTAAATACACATTTTTGGGGATTTAAGGAAATCTAAAACTCTTGGCATCTCTGGAAGACCTTTTCTAAATGATCAAAATGATCATTATTGGATTTAGAAAAAAATAATCAAGTGATCTAGATAAATAAGGATGATCCTACTGATCGAATCCTTAAATGTGATGTTCATCATGTGCTGGAAGGTGGCCCCTACATTAGATAGGCCAAACAACATATTTTCATAGGAAAATGTTCCCCACTTAGTGGTGAATGTTTTCTTGTGTTGGTCTTCATCCTTAACATTGACTTGATTGTAGCCCAAAAAACCATCAAGTAGAGAGAACATCTCTGATCCGACCACAATTTTGTAGGATTTGTTCCATTGATGGTAGAGGATGATGATGCTTTATGGATTCTTTATTTAAATCCATAAAATCTACATAGGGCAAAATGTAGCCATTCTTCTTTTGAACTCGTACTAGGTTGGACACCCAAGTGGAATGCATGAATGGGTAGATGATTCTAGACCCAATCAGACTCTTTAATTCTTGTCCCATAAGGGATTCTACCTGTTGGCACTATCAAATTTTTGAAAATTTGAAGTGCCCATTTCAAAAAAATTGTCTCTGCACTTTCATAAGTGCACCTAACAAATCTTCCTAAATGACCTACTTTGGAGGTTCATAATTTGATGCTTGTTCATTTTGGTACAAAACCCATTTGCACGCACACTCATGTGTCCTATGTAAGTGTACATGTCAATTTCAGCTTCCTATGATGAGTTTTGTCAAGGTTTCAAAAAACAAAGTTGGAGGGTTTTGTCACTTTTCTGTTGTTTGCAAACTTTCAGTTTTGCAAAGTAGCTTCCCGTTTGAACCTGTATTTTGCAACCATATGATCATAAAGAGAAAAAAAATGTTGTTCTGCATTCTCCATACCAAGATGAGCTCACATGTTAGTTTTCAGAGCCTCACAAGTTGATTTTATATTTTTAACAGATCAAAACCAAATTAAATTTCTTCAGTTTTGCATCTGCATTTCTAGAAACCTTTCTGAGAGGTCAACTTTGACCTTCAATATCTTTTGATGGGAAATGATTCAATAAAATCCCTCTTTCACATATTTTCACTGCACCAAAATGAGCTAGTCTTTCTAGTGGAAGCTCGCCAAGAGTTGATTTGATATTTTTTCAATGAGGTGATTTGATTGGTTTTAATTGGCTTTTAAACAAGCACAGTTGCAAAAAGTATTTGTAGGAGATTTTGACGATTAATATCTTTCACCTCATGACTCCTTTTTATGAGTCATTTGTTGCATTCAATTCTTTGGACTAGTGTCTACTAGCATGCAAGTTTTTATTGCTCCAGGAAGTCATTTGCTTAGTTTTCAAAGGCGATTCCAGAGCTTACCTGGCCAATTTGCACATTTTGCAAATATGTCAGAAAGTGAGTTTTAATGGCAACCCAGTTCCTGTTTTCACTTTGAATGCACTCAGAATTAGTTTCTAATCAATTTGAGCATGAAATTTGTTTAAAAGAGAAAAAAAGGTTTAGTCGGGCCACATGGGTCTGACATGCTTTGCACAGATAGAGTTGTAGGTGTTGCATTGGTAAAGGGAGGACATAATTCTTGGAGACCATCAAGGCCACTACAAACATAAGGTATATACTACTAGAATTTCCTTAGGATCATCATGCTATGTTGCCCCAAGATTTATGCAATGTGACAGTGTTCATTACTCTTATGGTGTTGTTGGTATTTGATACCCCAACATATGAACATCACAAATAAATTTCTAGTGTTTTTGGCATGGAAGTTTCTTCCATTGACTGAAATGAAGATGGTGCTACACTTGAATTTCCTTTGGACAATCTCACAGCCTTATTCACTCTTTCTTAGTTTCTTGAACAACTCTTCATCTCGGGCACATATGCAATTGGATATTCATTTTTTGGAGCATGTTTTGTAGTGGATACTCCCTCTTCATGGTTCTTCATGTACTTAACAAATTCATAAAGAGCAGTGTTTTGCATAGGAGGTAGAGGTTAGGATTCAAGGTGAAATGGAAACAAAGTTGGAGACTCCTTCAGCCAAGCTTATTGCCAAAAATAAATTGTATTGTAGTAACTACAAAACTTCAATAATCAATTACCACCAAAAATACCTTTTTGTTTTTATGATCCTTGTCTCAGCTGTTGACAATAGCTCAAGGAAATATGTCAAAGTGTATGAATAGATTTTATTCTTCGTGGTTTAAAGAATGGTGAAACATCAAAGGGTTGCGCATGAAAGAGAATCTGTGGTAGGAGAAGAAAGGATTTATTGAAAACCTCTAAAGACTTTCAAACAAATGAATGATTAGACCTCTATACAAGAATACACAACCTATACCTCAATGAATGCGTGGAAAGTGTCTTAGAAACTTTTGAGAAAATGAAAATTCAAGAAATGTAAAATGTTTGACAAAACATTACCAAATAAATGTCACCTCATGGAATGTTATCGAGCCACTAAGAGGGGTCTTTTTGATATTTCCTAAACCATTCAAATGTAATGCAATAGTCATACTAGGTGCAAAAAATGCAATAGGGATGGTGGCAACATAAATATGGAGGCCTCTCACAGTGAACAAGAGCAGAGGATAGACTAAAGTGAATGTCACGCGTATATACACCAAAACAGATATGTGAAAAGACTTTAAGAACTTTCAAACAAATGCATTTGGTAGGTATATTGTTAAGTGGCTCAACCTATGCCTAAAGTGTATCTCCTAAAAGGGGTGTAGAGACAAACAACAAAAAGAAACCAATGGGCAATCAATGCGGATGGGGCACATTTTGAACAAGGAGCAGGGCAGCCTCTCCATAAGCCCATGCCAACATTCACTATGAAAGCTTGTACCAACCTAAAGAAGGATGCCAAAAGAAAGTGCATGGGGATCTTCATGAAAAGATAACAGAAGCAGTTCCCAAACCATTTGAGAAGGTCAAGAAAACACCATTTTGCAGTTGTTGAAAAGGCATTCGAGATTTCTTGAATAAATACCATTTACAAGCAACCATGGTGCATGAAAAGGGTTGATCTGATATTAAATGAAATAAGAATTGTGAAGGGCACTAAGGCAGCCATCGTGAGCCATGGGAGAACACCATAGGGATGCATGAGTTGGAGGTCAACAAATAAAATGAGTTTGTTGAAAATCCTTAAATGCAAATCCAGAAAAACATGAAGGGGAACGCCAAGACTGCTAGGACACCATCAAATGTGAAATGTTAAAAAGTGTTTTTTGAAAATTTCACAATAGCTATAGGGCACGGCTATAGAAAGGAATAGATATCCATCAAATAATTTAGAGGAAACCATAAATGGAGATGGCACACTGGAGAAGATGGAGAATGCTAGAGATTGAATGAAAAAAATAAGTGTGTAGAAAAGTCTTCAGAAACTCCAAGCAACTTCAAGTAACAGCCTATGCTAGAGGAGGCTCGATGGTTTATTGATATGAGGGATCTAAGGGCTCGAGTTGGTTGAAAGGTTACTGCATATGTATAATGTATGTGTTGAAAATGTTTGAGAGACTTTAAAGCACATGCATTTGGGAGAAGGTCACACCTGGCACATGGGTATAATGTAGAGTTCTTGATGAAGCTTTTGAAGCTTTCAAGCAAATGCAAAACAAAGATCAAGCCACCATGAATGCATGAGTTATAGAGAGCAGAATGTCGTGAACAAAGAAATTAGGGAAAAAGTATGAGAGCAAAGAAGCAGAATGAAATCCAATGGTGGAGAGGAGGGAGATAGATGCAGCCAAATCTTGTTCGTTCCCTACCATCTCACCCGAATTAAATGCTCATGAGTTATTTGCACGGGGTTGGAAAGATTACTTCTCATTGAGTGTGGGCCCATAAAAAATTAAATGCACAAGTATAATTTTTTCAAAGGGCTTGCATTTGTTTTTTAAAATAGTAAATTTCCCGATGGAATTATATTTTAGAGTGGGCCCATCTAATTTTTAATGGCATAAGCATTTGATATTAAGTAAAAACTTTCAAGGTATGCCCCATGACAATTTAATAAAAGTATTGAGATGTAGGTAAATCTCATTCCTTCCCCACCAAATCACAACTTCAAGGTGCTTGTTCTTTAATTCTCATGGGGTTAGCGAGAAGGCTATACTTGGATAGGGTGGGCTCCGAGAAAGTCTTCAAATCTTTTCCAAAAGCGTAGCGGTGGGTTAAAATGTGATGTTTGTGCATAAAAATGTTTTCATCGTATGGAGGCTTGATATTTAATTTGTTAAAGTCCTCCCAAGTTTCAAAAAGTGTGAGATAAAATATTAAATGGGGTGAATAGGGAAAATATTGGCCTAACATATTTTAAAGGCTTTGCACTGTGCAATTACTTAATTGCAAAGGTGAAAAAATAAATGATGTGCCTAGGTATGGTAAGATGAAAATTATTTAGTGGTGAAAACATAAGTAAAATTTTGTATATACCTGGGTAAGTATTCTCTGCCCACTAAATCTTTTAAGTGTTTTCACTTTTAAAGTGAAATAAAAATATTGTGGATGAGTATAGTGGGTTGGGTTAAATTTTTAAACCCCAAGTGAGGCTCAAACATTTGCACGTGAAGTGGCTTGGAGGATATATTTTAATTTTATGTTGGGAATATTTTAAAAGTGCAAAGGGGAATGTTTTAATTTGACAAAGTAAAATAATGTGCAGCATTATGAAAGAGCAGAAACAAAAATTTTCACAAAAAACAAAGATATTTTCTAGCTGAATGAATATGATGGAATTCATCACATGGACATATGGGAAATTTTTCTATTGCTCAACAAAAAATTGCAAAGGTAGAATCAAAGGAAGAATTGGTTACAAAGGAGAAAGAGGAGAGAGTCTTTTCTTTTGTTGATCAACAGTGAAGAGGTTTCTAGATAGAATCTTTGGATCAGCTTTAGGGCTTCTTCTGGATCCTTCTCTTCTTCTATTTCTTCTCTTTTCTTCTAATATTGTAAAAGAGGATTCTGAGGTTTTGAAATAGGCTGGGTATATATAAATTGTTAGTTCTGAGTCATTCCTTGAGTCTATAAGACTATTAATGCTGATTTCATGATCAAATATTAGCTAGTTTATGCAAGTAAATCATGAAAGTGTTTGCACATTCATGAATATCTTCAAATTTTCTCCATATCTATATATTTTGTCATTTAAATTCAATAATACCAAATATTTTTGAGTTTGGCATCTCAATTTCATGAGATTGTTTTATCTGTTTGTGGGTCTATTTCAAAGAAATGGGTAAATACTTTGAACAAATGATTGTGATTGAAGTGTACAGGTTGGATTTGGTAAGCATAATTTGATTGATAATAGGATTGGGATTGTTGGTGTAAGACACTAACAGTTGATGCAAGGAATTAACAATTTTAAATCCATTGGTTGAGTTTAATTTGCTGATAAATTCATCTTATGTGTTTGACTTTGTGACCCAGAATTAGGCACTGATTTATCTTGCAGTTTAGTGCATCTTAGAAACATTTTATAAATTAAAAATCATTTTTAAATCCCTATTGTTGGTTATGGTTTGGTGTTGTACTGCTTCCCAGTTGCTAAGTTAGTATTGATTATACCAAGAGTTCTAGCCAGATTTGAGGTTGTCAATGCTTTCCTTGGTGTCTTTTCATTGGGATTTATCTACTATAGAAAGCAATGTCAATGTGTATGGTTGAATTAAGTTTTAGACATTGTGTAGGTTGACCCACCTTGGTCTTGTAGAGCCAAAAGTGTAGAAGATCTCAATCTTTGATTGAATCTTGTCATTTGGCCAAATCCCCTCTGAGTCTGAGCATAAGACATTGGCTAAGTCTTTAGGATTCATTGGTTTGGTTCAATTTGGAGAACCAAAAAAATTGTGACTCTGTTGGGGAGAAACTGAAATCTCCAAGTGCAGAATGCTTAACTATAGACTCATAATATTTTTTTCCATTATGAATTTGTTCAAATATTGAAGGATCTCAAGCCTGGAGAAAGATTTGTTGTAGTGAACCTAAATATTTCAAGATTTGTGGTGCTCTATTGGTGAAAGGAACTCATAAATAAATTTACAAGTGAAAGAACTTCATGTTGTTTGAAGTTCAGTCCTATAAGAAGAGAGGTGGTGACTTTTTCAAAAGAACCTATTGAAGATTTGAAGAAAAGTTCTAGATCTACAAATTTCTAGAACAATTTACAACAGTTGCAATGTTCCAGGTATTCTTCACATATTTGAAAGTCTTATAAATTTGTTTTGGTTCCCTATTAAATGATTAACACTAAAAAAGGGAAATGATTGTAATATTAAGTTTGCACACTTCTATTTTTTGGATCTGTTGAATGTAATTGTAGTTCCATTGAAATATTTTTGTCTAGTGCTCAAATATTTTATTATATGGATGGTTAGAATGCATTTTTGTATCTTAGGGGTTTCCATCCATTTGTATTGTCATATGATTCAAGCCCGGGTCACTAGCATGTCAGTAATTGTCATTGTAATTCTTCATTGGGTCATGGTTAAAATTATGCACAACTAGTGAGTCCTGATTTGAAAGAATACCCATGGATCATCAAGGTAAAGTAGCCATACCAGTGAACACTTTGATTCGACTTGTCAAGAAATGTCAAAAGTATAATAATCTTCAAGCATCTAATACCCCAAAGTGCAAGAACCCAAGAGTTAATAAGCCTAGGTTTAGTCTAGAATGGAATGATATATTTGAAAGAAGGATTAAAGAGATGGATGAAAGACACCAGTTATTTCAACATGCTCGGTTAAGAGACAATCATACGGTATCTACTTGCCAAGTTAGTGCACCTTTTGTGAATTCCTGTGATCCACTATATGCTCAATTAGATTTGTCATGGGTTGATTACAAAACTCAAAGTATGTCAGGTCAAGTTTACAAGGAGATGCCTAGATTTGATGGATACAATATTTGTGAAGGAGATGCACATGTCAAAAGTTTTTCCAGCTTCATGGAGAAACATTAATTTGAATATTAGGATATGTGGATGAGATTTTTTGTCAGATCCCTTGAAGCAAAAGCTCAGGATTGGTATCTGAGTTTTCCTGAGAAGTCATTTCCTTGCTGGGATAAATTAGTGAATGCTTATAGGGAAGAGTTTGCAAGAGATCCCTTTGACCTTGTCATGAGGTTAAAGTAGATTAAAAAGTAAGATGAAGAGTCAAGCATTGATTTTAGTCATAGATTTGTTGTTGCTTTGTCAAAAATCCAAAAGAATTTCAGACCTAGTACCCCACATTGTATTCATATGTACTTTGAAGCCTTTGAAGAAGGGTCTAGTGCATTGTTAAAAGGTTTTGAAATACTGAGTATGCAGATGGCTTACATAGTCTTGGATAGTTTGGAGAAATGAAGGAATGAATATGTGCAAAATATGTTGTCTTCACTTTTGGGTAAGCATGCTAATGAAATCAGAAATTATGTGAATGCAAATGATCAGAAATTTTTAGACAAGTGCATACTTGAGAAGATTGAAGAAAAAAATGATGCATCATCAGATGATGAGGAAGTTGTTGATGAACAACTTACATAAGAATTATACCCAACTAAAAATCAGAAACTGAGTCTCCCGAGTGAAGAACATGATGAAGAATATGAATTGGACTTACTCTTTGAAGAAGAGATATGCAATCAACAATGTGATGATACAGTTGATCAAGTCAATCCTGCATGTGATGAATGTTGTCTTGATGCAAGTCTCCATGATGAGACAATGGAATTTTCTGATTTAAGAAATGCTCTTGAGGATGCCAGTTTATCAGCTGCAAGTGACAGAGTATGTGATGAATTTCAGTTTGAAAGATCAACTACAAGTAGTTGTAATGAGTAAACTGTTGATGGTTTTTTAGTTTGATAGAGAAGATGTTTATGTCTACCCTCAAGAGGATGAAAATGGCAAGCTCAATGAAGACACCCAACTCAATGTTGAGATGAAATATGATGCAGATTGTTGTTATGACAGCCCAAAAGTGAGTAAGAATAAAGAAATAGGCATCCTATTCTTTGTGACAGGTTGTGATCATTAATGTGACAATGTTGTTAGCAATTTAGTCTCTTATGATTGGGGAGATCCAGTTTATGATCATCCCATTGAGTTCTTAGATTTTGAGGATGAAGACATCATGGGATACCCTAATTTGCAATTTGATAATGTATCCAATCTGACTGAAAGTCAAGAAGAGGAAGTGGTTGAGAGGATAGATCAGAGCAATGATCTACTAAGTTGTGAACAAATTTTGGATCTGTTGACCACATAATATTAGAAATGTGCACATAAAAATGATCCTCAGTTCTTGTGTGCAGATCCTATTGTCTTTGACAGTGATGATGATCTTCAATCTGCAAGGTATGATGCACATGTCTCTAACCTTCTTTCCAATTATGAACCAACTGAAGATGATGATAATGTGAATGAAGACAAGTAACCATTTGATGGCAATGATGCATTGTATGATGAGTATGACAGTGTACATGTTGTTGCAAACTCAAAAATCTATTTTGATGAGTTTGAAGCAGTAGATGACCATGAGGATTGCATATCTAATGAGCTAAGTTTTGAATATTGTAATGCAGATTTAAACAAGCTTTTGTTTGTTGACTTGAATGAGCCTAGTCATGAGTCTTTGAATGTGAATGAAAGTGTTGATTTCAATGAGAAATTAGATTGTGCTTCTGAACCAAAATTGCTTGTTGTTGAGTAAGCTTGTGATATTGAAGATGTTGATATGTTGTGTTTAGAGGATGATAGTATAACTATAGATGATGATGAGTCAGAAATTTCTAATGACTCTTTGTACCAACATAATGAAGAATAGCTAGAAAGTGTGCCAATGCATGAGTGTATTTCTTTGCATATACTTGGACATAGTTTGCATGATGAGCCAGATCTTCTGGTAAGTTCTTGTGATGGTTCAAATTTTGACATGCAAACTAGTAATCAGATTGAGCCCAATAATTCTAGCCACAAGGAAAAATATGAGTGCTGCTTTTGTCAGCTGGAAGGAGTTTTCATAGAATGTGGTAATGTGTGGAACATTGAAGCAAGTTATTTTCAGCTTGAGAGTGATTTATATCATGAATATGAATAGTTTTTGCCACATGATAATCAACATTTTGAGAGTATGTCTGACTTTAAAATGCATAGTGATTGTGAACATGTTGATAATGTTTTGTATGATGGCCTATTAAGAGGTACTAGCATGTTTAATCAGGAAAATGACTATGATTAGGTTGTTCTTTCATATGGTCTTACTCACCATTTTCAAATATTTCCACTTGGTACTAAATCAGAAAATGAAGAGAGTGGAAATGATGAAACCTATTTGATTTGGCTTCCATGTAACAAAGCCAAACAAAGAGCAAGTTTCCATTTGCATGAAGGCAACCTGATAATTTTGTTTGTAGAGGTGCATTCACTAGTGTTGTTATGGTTTGACAGAGGCAAGCATGAGTTGAGGTAGATCAGCTCTTTTTACAAAATTGTGTTTGACAGAGGTAAATTTTGACTCCCCTTTTTCATTTGGTCACCTGGAGTCATCAGATGAAGTTGAAAAAGAGGGTTGAATATAGGAACAGTTTGAAGACTACCTAATGGACTCAGTTCTTGGTCTACTCCCCAAAGATATGGAATCTTGCTATGCCCATAGGGGGAATACATCCCCAGTTGAAACCACTATTGGCACTCTCAAATTTTCAGAAATTTGAAGTGCCCATTTCAAAAAATCTGCCTTTGCACTTTCAGAAGTGCACCTGACAAATCTGCCTAAATGACCTACTTTGGAGGGTCATAATTTGATGCATGTTTATTTTGGTGCAAAACCCATTTGCAAGCACACTCATGTGTACTATGTGAGTGTACATGTCAATTTTCAGCTTCCTATGATGAGTTTTGTTAGGGTTTCAAAAAGAAAAGTTAGAGGGTGTTGCATTGGTAAAGGGAGGACATAATGCTTGGAGAGCATCAAGGCCATTGCAAACATAAGGTATATACTATAGGAATTTTCTTAGGATCATCACGCTATGTTGCCCCAAGATTTATGCAATGTGATAGTGTTCATTACTCTTATGGTGTTGTTGGTATTTGATAACCCAACATATGAACATCACAAATAAATTTCAAGTGTAATGGCATGGAAGTTTCTTCCATTGACTTGAATGAAGATGGTGCTTCACTTGAATTACCTTTGGAAAAAGTCACAACCTTATTCACTCTAGCTTAGATGCTTGAAAAACTCTTCATCCTAGGAACATATGCAATTGGATATTCATTTTTTAGAGAATGTTTTGTAGTGGATACTCCCTCTTCATGGTTCTTCATGTACTTAACAGATTCATAAAGAGTTGTGTTTGGCGCAGGAGTTAGAGGTTAGGATTCAAGGTGAAATGGAAACAAATTTGGAGACTCCTTGAGCCAAGATTATTCCCAAAAATAAATTGTATTGTGGTAACTACAAAAATTCAATAATTGATTACCACCAAAACTTCCTTTTTTTAATGATCCTTGTCTCTGTTGTTGACCATAGCTCAAGGAAATATGTCAAAGTGTACGAAGATATTTTATTGTCCGTGGTTTAAAGCATGGTGAAACATCAAAAGGTTGCACATGAAAGAGAATCTACGGAAGGAGAAAAAAGGATTTATTGAAAACCTCTAAAGACTTTCAAACAAATGAATGAGTAGACCTCTATACAAGAATGCACAACCTATACCTCAGTGAATGCCTAGAAAGTGTCTTAGAAAATTTTGAGAAAATGCAAATTCAAGAAATTTAAAATGTTTGACAAAACATTACCAAATAAATATCACCTCATGGCATGTTATCGAGCCATTAAGAGGGGTCTTTTTGATATTTCCTAAACCACTCAAATGTAATGCAACAGTCATCCTAGGCGCATCAAATGCAATAGGGATGGTGGTAGCATGAATATGGATGCCTCTGGCATCAAACAAGAGAAAAGGATAGACTAAAGTGAATGTCATGTATATACACCAAAACATATATGTGAAAAGAATTTAAGAAATTTCAAACAAATGCATTTGGTAGGTGTATTGTTAAGTGGCATAGCCTATGCCTAAAGTGTATCTCCTAAAAGTGGTGTAGAGACCAACACCAGAAAGAAACCAATGGGAAATCAAAGCACATGGGGCACGTTTTGAACAAGGAGCATGGCAGCCTCTCTAGAAGCCCATGCTAGCATTCACTATGAAATCTCGTACCAACCTAAAGGACACCAAAAGAAAATGCATGGGGTTGCACATGAAAAGATAACAAAAGCAATTCCCAAACCATTTGAGAAGGTCAAGAGGGCACCATTTTGTAGCCGTTGAAAAGGCATCAAAGATTTCTCGAATAAATACCATTTACAAGCAACCATGGCACATGAAAAGGGTCAATCTGATATTAAATGAAATAAGAATTTTGAAGGGTGCTGAGGCAGCCACCGTGAGCCATGGGACAACACCACAGGGATGCATGAGTTGGAGGTCAACAAATAAAATGAGTTTTTGAAAATCCTTAAATGAAAATCCAGAAAAACATGAAGGGGAACACCAAGACTGCCAGCACACCATCAAATGTGAAATGTTAAAAAGTGTTTTTTGAAACTTTCACAATAGCTACAAGGCATGGCTAGAGAAAGGAATAGATATCCATCAAAGGATTTGGAGGAAACCATAAATGGAGATGGCAGGCTAGAGAATATGGAGAATGCTACAGATTGATGCACAAAATGAGTGTGTAGAAAAGTCTTTAGAAAATCCAAGCAACTGCAAGTAATAGCCTGTGCTAGAGGAGGCTCGATGGTTTATTGATAGGAGGGATCCAAGGGCTTGAGATGGCTACAAGGTTGTTGCATATGTCTAATGTATGTGTTGAAAATGTTTGAGAGACTTTAAAGCACACACATTTTTGGAGAAGGCCAAGCCTAGCACATGGATATAATGCAAAGTTGTTAATGAAGCTTTTGAAGCTTTCACGAAAATGTAGAAAAAAGATCAAGCCGCCATGAATGCATGAGTTACAGAGTGCAGAATGTCGTGAACAAAGAAATTAGGGAAAAAGTATGAGAGAAAAGAAGTAGAATGAAATCCAACAATGGAGAGGAAGGAGATAGATGTATCCAAATCTTGGCCATTCCCCACCATCTCGCCCAAATTAAATGCTCACGAGTTATTTGTGTGGGGTTGATGAGATTGCTTCTCGTTGATTGTGGGCCCATAAAAAATTAAATGCATAGGTATAAGTTTTTAAAAGGACATGCATTTGTTTTTCAAAATAGTAAATTGCCAAATGGAATTATATTTTAGAGTGGGACCATTTGATTTTTAATTGCATAAGCATTTGATATTAAGTAAAAAATTTCAAGGTATGCCCCATGACAATTTAATAAAAGTATCGAGATACGAGTAAATCTCATTCCTTCACTGCTAGATCACAACTTCAAGGTGATTGTTCTTTAATTCTCGTGGGGTTAGTGAGAAGGCTGGACGTGGATAGGGTGGGCCTGAAGAAAGTCTTCAAAGCTTTGCCAAAAGCCTAGCGGTGGGCTAAAATATGAAGTCCCTGCATAAAAATGTTTTCACCATATGGAGGCTTGATATTTAATTTGTTAAAGTCCTCCCATGTTTTAAAAAGTGTGAGATAAAATATTAAATGAGGTGAATAGGGAAAAGATTGGCCCGAAATATTTTAAAGGCTTTGCATTATGTGCAATTATTTAATCGCAAAGGTGAAAAAATAAATGATGTGCCTGGGTATGGTAAGATGGAAATTCTTTAGTGGTGAAAACATAAGTAAAATGTTGTATATACTTGGGTAAGTATTCTCTACCCAATAAATCTTTTAAGGGTTTTCACTTTTAAAGTGAAATAAAAATAATGTGGATGAATATAGTGGGTTGGGTTAAATTTTTAAACCCCAAGTGAGGCTCAAACATTTGCACGTGAAGTGGCTTGGAGGATATATTTTAATTTTATGCTGGGCATATTTTAAAAGTGCAAAGGGGAATGTTTTACTTTGACAAAGTAAAATAATGTGCAAAATTATGAAAGGGCAGAAACAAAATTTTCACAAAAAACAAAGATATTTTCTAGCTGAATGAATATGATGGAATTCATCACATGGACATATGGGAAATTTTCTATTGCTCAACAACAGATTGCAAAGGAAGAATCAAAGGAAGAATTGGTTACAAAGAAGAAAGAGGAGAGAGGCTTTTCTTTTGTTGATCAACGGTGAAGAGGTTTCTAGATGGCATCTCCAGATCAGCTTTAGGGCTTCTTCTGGATCCTTCTCTTCTTATATTTCTTCTCTTTTCTTTTGATATTGTAAAAGAGGATTTTGAGGTTTTGAATTAGGTTGGGTAGATATAAATATTTAGTTTTTGAGTCATTCCTTGAGTCTGTAAGACTATTAATGCTGATTTCATGAGAAAATATCAACTAGTTTATGCAAGTAAATCATGAAAGTGTTTGCACATTCATGAATATCTTCAAATTGTCTCCAAATCTATATTTTTTTCAGTCATTTAAATTCAATAATACCAAATATCTTTGAGTTTGGCATCTCAATTTCATGAGATTGTTTTATCTGTTTGTGGATCTATTTCAAAGAAATGGTTAAATACTTTGAACAGATGATTGTGATTGAAGTGTGCAGGTTGGATTTGGTAAGAAGAATTTGATTGATAATAGGAGTGGGATTGTAAGTGTAAGACACTAACAGTTCATGCAAGGCATTACAAATTTTAAATCCACTGGTTGAGTTTAATTTGCTGATGAACTCATCTTATGTGTTTGACTACGTGACCCAGAATTAGGCATTGATTTATCTTGTATCTTAGTGCATCTCATAATTTTTTTATAAATTCAAAATTATTTAAATTAAATCCCTATTGTTGGTTATCTTTTGTTGTCCTGCTTCCCAATTGCTGAGTTAGTATTGATTATACCAAGAGTTTACCTAGATTTGAGGTTTTCAATGCTTTCCTTGGTGTCTTTTCATTGGGATTTATCTGCTATAAAAAGAAATGTGAATGTGTATGGTTGAATTAAGATTTAGACATTGTGTAGGTTGACCCACATTGGTCTTGCAAAGCCAGAAGTGTAGAAGATCTGTCTTTGGCTGAATCTTTTCAGTTGGCCAAATCCCCTCTGAGTCATAGCATAAGACATTGGCTAAGTCTTTAGGATTCATTGGTCTAGTTCAATTTGGAGAAGCAACACTACCTTGGGATTGGCCAACCTCTATTTTTGTTGAATTGGATTTGCTCCTTTGACTAGGTTGATGGTGTGATGGATTATACTAGGTTCATAACATTTTAGATCATCATAAGTCCAAGCCACCACTTTGTCATATCTAGCACATAAATACTTCAACCACTTCTTATCACTTTGTGGAACATCCTTTCCCACTATAAGATTCCAACTGCCCCCAACATGGAGGTTAGAATAGTCCCCTTTATTTGCCACAAATATTTGCTTACTATTTTTTGCGTCATCACAATCAAAAAAATTTTTACAGGGTGATTAACCCTTTTGGAAGCTTATTTCCTTTTAGTTGGATGATCTGATTCTCATAGGCCTCTTCAATCCTTGGTTGTAGATGATCCATAAATTCACTCGATTATGGAATGAATGTGGAAATCATAGCATCGCTCTCAAAAACTTGCTATTTCTAGTCATTTTCAATAATAGCAAGTCATACCATAACCTATATTACATTTTGGTTTACCATTAGATTAGACAGTGGCTCAAATTGAGAGATGATTAAAGCATCCTATCTACCATAGCATTTTGTGACCTCAAAACCACTTGGATATTGAAAGAATTGAATTCCTCAATTAGGTCTTATACTCTGTGCCAGTAAGATTGCATTCACACATTTTTTGCACTTGATTATCCTCTTATTTTTTTGACATCTAGCTCCAGATATCTAAACACTTGAAGTTTTTTAATGCCTATGTTCTTTGCCATATTTAAACCATGGATCAAGCCCTCATATTCTTCCTCATTATTTATGCACAAAAATTAGAATCAGAAAGCACCGAGAGTCTCCATTTCGATAGGGGATACCAAGCAAATACCTACTCCTGAGCCAACCTTGCATCTCGCACCATTGAAGTGTAACATCCATAAGCCTTGTTCATGGTCCAAGCCCTCTTTTTGAGCCTTTTTTGTTTTGGTCACATTCAAGATGACCTAGTCTTCATCAAGATTATATATGTTCCCAAACTAGTAGCATAGAAGTTACCGAATATTTCTTCCTCAATGCTCCAATCACAGATCACTTCTTCATCCTCTAACATTTCCACACAATACATCTCATTCTTAGAAATGGATGTATGTGTGGATTCAAAACTCATTACATCATCTTCTACAATATGTTCAACATGTAGTAGTTCTGATAGTATCTTGGTTTTTGCATTGTGCTTAGTCCTTAGTATCAAATGAGACCAATAGAGAGATGAGTACCCTCTAATTTTAGTGGTGAAGTGCCTAGATAAACACATTTTGAATATGGGAGGAATGTCGATCACGATCACCTCTTGGGTGATTGTTAAGCTAGGGCATGAATACAAGGTCAATGGAGGTATTTTGATTAAGCCTATAGCCTGGACCTTTTTCCCATCTAGCTGCATAATTCCCTTATCAAGGGACTCATATTCTAAATTCAGATAATATACCACTAGCTTTGGCATGATTGTGCTACTAGTACCTAAATCTATCATGGAATTGTGCAATAATTTATCCCCCACGATGAGGGTTAAGAAAAAGGGAGTGGGATTTAGTTTACATAACTCATTACTAGCTAACATTTCCTTAACATTCACAAATGTTACCAAACCTAAAGTTTGAGGCTCTTGTAATGGCCTTTTTCCTTTTTCTTGGTTATGCGTCAAGGCTAGGATTGGTTGTGGAGTTGGCTTATCTTTTTCCAAATCATCCTATAGTAAATACTTATACTTTGAAATAGATAGAATGTCCTAGAAAGACATGTTGGCATGATCTTTCTTTAGTTGTTGGACAACGTTGAGTGATCCATTTGGTGGTACCTTTGGTTTGAAAGGGGGTGCCTCCTTTGGCCTCTTAAATGTCTGATTTATTACAAGCAGACTAACAACCTTGTCTATGGATTTTTGTTGTACTTTAGATTGTTGCATTGGTTTTTGTTGTGTTTGTGGCATAAACTACCCCATAAATGTTCACTTTGAGCAGGCATTGTAGTCTAACTCAACATGTTTGGCTCCTGTTGTTGGGGACTTAGTTTGCAAATACTGCACCTTCTCTCTCCAACCAAGAAAAGAGTGATTGGTCAGGGGATATTTTTGTCTCATGTTCTAAGGAAATTCCCTGCATTAGGTGCTCAGTCTAGCATTTTCAATCTAGAAGACTGATATGCACAAGCTCCCACATACGAAGAGATGCCTTGACTTCTATTCTCTACTATTTTTTGCAATATATTAACTCTTGGACAATTTTGGGGCATGTGGGTTTCATTGCAAGGAAAAAACCAAGCATTTGCATCTTCTGCTAGGTTATTTTGACCTAAGACTAATTCTTTGTTGGAGCTAGGCTTCATCATTTGCATTGGCATATGAAATGGTACCATGTGGATCGAGGGTTGTGACTATCCATATTTACCCCATACCTCCTTGGTATTGATTATGCTAGAAGGGTGGATTATCTCCCTGATAACCCTAACAAGGATGCTTTAGAGGCATTGCTTATTGCCACCTTAAATTGACAATTTCATTCAAGAAATTTCACAATAGATTCTTTATGTCATTCATCTCTACTGCTAGCAAGGAAGAGCCTGAAGTGCTTGCTTGTGTATTAGGATACACATACATTGATGGAGGAGGTGTGGAATATGTACTAGAAGTGACCTCTTCATGTGGCTAAGTAGATATTTCTACAAACATCAACATCAATAGCCTAGGTGGGAGTTTTCTAGCATCTATCAATCTATTTTTTGCTCTCACTACTATGCCATATGCATCTAGTAGAGTGTCACCTTTGAGTGACTGTATCATAACCACAATTTCTAAATTAAAATCCTTCAAGTATAACATGAATTCCATGGTTGTTGAAGGCCTAGCAATTATGGGAATCCTCTACCATATCTTATGAAACCTAGTGTTAAAATCTGTAATAGCCTCTTGAGGTGCTCTCTTGATTGTTATCAACTGTTGTAGTAAAGTTGATTGATCTCCCTTTTCTAAAATACGTTCAAAGATTTTATCTCTGAGTTTTTCCCAAGTATGGATGGAATTAGAAGTTAGGGACCAATACCAATCTTGGCCCTTGCCCTTGAAAGATGTGGCCAATAATCTTAGGGCCACATTCTGATCCATGATGTAATGAACTATGCAAACATCAACAACATCTTGAAGATGTTTTGATGGTGTCTTCATGTCCTCTCCAATAAATTTTGGGACAACTTTAAGAGCATTGGTATGGAGAGGTGGCCATGCATCTGGAGGAGTAGGAGGGATGAGGGTGATCCCACAATAGTGGTTTACATTTTTTGGCCAAACTGGACACTGAAATTATTATTTTTAACTAAATCTTCACTTTTAGGCACCTATAGCGGCTAAACCATGAGGAATTTGAAGATGATGAAAACTAGAGTTTCATGACATTTTTTCTATAGATTCTAAATATATTTTTTGCAAAATTTTTGGAATCATATTGCACTTATTTTTCCATCTCCCTCAAAAACTAGTTTTTTTCAGAAAACAACATTTTAAAAAAGTGACGCTCACCGTATAATGCATAACTTCTTTTCCATGAAGGATTAAATTCTAATTCTTTAGAATTTAGATTTGTAACTTTGATATCTAGTGCTTCCACTTTGTTAGATAGTTTTTATTGAATATTTTTTTCTTTAATCAAATTTTTAATTCAAACCAATTATAATTTAGACATAGCGACTGTATAACGTGTAACTTTTTTTGTATGTATCGAAACTTTTTTTTTTCTTTGTTGGATCAAGGACTGAAACATCTAGTGCACTAATACTTTAATTTTATTTTTTTAATAATCTTCTATTTTTCCACATGTGCAAAACAAAGAGCTTGATTCTCAGTGAAAAACCTACATTCATGAGAAATAAAAAATAAATATAATAATAAAATTAAATTTATTTAAAATTATACTTTTTGGGAAGCTTATAATAAGGACTACATACTTACAAAAAATAAAGTTTATATGAATTCATTTGATCCCCCAAAAGGTAAATCAAAAGTGGTTTTTTATCAGCATTTTGATAGGTGTAAAGGAGACTCCGTTATAGGTATGGTTTAAAACTAGCAGGGTTCTATTCAAGGGGGTTTGATTTAAGGTAGTTTGATCAATCCCTCTTCAATTGGAATTATTTTAATGGAACCTTTTAAGGCTTAAATCATTATATTTTCTAAAAATATGTGATTTCAACAAAAATCATTTCCTCCTAGAAATTGTAAACCAGCTTTGTGGGATCACCCATGAGTGGACTACCATTGTTCCAAGACAAAGTTTCTTTGTGCTTGATGGGCCAAAGAGAACAAACTTATGTGTGTCAAAAAAATAGGTATTCTAATTTGAAATAATTTTTCAAATGGTGGAGTGGATAGACCTCTAGATGTAATACTTGTGATCCTAACTCTACTTCTTCTAACATGTGATAAAGAACTTGTAGTGTTTCTTTTCCTAGGAGAAAAATATGGTAACTCAAAGTATCAAAAATTACCTCTGGAGGATGCTCTGGTTTGGATCTTGGGCATGAATGAGTAGGTTCAATCTATAGGGTAACCATTTATTTGATTTGAGTGCCTCTTCAAGGTGTTATAAAGTAAAAACTTGGGTCCCATCGAGTGTTCTAGAGAAAGAATTGTTGATCATGAAAGCATATGCTTCTCAGAATAGTATTATGGGAAATTCAATGGATGAGGGACATATTGTGCTCCACTAAATGACCTCTAGGATTTTAGAAGTTATCTCTTCATTCTTGGTTTGGGGAAAAGGGAAGAAGGAATGCATAAATTAAGACTATCTAAGGCGATACACTAAAAGCTTTTACAACATTTTAAAGCTTCCTAGATTGGAGCATCAACTCTAAAATAATGAACACATAGTGCTACAAACCCTTCATTTTTTAGAAGAGAACAAACTACTAAGGCTTATATAAGCACAAAGAAAACATTCAAATCCTCTCATGGGAAGCACCCACTAAGGTTTGGTAGAGGATGATACACCCAAAGAAGAATAGTTACTAATGCTTCAAATCCTTTACAAATATCATTTTACTCATTAGCATAGTGTTAAACTCGACATAAAATTTTGTAGAAAATGAAAGAGTGTAAAACATGATCCAATTGACTATAAATTTATGTTAAATCTCACAAAAGATAAAAACCAAAAATGATCAATTATCAAGATCATGTCCAAACATAGATGACACATAGCACAAATTTAATAAAAGCAGAGAGTAAAATGCACAATAAAGGCCAAACATGCAAGATTCCTCAAATAATTCACTCACCTAAGGGTTGAAAGTCGATTTTAACTTGAGGGATCTCATTTCCTAAATGAAATCGAAGAATAGGTAGGTTCATTCACCCTATTTTTCCATTTCTATTTATAGTAAGTTTGGTGGAATAGTCCAAATTTTGTATAAAACCCTAGGTGTAGTGAACCCTACCACATTTTTCTATGTTTTAGGCTTGATACATCTCACCAAGTTTCTTCCATAGTTTATGTGTAGAGGGCTCTTCATGGACATTAATTAAAATATAGTTTTCCAAGCATAGTTTGATTAGACCCTTGGATTTATGGTCCATAACATCATATTGAGCAACCAAAGTAAGATTTGTAGGAATTGAAACTTTATCATCAACATCCCACCAATCTCGATCTATCAACAGATCCTTCATCTTCAGCTTCCACATCTCAAAATTATTTCCAAAACAATTATCCACCTCTATTCTCCATGATGAACTTTCCATCTAAAAATTCCTGAAACAAGATCACAAAGTATCTTCTACACAAGCTCCGACTCAAATTTGAATTAGTTCAAAAAACCCAACAACCCACAACTAAAACCAAAGGTTATTAGGCTCTAATGCCACTTGTAAGGAAGTTAAGGTAGGATAACAACTTCCTACACTAACCTTGAGAGGATAATAATGCAAAAATTTATAGATCTTTAATATTTACAAAAACATAAACATAAACATAAATATCATGAATATCACAACATACTGATTTACATGGGGAAAACCATTTCAAGAGAAAAACCCCACACTCTAAAAGCCACCCAATAAATTATTTAGAAATCATAAAGTACAATATACATGCAGAGAGAGCTTCTCATAGGAGTATCACCACTAGAGATATAGAGACAACATGACCGCTATCAGACTCTCAGAATACATCACCATCTATAATTGTAGTACAACACCCTCATAAAATAGGGTTACCTTCTAGGGCAAGATAGGAAAACAAAATATCCACCATTGGATCTAAAACCTAATAATTAATGGTCTATATTTACAATATATCATTTATTTAATGTATGTCATCCATTTAGGAGTTTATTGAAAAAGTTAACAAAAAATTGTTTACACGCATACCACTCCTCCCCTCCACCCATACTCTCATTGTATATTACACTTATCGATGTAACTAGGAAATATATATGTACATTTATATATATTCTATCAACAATAAAACTTATATAATTACAAGGTTGAGACACAATTTACCCATTTTATCCTTTTAGGATTGATAGAGATCCCCTCTTTAGAGACCACAAAACCAAGTAGCTTGACTTGTGGAACTCTAAATACACATTTTTGGGGATTTAAGGAAATCTAAAACTCTTGGCATCTCTGGAAGACCTTTTCTAAATGATCAAAATGATCATTATTGGATTTAGAAAAAAATAATCAAGTGATCTAGATAAATAAGGATGATCCTACTGATCGAATCCTTAAATGTGATGTTCATCATGTGCTGGAAGGTGGCCCCTACATTAGATAGGCCAAACAACATATTTTCATAGGAAAATGTTCCCCACTTAGTGGTGAATGTTTTCTTGTGTTGGTCTTCATCCTTAACATTGACTTGATTGTAGCCCAAAAAACCATCAAGTAGAGAGAACATCTCTGATCCGACCACAATTTTGTAGGATTTGTTCCATTGATGGTAGAGGATGATGATGCTTTATGGATTCTTTATTTAAATCCATAAAATCTACATAGGGCAAAATGTAGCCATTCTTCTTTTGAACTCGTACTAGGTTGGACACCCAAGTGGAATGCATGAATGGGTAGATGATTCTAGACCCAATCAGACTCTTTAATTCTTGTCCCATAAGGGATTCTACCTGTTGGCACTATCAAATTTTTGAAAATTTGAAGTGCCCATTTCAAAAAAATTGTCTCTGCACTTTCATAAGTGCACCTAACAAATCTTCCTAAATGACCTACTTTGGAGGTTCATAATTTGATGCTTGTTCATTTTGGTACAAAACCCATTTGCACGCACACTCATGTGTCCTATGTAAGTGTACATGTCAATTTCAGCTTCCTATGATGAGTTTTGTCAAGGTTTCAAAAAACAAAGTTGGAGGGTTTTGTCACTTTTCTGTTGTTTGCAAACTTTCAGTTTTGCAAAGTAGCTTCCCGTTTGAACCTGTATTTTGCAACCATATGATCATAAAGAGAAAAAAAATGTTGTTCTGCATTCTCCATACCAAGATGAGCTCACATGTTAGTTTTCAGAGCCTCACAAGTTGATTTTATATTTTTAACAGATCAAAACCAAATTAAATTTCTTCAGTTTTGCATCTGCATTTCTAGAAACCTTTCTGAGAGGTCAACTTTGACCTTCAATATCTTTTGATGGGAAATGATTCAATAAAATCCCTCTTTCACATATTTTCACTGCACCAAAATGAGCTAGTCTTTCTAGTGGAAGCTCGCCAAGAGTTGATTTGATATTTTTTCAATGAGGTGATTTGATTGGTTTTAATTGGCTTTTAAACAAGCACAGTTGCAAAAAGTATTTGTAGGAGATTTTGACGATTAATATCTTTCACCTCATGACTCCTTTTTATGAGTCATTTGTTGCATTCAATTCTTTGGACTAGTGTCTACTAGCATGCAAGTTTTTATTGCTCCAGGAAGTCATTTGCTTAGTTTTCAAAGGCGATTCCAGAGCTTACCTGGCCAATTTGCACATTTTGCAAATATGTCAGAAAGTGAGTTTTAATGGCAACCCAGTTCCTGTTTTCACTTTGAATGCACTCAGAATTAGTTTCTAATCAATTTGAGCATGAAATTTGTTTAAAAGAGAAAAAAAGGTTTAGTCGGGCCACATGGGTCTGACATGCTTTGCACAGATAGAGTTGTAGGTGTTGCATTGGTAAAGGGAGGACATAATTCTTGGAGACCATCAAGGCCACTACAAACATAAGGTATATACTACTAGAATTTCCTTAGGATCATCATGCTATGTTGCCCCAAGATTTATGCAATGTGACAGTGTTCATTACTCTTATGGTGTTGTTGGTATTTGATACCCCAACATATGAACATCACAAATAAATTTCTAGTGTTTTTGGCATGGAAGTTTCTTCCATTGACTGAAATGAAGATGGTGCTACACTTGAATTTCCTTTGGACAATCTCACAGCCTTATTCACTCTTTCTTAGTTTCTTGAACAACTCTTCATCTCGGGCACATATGCAATTGGATATTCATTTTTTGGAGCATGTTTTGTAGTGGATACTCCCTCTTCATGGTTCTTCATGTACTTAACAAATTCATAAAGAGCAGTGTTTTGCATAGGAGGTAGAGGTTAGGATTCAAGGTGAAATGGAAACAAAGTTGGAGACTCCTTCAGCCAAGCTTATTGCCAAAAATAAATTGTATTGTAGTAACTACAAAACTTCAATAATCAATTACCACCAAAAATACCTTTTTGTTTTTATGATCCTTGTCTCAGCTGTTGACAATAGCTCAAGGAAATATGTCAAAGTGTATGAATAGATTTTATTCTTCGTGGTTTAAAGAATGGTGAAACATCAAAGGGTTGCGCATGAAAGAGAATCTGTGGTAGGAGAAGAAAGGATTTATTGAAAACCTCTAAAGACTTTCAAACAAATGAATGATTAGACCTCTATACAAGAATACACAACCTATACCTCAATGAATGCGTGGAAAGTGTCTTAGAAACTTTTGAGAAAATGAAAATTCAAGAAATGTAAAATGTTTGACAAAACATTACCAAATAAATGTCACCTCATGGAATGTTATCGAGCCACTAAGAGGGGTCTTTTTGATATTTCCTAAACCATTCAAATGTAATGCAATAGTCATACTAGGTGCAAAAAATGCAATAGGGATGGTGGCAACATAAATATGGAGGCCTCTCACAGTGAACAAGAGCAGAGGATAGACTAAAGTGAATGTCACGCGTATATACACCAAAACAGATATGTGAAAAGACTTTAAGAACTTTCAAACAAATGCATTTGGTAGGTATATTGTTAAGTGGCTCAACCTATGCCTAAAGTGTATCTCCTAAAAGGGGTGTAGAGACAAACAACAAAAAGAAACCAATGGGCAATCAATGCGGATGGGGCACATTTTGAACAAGGAGCAGGGCAGCCTCTCCATAAGCCCATGCCAACATTCACTATGAAAGCTTGTACCAACCTAAAGAAGGATGCCAAAAGAAAGTGCATGGGGATCTTCATGAAAAGATAACAGAAGCAGTTCCCAAACCATTTGAGAAGGTCAAGAAAACACCATTTTGCAGTTGTTGAAAAGGCATTCGAGATTTCTTGAATAAATACCATTTACAAGCAACCATGGTGCATGAAAAGGGTTGATCTGATATTAAATGAAATAAGAATTGTGAAGGGCACTAAGGCAGCCATCGTGAGCCATGGGAGAACACCATAGGGATGCATGAGTTGGAGGTCAACAAATAAAATGAGTTTGTTGAAAATCCTTAAATGCAAATCCAGAAAAACATGAAGGGGAACGCCAAGACTGCTAGGACACCATCAAATGTGAAATGTTAAAAAGTGTTTTTTGAAAATTTCACAATAGCTATAGGGCACGGCTATAGAAAGGAATAGATATCCATCAAATAATTTAGAGGAAACCATAAATGGAGATGGCACACTGGAGAAGATGGAGAATGCTAGAGATTGAATGAAAAAAATAAGTGTGTAGAAAAGTCTTCAGAAACTCCAAGCAACTTCAAGTAACAGCCTATGCTAGAGGAGGCTCGATGGTTTATTGATATGAGGGATCTAAGGGCTCGAGTTGGTTGAAAGGTTACTGCATATGTATAATGTATGTGTTGAAAATGTTTGAGAGACTTTAAAGCACATGCATTTGGGAGAAGGTCACACCTGGCACATGGGTATAATGTAGAGTTCTTGATGAAGCTTTTGAAGCTTTCAAGCAAATGCAAAACAAAGATCAAGCCACCATGAATGCATGAGTTATAGAGAGCAGAATGTCGTGAACAAAGAAATTAGGGAAAAAGTATGAGAGCAAAGAAGCAGAATGAAATCCAATGGTGGAGAGGAGGGAGATAGATGCAGCCAAATCTTGTTCGTTCCCTACCATCTCACCCGAATTAAATGCTCATGAGTTATTTGCACGGGGTTGGAAAGATTACTTCTCATTGAGTGTGGGCCCATAAAAAATTAAATGCACAAGTATAATTTTTTCAAAGGGCTTGCATTTGTTTTTTAAAATAGTAAATTTCCCGATGGAATTATATTTTAGAGTGGGCCCATCTAATTTTTAATGGCATAAGCATTTGATATTAAGTAAAAACTTTCAAGGTATGCCCCATGACAATTTAATAAAAGTATTGAGATGTAGGTAAATCTCATTCCTTCCCCACCAAATCACAACTTCAAGGTGCTTGTTCTTTAATTCTCATGGGGTTAGCGAGAAGGCTATACTTGGATAGGGTGGGCTCCGAGAAAGTCTTCAAATCTTTTCCAAAAGCGTAGCGGTGGGTTAAAATGTGATGTTTGTGCATAAAAATGTTTTCATCGTATGGAGGCTTGATATTTAATTTGTTAAAGTCCTCCCAAGTTTCAAAAAGTGTGAGATAAAATATTAAATGGGGTGAATAGGGAAAATATTGGCCTAACATATTTTAAAGGCTTTGCACTGTGCAATTACTTAATTGCAAAGGTGAAAAAATAAATGATGTGCCTAGGTATGGTAAGATGAAAATTATTTAGTGGTGAAAACATAAGTAAAATTTTGTATATACCTGGGTAAGTATTCTCTGCCCACTAAATCTTTTAAGTGTTTTCACTTTTAAAGTGAAATAAAAATATTGTGGATGAGTATAGTGGGTTGGGTTAAATTTTTAAACCCCAAGTGAGGCTCAAACATTTGCACGTGAAGTGGCTTGGAGGATATATTTTAATTTTATGTTGGGAATATTTTAAAAGTGCAAAGGGGAATGTTTTAATTTGACAAAGTAAAATAATGTGCAGCATTATGAAAGAGCAGAAACAAAAATTTTCACAAAAAACAAAGATATTTTCTAGCTGAATGAATATGATGGAATTCATCACATGGACATATGGGAAATTTTTCTATTGCTCAACAAAAAATTGCAAAGGTAGAATCAAAGGAAGAATTGGTTACAAAGGAGAAAGAGGAGAGAGTCTTTTCTTTTGTTGATCAACAGTGAAGAGGTTTCTAGATAGAATCTTTGGATCAGCTTTAGGGCTTCTTCTGGATCCTTCTCTTCTTCTATTTCTTCTCTTTTCTTCTAATATTGTAAAAGAGGATTCTGAGGTTTTGAAATAGGCTGGGTATATATAAATTGTTAGTTCTGAGTCATTCCTTGAGTCTATAAGACTATTAATGCTGATTTCATGATCAAATATTAGCTAGTTTATGCAAGTAAATCATGAAAGTGTTTGCACATTCATGAATATCTTCAAATTTTCTCCATATCTATATATTTTGTCATTTAAATTCAATAATACCAAATATTTTTGAGTTTGGCATCTCAATTTCATGAGATTGTTTTATCTGTTTGTGGGTCTATTTCAAAGAAATGGGTAAATACTTTGAACAAATGATTGTGATTGAAGTGTACAGGTTGGATTTGGTAAGCATAATTTGATTGATAATAGGATTGGGATTGTTGGTGTAAGACACTAACAGTTGATGCAAGGAATTAACAATTTTAAATCCATTGGTTGAGTTTAATTTGCTGATAAATTCATCTTATGTGTTTGACTTTGTGACCCAGAATTAGGCACTGATTTATCTTGCAGTTTAGTGCATCTTAGAAACATTTTATAAATTAAAAATCATTTTTAAATCCCTATTGTTGGTTATGGTTTGGTGTTGTACTGCTTCCCAGTTGCTAAGTTAGTATTGATTATACCAAGAGTTTAGCCAGATTTGAGGTTGTCAATGCTTTCCTTGGTGTCTTTTCATTGGGATTTATCTACTATAGAAAGCAATGTCAATGTGTATGGTTGAATTAAGTTTTAGACATTGTGTAGGTTGACCCACCTTGGTCTTGTAGAGCCAAAAGTGTAGAAGATCTCAATCTTTGATTGAATCTTGTCATTTGGCCAAATCCCCTCTGAGTCTGAGCATAAGACATTGGCTAAGTCTTTAGGATTCATTGGTTTGGTTCAATTTGGAGAACCAAAAAAATTGTGACTCTGTTGGGGAGAAACTGAAATCTCCAAGTGCAGAATGCTTAACTATAGACTCATAATATTTTTTTCCATTATGAATTTGTTCAAATATTGAAGGATCTCAAGCCTGGAGAAAGATTTGTTGTAGTGAACCTAAATATTTCAAGATTTGTGGTGCTCTATTGGTGAAAGGAACTCATAAATAAATTTACAAGTGAAAGAACTTCATGTTGTTTGAAGTTCAGTCCTATAAGAAGAGAGGTGGTGACTTTTTCAAAAGAACCTATTGAAGATTTGAAGAAAAGTTCTAGATCTACAAATTTCTAGAACAATTTACAACAGTTGCAATGTTCCAGGTATTCTTCACATATTTGAAAGTCTTATAAATTTGTTTTGGTTCCCTATTAAATGATTAACACTAAAAAAGGGAAATGATTGTAATATTAAGTTTGCACACTTCTATTTTTTGGATCTGTTGAATGTAATTGTAGTTCCATTGAAATATTTTTGTCTAGTGCTCAAATATTTTATTATATGGATGGTTAGAATGCATTTTTGTATCTTAGGGGTTTCCATCCATTTGTATTGTCATATGATTCAAGCCCGGGTCACTAGCATGTCAGTAATTGTCATTGTAATTCTTCATTGGGTCATGGTTAAAATTATGCACAACTAGTGAGTCCTGATTTGAAAGAATACCCATGGATCATCAAGGTAAAGTAGCCATACCAGTGAACACTTTGATTCGACTTGTCAAGAAATGTCAAAAGTATAATAATCTTCAAGCATCTAATACCCCAAAGTGCAAGAACCCAAGAGTTAATAAGCCTAGGTTTAGTCTAGAATGGAATGATATATTTGAAAGAAGGATTAAAGAGATGGATGAAAGACACCAGTTATTTCAACATGCTCGGTTAAGAGACAATCATACGGTATCTACTTGCCAAGTTAGTGCACCTTTTGTGAATTCCTGTGATCCACTATATGCTCAATTAGATTTGTCATGGGTTGATTACAAAACTCAAAGTATGTCAGGTCAAGTTTACAAGGAGATGCCTAGATTTGATGGATACAATATTTGTGAAGGAGATGCACATGTCAAAAGTTTTTCCAGCTTCATGGAGAAACATTAATTTGAATATTAGGATATGTGGATGAGATTTTTTGTCAGATCCCTTGAAGCAAAAGCTCAGGATTGGTATCTGAGTTTTCCTGAGAAGTCATTTCCTTGCTGGGATAAATTAGTGAATGCTTATAGGGAAGAGTTTGCAAGAGATCCCTTTGACCTTGTCATGAGGTTAAAGTAGATTAAAAAGTAAGATGAAGAGTCAAGCATTGATTTTAGTCATAGATTTGTTGTTGCTTTGTCAAAAATCCAAAAGAATTTCAGACCTAGTACCCCACATTGTATTCATATGTACTTTGAAGCCTTTGAAGAAGGGTCTAGTGCATTGTTAAAAGGTTTTGAAATACTGAGTATGCAGATGGCTTACATAGTCTTGGATAGTTTGGAGAAATGAAGGAATGAATATGTGCAAAATATGTTGTCTTCACTTTTGGGTAAGCATGCTAATGAAATCAGAAATTATGTGAATGCAAATGATCAGAAATTTTTAGACAAGTGCATACTTGAGAAGATTGAAGAAAAAAATGATGCATCATCAGATGATGAGGAAGTTGTTGATGAACAACTTACATAAGAATTATACCCAACTAAAAATCAGAAACTGAGTCTCCCGAGTGAAGAACATGATGAAGAATATGAATTGGACTTACTCTTTGAAGAAGAGATATGCAATCAACAATGTGATGATACAGTTGATCAAGTCAATCCTGCATGTGATGAATGTTGTCTTGATGCAAGTCTCCATGATGAGACAATGGAATTTTCTGATTTAAGAAATGCTCTTGAGGATGCCAGTTTATCAGCTGCAAGTGACAGAGTATGTGATGAATTTCAGTTTGAAAGATCAACTACAAGTAGTTGTAATGAGTAAACTGTTGATGGTTTTTTAGTTTGATAGAGAAGATGTTTATGTCTACCCTCAAGAGGATGAAAATGGCAAGCTCAATGAAGACACCCAACTCAATGTTGAGATGAAATATGATGCAGATTGTTGTTATGACAGCCCAAAAGTGAGTAAGAATAAAGAAATAGGCATCCTATTCTTTGTGACAGGTTGTGATCATTAATGTGACAATGTTGTTAGCAATTTAGTCTCTTATGATTGGGGAGATCCAGTTTATGATCATCCCATTGAGTTCTTAGATTTTGAGGATGAAGACATCATGGGATACCCTAATTTGCAATTTGATAATGTATCCAATCTGACTGAAAGTCAAGAAGAGGAAGTGGTTGAGAGGATAGATCAGAGCAATGATCTACTAAGTTGTGAACAAATTTTGGATCTGTTGACCACATAATATTAGAAATGTGCACATAAAAATGATCCTCAGTTCTTGTGTGCAGATCCTATTGTCTTTGACAGTGATGATGATCTTCAATCTGCAAGGTATGATGCACATGTCTCTAACCTTCTTTCCAATTATGAACCAACTGAAGATGATGATAATGTGAATGAAGACAAGTAACCATTTGATGGCAATGATGCATTGTATGATGAGTATGACAGTGTACATGTTGTTGCAAACTCAAAAATCTATTTTGATGAGTTTGAAGCAGTAGATGACCATGAGGATTGCATATCTAATGAGCTAAGTTTTGAATATTGTAATGCAGATTTAAACAAGCTTTTGTTTGTTGACTTGAATGAGCCTAGTCATGAGTCTTTGAATGTGAATGAAAGTGTTGATTTCAATGAGAAATTAGATTGTGCTTCTGAACCAAAATTGCTTGTTGTTGAGTAAGCTTGTGATATTGAAGATGTTGATATGTTGTGTTTAGAGGATGATAGTATAACTATAGATGATGATGAGTCAGAAATTTCTAATGACTCTTTGTACCAACATAATGAAGAATAGCTAGAAAGTGTGCCAATGCATGAGTGTATTTCTTTGCATATACTTGGACATAGTTTGCATGATGAGCCAGATCTTCTGGTAAGTTCTTGTGATGGTTCAAATTTTGACATGCAAACTAGTAATCAGATTGAGCCCAATAATTCTAGCCACAAGGAAAAATATGAGTGCTGCTTTTGTCAGCTGGAAGGAGTTTTCATAGAATGTGGTAATGTGTGGAACATTGAAGCAAGTTATTTTCAGCTTGAGAGTGATTTATATCATGAATATGAATAGTTTTTGCCACATGATAATCAACATTTTGAGAGTATGTCTGACTTTAAAATGCATAGTGATTGTGAACATGTTGATAATGTTTTGTATGATGGCCTATTAAGAGGTACTAGCATGTTTAATCAGGAAAATGACTATGATTAGGTTGTTCTTTCATATGGTCTTACTCACCATTTTCAAATATTTCCACTTGGTACTAAATCAGAAAATGAAGAGAGTGGAAATGATGAAACCTATTTGATTTGGCTTCCATGTAACAAAGCCAAACAAAGAGCAAGTTTCCATTTGCATGAAGGCAACCTGATAATTTTGTTTGTAGAGGTGCATTCACTAGTGTTGTTATGGTTTGACAGAGGCAAGCATGAGTTGAGGTAGATCAGCTCTTTTTACAAAATTGTGTTTGACAGAGGTAAATTTTGACTCCCCTTTTTCATTTGGTCACCTGGAGTCATCAGATGAAGTTGAAAAAGAGGGTTGAATATAGGAACAGTTTGAAGACTACCTAATGGACTCAGTTCTTGGTCTACTCCCCAAAGATATGGAATCTTGCTATGCCCATAGGGGGAATACATCCCCAGTTGAAACCACTATTGGCACTCTCAAATTTTCAGAAATTTGAAGTGCCCATTTCAAAAAATCTGCCTTTGCACTTTCAGAAGTGCACCTGACAAATCTGCCTAAATGACCTACTTTGGAGGGTCATAATTTGATGCATGTTTATTTTGGTGCAAAACCCATTTGCAAGCACACTCATGTGTACTATGTGAGTGTACATGTCAATTTTCAGCTTCCTATGATGAGTTTTGTTAGGGTTTCAAAAAGAAAAGTTAGAGGGTGTTGCATTGGTAAAGGGAGGACATAATGCTTGGAGAGCATCAAGGCCATTGCAAACATAAGGTATATACTATAGGAATTTTCTTAGGATCATCACGCTATGTTGCCCCAAGATTTATGCAATGTGATAGTGTTCATTACTCTTATGGTGTTGTTGGTATTTGATAACCCAACATATGAACATCACAAATAAATTTCAAGTGTAATGGCATGGAAGTTTCTTCCATTGACTTGAATGAAGATGGTGCTTCACTTGAATTACCTTTGGAAAAAGTCACAACCTTATTCACTCTAGCTTAGATGCTTGAAAAACTCTTCATCCTAGGAACATATGCAATTGGATATTCATTTTTTAGAGAATGTTTTGTAGTGGATACTCCCTCTTCATGGTTCTTCATGTACTTAACAGATTCATAAAGAGTTGTGTTTGGCGCAGGAGTTAGAGGTTAGGATTCAAGGTGAAATGGAAACAAATTTGGAGACTCCTTGAGCCAAGATTATTCCCAAAAATAAATTGTATTGTGGTAACTACAAAAATTCAATAATTGATTACCACCAAAACTTCCTTTTTTTAATGATCCTTGTCTCTGTTGTTGACCATAGCTCAAGGAAATATGTCAAAGTGTACGAAGATATTTTATTGTCCGTGGTTTAAAGCATGGTGAAACATCAAAAGGTTGCACATGAAAGAGAATCTACGGAAGGAGAAAAAAGGATTTATTGAAAACCTCTAAAGACTTTCAAACAAATGAATGAGTAGACCTCTATACAAGAATGCACAACCTATACCTCAGTGAATGCCTAGAAAGTGTCTTAGAAAATTTTGAGAAAATGCAAATTCAAGAAATTTAAAATGTTTGACAAAACATTACCAAATAAATATCACCTCATGGCATGTTATCGAGCCATTAAGAGGGGTCTTTTTGATATTTCCTAAACCACTCAAATGTAATGCAACAGTCATCCTAGGCGCATCAAATGCAATAGGGATGGTGGTAGCATGAATATGGATGCCTCTGGCATCAAACAAGAGAAAAGGATAGACTAAAGTGAATGTCATGTATATACACCAAAACATATATGTGAAAAGAATTTAAGAAATTTCAAACAAATGCATTTGGTAGGTGTATTGTTAAGTGGCATAGCCTATGCCTAAAGTGTATCTCCTAAAAGTGGTGTAGAGACCAACACCAGAAAGAAACCAATGGGAAATCAAAGCACATGGGGCACGTTTTGAACAAGGAGCATGGCAGCCTCTCTAGAAGCCCATGCTAGCATTCACTATGAAATCTCGTACCAACCTAAAGGACACCAAAAGAAAATGCATGGGGTTGCACATGAAAAGATAACAAAAGCAATTCCCAAACCATTTGAGAAGGTCAAGAGGGCACCATTTTGTAGCCGTTGAAAAGGCATCAAAGATTTCTCGAATAAATACCATTTACAAGCAACCATGGCACATGAAAAGGGTCAATCTGATATTAAATGAAATAAGAATTTTGAAGGGTGC
Organism: Sequoia sempervirens; assembly: GCA_007258455.2. Taxonomy (NCBI): domain Eukaryota; kingdom Viridiplantae; phylum Streptophyta; class Pinopsida; order Cupressales; family Cupressaceae; genus Sequoia; species Sequoia sempervirens. The sequence continues at coordinate 11,133,494 of VDFB02086081.1, read as the reverse complement.
TGAGGCAGCCACCGTGAGCCATGGGACAACACCACAGGGATGCATGAGTTGGAGGTCAACAAATAAAATGAGTTTTTGAAAATCCTTAAATGAAAATCCAGAAAAACATGAAGGGGAACACCAAGACTGCCAGCACACCATCAAATGTGAAATGTTAAAAAGTGTTTTTTGAAACTTTCACAATAGCTACAAGGCATGGCTAGAGAAAGGAATAGATATCCATCAAAGGATTTGGAGGAAACCATAAATGGAGATGGCAGGCTAGAGAATATGGAGAATGCTACAGATTGATGCACAAAATGAGTGTGTAGAAAAGTCTTTAGAAAATCCAAGCAACTGCAAGTAATAGCCTGTGCTAGAGGAGGCTCGATGGTTTATTGATAGGAGGGATCCAAGGGCTTGAGATGGCTACAAGGTTGTTGCATATGTCTAATGTATGTGTTGAAAATGTTTGAGAGACTTTAAAGCACACACATTTTTGGAGAAGGCCAAGCCTAGCACATGGATATAATGCAAAGTTGTTAATGAAGCTTTTGAAGCTTTCACGAAAATGTAGAAAAAAGATCAAGCCGCCATGAATGCATGAGTTACAGAGTGCAGAATGTCGTGAACAAAGAAATTAGGGAAAAAGTATGAGAGAAAAGAAGTAGAATGAAATCCAACAATGGAGAGGAAGGAGATAGATGTATCCAAATCTTGGCCATTCCCCACCATCTCGCCCAAATTAAATGCTCACGAGTTATTTGTGTGGGGTTGATGAGATTGCTTCTCGTTGATTGTGGGCCCATAAAAAATTAAATGCATAGGTATAAGTTTTTAAAAGGACATGCATTTGTTTTTCAAAATAGTAAATTGCCAAATGGAATTATATTTTAGAGTGGGACCATTTGATTTTTAATTGCATAAGCATTTGATATTAAGTAAAAAATTTCAAGGTATGCCCCATGACAATTTAATAAAAGTATCGAGATACGAGTAAATCTCATTCCTTCACTGCTAGATCACAACTTCAAGGTGATTGTTCTTTAATTCTCGTGGGGTTAGTGAGAAGGCTGGACGTGGATAGGGTGGGCCTGAAGAAAGTCTTCAAAGCTTTGCCAAAAGCCTAGCGGTGGGCTAAAATATGAAGTCCCTGCATAAAAATGTTTTCACCATATGGAGGCTTGATATTTAATTTGTTAAAGTCCTCCCATGTTTTAAAAAGTGTGAGATAAAATATTAAATGAGGTGAATAGGGAAAAGATTGGCCCGAAATATTTTAAAGGCTTTGCATTATGTGCAATTATTTAATCGCAAAGGTGAAAAAATAAATGATGTGCCTGGGTATGGTAAGATGGAAATTCTTTAGTGGTGAAAACATAAGTAAAATGTTGTATATACTTGGGTAAGTATTCTCTACCCAATAAATCTTTTAAGGGTTTTCACTTTTAAAGTGAAATAAAAATAATGTGGATGAATATAGTGGGTTGGGTTAAATTTTTAAACCCCAAGTGAGGCTCAAACATTTGCACGTGAAGTGGCTTGGAGGATATATTTTAATTTTATGCTGGGCATATTTTAAAAGTGCAAAGGGGAATGTTTTACTTTGACAAAGTAAAATAATGTGCAAAATTATGAAAGGGCAGAAACAAAATTTTCACAAAAAACAAAGATATTTTCTAGCTGAATGAATATGATGGAATTCATCACATGGACATATGGGAAATTTTCTATTGCTCAACAACAGATTGCAAAGGAAGAATCAAAGGAAGAATTGGTTACAAAGAAGAAAGAGGAGAGAGGCTTTTCTTTTGTTGATCAACGGTGAAGAGGTTTCTAGATGGCATCTCCAGATCAGCTTTAGGGCTTCTTCTGGATCCTTCTCTTCTTATATTTCTTCTCTTTTCTTTTGATATTGTAAAAGAGGATTTTGAGGTTTTGAATTAGGTTGGGTAGATATAAATATTTAGTTTTTGAGTCATTCCTTGAGTCTGTAAGACTATTAATGCTGATTTCATGAGAAAATATCAACTAGTTTATGCAAGTAAATCATGAAAGTGTTTGCACATTCATGAATATCTTCAAATTGTCTCCAAATCTATATTTTTTTCAGTCATTTAAATTCAATAATACCAAATATCTTTGAGTTTGGCATCTCAATTTCATGAGATTGTTTTATCTGTTTGTGGATCTATTTCAAAGAAATGGTTAAATACTTTGAACAGATGATTGTGATTGAAGTGTGCAGGTTGGATTTGGTAAGAAGAATTTGATTGATAATAGGAGTGGGATTGTAAGTGTAAGACACTAACAGTTCATGCAAGGCATTACAAATTTTAAATCCACTGGTTGAGTTTAATTTGCTGATGAACTCATCTTATGTGTTTGACTACGTGACCCAGAATTAGGCATTGATTTATCTTGTATCTTAGTGCATCTCATAATTTTTTTATAAATTCAAAATTATTTAAATTAAATCCCTATTGTTGGTTATCTTTTGTTGTCCTGCTTCCCAATTGCTGAGTTAGTATTGATTATACCAAGAGTTTACCTAGATTTGAGGTTTTCAATGCTTTCCTTGGTGTCTTTTCATTGGGATTTATCTGCTATAAAAAGAAATGTGAATGTGTATGGTTGAATTAAGATTTAGACATTGTGTAGGTTGACCCACATTGGTCTTGCAAAGCCAGAAGTGTAGAAGATCTGTCTTTGGCTGAATCTTTTCAGTTGGCCAAATCCCCTCTGAGTCATAGCATAAGACATTGGCTAAGTCTTTAGGATTCATTGGTCTAGTTCAATTTGGAGAAGCAACACTACCTTGGGATTGGCCAACCTCTATTTTTGTTGAATTGGATTTGCTCCTTTGACTAGGTTGATGGTGTGATGGATTATACTAGGTTCATAACATTTTAGATCATCATAAGTCCAAGCCACCACTTTGTCATATCTAGCACATAAATACTTCAACCACTTCTTATCACTTTGTGGAACATCCTTTCCCACTATAAGATTCCAACTGCCCCCAACATGGAGGTTAGAATAGTCCCCTTTATTTGCCACAAATATTTGCTTACTATTTTTTGCGTCATCACAATCAAAAAAATTTTTACAGGGTGATTAACCCTTTTGGAAGCTTATTTCCTTTTAGTTGGATGATCTGATTCTCATAGGCCTCTTCAATCCTTGGTTGTAGATGATCCATAAATTCACTCGATTATGGAATGAATGTGGAAATCATAGCATCGCTCTCAAAAACTTGCTATTTCTAGTCATTTTCAATAATAGCAAGTCATACCATAACCTATATTACATTTTGGTTTACCATTAGATTAGACAGTGGCTCAAATTGAGAGATGATTAAAGCATCCTATCTACCATAGCATTTTGTGACCTCAAAACCACTTGGATATTGAAAGAATTGAATTCCTCAATTAGGTCTTATACTCTGTGCCAGTAAGATTGCATTCACACATTTTTTGCACTTGATTATCCTCTTATTTTTTTGACATCTAGCTCCAGATATCTAAACACTTGAAGTTTTTTAATGCCTATGTTCTTTGCCATATTTAAACCATGGATCAAGCCCTCATATTCTTCCTCATTATTTATGCACAAAAATTAGAATCAGAAAGCACCGAGAGTCTCCATTTCGATAGGGGATACCAAGCAAATACCTACTCCTGAGCCAACCTTGCATCTCGCACCATTGAAGTGTAACATCCATAAGCCTTGTTCATGGTCCAAGCCCTCTTTTTGAGCCTTTTTTGTTTTGGTCACATTCAAGATGACCTAGTCTTCATCAAGATTATATATGTTCCCAAACTAGTAGCATAGAAGTTACCGAATATTTCTTCCTCAATGCTCCAATCACAGATCACTTCTTCATCCTCTAACATTTCCACACAATACATCTCATTCTTAGAAATGGATGTATGTGTGGATTCAAAACTCATTACATCATCTTCTACAATATGTTCAACATGTAGTAGTTCTGATAGTATCTTGGTTTTTGCATTGTGCTTAGTCCTTAGTATCAAATGAGACCAATAGAGAGATGAGTACCCTCTAATTTTAGTGGTGAAGTGCCTAGATAAACACATTTTGAATATGGGAGGAATGTCGATCACGATCACCTCTTGGGTGATTGTTAAGCTAGGGCATGAATACAAGGTCAATGGAGGTATTTTGATTAAGCCTATAGCCTGGACCTTTTTCCCATCTAGCTGCATAATTCCCTTATCAAGGGACTCATATTCTAAATTCAGATAATATACCACTAGCTTTGGCATGATTGTGCTACTAGTACCTAAATCTATCATGGAATTGTGCAATAATTTATCCCCCACGATGAGGGTTAAGAAAAAGGGAGTGGGATTTAGTTTACATAACTCATTACTAGCTAACATTTCCTTAACATTCACAAATGTTACCAAACCTAAAGTTTGAGGCTCTTGTAATGGCCTTTTTCCTTTTTCTTGGTTATGCGTCAAGGCTAGGATTGGTTGTGGAGTTGGCTTATCTTTTTCCAAATCATCCTATAGTAAATACTTATACTTTGAAATAGATAGAATGTCCTAGAAAGACATGTTGGCATGATCTTTCTTTAGTTGTTGGACAACGTTGAGTGATCCATTTGGTGGTACCTTTGGTTTGAAAGGGGGTGCCTCCTTTGGCCTCTTAAATGTCTGATTTATTACAAGCAGACTAACAACCTTGTCTATGGATTTTTGTTGTACTTTAGATTGTTGCATTGGTTTTTGTTGTGTTTGTGGCATAAACTACCCCATAAATGTTCACTTTGAGCAGGCATTGTAGTCTAACTCAACATGTTTGGCTCCTGTTGTTGGGGACTTAGTTTGCAAATACTGCACCTTCTCTCTCCAACCAAGAAAAGAGTGATTGGTCAGGGGATATTTTTGTCTCATGTTCTAAGGAAATTCCCTGCATTAGGTGCTCAGTCTAGCATTTTCAATCTAGAAGACTGATATGCACAAGCTCCCACATACGAAGAGATGCCTTGACTTCTATTCTCTACTATTTTTTGCAATATATTAACTCTTGGACAATTTTGGGGCATGTGGGTTTCATTGCAAGGAAAAAACCAAGCATTTGCATCTTCTGCTAGGTTATTTTGACCTAAGACTAATTCTTTGTTGGAGCTAGGCTTCATCATTTGCATTGGCATATGAAATGGTACCATGTGGATCGAGGGTTGTGACTATCCATATTTACCCCATACCTCCTTGGTATTGATTATGCTAGAAGGGTGGATTATCTCCCTGATAACCCTAACAAGGATGCTTTAGAGGCATTGCTTATTGCCACCTTAAATTGACAATTTCATTCAAGAAATTTCACAATAGATTCTTTATGTCATTCATCTCTACTGCTAGCAAGGAAGAGCCTGAAGTGCTTGCTTGTGTATTAGGATACACATACATTGATGGAGGAGGTGTGGAATATGTACTAGAAGTGACCTCTTCATGTGGCTAAGTAGATATTTCTACAAACATCAACATCAATAGCCTAGGTGGGAGTTTTCTAGCATCTATCAATCTATTTTTTGCTCTCACTACTATGCCATATGCATCTAGTAGAGTGTCACCTTTGAGTGACTGTATCATAACCACAATTTCTAAATTAAAATCCTTCAAGTATAACATGAATTCCATGGTTGTTGAAGGCCTAGCAATTATGGGAATCCTCTACCATATCTTATGAAACCTAGTGTTAAAATCTGTAATAGCCTCTTGAGGTGCTCTCTTGATTGTTATCAACTGTTGTAGTAAAGTTGATTGATCTCCCTTTTCTAAAATACGTTCAAAGATTTTATCTCTGAGTTTTTCCCAAGTATGGATGGAATTAGAAGTTAGGGACCAATACCAATCTTGGCCCTTGCCCTTGAAAGATGTGGCCAATAATCTTAGGGCCACATTCTGATCCATGATGTAATGAACTATGCAAACATCAACAACATCTTGAAGATGTTTTGATGGTGTCTTCATGTCCTCTCCAATAAATTTTGGGACAACTTTAAGAGCATTGGTATGGAGAGGTGGCCATGCATCTGGAGGAGTAGGAGGGATGAGGGTGATCCCACAATAGTGGTTTACATTTTTTGGCCAAACTGGACACTGAAATTATTATTTTTAACTAAATCTTCACTTTTAGGCACCTATAGCGGCTAAACCATGAGGAATTTGAAGATGATGAAAACTAGAGTTTCATGACATTTTTTCTATAGATTCTAAATATATTTTTTGCAAAATTTTTGGAATCATATTGCACTTATTTTTCCATCTCCCTCAAAAACTAGTTTTTTTCAGAAAACAACATTTTAAAAAAGTGACGCTCACCGTATAATGCATAACTTCTTTTCCATGAAGGATTAAATTCTAATTCTTTAGAATTTAGATTTGTAACTTTGATATCTAGTGCTTCCACTTTGTTAGATAGTTTTTATTGAATATTTTTTTCTTTAATCAAGTTTTTAATTCAAACCAATTATAATTTAGACATAGCGCGACTGTATAACGTGTAACTTTTTTTGTATGTATCAAACTTTTTTTTTTCTTTGTTGGATCAAGGACTGAAACATCTAGTGCACTAATACTTTAATTTTATTTTTTTAATAATCTTCTATTTTTCCACATGTGCAAAACAAAGAGCTTGATTCTCAGTGAAAAACCTACATTCATGAGAAATAAAAAATAAATATAATAATAAAATTAAATTTATTTAAAATTATACTTTTTGGGAAGCTTATAATAAGGACTACATACTTACAAAAAATAAAGTTTATATGAATTCATTTGATCCCCCAAAAGGTAAATCAAAAGTGGTTTTTTATCAGCATTTTGATAGGTGTAAAGGAGACTCCGTTATAGGTATGGTTTAAAACTAGCAGGGTTCTATTCAAGGGGGTTTGATTTAAGGTAGTTTGATCAATCCCTCTTCAATTGGAATTATTTTAATGGAACCTTTTAAGGCTTAAATCATTATATTTTCTAAAAATATGTGATTTCAACAAAAATCATTTCCTCCTAGAAATTGTAAACCAGCTTTGTGGGATCACCCATGAGTGGACTACCATTGTTCCAAGACAAAGTTTCTTTGTGCTTGATGGGCCAAAGAGAACAAACTTATGTGTGTCAAAAAAATAGGTATTCTAATTTGAAATAATTTTTCAAATGGTGGAGTGGATAGACCTCTAGATGTAATACTTGTGATCCTAACTCTACTTCTTCTAACATGTGATAAAGAACTTGTAGTGTTTCTTTTCCTAGGAGAAAAATATGGTAACTCAAAGTATCAAAAATTACCTCTGGAGGATGCTCTGGTTTGGATCTTGGGCATGAATGAGTAGGTTCAATCTATAGGGTAACCATTTATTTGATTTGAGTGCCTCTTCAAGGTGTTATAAAGTAAAAACTTGGGTCCCATCGAGTGTTCTAGAGAAAGAATTGTTGATCATGAAAGCATATGCTTCTCAGAATAGTATTATGGGAAATTCAATGGATGAGGGACATATTGTGCTCCACTAAATGACCTCTAGGATTTTAGAAGTTATCTCTTCATTCTTGGTTTGGGGAAAAGGGAAGAAGGAATGCATAAATTAAGACTATCTAAGGCGATACACTAAAAGCTTTTACAACATTTTAAAGCTTCCTAGATTGGAGCATCAACTCTAAAATAATGAACACATAGTGCTACAAACCCTTCATTTTTTAGAAGAGAACAAACTACTAAGGCTTATATAAGCACAAAGAAAACATTCAAATCCTCTCATGGGAAGCACCCACTAAGGTTTGGTAGAGGATGATACACCCAAAGAAGAATAGTTACTAATGCTTCAAATCCTTTACAAATATCATTTTACTCATTAGCATAGTGTTAAACTCGACATAAAATTTTGTAGAAAATGAAAGAGTGTAAAACATGATCCAATTGACTATAAATTTATGTTAAATCTCACAAAAGATAAAAACCAAAAATGATCAATTATCAAGATCATGTCCAAACATAGATGACACATAGCACAAATTTAATAAAAGCAGAGAGTAAAATGCACAATAAAGGCCAAACATGCATAATATAACGTACTTTCTCCTATTACTTTTAATTAAAGAACAATACAAAATGCTAAGGTCGAGCATTCCAAACAAGACACTATCTCAAAAATTAATCTCTAAATATTGTTTTACAGGAAGATAATGCTATAAAAAATTCTCTACTTACTAATTTTCTAACTATCTCTTGAGAGAGACTTGGAAATTCCCTTTTATACAAGGGAAGCAAACAAGCATAAATCTATATCCCACCGCTAAATCACAAAAGAAAAAACCCCAAACATTGACATTAAACCACCACCCTAAAAATATCGTTGAAAGATCATATTATGTCAGACGAGCCCATAGCATAGTTAAGTTTGAGTTTCTAAGCACTGATTCAAATGCAACTCAAATTATACATTCTCATTCTTTTCAACAAAACTCTTGTGTAAAGCCTATTCAACTGGACCCTGGTTGCCATCGAAAAGATCTCCCCAGTCAGGAGGAGTGTGACATCGCCTATTAAAGGAACCTTTGTCTAACATAGATCTAATTGGCTATAAATATCAGATGGGTGGTGTTCGACACTCTTTAATATCCTCCTACTGAAAAAACACTTCAAACTACTAGATCTGACGCTACATACACTCCATATTGGAAAAAATATTGTTCGAGACATGTGGCATGTAGGCAGGTATTCCTAAGGTCTCTTTGGTGTTTCTTGCAAGAAAACTTGTGGTGCAAACACATGTTATTTTCCATGCTTACGAAGAAAATGTTTATAAAATACCATGCGACCACTATGTGGTTCCATTACACATTTTTATATGGGGAGAGGGTTGTGACCTTCTTGAAAGTGTGCCTATGTGACACATGGAAAGTCCAACCATGCGAAAAACAAAAGGATGAGAAGGAAAAAAGGCTCATGGGGCCACAAAGCTAATGAAAGAATAAAATTGAAGCAAAAGAAAACACTCCCAACCACTTGTAGAGAAAAGGCTCTATAATTACTAACATAGATTTTAAATTGTTAATCAAACAATATAGTAAATTACAACTATATACATTTAGCATGAATTTTGAAGTCAATTCCTAGGAAAAAAAATTAAACTAATAAAAAAAGATGAAATTAATTTTTAAATTGTTAACCAAACAATATAGTAAAGTACAATTAAATAAGTCTATACATAATGTAATAATGGTTTTCACAATCAACATAAACACAACAAAATAATTTTCAACATTGAGTCTATAAATATTGTTATACCTTACCTTTACAAATTTGGTAAATGATCAATGTATTTTATTGCTAATGTGAAAAAAATAGTCAAGACCTAAATATATCCTTAAATTTAGAATAGGGAGTATGAAAATTGTAAACTCCATGGAATATTATATTTTATTGAATAAACCTTATTGCAGCAACTAGGACAAGTGAGCTTCTCTATAGACCCACCATATTCAATAAAGACACCATTCCCTTGTAACCATATTGAATCCTATCATAATCATTTAACCATTTTCCCATTGATTCAAAAGGGGGCACATTAAAGTTTAAAATTATAGATTAGAGATAACAATTACAATTTATTTTTTTGGAAAGCCTTTCTAAATTTGGTAAATTGATTTCAACATTGCAAAACAATACACAAAATGTATTATTTAGCTTGTGTTGTCTTTCCTTCAATTCACTATAGCCAAATATATAATATAAATATTTTATAAGTATTTCTACTTAAACATGATGTTAGAAAAATAAATAGATGTTGCATCACTTGAATAAAAGAATAGTTAAAATGATATTTCTAATTTAAATAAAATAACTTATTTTCTTAATTTGATTTCTCTATTACACTTCATTGAATCGTTATATAACCAATATTCTAGATCTTATATTCTATATGCTTTACCATGTTTATGAACTATATATATCTTAGAATTTTAGAATTTTTTTAACAAATTTAATTTATTATAATTCTTCTATTTTTCTGGTGAAAGTTAGAAATCTTATTATTTCCATTAAAATTTTCTCAACATGTGATTTCTCCTATGACAAAAATAAAATATAGATAGAGAAAGAAAAGGAATTAATTACATTAATGTCTACAATTGACTAGAAAATAAAATAAACAAAATGTAGCTCTAAAAAATCAAGTCTTTAGCATGTATATTCTTCTACCAAATTTAACTATCATTCCTTTATATATGATTTAAATTGTAATTGGTTAACATTCCTTTCTTAATAAAATATGATAGTTTAAATATTGGTATTTGTTAAAAATATGTACAAAAGTATGTATGTTAAAGTTTTTTACTTTATGAACAATACATTTATCTTTCAAAAGAAAAGTTAAAGATAGTTTATAAATCATTACACAATTAGTATATTATGTACTAATTTTTTTCTAAATTATTTCATTCAAGAATGGAAAAATCTCATTAACCTAAAGAGATTATTGAGATCTCAAGCAGCAACAGTTCTTCCATTCTACCAACTAACTCATCTCCAACAATCAATTGGAATGGAATTCCGAAAAGTGTCATAAAAGAATTTGTGAGTAACATTTCAGTTAGTTTTCTTGACCTTCTACAACAAGAATAGACCACTATTCTAGATGTACATAGTATGCAGGACTATGAAGTTCAATTGATGAAAATAACATTAAATGAGTTCCATGTAACTTGTCAAAATTTGGCTTCATTTTACACTTTTCTTCATGAAATGCAAGTTGGTGAAAAAGGTAATGCTTCTTACATTAAAAATTCATTTCGAAACTACTTGGGTAATGTCTAATAAACTTTTGCTAAAAAATATGTATATAGTATGTGATATTATAATGTAACTACGACTTCTAACAACTTATACATAGTTGGTTATTTTTTAAATTCCCTATAAGAAATGTAAGCTACTAAGTACAATGAATGAGGAAGTTTACTTTGCATCAAAATTAAATTTTAGAACTACTTGAATACCATGTAATAGAAGTTTGTTTCAAAACTATATAGTATACACTATTGTACTATTGTTTTGACCTTTATTAACTAATAATAGTTTTAGTTGCACTTGTTTTACATGAATATAATATTACAACATTTTTTAGATAAAAGGAAAAAATCCTAAATGATTAATATTAATAGAAAGTGAATATAATTGTAGTTCCCCTCAGTTTGTTCTTGGTTGACTGACTGTTGTTTGTATCGGATTGGGAGATTATGATAGTTGGATTGATATTGGATTCACTACTTTGATGATAGTTGGATGCTACTTTTATCACTGGTGCTTTATGCTTATGCTATGTTTAGTATATGGATTTAATGGATTATGCTGATTAATCTTGTTATGCCATGTGATTACTTGATATATATTCTTACAATGTTATTATTATTTGACTAGTGTGCATTGATGTGTTATGGTGAGGGGGGAATAGTGTCACATCACTCGCTCATGAGTGCCTTGCGATGTTGTGACTTTCCTCTCATATTGTGTTTAATTGTTTGAATTATGTACATGTTCGACTGTGTGGTTTTCTCTAGATTGCAGTACTAGGCATCGACTCCACCTGAATTACTAGGTTTGAGCGTGCCTTAATCCCAATGGATATTGTCGATGTGGAGATAGCATCTAGTCCCCTATGTTGAGCCATCATCCTTGACGAGGATGAATATTCGATAGCATTACCTTGTCAGTGTGCTTAGTTCAAGTTGGTATGTTTGTGTCATTGTGTATTGCCTTTTGTTTTGCTTAGAGGTTAGCTACTATTTGGTATTATGATCATTTGAGTTATTTGTTTCATTTGTGCTTGAATTAATTATTATATTAAAATAAAATATTATTGTAGTTAAAAGGTATTTTGATAATTTAAATAAACATTTTAATACATTGAGATTTTGATAAATAAAATATTATTAATGTTCATTTGGTTTAAATAAATATAAGTTATGATTTAATAAAGAGATAAAAATAAATATATTAATTAAACTATGGTGCAAATATAATTAAAAAGGTAATTTAAAATTAATAAATTAAATATTTAAAAGTGGACTTATTGTGTGTAACTAAATAAAGATATTTGTATTAACAAACATGTTGAAGAGTGGTAGAAAGAAATTGTCAAGAAATTAAATAAATTAATTTAAAGAAAGGAGTTGCATGTTGCAACGGATATGGTGAAGTGGTTAATAAATTGGTTAATTCGCTAAAGAAAGAGGGGGGCTTTTGACAATTGTTGGAAAAATTAATCTTTCTTCTCTGTCATGAATAAATTTTCTTGTTCTTGAAAAGCTTTCTTTCTGGTTTTGGGGAAATTTGGAATTGGTGATTTTGCAAGTTGATGGGGGCTTTTGGAGAAAATTGAAGTTGCAACTTGGAATTCGAACCTAGCAGCAACTTTCAACTCAGTTATTCAAACTTTTCCAGGTTCCATAATTTCTCCTCACTTTTAATGTTTGTTTAGAAATGAATAATGAATGTTTGTTCTGGCTGAGAACAAAACACATTCTTGTTAATTACTAAGTGAGTAATTTTGCAAAAGCATGGTCCAATAAATTATAAAGCATTTCTTGGAAATTGATAGGTGCTTATTCTATAAATTTTAGTCAGTTATTGAAACTTCAATTCTCTTGGTGCATTTTGTTTATTTCATTTCTTGCTATGTAATTTCCCAAATTAGATTGTAATTTATATGAATATCTCCACTATAATATATGATAATCCTCCAATTTTGTATTTGATGCAATCTTTGTTCTCTTTCATTCTTGCCTCTAGATATTCTTGATTCCAATCTATTGCAAACCATATTGCTTTTCCTGTTAATAGTAATTTTGTCCCTTCAATGGCATTCTACCTTAATTTGTAGATTATAATTTTGGGATTTCTAGGTTATGAGTTTAACCCATGTTGTTATGTTCTTGGGAAATTCATTTGCTCCATTTTTCCATTTTGTTGGGTGTACTGTGTACCATATTCCATGTGGCAGGATTTTTTATTCCTAACCTCAAACCTCATGGAACCAGTTCATATCCCCTACGGCCATGTTGCTGTTGCGATATTCTGATTTTTCCTGATTCTTTCCTAAACTGTCTTTTGTTTTTCCCTTAACTGTTGTCGAATACTTTCCTATCCTGTAGATAGTGCAACTGTATAGATAACGCACACAGCATGATTGTAGGATCTGAGTATTGATTGTAGGATCTGAGTATGTATATGAACCTGTACAGATTCATTGTAAAATGGGAATGAAAAAAATATTCTTCTGAGTTTCTGATTTTCAAGTTGGTATCAGAGCTACGAATTTTGAATCATTTTTTTTTTTAAAATTTTTTTTTTCCCCTTTATTGAACCATGGGCGATTCAGGTTCGGAAGCACTTCAGCCCAAATCTGCTCCCATTATTATTCAATCTGAAGGTTCATCCTTCAATGCAGGGATTGTACTCAATGAAACAAACTATGATCTGTGGTCTCAAATCATGGAGATGCATATTGCTGAGAAGGAGAAACTCTCTTTCATTCGTGGTAATTCACAGCCACCTACCGAGAAGGATGATGGATATGAGAAGTGGTATGCAGACAATCAAAAGGTTAAGAGATGGCTGTTGATGTCTATGTCCCCAGAAATTATGAAGCGATACATTCGCTTACCCACTGCTCGAGATATTTGGAAAGCCCTTTCTAAGGCTTTTTATGATGGAGCAGATGAACTGCAGGTATTTGTCTTGAATCAGAGGGCTTTCTCTGCCAAACAGAATGGCAGAACACTCTCTGTGTATTATGGAGAATTAACCGAGATTTTTGGTGAGTTGGATCATCGTGATAAGGTGATCATGGAAAGTGAGAACGATGTTGAATCTTACCGAAAATCAGTTCAGCGACAAAGGGTGCATATTTTTCTTGCTGGATTAGATGGTGACTTCGAACAAGTCCGCGGTGAAATTTTGAGAAAGGATCCTATTCCTGAATTAGAAGCATGTTATGCATTGGTCCGCCGTGAAGCTGTTCGACGCACAACGATGATTGGAGAACCAGAAAAGGCTGAAGCTTCAGCCATGGTGACCCAAAACCGATCTAATCAGAACCGGCCTTCTCAAAGCACGCCTAAGATCACTAATGGTGCCGATAAATCCACCTACAAATGCACCCATTGCAATCAAACTGGTCATACCAAAAGTCACTGCTTTGAACTTGTGGGGTATCTAGAATGGTGGGATCGTAGCCGCGATTCACGGAAGAAGAATTCAAAAAAGACCTCCAGTGCTGCGTTTGTTGAAACAAAGACAGAGGATGATGTTGCTGGACAGATCTCAGCATTAGCAACAGTGGCAGGTAATGGTGGTAAGGCTTTAAATATGTCTGCACTTATTTCTAATAGTGCATGGATAATTGATTTCGGTGCTACGGATCATATGATGTTTGATTCTAGTCAGGTCTCATCTCTTAAACCGTCCTCACAAAAATTTGTTTCCACTGCCAATGGCTCTTTGGCCCCAATTATCGGAGAAGGACCCTTACCTCTCACTGATACTTTGAATCTAGATTATGTTTTAGTTGTTCCATCTTTGGATTACAATTTGTTGTCAGTTTCCCAAATCACCGCTGTTTTACTTTGTGTTGTAATTTTCTGGCCTGATTTATGTATGTTTAAGGACATCCGAACGAGGCAAACGATTGGTTGTGGTGTTAGGCGAGGGAAGTTGTATTACTTGGACTTGGTGTCAAAGAGTTCGGACAAGCTGCATCAAGCTCTAATGATGGATAGCTCTGAGGGGGAGAAGCATAAATCTGAAATCTGGTTATGGCATCGACGTCTGGGGCATGCTTCCTTTGGTTACCTGAAGAAATTATTTCCTAGTTTATTTGCAAAATTTGTTGTTTCTAGCTTCCGGTGTGAAGTTTGTGAACTTGCAAAAAGCCATCATGCTTCTTTTCCATTAACTTTGAATAAAAGTCTAGTTCCTTTTATGGTCATACATTCTGATGTTTGGGGTCCATCCAAAGTCACTACATTGGGTGGATCACGTTGGTTTGTTACTTTTATTGACGATTGTACTAGAATGACTTGGGTGTGCTTAATGAAGTCTAAAAGTGAAGTGAACTTGTTATTTCAAAAATTTTATAACATGGTTCGTACTCAGTACAATGCACAAGTTCAGGTTCTCCGTAGTGACAATGGAGGTGAATATTTGAGTTCTGAACTTCAGCAGTATCTGGAAGCACACGGAATTATACATCAAACTACTTGTTCCAATACACCTCAGCAGAACGGGGTGGCTGAGAGAAAAAATCGTCACTTGTTGGAGGTTGTCCGTGCTTCGTTGATAGAAGCCCATATGCCGTTGTCTTATTGGGGCGAAGCACTTACCTCTGCAGCATATTTGATTAACCGGGTACCCTCCAGCACTATTGATTTCCAGACACCATCCCAGGTTCTCGCTGAGGCGGTTGTTGCTCCAACTGTACCAAATTTACCTCCTCACGTCTTTGGTTGTGTAGCATTTGTACACCTCCATAAGCATCAGCGCAACAAGTTATCTCCTCGGGCACTGCGATGTGTCTTTCTAGGATATGCTGCTTATCAAAAGGGGTACCGATGCTATCATCCTCCAACCCAACGAATGTTCATTACATTGGATGTAGTTTTTCATGAAGACTCGATGTATTTTTCCTCTGAGCCTGAACTTCAGGGGGAGTACCAGAAGGAAATTCAGACTCTACACTATGATGATCACATCTCTGAAGATGTTGATGTTCACATCTCTGAAGATGTGGGTAACTTAGACATCTCTAAAGAAGTGGAACTCTCTGAACCTATTAATCAAGAAGTGGGTGAACTGGAGGTGTATGATAGAACCTTGGATCAAAATAGTGATGAACAGCCAGAAACAGAAGTTGTGGAAATAGAAGTTGTGGCTCCACCTTCGTCTGAGTCCCTCACCCCACAGGCAGCCAATACACCACACCAATCGCTTACTGAGGATGTTCCTGAACCATCTAGAAAACAGCTACCACAGCGTCTCACCAGAGGTATCCCTAAACCCACATATGAACCCAAACTTTCTAGTAAAGTTAGATATCCCATGAGTCATTATGTGTCTAACCATCGTTTGTCAGAATCAAATCAGTCATTTGTAAATCAGTTATCTACTGTATCTATTCCTAACAATGTGCAGGAAGCCTTAGCTGACCCAAGATGGAAAGCCGCTATGAATGAGGAGATGAAATCATTGCAGGAAAATAAAACCTGGGAACTTGTTGACCGTCCACCAGGAAAGAAACCAGTTGGATGTCGTTGGGTTTATACTGTGAAGTACAAAGCAGATGGTACAATTGAACGCTTTAAGGCGAGACTGGTGGCAAAAGGGTACACCCAAACCTATGGGATCGATTATACAGAGACATTTGCACCTGTAGCTAAAATCAATACAGTACGTGTCTTGTTGTCTCTAGCTGCGAACTTGGGTTGGCCATTACAACAGTTTGATGTGAAGAACGCCTTTCTACATGGAGAGTTGTCTGAAGAAGTCTACATGGAACTCCCACCCGGATGCATGATACCAGAAATACATAGTCAGAAGGTGTGCAGATTACAAAAATCACTATATGGATTGAAACAATCTCCGAGGGCGTGGTTCGGAAGATTCACAAAGTCTATGAAAGCCTTTGGTTACCGTCAAAGCAATTCAGACCACACTTTATTCCTAAAGAAACAACAGGGTAAGATCACTGCACTTATTGTGTATGTGGATGACATGGTGGTTACAGGAAATGATCCTGAAGAAAGGAAGGCTCTACAGGTTTACTTGTCCAGAGAATTTGAAATGAAAGACCTCGGTCCCTTAAAATATTTCCTTGGGATCGAAGTGTCTCGATTTGATAAAGGGATCTTTTTGTCTCAAAGAAAGTATGCCTTAGACTTGTTACGGGAAACTGGTATGTCAGCATGTCAACCAGCTGATACACCAGTGGAAGAAAGATTGAAGTTATGTATTGAGTCTAATCAGGTACCAGTTGATAAAGGAAGATACCAGAGACTTGTAGGAAGATTGATGTACTTAGCACACACAAGGCCGGACCTTGCCTATGCATTGAGTATTGTTAGCCAGTTTATGCATAATCCTGGAGAGCAACATATGAATGCAGTTATGCGCATTTTGAGGTATTTGAAGTCTGCTCCTGGAAAAGGAATTTTATTCACTAAAAGGGAGGATTATCAAAATGTGGATGCATATACTGATGCTGACTGGGCTGGAGCAGTAGATGACAGGCGTTCTACCTCAGGTTATTTCACCTTTGTAGGAGGTAATCTCGTTACATGGAGAAGCAAAAAATAGAATGTTGTTGCACGATCAAGTGCAGAGGCAGAATTTAGAGGTATGGCACTTGGAGTATGTGAAGCGTTGTGGCTAAGACTTCTCCTAATAGATTTGGGCTATCCGCCTAGGCGGCCAATTCAACTATATTGTGACAATAAAGCAGCCTGTGATATTGCTCATAATCCGGTTCAACATGATCGTACAAAGCATGTGGAGGTAGACAGATTCTTCATTAAAGAGAAGTTAGATGAGAAGATTGTGGAGCTGCCTACGATTCGATCAGAGGATCAGTTGGCCGATATTCTCACCAAAGCAGTTTCAAGTCGAGTGTTCTCAACATTTTTGGGCAAGTTGGGCATGTGTGACATCTATGCACCAACTTGAGGGGGAGTGTTGCGATATTCTGATTTTTCCTGATTCTTTCCTAAATTGTCTTCTGTTTTTCCCTTAACTGTTGTCGAATACTTTCCTATCCTGTAGATAGTGCAGCTGTATAGATAACACACACAGCATGATTGTAGGATTTGAGTATTGATTGTAGGATCTGAGTATGTATATGAACCTGTACAGATTCATTGTAAAATGGGAATGAAAAAAATATTCTTCTAAGTTTCTGATTTTCAAGTGTTGCCATGGCAGACCTCAATCTTGTGACTATGCAATCTTTTGGATTTCAATCTATTCTATTTCATGTCACCTCCCTTGATATCGCCTATGCCATATCACATCTTGGTAATCTAATTTATTTGGGGTAGCGATTTTGGCTTTGGCATTCGATGCAATGTCCCTGCACTTTGTAGTTTGTTGTAGGTTTCAACTTTTGGTAGATGACTCTGTTTCTTTCTTTCGCCAGAAACTTGCCCTTTGTATATCAATTAAGATAGGATATAAAAATAAACTTCTTGTAAATTGGAGTGGAGGGATATGCGTACTTGGTAAAGTGTCGCATTCAATGAATATCTTAGTTGTGGTGTGCTAAATTATATTGATATCATTTGACACCAGTAAATCGATATGTTTAAGTCTTGGAATGGCGTCCAATGTTTAAAATGTAATGGATGCATTCGATATTTATATGCTCATGTATTATATCTTAGTGTTTCCACTTTATAGATTCTCTATAGAATAGTTTCAATTAGCTTCAGTTTATTTTAATTGACAATTATTATGTAATGTGCTATATTTGCATGGTGATAGGTGTTTAAGATGTCTTGTCATTCGATACCTTCATACACTTGTATAGTGCTTATGTACTGAGATATATATGTATATGTATATGTATATGTATATGTATATGTATATGTACATGTATATGTATATATGTATATATACATATACATACATATATATATATATATATTAATTTGAATGAGTTTCTATATTTAAAGATTCGTTGTAAAATGTCTTGCATTTTATTTTATTTTGATATTTGAATGTGATTGTTGTGAATATAGTCATCTATATATATATATATATATGTGTGTGTGTGTGTGTAGGTGTATATATATATGTGCATATATATATATATATATATAAATAATGTACATATATATATATATACATATACATATATATTTATTTGATGGTTAAACTCTATAATAAATCAGTGGGGTTCATTTGTATGTTTCAATATTAGAAATGAATAATTCACCTTTCAATTAAAAGATTTATTATGAATGGAAATTTGGTAATGTTGAGTTTTAAGAGAGATGATTATAGTATAGACAATCATTTAGAATAACTCATAAATTAGTGGAATGGATAAATTAGATAAACTTTGAGTGGTGTATTTCTCTTGTAGCTATATTTTGAATGCAGAGTTCTTTTGCAAATATATGAGTTAGTCGAATAATAAATTATCTTGTAATTGGATATAGAATACCATAATTATTGTGGAACTAATGTAGCTCTAAAGGTAATGTCATTTGGTTATATTTTTGAACATTGTACTAATTTTGAGATTGGAATGGTTGGGGTATTATTGTTACTGCCCTAAAGTGAGTCTTTTGTGTTTTATGGAATTGGGAGTCTTCCAAAGGCTAGCGGGGGGGGAATTTTCTACTTGATGGATTTTGTGATTATTCATTGTGTGATGGTTGTTTATGTATTGAATAGTACATGAGGGTCGTTAGCCTTGCACAGTTAATTCACCACCTTGATTGGGATTTATGTCCAAGATAGTTTATGCCTCACCCCTTGTGTATGTTCATGAGGCTATGTGATTTTTGCAAGTTGGCTTTGCCCTGTTGTTTTTGTTGGGTCTCTAAGCTGCTAGTAGGGGGAGTGGCTCTCAATGGGGGTCGGCACACAAAGTGACGCCAGGGTAGCCCATGTGGGAGTTTTTTAACTCAATGATAACTTAAAATGAATTAGGGGTTGTGTAATCTACACATTAATCAGGATAAGCCTCACCCATGCCTGTAGTGCTCATATAGACTAAGGATGGGTTGAGAAGGCCTAGTTGGAAAGATCAACTTCCTTGTCCTCTCGAAAGGAAGATTGGTTCCACATGTGTCACCCTATGGGGCTGGCGACTAGTGAGAGACTTTTTGTTGGACTCAAGAAACACTGAGAGGGGGGGTGAATCAATGTTGTGCAATTTTTAACTTTATTAAACTGATCTCTCAAGTGTATATAACATCCAATCAAAAGAAAGATGCATGAACATAGAACAATAATCCACAAGACCATAACACAAGAATTTTTATGTGGAAACCATGTTAGGGAAAAAACCATGGTGGAGGTCAATCCACAATGAGTAATAAAATAATAAATGTTTTACAAAATGGGGAATGCACTTGCATTCAGGCATACTACCTAGAGCTCACTACTCAAAATTAGAAAGGCTCACTTCCTTACAAAATATTTGGATTACATCAAAAGGTTGAACTGAGAAAATAACATCTAAAAATGCCTGATTACAGTTCTGGTTAGGCTCATAGATTATATTTTGGACCTTCTGTCTGATTCTTCACTTCACTCAGCTTTGCCTTAATTTGCTTCACAAAATCATCTTATGCACAAATGAAAATCACTTAAGTGCTCTTCCGATATTTTCAATACACACCCACACATATCGAACACCACACATACATGCCAAAATGGATTAACCAATCTCATATATATATGCGCTACCAAGAATTCAATCGCTATATGTCAGCTTCAATAGAATAGAAAATATCTTCCAACTGTCGGATCAAATCATGAATAACATTTAATGCGCATCCACCAAAGTCGGCCATAGAATAGTTAGGACCCAAAACAAAATATTCAAACAAAAAAATACTCCAAACAATTTTTCGTTAGACATCCACAACACCTTACATTCACTTAGTCGACCTTCATATACTAATGAACAAAAAATCAAACGACCTAATTTCCTAACTCATACACCACTTGATGTGACAACAGAAAACTAAAGAATAACACATTTTGTATACCCAACTACCTTCCCAAATATCCACAACCAAAACTGATAAGCTGGTAATGTAAACCACTTGACAAATTCAACTTTAGCTAGACACCCTATTCTTTACTCTGTCTTCCGATATGATTAGATACAAAAGTGTGGACCAGATCATCAACTTAAGTTTCCATGAATGACAACACTAGAAGCCATATTCCAACAATCTCCCCCTTTGGCATTGATGGAAACACTTAGTGAAAAAGGACTAAGTGTCAGAACCTCCTAAACTTGAAAAAGCCATAGCTGACAAAAACTCAACAAAAATCCCCCTAAGTTTGATAAGGAATTTTTCACTACTCTCTCTCTCCCCATTTGACATCAATGAAAAAAAGATAATAAAATATTTTCTTTCTCCCTCTATGAAGTGTAACCAAAAATTTATTCGAAAACTAATTCAAAAATTTGAAGAAATATAGCTACTATTTGAAGATTATTTTGTACTTTTCTTTCATCTCCAGAAGAAACTTCTTCCATGCTTCCACTGCAATCCTGATGATTATGACCATACTATTGTTTTAAGATGTATGATTGATAATCTTGATGAGGGATTCCATAATGGTGAAGGCATCTTCCAATACTTCTCCCTTCCTCAATAACTCAATCAATTGTTCTAGCCTGCATTCTATTATGTCCTTCACTTTCCAAAATGTGTCAATAATCATGTTCCTAGTTTTTTGAACATTTGTATGCTCTTTCTATAATTCCTGAATCATTTTCCTAATTGCACCATCTTGATCCTAAGACATGTTAAAATTTTGTCCAATATTGTTTAGCTTTGTTTCAATTTGTTCTAGCTTCTCTTTGTACTTGTTGATTGCATAAGGCCATCAAAGACAATAGTTATAAATGTTGTTTGTTGTGCTTATGCATTGCCTTAGTTCATTCATGTGCCCTTTTAGCTTGGTAAGTGATAATTTATACTATTTCTTTAAGTGTAGGATCACTTCTTCTTCCTCCTTGTTTTGAGACTCAGAGTCCATGGTTTCCTTGATGCCTTCAATCATCTCTTCTGGAAACTTATTCTACAAACTCTCCAATTTGATATGATTGTGCACAAGATGAGCACTTAGTATGCTTAAGATCATGTCCTACTCATATGAAGGTCTGATAGGCCACATGTTCACATTTTTTTGCATTCCATCTTCCTCATGAATAAGCTACAATAGCTCTTCCTTGGTTAGATCACCTTCTTCTTCACTTCCTTATGTCTTTTCCTTTTCTTGTTCTCATTCAGCTATTTCTATTTATTTTTCAAGCGTGTCCTTAGATTCCTTATCTGGTATGTCCACAATCACTAGTTCTCTCCCTTTCCCTTCAACTCTTAGAGTCTTGCATCCTGAAAGAGTACTGATATAAATTTATTTTTATCTTCTCTTCTTTCTCTCCATCTCACTGGAGGAGGAACCAACTTCAAGTACTCTTACCAGAATGGGAATACCAATTGATCTAAATATCTTAGCAAACCCTTAAAGAAACTTTCATATACTTGATCACAGTTTTCCAAATTATTAGAGTATATGTAAATCTGCTTGCAAACTAGTTCACTCTCTTCCCATATTACATTGTTATTCAAGGGTAAGCAATTAAGAAAATACATCACAAGGCATATAACCAAAGTACCAAACCTAAAAGGGTAATTTGTCTCCTTTGTCAATTTCACATTATCCATCAATTGATCTTTTAGTAATCCGCAAAGATCAAAATCCTGATCTTCCATTATCATCTTGTGTGAAATACAAACAACACCTGCCGAAGTTGCACCTTCTCTATTTTTGAAAAAGATTTTGTAGGATATTCCATGCACAATGTACCTTGTCATTGAATCTTTTACTATGGATATTATCAGTTCTCTTTGATCTCTAGTTACTCCAATTAGGGTTTCAACTTCTTTATTTTGGATTGCCTTCTTTCTCAGCACATCCCCAACTTTGCATAACCTAGTTATAGCTGCAATCACTTCTTTCAAGATATGGTAGGGTTTACCTATAGTCAAAATATCGTCATTCAATCTGTCCAGAATAAACTCAATGACTTATGTGTTTCTAAAATAGGGGAATTGACTCCAAATATCCAAGCTTTTGTGTTTTGCTTCTTTCAACCATTTCAATTCATCATGCTACAGCATGTTTCTTTTAGCTCTAATCTTCTCACTACTATACTCATCTAGCTTTATCATTCCTTTGATTTGTTATATTTTACCTTCTGTACACATGTCTTGAAAATACCAAAGAAGTTCTTCAACTGCACACCAAATTAAACTAAAATTTCTCAATATAAGTGAAGTATCTAATGGATTAGGGTTCCACTGCCGAATATGCTTTTGAAATTCTAGTGCAGAGTGATCTCCTTCTTCTTTTCTTTGACAAAAAGTGGCAAATGAGGGTTTCAAGTTGCTTTTTATATTTCGCACACCTAACTTTTGTTGTAATAAATTATTTTTCCCTAACTTATTCGGATACCCTATTTTGTCAGTCATCAAGCAAAAACTTTTGCGGACCTTCAACTCAGCATGACATCCTTTCCAACTAGTCCAGTAACATCTATAGATCATCAGTGTAGCCACTGTACTCATCCACATCCTAGTTTCAATTACCGGTAGGGGGCTTGAAATATTTTCTCGACAACTCCCCCTAGGCCAAAGGCGTAAAACTAATTCCCGGAGGAATTAATAGAAGTATGTTGTAGTGCTGGCTCATTTCCTATAACATAGGAACTCTTCTTCACAAATGTCTTCTTCATCTGATCTCTTATTTCATCCATAGTTACTTTCCCCTTTTCTTTATCATCTTTCTGCATATTTTTTCCTTTGTATACCGAACCTCTTCTATCCATATTCTTTTTTTTGTAGAATCTTGCAATGTGACCATATTTGTTGCAAATGAAACACACAACATTTCCTTTTTCAAACCGGTTACTCCATTGATTTCTTCTCAATCTACATTGGTTAGCAATATGCCCAAATCTTCCACAGGTATAACATCTAACACTCCTTTTATTAACAGAGTTGTTTGACACATTTCCACATTCAATTGACTTCTGACCAAACTTATTACAATTGAAACACTAACCAAAAAATGATGAATCACTTAATTTCATTTTTCTTCTACATTAAGCAACCATATGACCAAATTTATTGCAAGGAAAACAGTATCCATTAAACTTTTGAGCATTAGGTTGTCTTATCGTATGTCCTTTTTCTTTGTTCATCATATTTCCTTGCTTATAATTCCATTGTCCAAATCTAGAACTCTCTTCTTTTCCATAACCAAGACCTCACTTGTCCTTCCCATTCTTTTGTCCTTGAGTCAGCTCATCAAGTTTAACATAGCTAAACTTGAACTTCTCCTTGTATTCATTTGCAGTAGTGAGTTCATCCTTGAGAATAACAATCTATTTTTCAAGATCTTCTTCACTGTTTCTAGATTGTTGCAATTCAATCTCTAACTAAATGAGTTCTCCATTAATTCTATTGCATTCATCAGATCTCTCTTTTAGGGACTGGGCAATATTTTCCTCATTCTTCTTTCTTTCTTCAATCTCCTTAGTCATCTTTATCACCATAGACTCCATCTCATGCTTTACGGTAGCATTGTCTCTAGCAAGCTTTTCACATTCTTCAATTATTTCCTTCAAGGTTTGATTCAAGTGAACAACATCCATTCGCTTGCTCTCTTTTTGCTTAATCTGATCATAGAGATTCTTTCTCTTTTTCTTAGACTTAATAATCTGATCCTTCAACTTTTGAATGAATTTTTCAGCATCTTTAAGATTTTCTCTCAATTCCCGAACTTCTTCTTTAGACTAATCAGGGTCATCAAGTGCCACCAAAAGCTGCTACTGAAGACTACCAAAGTCCATTACATTCCAAGATCCACCTCAAGTTGTTAAACTTCTTTCGAGGAACTTAGCTCTGATACCAATTTTTGTACTCAAGTAACACTGAGAGAGGGAGGTGAATCAATGTTGTGCAATTTTTAACTTTATTAAACTGATCTCTCAAGTGTATATAGCATTCAATCAAAAGAAAGGTGCATGAACATAGAACAATAATCCACAACACCATAACAAAAGAATTTTTACGTGGAAACCATGTTAGGGGAAAAAATATGGTGGAGGTCAATCCACAATTTGAGTACTCAAAATATAAGTGTTTTACAAAATGGGGAATGCACCTGCATTCAGGCACATTTCCTAGAGCTCACTGCTCAAAATAAAAAAAGGCTCACTTCCTTACACAAGATTTGGATTACATCAAAAGGCTGAACTGAGAAAATAACATCTACAAATGCCTGATTACAGTTCTAGTTAGGCTCATAGATCAGATTTTGGACCTTCTATCTGATTCTACACTTCACTTTGCTCTACGTTAACTCACTTTACAAAATCATTTTCTGCACAAATGAAAATCACTCAACTTCTCTTATGATATTCACAATACAAACCCACACATATCGAACACCACACATACATAACAAAATGAATTAACCAATCTCATATATATATCTCCTACCAAGAATTCAGTTGTTGTATGTCGGCTTCAATAGAAATAGAAAATATCTTCCAACTGTCAGCTCAAATCATGAATAGCATTTAATGCACATCCACCAAAGTCAGCCATAGCATATTTAGGACCCAAAACAAAATATTCGAACACAAAAATACTCCAAACAATTTTTCTTTAGACATCGCAACACCTTACATTCACTTAGTCACCCTTCATATACTGATGAACAAAAAATTGAATGACCAGATCTCCTAACTCATACACCACTTGATGTGACAACACAAAACTCAAGAATAACACATTTCATATACCAAATGACCTTCCCAGAGATCTACAACCAAAATGATAAGCTAGTAATGCAAACCACTTGACAGATTCAACTTTAGCCAGATACCCTGTTCTTTACTCTATCTTTCAGTAAGATCAGATACAAAAGTGTGGACTGGATCATCAACTTAGGTTGCCATCAATGACAACACTAGAAGCCATATGCCAAAACCTCCAAGGTAACCATAGATGGGGGCCGACGACTAGTGATAGATTACTAGGATAACTCATGTCAGGACCATGCGATGACACTCTTCCCTTTGCAAACTAGTATTCCCTTGTTTATTCTCTCCCTTTGGTATATGATGTCCTCTGGAAGTAATGTATGTCCTTTTGTGATGATTATTGTTGTTGAATTGTCATTTTCTCCCTGTTTAGCCTTGTTATGTTAGTTTGTGGCTGCCTAGTTGTTGTTGTCATTGTTATGGGACTAGGTGTTATCTCCTAACATAGGGGTGGACCTTTGGGTTCCACATGGTCAGGTGGAATGTGCCTTGTACTCTATTGGGTTTCCCTATTGTTGATCATTCGTGTGGAGGCTACACTTGATGATGTGGAATTCTACACTTGTTCCAGTTCAAGTGGATTAACTTTCATGTACTTATATTGTACTATAAATCAATTGTATCATTTATTATAATTCTAACGTACTCTCCTCAAATGTATATGGGGAGACATTGTTGTTCAAGATGTAATGATGTAATTGTTGAACTCTCTTATGTAGTGGATAATGTAAATGATGTTATTATATAAGTTAGTTAATTAGATTACTATGTGATGTCATTATATCGTTGGTATGATATGGATTATTCATATTGGTTGATCTTTAAAGTGTGATGGATTAAATGAAACCCATGTTGTTAGATGAATTTGTTTAATGTGATGATTTTTAGTTCTTTCTAGTTTAGTTAATGGGAATCTAGTAGAATACTCACAGACCTTAGAGGATTTAGGTTGGAATTCTAGCTATTGTTTCATTTGCAATCTTGTTTATATTGCACTTTCAAAAAAAATTGTCTCATTTTTAGGTGTTTTAGCGTGTTGCCTCTAGGGTTTCGTGGTGGGGCATTATACATGGTATCAAAGCCTAGGTTCATAAAATAGGCACTATGGATACATATGAGCCCATTATGTTGTCTTAGTTCCATAGATTTTGAAATTTATATTTCCCTTTGTTGTCCTCGCCTAACACCTTGAACGTGTCCTTGGTGGTGTCTGTGTAGCATAATGCCTAGAGGTTGAGTTCAAAGTTGGGGACATGGTAGAGGTTGTGGTGGTGGTCATGGGGCTAATTGCTAGGACACCCCCTCCTTAGATTTCCCACGAATTTGATTGTGAGGAACAACAAAGCTCCCAGAATAATCATGCGAGGGATCCTTATGATGAGACTTTAGGTGAAGTCCTCACTCGTCTTAAGCTAGAGAAGGGAAATAAAATGGAGTAATCAAAGCAAACTCCAAAAATAAAGAACCCTTCAGCAATCAAGGATTGGCCTCTAGGGTGTGGACATAACACACTCTTATTATCTAGGGAGGAAAAGGAGATCATGTGAGCTCAACCCTCCTCTTTTATGAAAACTGATGTAAATTCTGACAAGGACCCTAAGGAGTGTCCTCTCTTACAGGATGAGGGAAATGGTTGAGATAAAAATGAACCTCCTTGTAATAAGGGCCCATGTGACCCATTCTTGTCTGTAGGCTTCCAGGAGTAAGCCTAGTTCTTGGGGGGGAGGATGTAGTGCTCCTCAGTTTGTTCTTGGTTGATTGACTATTATTTGTATTGGATTGGGAGATTATGATACTTGTCTTGATATTGGATTCACTACTTTGATGATAGTTGGATGCTACTTTTATCACTAGTGCTTTCTTCTTATGCTATGTTTAGTATATGGATTTAATGGATTATGCGAATTAATCTTGTTATGTGCACCATGTGATTACCTGATGTATGTTCTTACCATGTTAAATTAGTATTTGATTAGTGTGCATTGATGTATTATGGTGAGGGGGAACAACGTTGCATCACTCGCTCGCGAGTGCCCTGCGATGCTATGAGTTTCCTCTCACAATGTGTTTGACAATTTGAATTATGTACATGTTCAACTGTGTGGTTTGCTACAAGTTATAAGTACCAAGCATTGACTTCACCTGAATTTCCAAGTTTGAGTGTCCCTTAATTCCAATGGATATTGTTGATTTGGAGATAGACTATGGTCCCCTATGTTGAGCCATCATCCTTGATGAGGATGAATATTCGATAGTATTACCTTGTCAGTGCACGATCCGTTTGAGTTGGTCTATCTGTGTCATTGTGTATTGCCTTCCATTTTGCTTTGAGGTAAGGTACTGTTTGGTATTATGTTCATTTGAGTTATTTTTTTGATTTGTGCTTGGATTAATTATTATATTAAAATAAAAGATTATTGTAGTTAAAAGTTATTTTGATAATTTAAATAAATATTTTAATACATTGTGGTTTTGATAAATAAAATTTTATTAATGTTTATTTGGTTTAAATAAATATAGGTTATGATTTAATAAAGAGATATAAAAATAAATTGATATTAATTAAATTGTGGTGCAAATATAATTAAAAAGGTAATTTAAAATTAATAAATTAAATATTTAAAAGTGGACTTATTGTGTGTAACTAAATAAAGATATTTTTATTAACAAACATGTTGAAGAGTGGTAGAAAGCAATTTTTGGGAAATTAAATAAATTAATTTAAAGAAAGGAGTTGCATGCAACAGCAGATATGGTGAAGTCATTAATAAATTGGTTAATTTGCTAAAGAAAGAGGGGGGCTTTTGACAATTGTTGGAAAATCTAATCTTTCTTCTCTGTCGTGAATAAATTTTCTTGTTCCTGAAAAGATTTCTTTCTGGTTTTGGGGAAATTTGGAATTGGTGATTCTACAAGTTATTGGGGGCTTTTGGAGAAAATTGAAACTACAACTTGGAATTAGAAATTGGCAGTAGCTTTTAGCTCAATTATTCAAATTATTCCAAGTTCCATAATATCTCCTCAATTTTAATGTTTGTTTAGAAATGAATATTGAATGTTTGTTTTGGCTAAAAACAAAAGAAATATTGTTAATTACTGTGTAATGCCCCGCCACGCAACCCTAGGGGAAGTTGCAATTCACTAACCAAATGCAAAAACTTTTTTTTTTTTAAGTACATTAACTTACATGTTTACTACACATTGCCAACATCCCCTAAGGCTACGAGACAAAGATTACTTAAAACCCGAATTAGAACAACCATGAATTGAAAACATAACATCATTCAATCAAAGAATTAAAGTACATACATTCCATACATGATAATTACATCAAAGACTAATAGATACAACATGATTTCCAATAACAATTATTTACAATATAATTACAACACTCATTTCCCAAATGAGGTAAATCAAATAAACATGATAATATATTACAATTTCCACCTCGATACAAATGAGGGGTAATGAAGTGCAAGATCAACTAGAATGAGAGAAACCAGAATAGCCACTAGATCCAACGAGCTCTCCAACATGAAAGTCTCATCCACATGATCACGAACAAAGCCAATGGTGTAAGGTGCACGTTACACCCAACCAAGTGATACCCGAAGGCTCACCCCCATGCTAGGAGATAGTAACAAGGATTTCTGGTCAAGACCAACAACCTCTAGACAAAGGCTAACCATAACTAAACCGACTCACATACCAACATAATGCCACTTAACACAATACAAAGAACTCACAAGACAAAACATTGCTTCTAGGTTACATAGGTCAAGTACATCATTTGCACACCACATAATAACTGACTAACTGCTGACGTAGGAAGAGTGTCATACATAAATTGCCATGAGTTACCCTAGCTCAACCTTCCTAGGCTACCGGACCCCCATCATGGGTTACCCTGGCTTGCCTCTACCGGTGCCAGAACCTCATGCAAAACTATGTGTCTCATCTCATCTCGAGTCTTAACAATGCATACTTCATGAGAGAGGCATTCATTAACTTTATTAGTGTGAAGTTCCCCATTAATTCTTTTAGATTATCACTTGATTAAACCCTAGGTGAGTTACCCTGACACCACTTTGGGCGTGGAACCCCCACAAAGGGCCACTCTCCTACTGACAACACTGGGATACAAAACCCCAATCTAAGGGTAGACAGCATGCACAAACTGAACACCAATTTCCCACCTTAGCCCATAAGGCCACACATCCCGTTCATAGTACACGAGTAACCAAAACATCACATATCCCATTCATGATAACCAGGTACAACACTGGACATAATTACGCACTACCCAAGGTAAACAAGGTTGGTCGACATGACAACCCCAAAACATAGAAGACGGTTCTATCTAGAAGACTTACAAAATCTGACTCTAATCCCAACAAGAATCAACACCCCACGATGAAAGGAAGCTTGCAAACAATATAAGGTAATCTACCTTCAGAATTCGTAAATCCAATCATTCATTGCATTACTGCACTTAATCAAATTAAATAAACTATGTTCTTGCACAATCACATAAGGGTTTGATTATTCATCTAATTCTAGTTGCCACAATACACACAATAAATTAAATCAATCTTTCCTTTGCTATACCATGATTCTCCATAGACAAATTTTTGTCTATCCCTTTACAAATATCTCATTTATAAATTAAATACATCTTCTCTTTCAAGGAAATAAATCACATTTAAATATACATATATATTTATTAAATATCTATGTAATCAGATATACATATATATATATACTCGATATATATATATATATATCTAATTACATATATATTTTAAAAAATATATATATAATTAATATTTAAATATGAATGATAATTACTTAAGCATTTATTAAAATATAATATACACATATGATAATATATATATTATATATAAATAATATTAAATTATTATATACAACATATATATTAAAAAATATATATAAAATATATTTTAATTCATAAAATAAAACATTGATATCAAATTTCATATTATATGTATTAAATATAAAATATAAAATAAAATGAATTTTATATCACCAAAAAGCAACGCCATTTTAGGGTTCGACCACACCCTGTTATGAACAGGGGACGCAACCCCCATGAATGGGGGTGGCGGCCTGTGTTGGTAGTGACGGCACTGCCTCCATAGGCGGTCGTCGCCATTCATGGGGTCTCGAAGGGTTTAAAACCCTTCCCCTTACCACACACAACATATGCTCAGAAACAAAACGAATCTGCCATTCGTGGGTTCGTTAGAATTTCGATTGGTAAACATTTTCTGGGTAAAAACTAGAATGGGAAAAAAAATGAAATTCTTTGATTTCGTCAAAAAATTTAATAACAACAAAACTCATACAAATAAATATATATATATTTATATATATATATGTATATATATACATATAAACAGATATGTATATATATATATGCATATATATAAATATATACACATAGTCATAATAAAATTATTGTAAAAATCCTTATTTTCAATACCCAGATTGGGCAAATGCTCAGTCTGAGAAATCAAATAATTTTGCCATTTGAAATTACAAGATTTAACCCAGCAATAAAATATTTCTCACAAATTAAATAAAGATTTTCCAAGCAAACACAATTTCATAAGAAAATCTATTTGAATCCCCATGCTTGTTTTTGAAATTTTCTGTTGATAGTTTGAAGATGAAAAAGTAACCTCTTTGTTTCAAGTATTGAATGGAGTTTCAAAATGGAATTTTTCCTCTAAACATAGTTTGAATATCATAAACAGTTTGAACAATATAACACAAAGATTTTCAAAAAAACAAGATTTGCACAAAATAGAGAAAGCATGGAACTTTGTGTTTTTCTCCAAGCTTTAGAATCCTTCAATGGAGGTTGGCTCTTTCCTTTCCCAATTCAGCTACACCCAAATCCTCAATCCTTCTTTCCAATTTTTCTTCCAAATTTCAGTCCAAGTTTTTTTTTTTGTGTTCTTCCCAATATTCAAAAAAAATTGATCCTTCAAAATGAAAAATCAATCCCCTTATGCCATTTCCTCTCCAAATTTGTCAAAACCCTAACTTTGAATTCACCCACCAAAATTTATTGTTAAACTAGATATTTCATTTTTGCAAAATCATAAAACAATTTCTATTTCCAAGTGTAATTTGTATAATATCCTTTTAAAATAAAAATCTATTTACAACCCCAAGGTCAAATAAATTTCTTTTAACAAAATATAATTCAACAATTCATAATAACATTATTTTTCAACTTTATTTCTAGAAGTAAAATATAAGACATATTTCTAATTTTTGATTTAATCCAAATATCTAATGATGCCAACATGGCTAAATTGATTTAATTTATCCCTATTAATTTAATTAGTCAATAAAATAAATCTAATTCAAAATTAGATTATTTTATTAATTAAATTAAATTAATGAATTAATCACTAATTTTCCAACATCTCAATAAGACAAAACAATCATCATTTATAAATTTCAAAAGCCATTTAACCACTTTTAACTTGCAATTTTAAATACAAGGCCAAGGAGGAAACTAACAACATAAAAATCATTTTTAATTTTATTTCAAAAAGGAATGCAAGGCAATTTCTATTTTTGATTTGATCTTGGTATTTAATAATGCTAACACAACATTTTAATTTAATTTATCAATAAATAAATCTGATCCATGATTAGATTATTTTATTGATTGAATTAAATTAACTAATTAATTAATAAGCACTCATTTATTTATTTTGACAAAGCAAATAAATAAAACAAACACCATTTATCTTGCAAATTTAAATACGCAAGCAAGGAGGGAAGAGGCAACAAAGAAATTAACTTATCCCAACTAACAACCCGACGACACACTATGACTAGGGTGATGGCTTGACACAGAAAACCTAGTTACTATCTCCCAATCGATATCGTTGGTTGATGGACATGCTCAAACCTGTGACACCAGGTGGAGTCGATGTCCTGTACCTACATCCTGCACACAATACGAGTGTTGAAACATGCATATAATATATTAAAACACACTATGAAAAGGGAATCGCAGAATCACAGGTCACTCGCATGCAAGTGATGTGATCCCATCCCCTTCACCAATATAGTACAACTAACTAAAACATCTAAAATACATGATATAATCAAAAGTGTAAAGCATCGTTAATTCACATACATGCTAATCTAATCCATGACATGCAATAATAATAATGACCAAATAAAATACCATCACACCAAAACATAATGTTTACATCGCTTAACATTTAGTGGTCAAAAGTAACCAAGTTCCACAAACAAAGTGATAACAAAATAAACATGAATAGTGAAATATTGTTCGATCAAAAGAGAAAAATGGAGGGGTGTTACATCCTCCCCCCTAAGGTCAGGCTTACTCTTGGAAGCCTGCAAACAAGAAGGGATAAAGCTTCCTCAAACACACTCAAAATCTAGATCCCTGAGGATGAACTCCTAACGTCGAAGGATGAACTACACCCTGATGCCCAGCCTGACGGGTATCCACCATAGTAAGTACCCTATGCGATCTGCCTGCATCACCTACCGTTGGCTCAGAGGCCAACGATCTTTGACTAAAACTAGAAGCACCCCGCTGAGGACACTGACGAGCAATGTGGCCCTGCTGACCACAAGTGAAACATCCTATCCCTCTACTAAACTCCCTAACATCGGGAGATGCACTAGGTCACAAAAATCCACCTCCACTATATGCTGACCGGGAACTCTGAGTAGGCTGATCGTAGTGATCACGATGAGCTCGAATCTGACTCCAATCCCTCTTCCTTTGCTTCCAACTACCACCATACTGGGACTGAGAATTCTGTTGCCCTGACTATGAAGGTTGATGTTGCCCACTCTTTGTGGTTTCTTGTTTCCCGTTGGGAACAGCTGCAACCTGAGACTGACCACCCTGAGATCCAACACCAAAGGAAGGTGCACTGCCAAACTAAACTCCCGACTGACCATCGAAAGGAAAAGATAAATTTTCCTCCACAATTTGAGCCTTATCCATAGCTACCTCCATGGTCTTCAACTCAAATATCTGAACTCCACCACTGATCTGGGCATTCAAGCCCCTAAAAAAATGTTGCACAAGCATACCTTCATCATCACCTATACTGGCATATTGTTTGAGCTCATAAAAATGATGCTCATAATGCTCTACTGACATATCCATCTGTCGCAAGGCATGGAACTCATCTCCTCGACACTGCCTCCAATGCTCAGAGAGAAATCTAGCCCAAAACTTCTCTTGGAACAACTCCCAAGAAACTGTACCAATGTACAGATGGAGCTTCTGCTCCTCTAATCTCCACCAAGTGGAGGAAAATCCCCTCAAGTGCATGATAGCGCACCTAGCTTGAGTGTTGCTACCATATGGGTGCATAGCAAAACACCTAGTCAAGTCAATGAGCCATATCTTTGCCTCCAAACCACTACTTGATCCATCAAAAATGGGTGGATGTTCCCTAAGCAAGTCCCTCATTTGGGCTGCTACCTCTTCATCAGACTGATCTGGTACTCCTCTCTCTCTAACCACAACTGGCTCAACCTCCTGCCTAGGCCCAAGACAGGCAAGGGTCTCCTCTAACAACTAATGCAACTGAGCATCCTCAATCCTGGGTGGATCTGGATTCTGATTGCCATCTCCCTAAATATTCTGAGAAGCTTGTTGCTCCTCATGGTCAGAAACAAGTGGAACATGTGGTGGTGGGTCTTGCTATTCCCCAACGCGACCGCCTAAACGGCCACGTCTACGACCCCCACCTCTTCCACGTTTGGGAGGCATAATCCTACACAGACACAATAAGGTATTAAGCAAGACACACTACTCAAAACCTACACACTACAAGCATAATGGGTCCACCATAATCCCAGAGTACCCAGTGTTTAAGCCTGGGCTCTGATACCATGTGTAATGCCCCACCACGCAACCATAGGGGAAGTTGCAATTCACTAACCAAATGCAACAATTTTTCTTTTTTTCTTTTTAAGTACAATAACATACATGTTTACTACACATTGCCAACATCCCCTAAGGCTACGAGACAAAGATTACTTAAAACCCGAATTAGAACAACCATGAATTGAAAACATAACATCATTCAATCAAGGAATTAAAGTACATACATTCCATACATGATAATTACATCAAAAACTAATAGATACAACATAATTTCCAATAACAATTGTTTACAATATAATTACAACACTCATTTCCCAAATGAGGTAAATCAAATAAACATGATAATATATTACAATTTCCACCTCGATACAAATGAGGGGTAATAAAGTGCAAGATCAACTGGAATGAGAGAAACCAGAATAGCCACTGGATCCAAGGAGCTCTCCAACATGAAATTCTCGCCCACATGATCACAAACAAAGCCAATGGTGTAAGGTGCATGTTCCACCCAACCAAGTGATACCCGAAGGCTCACCCCCTACGCTAGGAGATAGTAACAAGGATTTTTGGTCAAGACCAACAACCTCTAGATAAAGGCTAACCATAACTGAACTGACTCACATACCAACATAACGCCACTTAACACAATATGAGGAACTCACAAGACAAAACATTGCTTCTAGGTTACATAGGTTAAGTACATCATTTGCACACCACATAATAACTAACTAACTGCTGACGTAGGAAGAGTGTCATACATAAATTGTCATGAGTTACCCTAACTCAACCATCCTAGGCTACCAGAGCCCCATCATGGGTTACCCTGGCTTGCCTCTACCAGCGCCGTACCCTCATGCAAAACTATGTGCCTCATCTCATCTTGAATCTTAACAATGCATACTTCATGAGAGAGGCATTCATTAATTTTATTAGTGTGAAGTTCCCCATTAATTCTTTTAGATTATCACTTGATTAAACCCTAGGTGAGTTACCCTGACACCACTTTGGGCATCGAACCCCCACAAAGGGCCACTCTCCTACTGAGAACACTGGGATACAAAACCCCCAATCTAAGGGTAGACAACATGCACAAACTGAACACCAATTTCCCACCTTAACCCATAAGGCCACACATCCTGTTCATAGTACACGAGTAACCAAAACATCACATATCCCGTTCATGATAACCGGGTACAACACTGGACACAATTACGCACTACCCAAGGAAAACAAGGTTGGTCGACATGACAACAACCCCAAAACATAGAAGATGGTTCTATCTGGAAGACTTACAAAATCTGACTCAAATCCCAACAAGAATGAACACCCCACAACGAAAGGAAGCTTGCAAACAATATAAGGTAATCCTACCTTTGG
Source organism: Sequoia sempervirens (assembly GCA_007258455.2). Taxonomy (NCBI): domain Eukaryota; kingdom Viridiplantae; phylum Streptophyta; class Pinopsida; order Cupressales; family Cupressaceae; genus Sequoia; species Sequoia sempervirens. The sequence continues at coordinate 11,097,549 of VDFB02086081.1, read as the reverse complement.
ATTTTGTAAATCCAATCATTCATTGCATTAGTGCACTTAATCAAATTAAATAAACTATGTTCTCGCACAATCACATAACGGTTTGATTATTCGTCTAATTCTGGTTGCCACAATACACACTAAATTAAATCAATCTTTCCTTTGCTATACCATGATTTTCCAGAAACAAATTTTTGTCTATCCCTTTACAAATATCTCATTTATAAATTAAATACATCTTCTCTTTTAAGGAAATAAATCACATTTAAATATACATATATATTTATTAAATATCTATGTAATCAGATATACATATATATATATATACTCGATATATATATATATATCTAATTACATATATATTTTAAAAAATATATATAATTAATATTTAAATATGAATGATAATTACTTAAGCATTTATTAAAATATAATATACACATATGATAATATATATTATATATAAATAATATTAAATTATTATATACAACATATATATTAAAATATATATAAAAATTATATTTTAATTCATAAAATAAAACATTGATATCAAATTTCATATTATATGTATTAAATATAAAATATAAAATAAAATGGATTTTATATCACCAAAAAGCAACGCCATTTTAGGGTTCAACCGCACCCTATTATGAACAGGGGACGTAGCCCCCATGAATGGGTGTGGCGGCCTGTGTTGGCAGCGATGGCGCTGCCTCCACAGGCGGTCGTCGCCATTCATGGGGTCGCCAAGGGTTTAAAACCCTTCCCCTTACCACGCAAAACATACGCTCAGAAACAAAATGAATCTGCCATTTGTGGGTTCGTTAGAATTTTGACTGGTAAACATTTTCTGGGTAAAAACTAGAATGGGGAAAAAAAACGAAATTCTTTGATTTCGTCAAAAAATTTAATAACAACAAAACTCATACAAATAAATAAATAAATATATATATGTATATATATACATATAATTAGATATGTATATATATATATATAAATATATATAAATATATACAAACAGTCATAATAAAATGATTGTAAAAATACTTATTTTCAATACCCAGATTGGGCAAATGCTCAGTCTAAGAAATAAAATAATTTTGCCATTTGAAATTACAAGATTTAACCCAACAATAAAAGATTTCTCACAAATTCAATGAAGATTTTCCAAGCAAACACAATTTCATAAGAAAATCTATTTGAATCCCCATGCTTGTTTTTGAAATTTTCTGTTGATAGTTTGAAGATGAAAAAGTAATCTCTTTGTTTCAAGTTTTGAATGGAGTTTCAAAATGGGATTTTTCCTCTAAACATAGTTTGAATTTCATAAACAGTTTGAACAATATAACACAAAATTTTCAAAAAAATAAGATTTGCACAAAATAGAGAAAGCATGGAACCTTGTGTTTTTCTCCAAGCTTTAGAATCCTTCAATGGAGGTTGGCTCTTTCCTTTCCCAATTCAGTTGCACCCAAATCCTCAATCCTTCTTTCCAAATTTTCTTCCAAATTTCAATCCAAGTTTTTTTTTTTTTGTGTTCTTCCCAATATTCAAAAAAAATTGATCCTTCAAAATGAAAAATCAATCCCCTTATGCCATTTCCTCTCCAAATTTGTCAAAACCCTAACTTTGAATTCACCCACCAAAATTTATTGCTAAACTAGATATTTCATTTTTGCAAAATCATAAAACAATTTCTATTTCCAAGTGTAATTTGCATAATATCCTTTTAAAATAAAAATATATTTACAACCCCAAGGTCAAATAAATTTATTTTAACAAAATATAATTCAACAATTCATAATAACATTATTTTTCAACTTTATTTCTAGGAGTAAAATATAAGACATATTTCTAATTTTTGATTTAATCCAAATATCTAATGATGCCAACATGGCTAAATTGATTTAATTTATCCCTATTAATTTAATTAGTCAATAAAATAAATCTAATTCAAAATTAGATTATTTTATTAATTAAATTAAATTAATGAATTAATCACTAATTTTCCAACATCTCAATAAGACAAAACAATCATCATTTATAAATTTCAAAAGCCATTTAACCACTTTTAACTTGCAATTTTAAATATAGGGCCAAGGAGAAAAATAACAACATAAAAATCATTTTTAATTTTATTTCAAAAAGGAATGCAAGGAAATTTCTATTTTTGATTTGATCTCGGTATTTAATAATGCTAACACAACATTTTAATTTAATTTATCAATAAACAAATCTGATCCATGATTAGATTATTTTATTGATTGAATTAAATTAACTAATTAATTAATAAGCACTCATTTATTTATTTTGACAAAGCAAATAAATAAAACAAACACCATTTATCTTGCAAATTTAAATACACAAGCAAGGAGGGAAGAGGCAACAATGAAATTAACTTATCCCAACTAACAACCCAATGACACTATGACTAGGGTGATGGCTTGACACAGAAAACCTAGTTACTATCTCCCAATCGATACCGTTGGTCGATGGACACGTTCAAACCTGTGACACTAGGTGGAGTCGATGTCCTGTACCTGCATCCTGCACACAATACGAGTGTCGAAACATGCATATAATATATTAAAACACACCATGAAAAGGGAATCACAGAATCATAGCGCGCTCGCATGTGAGAATGTGATCCCATCCCCTTCACCAGTACAGTACAACTAACTGAAACATCTAAAATCCATGATATAATCAAAAATGTAAAGCATCGTTAATTCACATACATGCTAATCTAATCCACGACATGCAATAATAATAATGACCAAATAAAATACCATCACACCAAAACATAATGTTTACATCGCTTAAAATTTAGCGGTCAAAAGTAACCAAGTTCCACAAACAAAGTGATAACAAAATAAACATGCATAGTGAAATATTGTTCGATCAAAAGAGCAAAATGGAGGGGCGTTACATACTGAGTGAGTAATTTTGCAAAATCATGGTCTAGGAAATTGCAAATCCTTTCCTAGAAATTGATAGGTGCTTATTCTTTAAATTTCAGTCAATTATTGAAACTTCAATTCTCTTGGAGCATTCTGTTTATTTCATTTCTTGCTCTGTAATTTCCCAAATTGGGCTATAATTTATTTGAATATCTCCACTGTACTATATGATAATCCTCCAATTTCCTATTTGATGCAATCTTTGTTCTCCTTCATTCTTGCCTCTAGATATTCTTGCTTCCAATCTGTTACAAACCTTATTGCTTTTCTTGTTAATAGTAATTTCATCCCTACCATGGCATTCTACCTTAATTTGTAGATTATAATTTTGGGATTTCTGGGTTATGAGTTTAACCCATGTTGTTATGTTCTTGGGAAATTCATTTGCTCCATTTTTCCATTTTGTTGGGTGTACTATGTATCATATTCCATGTGGCAGGATTTTTTATTCCTAACCTCAAACCTCATGGAACCAGTTCGTATCCCCTGTGGCCATGTTGCCATGGCAGACCTCAATCTTGTGACTACACAATCTTTTGGATTTCAATATATTCTATTTCATGTCACTTCCCTTGATATCACCTATGACGTATCACATCTTGATAATCAAATTTATTTGGGATAGCAATTTTGGCTTTGGCATCGGATGTAATGTCCCTGCACTTTGTAGTTCACTATAGGTTTCAACTTTTGGTAGATGGCTTTGTTCGTTTCTTTTGCCAGATACTTTCCCTTTGTATATCAATTAAGATAGTCCATATAAGAATAAACTTGCTATAAAATGGAGTGGATGGTTATGTGTACCTTGTAAAGTGTCGCATTCAATGAATATCTTAGTTGTGGTATGCTAAATTATATTGATATCATTTGAAACTAGTAAATCGATATGTTTATGTCTTGGAATGGCATCTAATGTTTAAAATGTAATGGGTGCATTCGATATTTATATGCTCATGCATTATATCTTAGTGTTTCGGCTATATAGATTCTTTGTAGAATAGTTTCATTCGGCTTGACTTTATTTTAGTTGACAATTATTATGCAATGCACTATGTTTGCATGGTGATAGGTGTTTAAGATGCCTTGTCATTCGATACCTTCATATTCCTGTATAGTTCTTATTTACCGAAATATATCTATATATATATACATATATATATATATTTATATATTTATATATATATATATATATATTATATATATATATATTTATATATATATATATATATATTATATATATATATATATATTGTAGGCATTTCTATATTCAAAGATTCGCTGTAAAATATCTTGTATTTTATTTTATTTTGATATTCGAATGTGATTGTTGTGAATATAGTTATATGTATATATATGTAGGTGTATATATATATACATATACATATTTATTTATTTGATGGTTAAACTGAGCTGTAATAAATTAGTAGGGTTTATTTATATGTTTCAATATTAGAAATGACTATTTCACCTTTCAATTAAAAGATTTATTGTGAATGGAAATTTGGTAATTTGTTGAGTTTTAAGAGAGATGATTATAGTATAGATGAGCATTTAGAATAACTCAGAAATTAGTGGAATGGATAAATTAGATAAACTTTGAGTGGTGTATTTCTCTTGTTGCTATATATTGAATGCAGATTTCTTTTGCAAATATGAGTTAGTTGAATAATAAATTATCTTGTAAATGAATATAGAATACAATAATTATTATGGAAGTAATGTAGCTCTAAAAGTAATGTCATTTGGTTATAGTTTGGAACATTGTACTTATTTTGAGATTGGAATGGTTGGGGTATTATTTTTACTACCCTAAAGTGATTCTTTTGTGTTTTATGGACTTGGGAGTCTTCCAGAGGCTAGTGGGGGGGATTTTCTACTTGATGGATTATGTGATTATTCATTGTGTGATGGTTATTTATGTATTGGATAGTACACGAGGGTTGTTATCCTTGCACAGTTAATTCACCACCTTGATTGGGATTTGTGTGTGGGATAGTTTATGCCTCACCCTTTGTGTATGTTCATGAGGTTATGTGCTTTGTACAAGTTGGATTTGCCCCATTATTTTTATTGGGTCTCCTAGATTCTAGTAGGGGGAGTGGCTCTCAATGGGGGACAACACACAAAGTGGCGCTAGGGTAACCCATGTGGGAGTTTCTAAACTCAATGATAACTTAAAATGAATTAGTGGTTGGGTAGTCTACACATTAATCAAGATAAGTGAATGCCTCACCCATGCCTATAGTGCTCATCTAGGCCAAGGATGGGTTGAGAAGGCCTTGTTGGAAAGACCAACTTCCTTGTCCTCTTGAAAGGAAGATCGGTTCTGCATGTGTCACCCTATGGGGCCAACGACTAGTGAGAGACTGCTAGGGTAACCATAGATGGGGGTCACAACTAGTGATAGACTACCAGGGTAACCCATGTCAAGACCATGTGATGGCACTCTTCCCTCTACAAACTAGTATTCCCTTGTTTATTCTCTTCCTTTAGTATATGATGTCCTTTCGAAGTAATGTATTTCCTTTTTGTGATGATTGTTGTTGTTGAATTGTCAGTTGCTCCCTAATTAGCCTTGTTATGTCAGTTTGTGGCTACCTGGTTGTTGTTGTCATTATTATGGGACCAGGTGTTATCTCCTAGCATGGGGGGGTGGAACTTTGGGTTCCACATGGTTGGGTGGAATGTTCCTTTCACTCCATTGGGTTTCCCTATTGTTGATCGTTCATGTGGTGGCTACTCTTGATGATGTGGACTTATACACTTGTTCTAGTTCGAGTGGATTATCTTTCATGTACTTATATTAAACCATAAATAAATTGTATCATGTATTAGACTTCTAATGTACTCTCCTCACATGTATACGAGGAGACATTGTTGTTCAAGATGTAATGATCTGTAATTGTTGAACTCTCTTATGTAGTGGATAATGTAAATGATTTTATTATATATGTTAGTTAATTGGATTACTATGTGATGTTGTTATATTGTGGATACGATATGGATTATTCATATTGGTTTATCTTTAAAGTGTGATGGATTAAATGAAACCCATATTGTTGGATGGAATTTGTTTAATGTGATGATTTTCAGTTCTTGCTAGTTTAGCTAATGGGAATCTAGTAGCATTGTCACAAATCTTAGAGGATTTAGGTTAGGGTATGTGTAGGATCATCATGGAAAAAATAGGTCCTTAAGTGGCAAAAAAAATTAGAAAAATCAGAGTTAGTCAACTTGACGTAAAAATTTGAATAATCTATATTATTTCAAAAATAGGTAAGAATAGAATCTGCAGCAAATTGAATGAAGTTTCTAAAATACTAGGTTTATTTTAAGAAAAGAAAAATCTATTTGGTGAAAATTTGAAATTTCAATGCAGTAGTACTTAAATTTCAAGGAAAAAATAAGTAGGTGTCTGATTGACCACACTAACCACAATAAAATGATAATATTTTTATATAAGATTTTAGAAATAAGTAGAGGACTCATGTCCCGATGTGATGCATATTTTTTTTGTAATTTTCTTCCAAGTAAATAATTAATTATGAATTTTTTATTAAAATTTTTGAAAAATATAAAAACTTGTATGTCTGACCACCTTAACTTGGTCAAAACTTCATGAAATTCAAATTTTCTTTTATTAATCCTATATTATGCAAAGCATAGAATGTGGTGCATGTTTTGGATTCCAAAAATGTGATACCGTTTGAATGCTATAGATGTTTTTCAATCAACCTATCAATCAAGACTTTAGTCATAATTCAAATAGAAAATGAATAATAATTATTTATTAAATTCAAAGAAAAGCATAATTTATATTGGTGGAAAGTTGATAATCTCCTTTAAAAGCCATTTTCATTTCATCAATTTTGGGTAAAAAAAATTTCGCTAGCCACATACCCTACAAATACCCATCATACCGCCACTTTTTGGCCCATCATGATCCTGCACATACCCGTTATAATTATAGCTATTGTTTCATTTGCAATTTTATGTATATTGCACTTTCAAAAAAAATTGTCCCATTTTTAGGTGTTTTAGCGTGTTGTCCTCTAGGGTTTCATGACAGGGTGTTACAATAATATTACAACTTTGTTTTTAACTTTTACTTTTATATTAGTTCTATGCTTACCTCATACATTACATTTCTATTACTTGTTCTCTAACAAGTGACATATTTGTTTATAAATAATTATAATTAGTACTATTTCTCTAATTTGTCACAATACTTCTCACATTTCATTTGAATTTCTTATCATATAACAAGTAAATTACCAAAATACTTGGACTTATTGCCACATCATATAAGTTATAATTGTTGTTTTAACTATATCAATAATCAATAATATATGTCTCCTTCAATAATTGTTTTTTGTTATGCAGGTACATTCCTTAAAAATTTTTATGATAGTAGAAATAGAACATCTTAATCTCTTGCTCAACCCCAAACCCTTGTCACCAAAATTAGTAATTTAAACAAACTTTCATATTTAAAAATATACCACATGAATGTATATTAAATGAGCATAAAAATAAAACGCATCTTCCCATATAAAGTTTCACTCAATATATAAATTTATCACCATATTGTTAACTTCTAGCTATAAATAGGAGGTATAGAGTATCTCAATCTTCATGATCGTTAAATAATTTATATCTACTCCATGATAGTATTTCTTCTAGCTATTAGCCTTAACTTTCTCAACCAAATCACAATCCAACTATAACTAACTTTCTCCTATGTAGGTTCAGCTTGTATCATTTAATTACTTTTACTTATCTTCATTCCTTTTTCCACCTTTCTATTGCAAATTACATAATAAGGGTTAGCTTTATTATTTTTGAAGCACAAAAAATAATGACACATGTGCCTATCAATAACTTTTATTTGTTTGATGTACATTCCATGGAAGTTGTTACCTTGATGATAATGTATTAATATTATATTTTCTAATTTCAATCCACTTTTATACTTATTCTTAGAAAAGTAAATACATTTACCAACTTATGAACTACATTCAATTTATTTCGAACAATTTTTACTTTCGTATAATTTTTTCTCACTATCTTTTTTTTCTTATTGTTCTTAAATAAGCAAAGAGTTAATTTTTGTGAGCCAATATCTTATTACAAAAATCCAAAAAAAAACAAATTGATAGGTATTCTTAAAAATTACTTCTAGCCTATCTAAAAGTACTATATTATGTTTATTTAACCCATGGTTACATGATTTAAATCAAATAAATACTCTCTTTGACATTAATTAAATATATAGTCAGCTAAATTATGTTGTTTCAACTACATACTCAATTTATACTTCATAAAGTATGATTGTATAGTTTATGTTCAAGAAATAATAGTTGCCACGTGTAATTTACTTAAATTCTAATACTATTTTGCTATCTCGTGAAAATTTATTCTTTGACTAAGAATGCAACAACATAACCAATGATGAAAACCTACACTTGAAACCATGTCTACAGGCATTAGATCTTCTGATGTTTGGGCATGGCTCTAAATTGACCAATCACTTTAATATAGAGCTCTTCAATGGAGCTATACTTAAAAAGATACACTTCCAAAACAATGCAATCACTATATAACTTAAAAAGAACTCTAGAAAGGAACTATACTTAAACTCATAGGATACAATTATCCTATTATTTTTAATTCAAGGTGAGCCACCATGTTTCAATGCTTTTCTAAAAAATGTTGATTGATAGCTTATAGCTTAGCCTTTTTTAACTCATTATGTCACATTTTTTCTTATTCATAATACTTATTCATCGTACCTTCATAGGTGGATTTTCATCTCCGAATAGAAATAACATGTTTGTAACATGATATCATTGGTTAAGCTACCTATCTATTTTAAGAACAAACCCATTAGCTGCATGATATGAGCTTAAATTATCCATGTACAAGTTTGGATGAAAATGTTAGAGTAACACAAAAACCTTCTTCAAGAGAATTTTTTGGAATATGTGCATCCCTAAAGAGGAAAGATCTTTCCTCCAATATTACTCCTATTAGAAATATGAATCTATTCTAAACAAGGTAGCTTATAAAGGGTCATGTTACCATGAAAAACGAAATAGATCAATTAAACACACAAAAGAGACAAGGACAAGTCTTATCATTTTATTTTATAGACTGTGAGAATACTTAAATATGTGTAACTTTCATGAAGTTGAAAATGTTCATTAAATGAATGTTCAGGTTGGAGATGCGTATATAATATCTGTTGGAACTATTAAGACAATTAATAGGTTGTACAGCAAACTTAATAGCTAGCTTGAAATTTATTTAGTAGATGATTCTAGAATTTCTCATGAAGATGACCTTGCAATTCTAAAATATTAGTTCTCTTACATGCTCTTTAAGGACATTATGGACATCACCATCAATATCCTTATTAATATTATTGGAATAGTCATATGTGTATACCTGAGCTCAACCATAACAAGGGGAGATTGGATTGAAATTCTTCAAAGGAGCATAAAATAGATTGATATATCTTTGTCTAATATTGATATTACTTTATGGGGTCCAACCAGTAAAAAGTAAGGTACACAACACCAAGAGATGTATCACTTAAATCATGGTGTTCTTGCAATAAAAAATAGACATCTCACTAAGTATAATGGAAAGGTCATAAGAACTTTGGCAAGTACCTACCTATTTATAAACCAAAGCATATATAAGTGTAGACACCTAAATTTAGACACTTGATTTATCCAAATTTATCCCTTTCATCTAAACATCCCCTTATCCACATTAATTAAGTAATATCACTATTATTTAATTAATCCCTCTAAAGTTCTTCTAATCCCTAAGATATCTAGTTAAATAAGTAAATACCTTCCCCCTTTCATCAAATGAATTAAATAAATATGACATTTATTTAATTCCCTTTATGTCACATCCTCCATCATTTTTATCTAAGCCTAATTATTCTCCTAATCTCATCATTAGAATGTGCACATGCCTAATCCTTGATTAGGATGTCTCACATCCTCCAACTTTTGCAAGTTGGACTCTAATCTCTCTTAGCCACCTAACCCTCCTCTAATCCTTCATTACTCTTCCCCATGTGATCTTTGACTTGTCACATCAAGTCACATGTAAAATCTAACCCTCTTCTAATCTTTATTAATTAGTCTAATCAAGTACTTGCACAACCTTAATCACTTAATTGAGTCAACCTTATTAAATGCTTTTCTTTTTTCACAAGGCATCTCCATTCCCCATGTGAATTTTTAATTCACATTTAATCCCCCAATGCATTTAAAGGAATTTTAAATTCCTTCTCTCATCCCCATGAGAATATTTAGGAATTTTTAATTCCCCACATGTCCTCTCACCCACATGGGGACAAGTACCTCCTTTATGAGGAGATCTTGTCCCAATCCCAAGGTACTATGTACTCTCTCCATGTCATGTACTATCCTTCCACCTCATGTAGACATCACCCTTTTTGAGCCACTTCACATGCCACATGTCAAGATGTGAGGGCTTATGAGTTATCAACTCACCTTGGCCCTACATATTGATCTTGGTGGCTCAATCTTGACCATCCATTTCCTTAGAGATTTCAAAAATCTCTATAAATACCCCCTCTTTTCTCTCATTTTGGGAGGGATCATGCATTGTAGCCAAACTCTTGCAATTTTTTCCTAGAATCCATACTTAGCCATTTTTCATGCTTGCACTCACTTGCATCCACCTTCATATCATCATCTAGCTTGCATCTCTTTCCATCCAAGGAGCATACAACACCGAAGATCGAAGGGCCAACCAAAGGATCAATTCAACACAAGGTAAAAGGTTTCATTTGTTGTTTTTGTTTTGTGTTGAATCCAACTAGGCTAATCTTGAGGTGTAGGTTGTTTTTAGTGTTATTTGCATTACTTTGTTTGCTGCTCATTTTCTACCACTCAAATTTGACCTATCACATTTCTGGCACGCCTAGTGGGACCCACAAACGGGTCTCTTGCTTTTATGTTTTCTATGTTTTGACTTTTTGTAGGTATAGGTTATAGAGGGGCGGACCTAACCTGACAGACAGGTGGACCCACCCTCCATAGGCAGAACTGACCCTCTCCAGGGGCAGACCTGCCCTCCCCAAACTCTAAAACAAATTTTTTGGAAAATTTTCATGGAGGGGTAGACCCAACCTAACAGACAGCCGGATTTGACCTAAACAATTGATTTTTCCCTCACAGACAGGCAGATTTACCCTAGATAGTTTTTTTGAAAAGGTGAATTTTAGGTTTTCAGCAATTTTTTGGCTATTTTAAGGGTTCTTAACCCCTAATTAGGAACATAGCTTAATTAAAAGGTGTCAATCAACCTTGTATGTTGTGTTTTTAAGTAAGCTATTTGACATATTCAATTCCCTTGTGCCATTCAATGATCCTGGGTGACGAGAAATCGTAGCTTAACACGTCCTTTGAGTCTAACCATTTTATTTTTCTTAGTGGGACCTGCTTGGGGATTTCATCACCCCAAGGGACGATTCCAACCATGCGTATTGACGGGGGTATATAAGGGGGGGAGTGAAAGTTGTACCTCAATCCAACAACGTTGTAATTAGTGAAGCATCGGGATGATGTGAAGAGTTGGTCTGAACCTTTTAGGTTCCCGACTCATGCTTGTAACGGGTTGGTGTTCACAGTTTGGGCCTCACATACCGGGTGTATATTGAGGACTCCCTAGTAGCCATGTTCATCCTAGATTAGAGGACTTTGTTGGCTATACCCCTCTACTAGACTTAGGCTTGTGATTGTCTGATTTGTCTTCTTTGTGCAAAACCAGTGATTGTTTGATTTCTTTCATTTTACCATAACCTTTCGATTGATGACTGTTGTGTTTTCAGTCCTTTGCCTTGGTCTTTTTTGTCAAAATTCAAATTAAACCCTCCTTGGGCAGACTTTCCCTCATCCAAGGGCGAACTTGCCCTAAAAACTGGTCTTTTGAAGGCTATTTTTGACCTAATTTCATCAGTTTTTGCTCCTTGGGTAGACTTGCCCTCATCCAGGGGCACACTTGCCCTAGAAACTGACTCTTTGGAGCCTGTTTTGGACCTAATTTCATCAGTTTTTTCTCCTTGGGTGGACTTTCCCTCATCCAAGGGCGGACTTGCCCTAGAAACTGACTCTTTGGAGCCTATTTTTGACCTAGTTTCATTAGTTTTTGCTCCTTGGGAAGAATTTCCCTCATCTAGGGGTAGACTTGCCCTAAAAACTAGTCCTTTGGAGCTTGATTATGACCTAATTTCTTTAGTTTTTGCTCCTTGGGTGGACTTTCCCTCATCCAGGGGCAGACTTTCCCTAAAAACTAGTCCTTTGGAGATTGATTTTGACCCAGTTTCATCATTTTTTGCTCCTTGGGCAAACTTTCCCTCATCCAGGGGTGGACTTGCCCTAAAAAATGGTCCTTTATAGCCTGGTTTTGACCTAATTTCATCAGTTTTTCTCCTTGGGCGGACTTGCCCTCACCTAGGGGCGGACCTACCCTATTAACAGTCCTTTTGGAGCTTGTTTTGGCCAATTTTGACCAACCTTTTCTCCTTGGGAGAACTTGTCCTCATCCAGGAGAAAACTTGACCTAACAGACATGTGAATTTTCCCTGACAGACAATCATATATGCCTCACCATTTCCACATTGTAGACCCATTTTCCTCCATTCAAGTGCCAATCTTCTCGATTTTTTGTGCTTTTTCCAACAACATATACCACTTCATACTTTTGAGAAGTTTCTCGAAGCACCTTTTCCTTCCCCATCTACCTCCTCGAGGGGGGCATACCCTACCATTCTCTCTGTTTACTCGTTCTAAGTAAACGTTCATCCATTTAACACATCCTTTCATCATTTTGAACTCTCGTTCTATCATTTCGATCATTCATTTACTCGTTCTGAGTAAACGTTCATCCATTTAACACATCCTTTCATCATTCTAAACTCTCATTCTATTATTTTGATCATTCGTTTACTCATTCTGAGTAACATTCATCCATTTAACACATCCTTTCATCATTCTGAACTCTCATTCTATCATTCTGATCATCCATTTACTCGTTCCAAGTAAAATTTCATCCATTTAACACATCCTTTCATCATTATGAACTCTCGTTCTATCATTCTAATCATCCATTTACTCGTTCTGAGTAAACATTCATCCATTTAACACATCCTTTCATCATTCTGAACTCTTGTTCTATCATTTTGATCATTCGTTTACTCATTTTGAGTAAATGTTCATCCATTTAACACATCCTTTCATCATTTCAAACTCTTGTTCTATCATTTCAATCATCCATTTACTCATTCCAAGTAAACGTTCATCCATTTAACACATCCTTTCATCATTTTGAACTCTCGTTCTATCATTCCGATCATCCATTTACTCGTTCTGAGTAAACGTTCATCCATTCAACACATCCTTTCATCATTCTAAACTCTCGTTCTATCATTCCGATCATCCGTTTACTCGTTCCGAGCAAACGTTCATCCATTCAACACATCCTTTTATCATTCTAAACTCTCATTCTATCGTTCCTATCATCCAGTTACTTGTTCTGAATAAACGTTTCAAACCTCCTTCCTATCATTTTGAATTCTCATTCAATAATCCTAATCAATTGTTTACTCATTCCAAGTAATCTATCATCCATTCTAAGCCTTCATCTTCTCATTTTGAGAATCATTTATCTATTGTGAGCAGTCGTTTACTCATTTCGAGTAGTCATTCATCCGTTTTGGTCAATCATTTACTCGTTTTGAGTATTCATTCATCCATTTCTATCATCCATTTCTCCAATCAAATCATCGTTTTCCCCATCCAAATCCCCTAAACTTCGTCTCGGGTTATTATCCAAATTGACCAAAGTATCTGATCTAATCATCGTCATCAACATCCTCTTAGGATTGTCATCCATCCTAAGTTAATCATCATCGTCAGCCCAATAAATCCATTTTCAATCTCAAAGTGGATTTGGTGCCACAATCATACATTTATCCTTTAATCCGATTAATTAGTATCCTATGTCACCTAGGATAATATCTAAACGGGTTTTACAGTCCCTCTCATGATCCTATCTGATCCACCAAAATCAATCTTATGAATCAATCGATCAATCCAATCCAATCCAATCGCATCCTTATCCAATCACCTTCGACCCAATCAATCTATTTCCATCTTGAAGCAGATTCGGTGTCATAATCATCCTTTGATAATCAAATCCAATCATCAAAATCAATCCCATTAAATCATCCAATCATCCTAATCTGAGCTTTAATCCAATCCTGATCTGAGCTTGCCCTAAATACCGATTTGAGCTTTAGTCCATTTCCATCCATTATCTTTGATCCATCCTCTTTATCCTTTCATCATCATGAATCCTTATCCTCCATCATTAGTGGTCAAGGGAAACCCTAATTATGTCGATAACGATAACGAAAGTCTTGTCAATCAAGAAGAATGTGACATAGATCCCCTTGACACTATCATTGCTAGTAAGTTTTCTCCACCCTCTTTCCAAAATCCAATCACCCTTTTGAGTTATCCTATTATGTCTTCATCCATGCCTAATCATGCTCCTTATGCTACCTTTGACAAGGGATACCCATCATATCCATCATATTCTTCATCTACATCATCCTCTTATCTGACAACCACATCCTCTTATCCTAGTCTCCCATCACAATACCACTATCCTAATCCCTCGTCTACATCCCCATATCTTAATCCTTCATCTGCATATACCCCCTACCCTAATCTTCCATACCAATCTCCTCACCCTAATCCTACATTCACATCAACCTATCCTAATCTAACATCCACAGCCACTTATCCAAATCTGACATCCGTAGTTCCCTATCTCCATCCACCACCACAATCTCCCCTTCCTAATCCACCATCCCAATACCCTTACTACAACCCACCACCCACATCCTCATGTCCTAATTCACCATGCCAATACCCCTATCTTAACCCTTCACCTAATCCTCTACCTATTCCTAGTCATGCATCCAATTCCATTCCCCTATCTAATCCTAGTCCAGCAACCTCTAGTCCTAATCCCCCACTAACCCATAATCCTTCATCCACTCCTATCTCACCATCCAAACCTAGAGTATGCAAGTCTCTCATTTCAGGATTTCTCTAAGGACTTATAACAAAGAAGACATCCCCCACTCCACACCTTGAAGTTGTGGAATCATGTCATCCCAACCCATCATCCACGATCATTAGTGATGAGGCCCTTCTCCACCCAACACTTGTCATTGATGGTACCACCCCTCGCACCACTCAAACTATTGAAACCATCACATCCTTTGAATTCACTGATCCACCATCTCCTACCATCACATCTACCGAATCCATTAAACACCCACTTCCTACTCCATGAGTAGTCGAACCCATTGATGACACCCAAATCCAATCCACTTCTCCCACTCCTAGTGTCACTAAAATCCATTCTGATGACTGCATCGAATCCTCCATCCTTCCATCCTACTCACTTAAAGAGTCCCACCAAGACTCCATTATCATGCCTCCTACACATGAGGAGTCATGCCAAGAGCCTACTCCAAAGCATGCCAACATATCCCCTTCTCCAGATCAAGATCCTACCATCCCATCTAGTTCACCTCAAGATCACAATCCCCCATCCATTCCATTCCATGATCCCCTTATCATTCAAGATCCCCTCGCCCCCTCTCCATCTCCATCACATGAGCCTGCTACCACAAATCTAGATCCTATCATATCCCCTAATCCCTCTCCTGATACCACCCATCCAAATGTTGCTATCCCATCATCTCCCTTTCATGATCCCCCATCATCGCCTAAAACTGCTATCCCTACACTGCTTGCATATCCCCTTGGTACTCTCACATTCTTCCATGGTGGCCTCCTTGCAGAAGAAAAGTGTAGTATATTTACCACCCATCATCCTCCATCTACTAATGGACTTGCATCATGTTTTCAAAATAACACAAATCCTATCATGGATCGCATGCTCAAGAACATGAACTATCAAGGAAAAGGTCTAGGCCTTCATGAGCAAGGTATTTTAGAGCCCATCCAAGTCAAAGAACAAATATGCATGCAAGGTCTTGGATCTATTTCCCAAGACTCACAATCTAAAGATGTTGGTACAACCTCTAGACATCCTCAACGAGCCTTTTCCAAAATAACTTCTGGCTCTTCGCATCGCTCCACCATATCATATGTTGCCATCCCTCCTCCTCTATCATATCACCTCAAAATGACCATCCATATTCCTCCTTCATCTACCCCATCCATTTTGGGTCCTTACATCCCTCCATCGACCATCTCCCATCCTTCATCTATTGCATCCATCTTGGGTCCTTACATCCCTCCATCCACCATCTCTTGTCCTTCATCTACTCTATCCATCTTGGGTCCATATATCCCAAGATCATCTCCTCCATCTCATCCGTTCATCCGTCCAACACCTATCCATGTCATCCATCATAAAAATCCCTCTCGCGTATCCCATAATCAGGATCAACAAAGGCACATACCTAAACATCCTCCATCTACACATAATCCCCATACTCCTACCTCCATTGCTCCACATCGTCCATCTCCTCACACCCATCCCATTGCTAATAAAAGAACTTTGGATGCTAAAGAAAAACTACATAAATCCAAACATCCACATGAATCTAAAGCTCCCCATGTCCCCTCTAAACGACATGTTGAAGAATAGAAAAATAAAATCCAAAATCCAAATCAAACCCATCGGCCACAAAGGCCCACTAAAGAAAAAATCAAAACCATGTGAATCCCAAAGAAAATGGATGTAATGCCATCGAATGAAAAAACTGTAACAACATCCAACATTATTCATCCAAAAGCTAATCATTTTCATCGACCCTGTCCTAAATCTATTTTGGGTCCCTATGTCCCAAAATTCACTATTCCATCTCCTCCATTATCCCCACATTATCCATCCATTAATCCTCTTATTTTTTCACAACCACCCCCACATGTGCCAATGTTGGTCCTGAACACATCTCCCCATCACACATCCACCCCATCATTCTATCCATCCCATTTTCATAATCCCATCCATTACCCCACATATCTCCCCCATCAAATCCCTCTAATGCATCATTTTGCATAATCCATTTCTCCTAATAAGGTTGTACCAACATCCAATAGTCAGTTTGAACATGAGCTCTTAATACCTCGTACGGAACTTGAGGCTTAAGTCCTTCATCTAGATCCTTATTGCATGTCTTCAAAATCCACTTATTCACCTCCCTATCCTTATCCATCTCCTTCCTCATGCTATCCCAAAGGTCTAAAATCCAAAAAAGTCCAAAAAATTCAAAAAAGTCAAAAAAATCAAATAAAATAGTAAAGAAAAATAATTCATCCAATGGTGAAAACTTGGAAAACAAGCGCCTTGGATAAGTACCATGATGAAAACTTAGAAAATAGGCATCATGTGTAAATCCCCATCTCCACTTGGGGGTAGTTTCCTGCTATGCATTCCCTCCATCTGCTACACTTCATGCTATGCTTCCAGCTATACACCTATCTTCTTGCTATACGTCCTCTTCATTCATCCCCTCCATCCTACCTATCTTACACATCCTACTTGGCATATCTCATTTATCCCGTCCCTCCATCCTTCTTGTGATCTTGATAAAAAAATAGGGGCACGTATCTATGCATGCTTTGGACACCTCTTGGTATAAATTCCCTTCACACATGCTCTATCAAATCCCTTAGTCACCCATCCTATCCTCCTCCAGTTATCTCCTTCATTTTCCCATCTTCCATCTCTCATGCCTCATTATACATGGCATATCTAGAGTGGGGGAATTTATCTTCCTTTGTGATATAGTCCTTGGAGATATCATTCATTCCATCAAAGCAATCCCTTCCATTTCCCTATCCTTATCTCCTTATCAATATATCCATCTTCCCATCCTTATCATTTGTCCCTCCACACAATCCTTATATCCATCTCCCCATCCTTATCTTCCTATCCCTCCATCATGGCATCCATTTTCATCTATCCATCTGGTCACATTTCCTCATCCAAATCCTTATCCCTCCATCCAATCCATCCAAATAATCATTTTTCTCCCCCCATCCTCTCTCCTCATCCCATCTCATAATCCCTTGCCATTGGTATCTAGCTATAGGCTACTCTCCATGCAATCCAATGCCATCTACCTCGTCATCATCACTTCCGCTTCTTTTACACCATCTTCCTCTATCCCCTTACCGGATCCTTGGGCGGACCCACCTGGGTTCATCCTCAGGTGGAACCGTCGGGATCCTTGGGCAGAATCGCCCCAATCCTCGGGCGGACCCGCCTGGCTTGTTGGGCGGACCTGCCCGGCTCCTTGGGCAGACCCGTTCGGGTCCTTGGGCGGACCCACCCCAATCTCTGGGTGGACCCACCTAGCTCATTGGGTGGACCTGCCCCAATCCCCGGGCAGACCCGCCCCAATCCTCAGGCGGACCCGCTCGACTCCTTGGGCGAACCTGCCCCAATCCCCGGGCAGACCCGCTCGGCTCGTTGGGCAGACCCACCCCAATCCCCAAGTGGACCCACCCCAATCCTCGGGCGGACCCACCCAGCTCGTTGGGTGGACCCGCCCCAATCCTCGGGCGGACCTACCGGGGGCGGACCTGCCCCAATCCATGGGCGAACCCACCCTTCCACTTTTTTTTTCATTAATTTTTTTGTTTTTTGTTTTTATTTTTATTTTATTTTTTTTATCTTTTTCCCCTCTATGCTTCATCAATTCATCACCAAAATCACCTCCTCCAGCATCGAGTCATCCATCCCAATCATCTAGACTTTATTTGAATAGTTTTCATTTTTATGCTCAAACTTCCAGAGGCCATAACTTTTGACTCGGGTGTCCGTTTGAGCTGAAATTTTATGGGTGGATGCATTATGAGATGGCATGTGGATTCCTAATTGATTTTAAATCCCTTGGATCCCATTCTGCCACATTTTTGGGGCCTCAAACTTTCATCTTCACCCTCAAAATTGCAATTTAGTGTTTTTTTCCAACATTTTGAAAAATCATTCTTGTCAATAACTCAAAATGCTTGTCTCAAATTTGGGATGTTAGTTGGCAATTCATCCTATCTTTGTTTTGGGTATTTTTTGGGAAAAAATTGAACTCTCAAACATATGACCATGAAGTTTCCTAAAATGGCAAAATTTGACAATTTTTGAAAATTGCCAAATCTAGAAAAATCTGATTGTCAACACCTTACGTCCCTTAAACTCTGAAACTTGGTTTAGAATCAATCCCATCACATCCTCCAATCATTCTTATCTTCAATCCAACCTTGATCTGAGCTTTCATGTAATCTCAGTTTGAGCTTAACCGAAACCCTAATATGATATTTAGTCCATCTGCAGTCAAGATCTTTTGATATCAAAACAAATATTAAGATCCCTCCCACCATATTTTTCAATTTTGGTTCTATTAGTCCATTCTAATCATCCATTCACTCATTTAGAGTAAACATTCATCTATTTCAAACCTTCATCTATCATCTCAAATATATGTTTACTCGTCCATCCATTTTGAACCTCCTTCTATCATTTTGAACTCTCATTCAACAATCCTGATCACTTGTTTACTCGCTTTGAGTAATATTTCATCTATTTTAAACCTCCATCTTCTAGTTCCAGGAATCATTCATCTATCCATCCTATCATCCTCCCAATTCATCTCTTGATAACTATCTCATCCCTAAGCTTCGTGATCACCATCATCCTATCTAATCTAATAAGTCTATCATGTCCCATCGTGTCAGTCCAATCATCTTATCCCTTTATCCGGGGTTATCTCATTGTCTATCGTTGTTCTTTCGTCGGACTACATTAACCCTACGCTTTCGCGTAGGCAAGGTCGATCATTTGATCCGCCCCTAGGGTTCCATCATCGATCTTTCTGCTTTGTCCATCTGATACTTTTGACTCTTGTGTCGTGTCATCAAGCTATGCCCTTATCTAGCTAGTTCTTAACCAACAAGATCCACTTGTATCATCAGATCCAATCGGTCCTGAATATCCTGCATCATATCGATCTTCTAGCTTAGTATCCATCATCGGTCTCAACAGGATGCATCCTTCCTAACAGACCTCATCAATCCCATCCATCTTCGTGATCCTATGGCAAAGGACATTTGAAATTGATTGTGATCTTTTGATGCTTTTGGCTTTTGTTTATCATTTGAGCTCCCTATCATCACTTGTCATAGTTTCCTTGATCCATCATATCATGGTGTGCTTTGACTAATCAACATAGGGGTATATCTTGATCTTTTCTTTGTCTCCTCAGTTGTCCCACGTGGTACCCACCAAGATTCCTGAGGTCTTGTGTTACGCTAGGGAATCCTTGTGTGCTTGTGGTTATCCCAATACCTAGCCCGACCAAGGTCATTGTGACTTTGGGGTGTTGGGATAGCCTTCTTGTTTGATGTGTTTGTTTCATGCATTAGACACTAATATGCCTTGGTCTTTTATACCTTGGTGTATCATGTCTTTTGCTATAGCAAAAATCAGTGCTCTGAAGATGGAAAATTGCATTTGGATTGCATTTCATCCCCCATCATATCATCTATCAAAATACCACCATCCATTCATCCTTCATCACGCTCCCCTCCCAATCTTCCATCACATTGTATCATCTTCTTCATCTCCCCTTGCATCACCTCATCCATTTTGAGAGCACACTCGTGTTCCCTTGAACCCGCATGTCCTCTCGAGGGGGCATCCTTCATCCCTAACTTTCATCTTCACCCCCATCATCTTCCCTTCCTAGTCACTCCTTTGAATGACTGGGGCATCTTTCCCAATCTAACCATCTTCTTCTAGATTCTATGTTTTAATATTCTTTGAAATGATGCTACTTCGTAACACCATCTCAAAGAGGGGCAAAATGTAGACACCTAAATTTGGACACTTGATTTATCCAAATTTATCTCTTTCATCTAAACATCCCCTTACCTGCATTAATTAAGTAATATCACTATTATTTAATTAATCCCTCTAAAGTTCTTCTAATCCCTAAGGTATCTAGTTAAATAATTAAATACCTTCCCCTTTTCATCAGATGAATTAAATAAATATGACATTTATTTAATTCCCTTTATGTCACATCCTCCATCATTTTTATCTAAGCCTAATTATTCTCCTAATCTCATCATTAGAATGTGCACATGCCTAATCATCGATTAGGATGTCTCACATCCTCCAACTTTTGCAAGTTGGACTCTAATCTCTCTTAGCCACCTAACCCTCCTCTAATCCTTCATTACTCTTCCCCATGTGATATTTGACTTGTCACATCAAGTCACATGTGAAATCTAACCCTCTTCTAATCTTCATTAATTAGTTTAATCAAGTACTTGCACAACCTTAATCACTTAATTGAGTCAAACCTACTAAATGTTTTTCTTTTTTTGACAAGGCATCTCCATTCCCCATGCGAATTTTTAATTCACATTTAATCCCCCAATGCATTTAAAGGAATTTTAAATTCCTTCTCTCATCCCCATGAGAATATTTGAGTAATTTTTAATTCCCCACATGTCCTCTCACCCACATGGGGACAAGTACCTCCTTTATGAGGAGATCTTGTCCCAATCCCAAGGTACTATGTACTCTCTCCATGTCGTATACTATCATTCCACCTCATGTACACATCACCCTTTCTGAACCACTTCACATGCTACACGTCAAGATGTGAGGGCTTGTGAGTTCTCAACTCACCTTGGCCCTACATCTTGATCTTGGTGGCTCAATCTTTACCATCCATTTCCCTAGAGATTTCCAAAATATCTATAAATACCCCCTCTTTTCTCTCATTTTGGGAGGTATCATGCATTGTAGCCAAACTCTTGCAAATTTTTCCTAGAATCCATACTTAGCCATTTTTCATGCTTGCACTCACTTGCATCCACCTTCATATCATCATCTAGCTTGCATCTCTTGCCATCCAAGGAGCATACAACACTGAAGATCGAAGGGCCAACCAAAGGATCAATTCAACACAAGGTAAAAGGTTTCATTTGTTGTTTTTGTTTTGTGTTGAATCCAACTAGGCTAATCTTGAGGTGTAGGTTGTTTTTAGTGTTATTTGCATTACTTTTTTTGTTGCTTGCTTTCTACCACTCAAATTTGACCTATCACAATAAGATAGAAAAATTTAAAACATGATTTCAATAGAATGGAAATGATGTTACCTCATCAAATAAACAACCTTTGGATGTATCCATACTAATTACAAAAAAGATAATTGCTAATATTGAAGAGAAAACTATCAACATGAAGAAAATTATCCAATGAATTCCAAATGAAATAGTACAAATCATAAAATCAAATTCATTTTTCTATCCATCTTATCCCCTTGAGTTAGATGGAAAGAAGTGTAAAAAAGGTTATGGAAAATGATGATCATACATGGTACTATTAAAAATACAGAGCTACATTTGCTAATTATAGTTATAGATACATACTTCAACTAAAAATAGTATATCATATAGGAACATTATGAGATATTTCTTTTGAAGAACCAGCCACCAAATGTCTTGGTATGTTTGCAGATGATTTATATATGCTATAATTCAACCAAGAAGTAGACATTCATGTTGAGACTATAATCAAATGAGTTTTATTCAAGAAATTTCTCTTCACCATCTTTGTTTCATATAGATGAATCAATTGGTGTTCAAGGATGGTTAAAATCAACAATCACCAAGGTTGACTAGCTATATTTTTTTGGAGAAAATACCTTCGTGTTGGGTTAACTCAGTGATATGTGTAATAATAATAGTAGCTAAATCTAGCTCAATTTCTTATGCTATGTAAAAATAATTTTATAAAATTATATATAGTATACTTTGCATAATTTTGTTTAAATGTATGTGAATTCAATGTCACATGCATATATACTTCCAAATATATTGTTATAATAAAAATAATGTGTTCTTTATCTTCCATCAAATTATTTCCTTATACTACATAATAATCATATCTCAAATAATTATCAAATTAGAATGCTTGTAGAACTCATTCAATACAATTAATATTTTTTCCATTCATGTTTATCTTGCCTAATTTTATATATTATTTATTAATTATACATGTGATAATTAGAGTTCCTATTTCCTTTATAGATGAAGAGCTCTCTTACCCTAAAAACCTACAATCTCATAAAAGATGTAATGGCTACTATATTCAACATAAAGAAGAAATATGCATTCATTATCATATGAAATGCATAGAAAAATAAACAATCTAATCCATCAAACCAACCTCTATTTATTCAAACCATCACAAAAGTGTAAAATATAAATCTACTAAATTCTAAATTTAACACTCTTATGCCCATTGTTCATCAATTAGTTCACAAAAATAACTTCAAAATATCCACAATCAATCCACAAGCTTACCATAATCTGACAGTAACTTCATAACATCTTCTAGAATATTTCACTCTAGAATAGATGCACTATCAAAACTTGCAAACATGCACAATTTGTAATGAATTTTTCCCCAAAATGCATACCAATTCAACAAATGGTGGTCCAATTTGTATCAAATTCTTTTGTGAGAAAGATAGACATCATTTCTCATCTTCTAACTTTATGGACTTGGGAACACAACCATATGAGTTAAAAATATAATGCAAGTGGAAGAGATTATGATAGCATGAATAAATATGATAATACAAGTAACCCATGATCATGTAGGCCAATAGAAATATAGTAGTCACACAATTAGTTTCCTGCAAGATATCAAAACAATAGAAAAATTCCTACCACATAAAATTACAAACTCAACACTGGTTGACCATGCCAACTTAGAATGCAAACTTACAAAAAGTATTAGTAGAGAGCAATGCAAATTTGGAAAGAAGCATTTTTTTTTTTTTGCTTCCTGGACCAAAACTAATTATGCCAACACATCCAAGTAGGTAGATGAATTCTAGGGAAGGGTTGTTTTCATTGTCCAAATCACATGATCATTTCAGAGTGCACTATTCTAATGTAGTCTCTTAAGAGCCTTAAGAGCAAAAAACTACCAAACTATGATAGAGTGGTTCTCGAAAATTATGGAACCTAAGAATGTTTTGTTTATATGTAAAAATCTATATGGCATCCCTCCACATAAACCTCTCTCATTTTTTTTTAACTCAACACTGTTTGGCCATGCCAACATAGAATGGAAACTTGTAAAAAGCATCAATAGAGAGCAGTGCAAATTCGGAAATAAGCATTATTTTCATTTCATGCATCCTGGAACAAAACTAACTATTTCAAAACATCCAAGTTGGTAGATAAATGCTAGGGAAGATCTCTATTTTCCCTCAAGTCACCTGATCATTTCATAGTGCACTATTCTAGCATAGTCTCTTAAGAGCCCTAAGATAATTTTTTTTCTAAACTATGATGGAGTGGTTCTCGAAGCTCATGAAACCTAACAATATTTTTCCTACATGTACAAGTTCATATGGAATCCCTCCACATTAACCTCTCTTAGTTTTGGTCAACTCAACACTAATTGACCATGCAAACTTGGAATACAAACTTGTAAAAAGAGCTAGTAGAGAGAAATGAAAATTTGGAAAGAAGCATTTTTTTTTGCTTGGACCAAAACCAATTGTGCCAAAACATCCAAGTGGGAAGAAAAATTCTAGGGAAGGGATATTTTCATTCTCCAAGTCACCCAATCAAATCAGAGTGCACTATTTTGATGTAATCCCTTATGATCCTTTTGAGCATACATGTGAGATACTTGCACATGAACAAGAATACACTTGAAATTCATGAACATAGATACATAAACATGATATTTCACTTCTCATTCATGAACATACATACACACATCATGAAATTGTTTACCTATGACCATCCAAATCTAATCAATCTAGTTACATACTATGTGCATCTTTAGCATACACATAAAACATCATATTCATTATCAATCTACCTACATACCATGTGCATTCTTAGCATACACATAAAACATCACATCCAACATGTCAACATAACTAATAGCATCCATATCATATTTTCCATATCCTCAAGTAAAAATACATCAAAGCACCACCCTAAGGTGTAAAAATTGTATGTATATCATATTTTCCTCTTTATGGCTACATTACATTCTCATCTATACCACCCTAAAGTATAAAAAAATTATGCATATCATATTTCCCTCTCTATGGCTACATGCCATTCTCATCTCTACCACCCTAAATTGTACAAATTTTATGCATATCATATTTCCCTCTCTATGGCTACATGTCATTCTCATCTTTAGCACCCTAAGGTGATCCCTATCATTGAACTTGTAGAAGCTAATCATCCTTGCTCACTTCAAAAAAAAATAGACCTACATATAAACATAGACAAATTGTTGTGTATAAGCAACATGAACTAGAAACTAAATATGATGCAAGGTTAAGAATCGATAATTATAATCTATTTTAATGTGACCTTAAGAATTATACAATAGATTTATTATCATCGTAACATTGTTGTGCTCCAAACTTGAGTGTAGTAGACCTGCATATAAATATACACAAATTGTTGAGCATAAGCAACAAGAACTAGAAAGTTTCAATTGAAAATTATCTCAACCCAAATGTAAAGGAATATTAGGAATCACTACTTAAGAATTATATGTGGATATCACCTTATGAATGATATGTGACCATTGCAAAAGTTATAAATATTTATCTCAATAGCCTTTCATCCAATTCAAATTCTCTAAAAAACCTACACATATAAACTGTTCCATAGAAAATTAGACCCTCTTGAGAAAAGAGATAATTTCACGCATAATTGGACCCACTTTTGAGTCCCTTCACATCATTTCCCTTCAAAACAACATTTATAGGCCTCTTAGACACATTAATTTTGACCTAGAGGCCTGTTTCACTTGAGAAATCACATAAAACTCGACAAACAACATTTAATTACATCATATCTCGACAACCCACCTTCAAATAGCAACAGTGGGACCCATTCACTACCTTGGGTGAATGAGTCCCCTCTAGTGGGACCCATTCACCAAGGGTGGCAAATGATTCCCCTTTGAGGGAATAATCAAAATTAAGTGGGAATTTAATCAATTTAACTTTTATTTCCACTAAATTGTGGCCTCTTAGGTCTAATTAATGGGAAAATAAGGTGTTTTTGCTTATAAATACTAATTTTAAGTCATTTCACACATTTTTTATCATATTTTTATCATCTCTCAAGAGAAATTTTAGAGTTAAATCTTCTACAATAAGTTTCATTAGAAAAAGTTAAAGTTTTAGGACAGCAATCTAGGGTTTTTGCAAGTCTTGAAGCTCACTTCTATTGTCAAGATCCAACATTGCAAAGGGTTGATGATGGATGCCTATGTTGAGTCATGAATAAATCTAGGGTGAAGAGGTGCAACTAGCCACCAAATCATGCCTAAGGACTTGGTTTCCTAGTGATTCCATCTTCCATTTTCACTCTATCTTCAAATTAAGGTTTGCATCTTGTTTGTTTATCATTTGCATGTCATTTCATTCTTATTTTTCATGTGTTGTAAGGTTTCTAGGGTTGAGATCTTGCATCATATAGATCATTCTTGCATGTCTTATTCTAGAGCAATAGACTAGGATCATTGTTATATTTCAACTCTTCCTAGTCTTGAACACATCTAAGGCTAGGGTTTATTCAAATTTTTCTCTATTCAAGGTTTAATTACCCAACTAGGGGTTTGAAAAAGGAAAACCCCCCATTAGACAAATATTTTTAAACTATTTTGTAGGAATTTTCTAAGATCCGAGATCAGGTATCCATAAGAAATTGTTGTACAAGTGTCAAGGTGCAGAACAAAATTTTGAAGTTACAGAAATTCCAAGGTGGAATGATTCGCCATGCTTGGCGAATGAGTCCCTCTTGAGGTGCAAAACTGAGTCAAATTCAGATCCAGGTTAACAACTGTCAGAAAATAAATTATGTGTAGAAAAGTCCTAATCTAGGGCGGATTCACCTAAGGTGGCGAATGAGTCCCAGTCAGCCTAAATTCAAGTTTCATCAATTTTCCAGATTTTTTTCTAGTCATCTATAGTTTTCTAGGTGCAAAAATTCTAAAAAACAACTTTTTGTTTAGGTTAATTTTCATTTTTGTTCATTCTTTCATGCTTTTTGTATATCATGGTGTTTTTTCAAACATACTGTAAATCTTAGTTTTGCATTTGTTTTCATTCATTCAGATTAGTCAATTACATATAGTTAACTTCATTTAGGTTAGAAAACATCACACATAACATTATTTGAATGAACCATTAGCATTTTTGCTCCTATCTCTCTCCTTTTATGTGAAAAATGCTAGAAGAGCAAGAGTTGTCCATAGGATCCAAAATTCAACGGTTCATAAACAAGTGAATTGTTAAGAAAATCAATCTTTAAAATGTATTTGAAACTCAAAAATGGTGGATTTATTATAATTTTAACCTCCTCATGCTCCAAACTTGAGTTTTGTATTGTTGATAATAAGCAACATGGACTAAAAAATTTCAAATTAAACATTCTCTCAAACCAAATATGATTCAAGATTAAGAATAATTATTTATGAATTATATGTTGATGCATTACCATCATTACCTCATTATGCTCATAACACAACCACAAATATATTGATTTGAATCACTTAAAAATATACCTTTGTTCTCCAAAAAAATACACTATAAACAAGTGAATTGTTAAGAAAATAAATCTTAAAGAGCTATCTTAAACTCAACAATGGTGGATTTATTGTCATTGTAACCCTGCCATGCTCCAAACTTGAGTGTAGTGAACTTGCATATAAATATAGAAAAAATTATGAGCATAATCAACATGAACTACAAAGTTTAAAATGAACATTCTCTCAAATCACATATACCTTAAAAATATATTGATCTACATGAACTACCATGGATGTTTTGATTTGAATCACTTGAAAGTATACCTTTGTTCTCCAAAAATCCTATGTTTTTACATACTAGTTAATTTTTTATGCAAAATTCTAATTTACTTTTAATCCAACCCATATAAATAACATGAATTTAAATGAACCAAGGGAAATGGGTGTTCACCTTTTAGGAGATGGAACATTGGGACCTATTTCACACTTTAGTTCATTAGGAACCTAGATACCTCAACCAAGTGGCTTGATTGAGGAAGGGACTAAGGGTTTCCTTGTGTGATTAGATGGGGGTTCACCATTAAATGAAGCTTAAAAAGAGAAATACAAATACTTATGCACAAACCCTATAAACTTGAAATCATGAAATCAGATTGACAAATAGAATGAAACAAACAAATACCTGGAGGAGTGGAGAGGCAAAAACAAGGTCTGTAAACCTTGGAAATTGCTCTCTCAAATTGCACTAGGATGAATTTTCCATGTTGGGAAATTTAGTCCCATTCTAGGGTTTTTAGGGTAAGATCTGGGATTCTCTAAGAGTTTATCAAGATCTATTGAATGGTGATCAGAAACTTTAATAGGAATAATATGCCAAGTTGGACGGATGAGTTCTTCTATGGGATTTTTCAAGATCTTTCTAAATCTTTCAAACCTAGATCTGACATTGTTGAATGTTGTCGAATGGATATATCAAGGACTAAATCACCAGGTTGGGTGAATGAGTCCCATTCACATAAATATGCATAACACACATCACAAGCGAAAGAGAAAAAATGTTTTTTTGTTAGTGGATGTGGATCTACCTTAATCAAACCCCATTTGAGTAATTAAACTTTGAAATGAATTAAAATAACATGAAGGAATGATGAATGAAAAAATGAATGTAACAACTCACCAAACCTTGTTGAATCCTTGGAGTGTAGATTTGCAACTTATATGAATTGGCTTCAATGGATGTAGATCTTGATCATGAAACTTGATATGGCTTTGAATTCTTGAAATTGGATCACAAATGCTACATCAACATGTTAGATCACAATCACACATGATGCATGAGGACCTTGACATGATGCTCAAATCTTGAATTGATGCTACAAAATGCTTTATAATCAAATCTTGAATTCCCTTGAATTCTCTCTCTATCATAAGCTTTACTCTTGCAATTGAACACTTGAAAGCTCTAGGTTGTGGAATAATGATTCTAGCTCTTAGGTGCTTTCTCTTAGATATTCTTAGTGAAATAATTACTTGAGACCTTAGTTATATAGGAATTCCATCTAATTTACCATTTATTAGATCCCAAATGCCAACATTTACAAAATTTGAATTGAAAAACTTGATTTCCCACTCAAAAACCCTAAAAACGCCCCAAATAGGACTCATATGCCCAAGGTGGTGTATGGGTCCCCCTAGGGGGACTAATATTCCCAAGGTGGTGTATAATTCCCACCCTATATTTTTGGGGCAAGAGGGTGTCGAGGGGTTAGAATATTAAATGTATTTATTGAATTTGTTGGGATTCCAGTTTAAATAAGCCTTGGGATATGTAATAAAGGGTATTAAGGGCATATTAATGATTATTTGAAGGTAAAAAATGTAAGGGTACTAAAATAGGTCAAAGAAGAGTGTGAAATTATACTATCTCCAAGAAGGGAGTACAATTTTTGACACTAAATTTAGTCCCCACTTTAGTGAGAGAAGGAACTCACTTCAACCTCGCACTAAAGTAGACATTCAAGAGGTGTCCAAGTGTACCAATGTGGATGGTATAGAATGATAAAGATCAAGGAGGTGGTCAAGCCCCCAGGATCCAAGATTCTACATCAAACTAATATAAGCACAAAAGGGACACATACAAGGTGTATGATATGCAATAGCAAAACAAGGTACACAAACATACAATGTCAAAGACTAAAAGAAAGAAAAACAAAAACAAACATATAAAGGGGGTAGATCAAGCATCAACTATTTTTCCAACTTGATGTGGATCAAGCCTCAACTATTTTTCCAAAACACACACTCACTTTGGGGTAGTGGAACCTTAAGCTATTCACTAGGTGAGTTTTACCAATGGGTGGCTTAGTGAGAAAGCCATGCCTATGTGTCAGATTCTCACTATACAATGAGAAAGTCATACCTTTGTGTCAGCTCTCATCATACTAACCATACCAAAGCTATCCCCTTGATAACTTGAATTAGGTGCCACAAAATGAAACTTTGAGCTTAACAAGGCCTAACAAGCTGCATTAAGCACCTATGAACATTTATGTATGTAAAGGATTTCTTTTTTTTCAAGGGATTTTGCTTAGTTCATGTAAGGTATCTCCTTGGGGAACGTTGTGCCTAATATCTCCAAGAGAGGAAAAGTTAAAGAAATATCACACTTTAAGAGGAAAAAAAACCCAATGAAATCACCAAGGAAAGGACACATCACAAGAATAAGGAAAATTTCACATTAAAACATGAGTGTTGATGTATGCCCCCACTTTAAAGCGGTTGCTAACACCATTGTTGTGAGAAATTTATTTAAAGTAGAAGAAGAAATGAGAGTTTATTTGGAAATCCCTACACCAAATCATATTTTCCTAAATGAGACATCATGAATAGAGGGTTTCTCCCAAAATGTAATGCTAAACATAGAAAGAAAAGTACATCACATGTGAGCCAACTTAAGGCATGTCGTCCACATCCCAAGATTGCTCCTATATATATATATACATGGAAGGCATTCAACTATCCCAAAGAGACAATGACAAGTGTCATACAAGGACAAGGCTATCCAACACCTTGCCTCCACCTAGTGCAATACAAGGATGAGCCAAAATGATTGATGAAAATGTGTATTAATTAGAGGAACTAGGTGCTTCAACACAAGGAAGAGAACCACAAACTTTAAGATGTAGAATTTTATCACTTAAAGCCTTACATTCATTAGTAGAATGAACATGTACTCTATGATATGCACAAAATGAACTCTTGTTGTACCATTTTTTCATGTTCTTGGAGGGAGAGATATCAAGTGATCTTGAAGGAGTCTCGACAAGATACTCTTTTGACCAAAAGTAGAAGATGTTCCTTTATTTTGGGACAAAGACATCTCTTTATTTTTTCAAGCTTTCATACTTACACAAGACTCTTTAGATTGTAGGATTTTCTACTCTCCTTTAAGGGAGGGTGTAAAATCTAACGAATTCTATTCATTAGTGTTTTGTGTGATGAAATTGATATTAAGCAAGGATTTATTTGATTCTTTCATTTCTTTCAAAGGACAATAACCAAGACCGGGCTAGTGGTTTTTTGTGTCTTAGGATCTATAGGGACATAGATACCTTGTTCTCTAGCACCACATTCTTATCCACTGTAACCAATTTTTTTCATAATTTCATAACCTCTTCCATAAAGAATTTTCATTTCTCCTAGATTCGGTGGTTTCTCATAATCAACTTCATTAAAGTTTGTTGTGTAATTTGCTTCTCCTTCTAAAGTGGTTGAGGTGGATGCCTTTGAAGTTTCGTCTAAATTTTGTGTTGACATTACCATTGATTCTTTTCACTTTTCAGACTCTTTTGTTATGTTCTTGTATTGTCCCATGAATGTTGGCGTGAAGTCTAAGGAAACCTAATCATCTTCCAATAACTTTGTAACTTCTTCAATGTTTTTTTCTTTGTCTTTCTCTTGCACAAGTTCCACTTGTGTAGTTGGTGTCAGTATTTTCAAAGGATTTTCCTTTCCTTTCTCAATGTTCAAACATTTTTTTGGCTAAAGGTCAACTTTGATTGTATACACTTTTTTTTTGTAGACATACTTCATTATACGATGAAGATTTGAAGGCACCCCATTCATTGCATGAATCCATGGTTTCCCTAAAAGAAGAATATATGAAAGATCATGATGCATAACATGGATCAACATTTGTAATGTGGCCATTCCAACCATAATAGGAAAAGTGATCACACAAAGCAGGGTATGTGTAGGATCATAATGGAAAAAACAGGCCCTTAAGTGGCAAAAAAATTAGAAAAATTAGAGTTAGGAAACTTGACATAAAAATTTGAATAAGTTATCTATATTATTTCAAAAATATGTAAGAATAGCATCTGTAGAAAATTGAATGTAGTTTCTAAACTACTAGGTTTATTTTTAAAAAAAAAGAAATCTATTTGGTGAAAATTTGAAATTTCAATGCAATAGTACTTAAATTTCAGGGAAAAAATAAGAAGTAGGTGTCTTTCTGACCACCCTAGCCACAATAAAATGATAATATTTTTTTATAATATTTTAGACATAAGTAGAGGACTCATGTCCAGATGTGATGCTTATTTTTTTGTAATTTTTTTCCAAGTAAATAATTAATTATGATTTTTGTATTACAACTTTTTAAAAAATATAAAACTCATATGTCCAACCACCTTAATTTAGTCAAAACTTCATGAAATTCAATTTTTCTTTTTTTAATCCTATAGTATGTGAAGCATAGAATGTGATGCATGTTTTGGATTCCAAAAATGTGATACTGTTTGAAAAATATTGATATTTTTCAATCAGCCTATCAATCAGACTTTAGTCATAATTCAAATAGAAAATGAATAATAATTATTTATTAAATTCAAAGTAAAACATAATTTATATTGGTGGAAATCTATGAGTCTCCTTTAAAAACCCTTTTCATTTCATCAATTTTGGGTAAAAAAAAAATCGTCAGCCACATACCCTACAAATACCCATCATATTGCCACTTTTTGGCCCATCATGATCTTGCACATACCCAGCGATTGTTTTCCTACATTGTCAAATCCTTGAATCGATAAGTAATCAGGTTTAATTATTTATTTATCCATTACAAGCTTATCCAAAAGGGTTACACTACACACATTAAGGGCTTAGCCATTGTCAACAAGTGTTTGCTTTATCCCTATCCTATTGAAAATAGCTATTATCATGAAAGCTTCATTTTGTTTTTACACTTCAAGGAAAGGTAACTCATCTTGATGGAAATTGATGTCTAAGTTGACCAAAGTTATAGCTTGAATTTGGGTTTCTACTTCATTTTATTGCACATTAGGAGGGGTAGGAACTTTTTGTAAGGCACTTTAAATCATGTTATGATAATGGGGGAGACTTGAATAAGGTCCCATAATGATATCTTTGCAGGAGTGTTCATAATTTGTTCAATAAGGTAATACTCCTTTCCACTTTGTAAATGTAAATGAGGAGCACTAGGAAAGATAGGTTGAGGCAATGTGAGGGATGTTGGAGTTTTTTTTCTTGGTTGTAGATTGTTTCTAGTGTTCTATGTATGAGCAATGGTATTGTAACTCGACTGCTACAACATATCATTCTTAGGTGTTTCAAGGATGAGGATGGGTTTTTTTTGAGTTTTTGGTTGGTTTGAGGGTGGGTAAAGGATGATTTTAGCCTCAAGAGGTGCAATAAGTAAAGTATCTCTAGGACATCTAAGAATTAGAGGACTTGAGGGAGTTCTAATTTTCATAACCTCATCAAACTTATCCTTATTTTTATGATCTTTTAGTGAAGGTGAATCTAATGTCACTTCATCATCTTCATCTAAGGAAGCCACATCATTATTGTTTGAAATACATGTGTCCATGTTATCATTTTATTCCATCATGATATCTTCCCTAGTAGGAGATTTTTTAGGAGAGCCACAAACTAGATGTTCATCACATTCCATGGTTAGATTTGGTAAAGTATCTTCATCACAAATAAGGGAGGCATCAAGGGAAGAACAACTATGATTTTCAAGCTAACCAATGATTGACTCCTTTTGTTCAAATGGACCTTTCCAAATGTTAGGGACATTAGGAAAGAGAGAAATAATGATATAACTTTCAATCATTGGATCTCTTAACCCCAACATAGCCTCTTCAGAAATGTAATTTTCATGATCATTCATGATTGTATCCTCTTTCACTAAAGCATTCTCACAAGTAGGGGAGGTGTTGGGAGATGAATATAAACTAAGTAAAGTAGTGGAAATTATATCATCTTCTTATGTCATAATATCTTCCCAAGGGGGAGGTGGAGGACAAACAAGACTTTCATGATTCTCAAAGATGGGGAGGAGGAGGACAAACAAGACTTTCATGATTCTTAAAGATTATATCTTCTTTCACTGAGATACCTTTGTCACTAATAGGAGAGGTATCAAGAGAAGAACAACTATGATCTTCATGATATCTATTCTTGTATCTTATTCTATCACATCATTCACACAAATAGGAGAGATAGGAGGGGGTGTGGAATTAAGGAAGGTGTCAACATTTTCACTCTCTTGCATTAAAAGACTCTCATAAATAGGAAATATTTTAGAGGAATGACTAACATGCTTGTTGATAAACTTTTTCTTAGCATACATGGAAAAGAAAGATACTAACATTGTAAAGTAATCTATTCAAATTATGAAATGATTCAAAATGTAAACAATTGTTTAAATTTTTTGATGATTTTCACTTCTAAAATGATATTTTAAATGATTAAAAATGACTACACTAAATGGATGTTTTTGACCTAGATGCATAAAACAAAAGTTCTTAAAAATTTCTAGATTGATATTATAGGTTACCAACAAGCCTAGGAAGTACAAAAAATCATTAAAAAGCTTAGAAAAGTTGGTTTTTTGTAGGCCTCCAAGGACTCATTCGCCCAAATGGGCGTATGAGCCCCACCTAGGGTTTTTGGAAGGTTCAAATAATAAAAAAAAAAAAATGAAAAAAATCGCAAAATTTTGGAAAAAAGGTCTGTACAGGGGATAAATGGCCTAGGTGGGTGAATGGGTCCCAATTAGGGTTCCTAAACCCAATTCAATAAATTCTAAGTTGATTTTAATGTGTCTAGGTTGTATGCTCAACTGACTATTTGCAAGTACAGTTTTCCAATGAAATTGAATGATGTAAAATGCAAAAATCCAACCTATATGCACTTTTCACTAATGCAATGTTTAGAATCCCTGAATGAAAATTAACTAATGCAAATCTAATGAAAATTTAATGCAATCTAGATCTATGTCTACAATTTTCTCCAAATTGATAATTCAAGGGTCCAAATTTTGGGTTCACCAAAATGAACCAAGGGAAATGGGTGTCCACCTTTTAGGAGATGGAACTTTGGGACCTATTTTGCACTTTAGTTCATTAGGAACCTAGATCCCTCAACCAAGTGGCTTGATTGAGGAAGGGACTAGGGGATTCCTATTGAAATTGGATGGGGGTTCACAATTAAATAATGCTTTAAAATAAGAAATTGAATGCACTATGAAAATTTACTATATGACCTAGGAATTTGAAAGCATGAAATCAAATTGACAAATAGAATGAAACAAAAAAGTACCTAGAGGAGTGGAGAGGCCAAAACAAGGTTTGTAAACCCTAGAAATTGTTGTCTTAGATTGCATTGAGACTAATTCACTAGGTTGGGTGATTCAGTCCCACACTACGGTTCTAAGGGCAAGATCTGGGATTCTCTAAGAGTTGATCAGAATTTGTTGAATGGTGATCAGAAACTATAACATGATTAATACACCAAGTTGGGAATATGAGTCCTACTATGGTATTTTTCATGATCTTTCTGAATCTTTCAAATCTTATCAAAATGCTATATCAGGGACTAAATCACCAAGTTGAGCAAATGAGTCTCATTCACATAAATCTACAAAACACACATCACAAGAGAAAGAGAAAAAATGTTGTTTTTTTAGTGGATGGGGGTCTACCTTAGTTAGACCCTATTTGATTAATCAAACTTTGAAATGAATTGAAATAAAATGAAGGAATGATGAATGAACAAATGAATGTAAAAACTCACCAAACCTTATTGAATCCTTGGAGTGTAGATTTGCAACTTGTATGAATTGGCTTCAATGAATGTAGATATTGATCATGAAACTTGATATGGCTTTGAATGCTTGAACTTGGATCACAAATTCTACATCAACATTTTATCTCACAATCACACATGATACATGAAGACCTTGACATGATGCTCCAAAATGTTTGATAATCAACTCTTCAATGCCATTGAATGCTCTCTTGATCATAAGCCTTTCTCTTGTAATTGAACACTTGAAATCTCTAGGTCTTGGAATAATGATTCTAGCTCTTAGATGCTTTCTCTTAGATCTTCTTAGTGAAATAATGACTTGAAACCTTAGTTATATAGGCATTCCTTCTAATTTACCATTTATTAGATCCCAAATGTTGACATTCACAAAATTTGAATTGAAAACCATATTTTCGTACTCAAAATCCTAAAAAGGTTTCAAATGGGACTCATACACCCAAGGTGGCATATGGGTCCCACATAAGAGGACTAATATTCCCAAGGTGGCATATGAGTCCCACCCTAGATTTTTGGGGTGAGAGAGTGTCGAGGGATTAGAATATTAAATGCATTTATTGAATTTGTTAGGATTTCAATTGAAATAAGCCTTGGGATACATAATAAAGGGTATTAAGGGTCTATTAATGATTATTTGAAGGTCATGAATGGAAGGGTACTAAAATAGATCCAAGTAGAGTGAAATTGTACTATCTCCAAGAAGGAAGTAAAATTTTCAATAGTACACTAAATAAGATGAACATTATCATAAATATCCCATACAAAAAGTATCCACTACTCAAATGTACCTAAAGGATCATCTCTTAGCTTTAGAATATCCAATATTACTTTATGATCCACAATACTAACTATACATAGTTTTTTTGTTCTTGGTAAATGGCATGCTGTCTCAATAAAATAACATTTTTTCTATAAAAAGGTATGAACACATGATAATGGTTTTGTGTTTATTGTAGTCTTCAAATGTAGGTATGCCATTCTTTCTAATCATGTGCGTGCATAACCAAGTTTTGGAAACAATAACTGAACCTATAGGATATATGAACCCATCATTATCTATCATCGGTTGTGTTATCTTCTTCTTTCCATGTACACATTGTGTCAACCAATAGTCTGATCCCTTTTCATTCCCATTTAGTGCAATAATTGCATAGACATGGCCTAGTTGTACAAGATCTAAAAGATGGTCATAGTCAATTGAACTTTCCTTTTCATCTTCTAAAGAGGATCGTGTTATAGATAATGTGGTTAGATATTGTAGAATCCATGTATCTACCCACTCACTTGACTCAAAATGATCCCTATCAAACTAAATACAATTTTGAAAAAACAAGCCAACTGTCATGTTCATATGGTCTATGCACTTGCATCTGAGCTTCAAAATGAGGGCATATTTGAAGATTCTCTGATTATCTAACATTCCAATTTCTCTCCCACTATGCCCTCATCAACCATCCAAAAGAATGTGAACACTTATGAATCAAGTGTCCCTCCTTGTGACAATGCATAGCTACACCAATCAATAATAAAATGTGCACCATTGAATGTTGCACCACCTATAATCTTCATTTGTTCCTTAACCAGAGATCTCTTCACATATGCACCTACTCCATCATGCTCCCCTTTTCCATGCCCATCTTCAAAAAACTCCAACTATGAGGTACACCCCTTTGTACAAGAATTCTACTCAACCAATAAAATATACAAGCATTCTTGATTTTCCCCATGCAATTATCTGACCAAATGAGATGTTGATCCATTGCAATATCTTTTTCCTACAAGAACTCAAAAAAGTTTTGAAAATAATGTTGCAAAAACTATGACAAATGAGTTCTATCGTCACTCAAGTAAAACATGTACTCCCTGATTATCTTCTTGTCCTCTTCTATAGTATTAGGGGCATATATATATATGATGTGGACAAAAATAGTAATCTGAATAGAATTGTACTATTGATATTGTACCTTATTTTGTGGTTGCAATGTGTAATTTTCTGCAAAATTGACCACAAATATAATACTTCCAATTGGGAAAGAGTCCTTACACATCCTGAATTTCTAATCCAATCACTGGGACCTATGGCTATACCTTGCATACTTTTACAAAATATTTTCCTTAAAATCTAAAATTAAATCAGCAGTTTAGTGACTTCTCTTGTTACCAACTCACATCTAGAACCATCACCTCCACTCTTCAAACTGTATTTCACTATCTCAAACCTCTTTTTCTCAACAATTTTCTTTCCAAAATCATGTTCACTGACCTCATGAAAATATATTAAAAACTTTGATAAACCACCACATTGCAAACACTTCTCATTTCAATAATCATTTCTATAGAAAACGAAACCATCACCTCTAACAAATAAAATAGATCTAACTAGTCCTTGGATGACATCAAAAGTTGCATTACATCACACTCCTATAGCATTTATTTAGTATACATAGTAGAACGAATATACCATAATAGTTCATGATGCAATGAAAAATCTACAAGGTATTTATAACAAAATATATTGTGAATATTAGGAGGTACACAGTTAAATGGCTTACAAGATTCAAAATCCCTTTGTAAGATTTGCAAAGTTGGATGTGTTTCACAATTTTTTTGTTTAATATTATTTGGATACATTCCAATAAATGTTTAGGATATGATGTGCAGTCTCAATTGCCAATTCTTAACTTAAAAACATCCTTTGCATTGGGTGATACTCTATTTTGAGAGTGCTAAAGTTCTTCAATTTCATTCTTTATGTTATACATTACCTTCTTATCAATACATAGAAGCCTCCCACTAAAATACCATGTATCATATTGAAGAGGAATATTGAGTCTTCCTCTTCTTGAGAGTTCTCTAGAAAATAGATATTGATTTAGGTTGAAATCAACACAAGTTTTCCTCAATAAATGAGCCTTTCTCAAATGATGTCTTACTAATGAGGTTGTGATTACTCTATGAGCTCTTATCTCTTTCCTTACTAGTATTTCCAATAGAATTAAGATCATTAAAAATATTTTTTACAATAGTATTAGGGTATGTGCAGGATCATGATGGGCCAAAAAGTGGCAATATGATGGGTATGTGGCTGACGACTTTTTTTTACCCAAAATTGATGAAACAAAAATAGTTTTTAAAGGAGATTCTCAGATTTCCACCAATATAAATTATGCTTTACTTTGAATTTAATAAGTAATTATTATTCATTTTCTATTCAAATTATGACTAAAGTCCTA
Organism: Sequoia sempervirens; assembly: GCA_007258455.2. Lineage (NCBI taxonomy): Eukaryota > Viridiplantae > Streptophyta > Pinopsida > Cupressales > Cupressaceae > Sequoia > Sequoia sempervirens. The sequence goes on along the minus strand of VDFB02086081.1, from coordinate 11,058,545 downwards.
ATTGATAGGCTGATTGAAAAAATCTATAGCTTTCAAACGGTATCACATTTTTTGAATCCAAAACATGTGTGACATTCTATGCTTTAAATTATATATGATTAAAAAATAAAATTTGAATTTCATGAAGTTTTGACCAAGTTATGGTGGACATATTTTTTATATTTTTAAAAGTTGTAATAAAAATTCATAATTAATTATTTACTTGGAAAAAAATTACAAAAAATGCATCACATCAGGACATGATTCCTCTACTTATATCTAAAATATTATAAAAAAATATTATCATTTTATTGTGGTTAGGGTGGTCAGACAGACACCTACTTCTTATTTTTTCCCTAAAATTTAAGTACTACTACGTTGAAATTTCAAATTTTCACAAAATAGATTTCCTTTTTTTAAAACAAACCTAGTAGTTTAGAAACCACATTCAATTTGCTACATATTCTATTCTTACATATCTTTTAAATAATATAGATAGCTTATTCAAGTTTTTACGTCAAGTTGCCTAACTTTGATTTTTCTGATTTTTTTGCCACTTAAGGGCTTGTTTTTTCCATGATGATCATGCACATACCCATTATTTTTTTCTAACTTTTTTCTCACATGAATCTTCAATTTTGCTAGAAAAGGTCTCATTTTATGTGTCTTTAGGAACTGTACAAAAATTTGGCATTGTTCAGTCAATGTATTATTGCTAAGTATTCAATGAAATTTCTTAAAGCTCATAACCTCTTTCCTTCAATATTTTCAATTATGTTCTCATCAATTTCAAGTAACCATTTTATGGTTCTTGAATGTCTTGGATTTAAAAAATTCCTTTCTTCCTCACAATGGTCTTTTTTTCTCATTCAATTTGGCAATACATAAGGTTAAAATGTTTCATTTTCAATGTTATAAATGTTTTCATTTTTAACGTTATCAATGTTTTCAAAAATTTTGATATCAATTCCAATATTTTCATTTCAAATTTCACCATTTTCTATATTAATTTCAATATTTTCATTTTCGATTTCAACTATTTCAATATAAATTTCAACATTTTCATTCCCAATTTCAATATGATGTTCAAAATTTTCAAATTCTTTTTCATCTTCACTTGAAGAAGAATTTATGGTTGGAGAAGAATCCTCACCTTGATGAGTATTTGACATACCTTGTCTTCTCTTCCTATGAATTTCTCTATAGTTTTCTCTATATTCTTCAATTTACTCTACTATGAGTTTTTCCAAGTCTCTCCCTCCCTCTATCCCTCCCACCCCCCCCTCTCTCTCTCTCTCTCTCTCTCTCAACCCCCTCTCTCTAGATATCTCCTCCTCCCTCTCTCCTCCCCTCCTGCCCCCTCTCTTCTCTCTCTATCTCTCCTTCCTTTCTAACTAGATAATCCTTCTCTCTCTCTCTCCCTCCCTATCCCTCCACCCCTCTCTCTCTTAAGTCACTCACTCCCACTATCTCTCCCACCCCCTCTCTCCTACATCTCTCCCTCCTTCTATCCCCTTCCCTCCCTCCCTCTCTCTATACCTCCTTCCCTTTCTCTCTCAAGATTCTACCTCCATCCCTCCCTCCAACCCCCCCTCTCTCTCTTAGGTCTCTTCCTCCCACCCTATCTAGATAACTCCCTCCCTTTCTCTCTCTCTCTCTCAATTCTCTCCCTCCCTCTATCCCTCCCACCCCCATCTCTCTAAGGTCTCTCTCTCCCTCTATCCCTTCCACCCCCTCTCTCTCTCAAGTCACTCCCTCCCTCTCGCTCTCTCTCAATTCTCTCCCTCCATCTATCCCTTCCACCCCTCTCTCTCAATTCTCTCCCTCCCTTTATCCCTCCCACCCCATCCCTCTCTTAAGTATCTCCCTCTCTCTCTCTCTCTCTCTCTCTCTCTCTCTCTCTCTCTCTCTCTCTCTCTCTCTCTCTCTCTCTCTCTCTCTCTCTCTCCTCTCTCTCTCTCTCTCTCTTAGATTTGTCCCTCCCAACCCCCTATCTCAACTCTCTCTCTCAAGTCTCTCCCTTTGTCTATCCCTCTCACCCTACCCCTCTCTCTCTCTCTCTCTCTCTCTCTGTCCTCTCTCTCTCTCTCTCTCTCCCCCCCCCTCCCTCTCTCCCTCTATATATCCCCCCCTCTTTCTCTTAAGTAGATTTCCCTCCCACCTTGCCCCTCTCTCTCTTTATATATATATATATATATGTGTGTGTGTGTGTATTATAATGTAGTATATAATATATAGAATATATATTATATAGTATATAGTATATGATATATTATTATATAATATATAATATATAATATATAATATATTACATAATATAATACATACGATATACATTATATAATATATAATATACATATAGTGTAGAATATAGAATATATATTATATAATATATTATATTATATATAAACTATATATATTGTATATAGTATATATTATATATTATATATTATATAATTTATATATTACTAATATATATATATTTGAATAATAATATTTATTATATACTAATAACACAAAATATTTTTAAAATAGTAAAGGTAATGGATATCAATTTATAAATGGATACCCATTTGTAAAGGATGTCCATTTTTATTAATGTTGAATATAATGAAATGTTCAAAAAAGGTAGAGAAAGAACATGATTCTGAAATAAGGCAGATCGGTTTTGCCTCTACATAGGCAAGGGTTCCTAGGTCTGTGTGTTGGGTGTAGCATTCGAAGGGCTACCAAGTGGTGGAGTTTGTGCCCTCCCCCACCTAGGTGTTTGTTGTCGTGGGTACTCCCTATGCCTTTACATTTAATTCTGCATTTATTGCCTTGGTTGTGAGTTTGTTTTGATTAGATAGTTTCTTCTTTCTATGGCTTCTTGGTGGGGTTATCTCCTTTAGTGTTAGCCATTGTTATGAAATTCTTTTAGCTGAAGCGGGGGCTTATCCTTTGGAAGCTTCAGCGATAACTCGGTTGTTAAGTTATCTAAAAAGGATAGAAAACATGGATAAACATCGGTGGCCCAAAACGGTTATGGAGGAGACTCTAGTTCAAAGAAAGAAAACTTGGATGAAACAAAACATCAAGTGGTTGAACAAGTGGGACATCAAATTGCATGAATTTCCTGGCACCAATAGTGAAATAAAAATCTATGTGAAGGAGAAATTCAGGACTGCCATGTGGTCAAATCAGATCGGGCTAAAAAAAGCATATTACATCAAAGAGTTTAACCTAACCAAGGAACATGGTGAAAAATCCTATTTAGGTGCAACTATTAAAGGGAAAGCGAGGCTGTTTATTGCTCAATTGAGGATGGGGTCCCACCATCTTAGATGTGAGACTGGTAGGTGGAAGACACCTAAGGAAACTTGGGAAGAAAGAACGTGCTTATTTTGCAATAAGGGAGTGGTAGAGACAGAGTGGCACTTCGTCATGGAATGCACGATATATGAAAATATTCGTAACCAATACGCATATATTTTAGATGTGGACAATATGCAACAATTATTTGAGGAGGATAAGTTGAATCAGATGGCCAGCCTCCTAGTCAAAATTAATAGCAGGAGATCTGATCTGGAGAAGACTTTCGAGACAAACTAAGTTTATTGGTCTCGGTCCCATAGACTGTTTAGTCTTGTGGACATCATTAAAATCTTTCATTCATTCATTCATTAGTGTTAGCCTCTCCTCTAGTTTTTTCCAACCTAGCCAACCTCGGCCCCGTGTGAGTTAATGGATGGAGGTATGGATCCCACAGATCCCAAATCTAATGAGGTTAATACCTCTTCTCAACTGACTAATATTGCTAAATCATTTAATGAATTTGTCTTTGGTAGGTGGGCTCTCACTCCCAACTAATGCTTACTTTTTGGCTATCACATGCTTTAGGGAAGGCATCAACGATAATGAACCGAGGCAAGGTGACTTCCCTCCCCCTCCTCTAAAATAAAAATTGACTCCAAATGCGGATATAAAAGGTATTGTTAATAGTGAAAGACGTATATTAAAAGAAATGACAATTTTTTTGGATGTAGTTGAATTAAAAAAATTACCTACAAGGAAATATATTGACTCATGGTTCACAAATGTTTGGGGAAATAAATTTGGAATTAATCTTTGTTTCTATAGAATGTTACAATGGGGTTTGTTTGTATTTTTTTCAAAATCCATGATGTGTAGGTTAAAGCCCACACCAAACCCTGTTGTAATCTGGGTGGTTGTGCATTCAAGGCCTTGGCCTAAACACCAATGGTGAGGAAGTGCTCGCCTTGTCATGCCCTAGATGGTTAGTTATAAAATAACTACCTTTGGAATATTGGAGGCTTATTGTTCCTCTCTTAAGCTCGTTTTGTAAAGTTTTACGATTTGACTAGACTAGGGTGACCCTCCTGCACATGGACATGAGGGCCCTGGTATCACTCGAACCCATTGTTGAAATGCTTGAATTAATTGAAATTCAAGATGAAATGCATCTTTCATCTATAAAATTGAAATTATTGGAGGCATAAATTCCTATTACATTTTCCAAAAAGAAGGCCATATCCATAAAAATTGTCCCCTTATTCAGAAATCTTGTGCTAATCCTATAAACCCTCAAACTCCCAATCCATCTCCCTCTATTGAAACCTCTAGAAATTTCTCTACCAAAGTCGTTGACCAAGCTACTCCCATTTGGAGCCAGTTGGCAAAACTATCATCATCAAATCCTAGTTCAAAATCCCAAGTGGATCTCAACCTGTCAGAAGATTTGAATCTGAGTCCTAACATGAGTTTGAGTATTTCCACAGTAGCAATCTTGTCTAAGGTTGGGCTTGTTTCACCCTCGGACGTTGATGGCCTGCATTCGTCCACTCCCATCCCTAACCAAGTTCTCTAGGATGAAGTGCCTCTCTGTAATTTTTTTGAAGTTCTCTTTGATGACTCAGTGACAAAAAGGGGCTCTGCGGGGAGTTTGCACAATGTGTTAACTCTAGAAGTTTTGGGAAACCAAGCAGTGATTGAAAAACGTAACGCCCAACAATTAGTCATTTGTGACATTAGGAAAAGAATTGAGAGTAATTTCCTAAAGAATGAAAAACCTAATAGTGAGCCACAAGATCTCTTCCTCACAAGGGAAAGTGGTCACCTCAATCTAGCTAAAAATAAATAAGAGATGGGAAAGGCTAACACTAATAATCTAGTTGAGGGCTCTAGGGTAGCCCCAATAGATGGTATTCATAGTCACACTTTAAATAACTAGCCACATAGTAAGATGCAATGCATTATTGAGCCCATGCTCAATATTAGGGGTGATGAAGGCATCTTTATTTCTGATCTAGGTTCTCAGGATGAGACTACTACATCTATTGAGGATATCCTAGCCCCCCAAACCAAGTTAACATTGCTAACCTTGCTATTAAATCTTAGTCTAACTTCCCCAAAAGACAGTCTCTAGTGGTGAGGAGGGAAAAAATGCTATTGATGGTGCGAACTGACCCTCGATAAATGATGTTAAGCCCCTCCCCAATAACCCTAATAATGAGGAACTAGCCAAGGATAGGGATCATTCAATTCAAGAGAATATCATAGAGGGTTAGCCAAAAGAAACCCCAAGAAAGAGATCAGGTCTGGGAAGCCAAGGAAGAACAAAAAATCCATTCCTATTCTAAAAAATATTCAGCTATCTAAAATGAAAAGAAAAAAGACAAGCGTGGTTGTTTAGCCACCAAAGGAAAAAATCCCTGAGGTTGATGAAAAACTGCCAAAGTGTTTTGAGCAATTTAGGTGGGACCAAGAAGCCACCCCAACAAATGTGGAAAATGAATCTTAGATGTGTATCCTAGAACGTCAGGAGAGTGGAATCCCCTGATAGGAAATATATTCTAAGAAGGTTCTTGAATCTTGAGAATAAAAAATATTTAGTCCTTCTTCAGGAAACCAAAGCAATGGGATTTACCTTGGAAAACAACTTAAAGTTCATTTGGAAAGAGTCTTGCTCTTTCAAAACTAACCATGAAAAGGGGAAAGGAGGGGTTGTCATCCTCCTTTCCTACAAATGGAAATTCTTTGTCACCAATCATGGCACCTCAACATGTAATAGGGTTGTATGGGTGACAGTGGACAAAGATGGACTAATATTTGAAATCTGCTCCATTTATGCCTATTGATGGGTGTTTTACACACTTTCTCAACATAGGTAATGTGCATGTGCACTACCTCTCTTGAAAGGAAATCTCCAACTGCAAGCTGTTGAAAATCTCCCCAAGGTCTCTCGGGTGTTAGGTCATGACTTGCATGGAATTGCTCAGTTAATGTTTGATGTGATTTTTCTAGTAATCACAGGGTAGACTTACTTAGCTAGATGTAAGGTGGGTCTTCAGATCTGAAGTTTCTAAGATGGGAAATAAAGTGTGCTTTGTTGTAGGTTCAAACAACAATCTAAACTTCGATGTTTTCTTCAAGTTTGGCTTTACAATGTGCAATGAACCTTAGCACAGGCCATTTCTAAAAAAAAAGAAAAAGAGAAAGGAAGAGGAAAGGTTCCTGGATCTGCAACTAACTGTGAACAGTGATCATGGAGGTTCTGCTATGGATAGCTCCCTTCAAATAGAGTTCCACTTAACCAAGAAATCTACAATATCGTGAAATCTGTGCTATCTTCAAAGGTCTGCAAGTATTTTACCATTCATCCACCATTTACATGCATGAATAAAGATAAATATTCAAAGAGCAGCTTCAAATTTCAGCCCAAGCTAACTTTGCAAGGCCATTTACCAGCAGCAAACAATGAAAAGTATGGGCTGGGAGGCATCAACACAACAAAAATTTCTATAATCACATAACATCATGACTAAAACCTATCAAAGCAAGGATACAACTAACTAAAACAACAATGAGAATCTAACTAAAGCATCGAACAATGGAGATTGAACCATGAAACATGTAAAGAAATCAGAAAATACACCAAGTCAATATATTTTCATTATAAATTTCAACATGTCTTTACAACAACTCAGCTCCACTTTGCAAATGAGAGGATACCCCTATTTATAGTGCCCAAAAATTCAAATGAATGGACAATATTTATTTTCATTGTGTGGCCAAGATTCATTACAAAATAGGGTTTCACCTACCCCCAATATATTACAATTTAAAATTGCATTCCTGTCCTTTCCCTATTTTGTCCTTTAGTGACAACACTATAGCATTTTTTCTTTTGTTGACTGCTCTTTTGTTGTAGCTCCTCCTTTAGGAGCTCTTCATTAATAATAGGGTTGTCCTCCTGCTTCTTCGAAGCTGCATATTCCATGAATTTTAGAATAACTAGTTGGAGCTTGTCTACCTCAATGATCTCATACCGCAACATCTGGTAACTCCATTCTTTTGCATTATCTTCAAGCTTCTTCCAGTCTTCATCATACTTTATGCCCTGATCCTTGAAAAATTCTGATTGGTCGAAGGCACGGGTGGCAAAGCTCATGAATTCCATTGTTATTTCATTGGACATCCCATCCTCCATCTTCTTCTGAAAGTAAGGCTTTATCTTCTTTGGATCCATCTGTACCGCAATCATGTCATACTTCGTCATCAACTTTAGATATCGGGCACATTCCACCCTAATTTCCTTGACCCATTCAATGTTTGGATCCACCTTACTCATTATCTATTCCAACCTTTCCTTTCTGTTATCGAAACCCTGCCTCCACACGTCCATCAGCCAGTGGTCATCTCTTTTGAATGCAATCTCCTTTTCCCATGTGGCCTTTGGTAACTAGAGGATGGCCTCAATCTTTGGATAGGTGGAGTCATACATTGCAGGGAAGTCAGTGCAAAGCTTCTTTGTGCTCTCTAGAGATTTTTGTAGATCCAAGAACTTGTTGGCTATTCGAACAACCTAGTTAATACCCATGTTCCCGACGTACATGACCTGTTGGAACCAGCTCCCTGTAGTCTTGTCCAAGTTCTTTCTTTTTTCCAATTTTCCAATTTTATCTTTGGACAATAGTTGGGGTGGAGCCATGGATGTGGTAGGAATATCGTCCCCTGAAGACCAATGTTGGACGTAATCCGTCAAGGTGACCACTTGTGCTTTAAGTTTGTCCTTTGAGATCTTGTCTTGCTTTATCAAGTGCACCACTATAGCTATTGATTCTTTGAGATGCCCCACCTTCTGCTCTCTAGTAGCAGTCCCCAAGTTGATGGTGGAAATGTTGTACCTTATACTAGCCTAGCCTACCACGGGTGTTGCTATTTGTGTGGTTCGGGACCCAGAAGCGTCCATCATTATTTTGGATCTCACTTTAGGATTTTTCTCTTTTCTAGTTGAGCTTTGTGCTCAGGCTAGGATAGCCTCTAGCCTTGCTCTCAGATCCATAGGAGTTGGAGTCCTCTTCTCAAGCTTCCTTTCCAAGCACTTAGGCATGGTAGATTCTTCTTTTCATGGCTCTTGATTGCCTTCACCCTTCCCTGTTAGGCCTTCTGTTTGTGCACCTTTCATCTTGGTGTTGTCTCCCTCTTCCTCATCAGAATCTAGGACTAATGTGAGGCATTTGACAGGAGGTTTGGTAATCAACTGCCCTTAGGGACTTCCTTCTACCTCACTTTCCTTTTCCTTTGTGCCTTCGATCTGTTCGTACTTGTACATGTATTCCTCAGGTCGGTCTTCTTCTCTATCCTTTTCTTCTGTAGGAGGTGATATAATCTCCAGTTGTTTTTCCCCTACAAGGATTTCTATATTTTTTGTTATCCTATCGCCCTCCTGCTCTTCTCTGAGAGGTGATCTTTCTACCTCTTCCCCATCGTGTTTCAATTGTTAGGCCATCTCTTCTTCAAGATCGCCATTGAAGGTTTGTATGATGACCTTACCGCTGACATCCTCCTCCTCATCCCCGCTCTCGGAAGAGCCTGTTCCTTCCTCCTTGTAGGCCACCCTGTCAATTTTTTGATGCTCATACTCAGGGTGTTCATAATATTCATCAGCCTCCTCCTTAATTGACTTTGAGGCTTCTTGCTCCCACCTCTCCAATTCTTTGAATATCAGCATCGTGGCCTCCATTGTTGGTGGTCCTATGGCAGGTTGCAAGGGTATGGAAAAAGTGAGGACTTGCGCTAAGGCAGCCTGGAGGGTGGGATCCATAAAGATTTGGGAGAGCTTGGAAGGGAGATTTTACATGTGTTTTGAAAAATCCTCAGGCAATGCAGGAGCGGGCATTAGTGTTGCTATTGTAGCTAGTGGGAGCAATGTAGGGGACATGGCAGTGGAGGAAGGAGGGGTAGTTATGGCCAAGGAGGATTCAATCACTATTATGGGCCTAGGCAGAGGTGAAGGGGCAAGATGGACTGAGATGTCTACTATCGGCAAGGACTTGGCGACCATGGTCAAGGAGACAGACGATGGGGTAGTTGAGATTGGGAGAGTTGGAAGAGGCTCTAGTGGATCTGTCCTTTCTTCCTCACCTTCTTAGATTATAGGTGGCTCCATGGTGCCCCATGTTTGTCTGGGATTCTTGGAAGGAGAGCCTCCTGAGTCCTTCCTTGTGTATACCTTGGGATCTGAAGATTGCTCTATTTTCATTCCATTTCTCTTCTTTGATTTGGTGATAGAAGGAGACTTGGATGTCCCGCCTATTGAAGTTGTGGCGGTGACATCCTTGGCGGCATTGGACTCACTCTTTAGCCCTTCATAGGTTAGGACCACTCCTTGTTGCTTTAGCTGGCTCACTTGTATTTTAACCCATTCTTCGATTCAAACCACGATGGGTTTAGTCATGATGTCAAGGTCATTGACCTCCTATTCATCCCAGTCAATTGCGGGCAATGGTAAATTGGCGACTGCATTATATCGGGGATCCATGACAGTTCTTTCATCTTCTTCTACTTGATTCGGTATGGGGAATAGTTGCACCCTTCTTACAAAGTATGCAATCATCCTCATGTAGTACCTGATATGCACCTCTTTGTCATCCTGGAAATTTTCCCAAAAATCCTTGACATTATGTAAATGGGCATACTCTAGTCCTAGTGCTTTTCTCACATTCTCATACGGGTCTATCTGTGGGTGAGCAGTGTGTAATTGGAAGTGGTATTCTGCCAATTCCTTTTTTGAGTTCCCAATGCACTGGGAGGTTTGCAGTTTATACATGCATTGCCCGAAGGTGAAGGGATAAGAGATCCTTGCCAAATGCTTGTTGTTGAGGATGGTGTGCACATGCTGCAGCTACCGAGAGAGCTCCAATAGTATTATCCGATCATTGGGGTACCGAGGCAGCTTGTTCGGCCTCTCAGTGAAACCTTGGGTGCAAATGTAGGTGAACTTGGGGAATTGTAGGTATAGGAAAGCGTATTGCTTTAGGAACGCTCACGTGCTATGAGAGACTCTCCTCTCAAAATATCCTCCAAGTGACCAGATGATGTGACCCATAAAGGCATCGTTCACCCTACAGTATTCCTTCTTAAAGTTCCTGAATTAAAGCTGGGGATATTGGTCATAGGCTTTTAGCTTTCAGCCTAGCTCCTCCTCGAGTGCCACAAAGAGTCCGCTATACTACCTTTGCTCTGCCAGTGAATAGATGAGGTAGGAGGTCATGTAGAATTTGGAGCTCTTTTTTATATTCATAAACTAATCATGGAAGCAGTTGATAATAATACCTCCCCAATAGAATGAGACCTTCATGGTGACATCTTCATTCCCATGGATAATTTCCTAAATGAAGTACACCATCCATTCCTTAAAAAAAGTGGTAAAAGGAAGGCCCATCACCTGACTCAGCATGGTCACTAAGTCATGATAGTCCTCATGGAAATCACTGTGAAAGAGTTTGTGAGGGACCTTTGCAGAACTTCCTCTTTTCTCCTTGAGCCAGAACTAGTTTATCAACCTTCTGCAACCCATCGGATCCTCATTCCAAGTTTCCTTTCCCTCTTCCATTATGGGCACTTCCATCTCCTCAAAAGGTAGGAATGTGGAAGGTCTTTGTGATTCCCTCGGCTAACATGTCAGCAAGAATATTTCCATCTCTGTCAATGATGGTCCTTATTTCAGGTTGGTAGGCCTATTGGTAGGCCATGATGAGCTCAGGCACAATAAGGGATGGGGGGAAATGTGTAACTTTTGCAATTCCACTCTACCTAATTAATTTGGCATTATCAGTCCTTGGGTGAATTCTAACCCTTTTCTTGAATTCATCAATATTGACCTGGCTGATATTGGTGTCTGAGATTTCTTTCTAGTCTGTGGTGATTTTTGATCATAGAGGTTCAACTTGGAACTAGAACTTCATCTAGTCCTTATCCTCCTTCCCATGAGGAGTCTTGCCTAATTTCTTTCCTTTTTCCTTCTCTACAATTCCTCCTGAGGGTACTGCACTCGATTCCATATATCCTGCAAGCATGGACACAATGATTACCACTGATTATAAAGGAATGAGTGTTAGTCACAATCCAATTTAGACAATGTATGATTGATGAAATCAAATTTTTACTTCAAGATATCGTTAGCCATTTACTCGAGGAACTTCCGACAATCTAGGCCTAGAGGGTCGAACATCCCTGGCAGAAATGTTGTTTTGAAAGGGGAAAATAGGGTAGTGTGATCCAGGTGATTTACCGACTTCAAATCCTAGTTGTTTGAGGGGATCATGTTGAAGAGGGCCAAATTTGAGCACCTAGGTTGAGGTTAGTTTTCCAATTTGAGGTCGTTTAGGTCACTTTTGGGGCCCCTGGAAGTTCAGGCTCGGAAAGCTATCAGAGGTTCACTGTTTGAAATAGCCAGCTAGAAACAGAGTTTTGGGAATGGAACTCTAGACCTCGGGGCCCAAAAGGCTAAAGGATGGATGGTGGTTCAGGTCTGGAGAGGTGGAAAGTCATTGATGTTATGTCGCTATGGGACAGAAATTCAAGAACAAAAACTTGTATGGAGCGGCCTGACGGACCAGACCCGACATCAAGCTTGGACTTTGATTTTTTGTTTGAATTTTCTCTTGGTGAATAGGAGGTCGAAGCTCGAAGGTCAGAAAGGTGTGAATTTTTTCCTCGTTCAGGGCAACAGGCATTGGACGAAATTCCGGAGGCTGGAACCCAGTGAGGGCGAGGACGTTTGAGTTTCAATGTTGTGTTTTGTGGTGAATGAGGGATCGAGGTTCGAGGGGCGGAAGGTCATCGTTAGATGACAGTTTACAAAAGGGAAAAGCCGTGGTGGAAGTCCGGGGATAGAATCCCGCAAACCGGGACCGGGGTCATGATGGAAGGAAGATTTTCGAGTGGTTAATGTTGGATGGCAAGATGTAAGGCGGGCCCCGGGGGTTGGGTGGATGGGATCATTCCACCGTCTGGGAACGGTGAAAGCTTCACGGAATTCCAGAGGCAGAAGTTCGGGGCCTCGGGCCCAGGAAGGAAAAATGGAGGCCGACTTCCAAAGTTTGTAGTTTTCCAATTCTGACGACAATCGAGCGAAGGAAGTTCGAGGAGCCAGGCCTGGGAGAGGGTACATCCATTTTGCAGAAATATTTTCTAAGGTTTCACCGGCGGTGGAAGGAAGACCTGGGCCCAAAAGATGCAAATTCCCCTGTGCGAAGAACAGTCGTGACGAGGTTAAGTTCTGGAAACAGATTTGAGGGTGTCTTGGAGGTTTTTCGAAGATTTTAATATATGGGTTTTGTGTGTTTTATCATGTTTTAGAAAATTAAATCCCTTCTAACCCATGTTATCCATCATTTTAGGTGCAAAAATTATGAAAAACTCCTCGGGAGGGTGGACAACAAACCAACCTGGGAAGCCCAAAGAAGGAGATTGTGAAATCCACCAAGGATCGACGGATGAAGGCGACGGGCACAAGGGCGACGATTGACAAAAGCGGTGGATTCCTAAGGCAAGCACTCTGACCTCTTCTATAATCCTGACAAATGAAAATGATAGGTTGGGGTCTGATATTTATACCCCCTCTTGCCATTAATGGCTTCATTAAATGCTTGTACGACCGACCTATTGGTTGGTGGATTTGAAAATCACGGACGACGGCAGGAGTTTCGAGGTCTGAGGTCAGGAAGGACGTTCTCAAATAACCATTCAAAAATTTCCTTTCAATACAAATGGCAAGGAGGGACCCAGACTCCAGCGGGCAAAGCGCTGGGGAGGTTTTGGTGTTTGAGACAGCGAAGGTCAAAGAGAATTCTTGGAACGACAGCCCGGCCATCCGAACCCGGAGGACAAGGAAGTAGTCTAGAACCTTGCGTGAATGGAAACCTGGTAGTAGCTGACAAACCAGGGCTCGAGATTCAGAAAGGTAGACGCCTTCCACCATTTGGGAAAGACGAACCCCCAGAGGAAGCCCAAAGGCGGAGACCCGGGAGGGCCCAGAGCCATTGGTAAGAGGAAAACTGCCAAAGAAAGTCCAAAAAGCCACAAGGCTTAACCAAAGATGAGTGGGAAAAACATGATCACTTTAAGATGGGCTTCAGGGGTACACTGACCATTAGGGATGCCAAAATGGGGGCACGTAAAATGAGGCTGTGACAAAGACGACCCGGTAAGGCGAAAGAAAAGAGGGTCCCCATTCTGAACGGGGTGTGTGTTCTGAGGGCACAACAATGCCCCTAATGATCATAGAGAAAGTGTTGCTCTTTGTCAATGGCTTACCACCCTCCCAAAAATCCCTTCGATCCTGGGGGGATTTCAATATGGTGGAGCATCAAGAAGATAAGTGGGGTGGTGTGAAAATGACTTGGAAAGGCAATGAAAGACACTTTTGGAAAAGGCTCAATCTAATAGACCCCCTGGAAAAAAGAAAATATGACTTTAGGGGTGTGTGGTTCACCTGGTGCAATGCACAAAAAGGGGACAAGAGGATTTACTATAGATTGGATAGGTTATCTATAAACAAATATAGATTTGGCTTTATACCAAATGAGAAAGGACTCAAAGTCTATGTATATCCATACACTATGTTTGATCATCACCCAATCAAAGCCCAAATCAACTTGAATAATGACAACCCTCAAGGTGTGAAGAAAAAGGATGGGTTTATGCTTAATAGTTACTTGCTAAAAGATAATGACTACAAGGATGACATCTCTTCCATAAGAGAAACTAATAGGTGGATGTTGAAAGATAGTACCCCTATTGACAGGTGGAACAAGAACACCAAGGCTTGGAAATATGTTTTAAACCATTGGGAAAAAGAGAGCAAATGACTATAGAAGGGAGGAAAACACACTACAGGAATCTCTCCTGGCAATTGATACTAGAATCTGGGTCAATCCGGTTAATGAAAGGCTTGGGGAAGAACTCATAATGGCTAAAGACTGACTCAGGAGAATTCAAAACCAAAAAATCCAAGGTTTGAAGGTCAAATCTAAATTCAACTAGTTAAGTTGTGGAGATAGAGGGTCAAATTCTTCTTTAACTATATAAGGGAGAAGAAATTTGAGGAACGGATTGAGAAAATTTGGGAGAATGACCAGTTGGTCACCTCTCAGGAAGAGATCTTGACTCAATTTTAGAGATATTTTAAAAACCCTTTCACCTCAAAGAGCAATACCAAGTGCAATCAGAGGGATAGAAATTTCATAAGAGGGATCACCCCTAAGAAATTTTTTGAGGATGATAAAAAGAGACTAGATGTAGGCTTAACCAAGTAAGAGATTGTGGACACCGAAAAAGTAACCCTTCTACTTTTTATGTCTCATTTGATCCCTCCTTGTGATTTTTGATTAAGTTTTCCTTGATTTAATGTTGCAATGTGGATAACACATTCACATTAGGTCTTGGGCCCTTGTAAATTGAACAAAACACATGTCTTGTAAAGGTGTTGTAAAGTGTTGTGAATGGATTTCACACTTTTCTAGACTTTTATTAAGAATTTAAGTCCAATGGACCTATTTTTCCCCTAATTTAATGTTATAAAATGTATTTAATTGTATTCTCACATTAATCTAGAAGGCTTGTAAATTAAACCTGGTTTTAATCTAGTGTTGTAATGTGTTTTACACATTCACATTGGATGTTGTACCTTTCTAGGCTATGTGGACCTCATTTTAATGTTGTAAAGTGTATTTAATCACACTTTCACATTGAGCTTTGTGTCACTATCCCTAATTACCCTTTATATCATTATTAATAGGCCCCTATAACCCCATATTATGTATCCCAAGGCATAATTTGATCAAAGACCTAACTAAATCAACATAAAAACTAAAATTCTTCACTCCCTAACATCCAAACTAGAAAAATAGCCCCTGTGGGACCCATTCACCACTTTGAGCGAATGAGTCCCATCTAGGTGGGACTCATTTGCCCAAGATGGAAAATGAGTCCCATTTGAGCTATTTTCAGAGTTTGAGTGGGAAAAAATTGGGTTTTAAGTTTAATTTCTTCAATGTCGGCCTGTGGGATCAAATTAACAAGAATTTAGGTGGATTTCCTATATAAAAAAGCTTTTAAACCCTAATTCATTCATCATTCATTATCCATCTCAAGTCAAGCAAGCTAGGGTTCTAGCATTTTAAGTCATCAAGATAGCATTCAAAGACATTCAAGGACAAATTATTAATCCATTGTTGCAACAATTCAAGATCTATCATCATGGAAAGCTTCTAATTCCATTATTTCATGTTCATGCTTCATCTTATTTCTTCATTTGGTTTAATTACCTAAAAGGGGTTTGACCAAGGCAAACCCCCATGCTCTAACAATCAACATTTTTGTTCTATTTCTTTGTGTGATTGGAGATCTAGGTATTTTGAAGGCTTGGAAATCATTGAAGAATAAGTTACAAACTTGTTGAAGGCATCTCCTTATTTTCTTGGTCAAAATATCCACAAAAATCCACTTACAGTGCTAGAAATCAGGGTTTCAGATCTGGAAACCTAGAGGAGTAGAAAGAGCAGCCTAAGAGCTTCAGATTCTACTTTCGTGTTTTTAGAAAAGTCAAAATGGACTCACATGCCGTTAGTGATGTATGAGTACCAATATACATGTTTTTCAAAAATTTCTATAGATTTAGATACCCATTTGGTTGAAACAAGCCCTAGTACAGTTTTCTAGATCTAAGACTGATTCACCCAAAATGGCGAATGAGTCCCAGCAGGTCAAAATTTTAGGATTAGTAGCATTTCCACTCCTCATTCCAATCTTCAACACATTTCCAGGTGCACAATTTTTTTTTTTTACTTTCCTATTATTTTTTACTTACATTTCTATTCATCTCTCTAGGTCTTGCTACATATCACATGATGTTTTCAAACATTTCATGTTTTCCAAGTTTGCACTTGGTGGTGAACCCCTCATTCAGCCTTTTCTAATCCCTAACCCTATCCTAGGATACTTTATTGTCAGATCTCTCACATCCTTCATTGGGCTGAGGTCTCTAAGGTATTCTGAGTGTGAACATTAGGAAATTGGATCTCTCTGCTTATATCCATTTTATGGTCAAGGAAGTGAAGCATCCATTTTCAATGTCCACAGAGATAAAAAGGGTGATACTCTCCATGAATAATGACAAGTCCTCAGGTAGGTATGGAATCCTTGTGGAATTCTACAAAACCTTTATAGAGTGGATTTCTAATGAATTGTTGCAAGTCTATAATGATGCCCTGGATCGAGTCTCCTTAGGGAGAACTATCAAAAAAGGACTTATCGAGCTACTTCCAAAAGGGGGTGACAAGACCCTCATAAAAAATTGGACGCCAATAAACCTCCTTAATGTATCTTATAAAATCTTGGCAAAAGAAATGGCTCTAAGACTAGGTTATATACTACCTAAGTTCATCAATAACACCCAAACAAGCTTTATTAAAGGCAGATATATTATGGAAAACCTCATTATGAGCTAGGAAGCCATGGAATGGACAAGGAGCTCTAACCAAAAGGTTACAATAATCCTTCTAGACTTTGAGAAAGAATATGATAGAATTGAATGGCCTTTCTTAAGGACATCCTTGGAGGCATTTGGCTTCCCTACCACATTCTGCAAAATGGTGAACACACTCCTAAAAGATGTAGTTGCTCAAGTGGAGGTAAACGGTTCAATCTAAGAAGAATTTGATTTGGGAAGGTCAATCAGACAAGGCTACCCCCTTGCTCTTTCCCTTTTTGTAATTGCATCAGATGCCCTCCATTATTTTCTCAAAGATTCAACTCACTCTCCAAGGGTGAGGGCCATATTCCTCCCCAAAAAAATGAGTTGGTTAACATTCAATTTGCAAATGAAACTACATGTTTTCCTAAACTTGAGGAAAATTTTGAAACTCTAATGGGAAATTTAGAGGTATTCTTCCAAGCATCAAGTGCTAAGATCTCTTTTTCCAAATCTAGCATCCTTGGCTAGGATGAGGCACCTCTAGATTGGATTAAAAAGTACGATTTCCAATGGGGAGAACAAACTAAATAGGTTAGATATCTAGGAATCCCCTATGGAGTTAGCCTGAACCTAAAGGAAATGTGGATATGGATAAGTAACAAAATTGAAAAGAAAATTGAGAGTTGGAATAGGCAACACTTCTCTGTGGTTGGTAGACTTTAGGTCTATCAAAAAATCCTTTCCTCCTACAACATATATTTTTCCTCTATCTGATTCTTTAGCAGTTATCAAGTCAATGGAATTCAAAAAAGGATCAGAAGCTTCCTTTGGTCTAATGGAAAAGGAAAAAATAAAGCTCACTCTGTAAGGTGGGATTGGTGTTGCTTATCCAAACTTCAAGGTGGGCTTGGGCTAAAAGACTTAAGTTGGCTTCATGGAACTTCTCTAGCAGCAAAATGGATTACTAGGTCCATGGAAGGAAATAAACCTTGGAAAGTATTGGTAAGGAACAATTATGTCTTGCAATCCCCAAAAAAGCTAAATCTTGGAAGGGGTTTCCCATCTATGATATTCTCTTGAGTAGATACTCTATGTCACTGGCTGGATTTGTAGTATTTAGGAGTCTTTGGAAAGCCTGGGAACTGATAAAAGCTAATGTCTATTGAAAAACTAATAACATATCCCTTGTGAATAATAGGAGATTTCACTCTTCTTGTTTTTTCTAGTGGAATTTGATTCATAATAATAAAACCTTGGTTATTTTGCAAGGTTTCTCTATAAAAAAGTGGATTATGTTGGGTCTCCAAACCTTTAACAATATCCTCGACAATGGTGTGGTCAAAAGCTGGGATAACCTAGTCACTAATTACGACATCCCCTCCTCTAGCCTTAGGACCTTTAGTACCCTTTCTGAAGCCTACAAGCATGTTGTCCTTCCCACCAAAGTTGATTTGGATTTCAATATTGCTAATGACCTTATTTGGAAAGATGGCACCAAATTATTCACCCTTAAAACAAAACAAAAATTACAAAGATCTTACCAACTTAAGATCTATTGTTCTCCATGTTAATCAAGTCTGGGAATCTAAACTCAATGATATCATGTTGACAAAAATATTTGATTCTCTCTGGCATTACATCAAAGAGCCTAAAAAGGCTTGCTTCAGATGGTTAATCTTATTACATAAACTTCCTTACAAGCTTAATCATGTGGATGTGGATGTTTACAGCATATGCAAGACTCCTAAGACAATGAGGTATATTCCTTTTTACTGTATTATGCTAAGGAAATATGATTTTTTTTGCAATAATTTACTAATCTAAGATCCAAATGGAAAAATTGAGTATAAATATATATTATTTTTTATCACAAGAAATTAATAAAAGATGTGCATTTTTTCTGGCTTGTTCTTTCTACTAAAATTTTATGGTTTATTTAGAAGGAAAGAAATGTAGATAAATTTCAAGGATGCAAGAGGGTACTCACTGAGTCTTCAAGAGGACTCATAGCTAGAAATATTGTTATGTAGGCCATTCTCCATCTAGAGCTATTAATGGAAAATTTTGAGGCTCTTTAGAGAAGGAGTTGTTACTGTGTTCAGGGAGGAAGTAAGATGCAGTCATGCTCACCATTGCAATCAATAGGAAGTAGATGTATTTCTAAGGGTTTTGGATGAGTTTCAAGGAGTCTTCAACCATGCTCATCATTATAGCTAGGCTAATAGACCAAGAGCACATCCACCACTTGCACAACAGGATGAGGAAGAAGAAGTGAGATCCAATGCTCAAACAATAGTCATGGAAACATATGAGGCAAATGAGGGAAGCAAATATAGCAACATTTAAAAATATAATCTTGATGAGCACACATGTTTATATACAGTTTTATTTTGTTACTTTGATGTAAGAAACATAAGAAGACTCTAGGACTGTTTCAGAACTACAAAAAAATACGTTACAAGAAGTGCCTTAATATCTATATTTTTTGGCAAATTATTCATTGTCTGGACTATTTAACACATGTTTCATACTGTACCTACTTTGCAGCCTCCTCTCTAGATGGATAGTTATGTAATTTTTGGACTTACTATATCTAATACAAAAAGGATATCCATTTTGTCTGATAAAATTAGCAGCCTCAATATTTCCCTTGGGGTTGCCTTGGGATTTTTCTTGGGGTGTCATATTTGAAAATACAACTGCAAAACAGTGTTTAGAAAATTTCATTAGTTTTCTATAGTTCTCCCAAGTGTGGCTAACAACCTTTTTTATCCAAATTTGATGAAGCAAAAAGAGCTTATTGAGAAAATTTTCAGCTTTTCACCAATATAAAATATTCCTTATTTTGAATTTAATAGATAATTATTATTGATTTTCTACATGCATTATGACTAAAGTCCTAATTCATATGCTGATTGAAAAACATCTATAATTCTCAAACGATTTCACATTTTTTAAATGTGAAAGATGTGGCACATTGTATGCTTCCCATACTCTAGGATAAAAAATGAATTTATACATTTTTGACCAAGTTATGGTGGTTAGACAAACAATTTTTAATATTTTTGAAAATTTCTAATAAAAAATTCATACTAATTATTTACTTGCAAAAAAATTACAAAAAAAATGGCACATCCAAGCATGTGTCCTCTACTTATATTAAAAGTCTCAAAAAAAAAAATCTTGTACTTAGGTTGGTTATGCATACGTGCCTAATTTTTTTTCCAAAAAAATTAGTACAACTACATTGAAACACCAAATAGATTTACTTTTTTTCCAAAAAGGGACTAGTAGCTTAGAAACTACATTTAATTTGCTATAAATTTGGTTCTTACATATTTTTCAAATTATCTTAATAACCTATTCAAAGTTTTATCTCAAGTTACCTAACCCTACTTTTTTGAATTTTCATTGTCACCTAAGAGCCTAGTTTGGACCCTCATGATCCTAAACTGACCTGGATCCTTTTTTGATATTCTGAAAAATAAAAAAGGTGGAGTTGGGTTATATTTTTGTGTATAAACAAGTATCTCCCCCTTTGCTAAAGCTTCCCACATGGTTTCTCTTGGGAAAAAAATGAATAACTATATTGATTTCTCCTCCAAGAAGGGCTTGATTTACAAATTTTGTAGATTGTGGCCATCTCTTCCTGACTTGCATCATTGGATATTACAACATTAGACACCTTTAGTGGAGGGTGAGATCAATAGTTACCCTTTTTTCTAGAGGATTTTTTTATTATTATTCTAAGGATAGGTAGGTTTTTTTTAGATAATGGTTTTTGGGAATGGGATTCTCATCCTCTTTTGATTAAACCTTGGGCTCATTCCTTTAACCCTTTGAAGGAATCCATTGATATTTTACCTATTTGGGTGAGATTGACTTATCTAGACTTGCAGTTTTGGTGTTCCTCTACTTATGAGGCCATTGATAATGCTCTTGGGGGGTTCTTGAAAATGTATCTTTCTTCTATGAATTTCCTCCACACCTCTTATATTTGGATTTTATTGGAGAATTATTTATCAAAATAATTACATGTAGAGGTCATGTTATAGGTTAATGATGGGTATTGGTCACATCCTATGGATTATGAGGGAATCCCTTTTCATTGTAGGTGTTATTTTTCTACTAGGAACTTAGCCTATGACTATCCTTGGGGTTCCTATAAGGTGTCTTCTTCTACTTGGTGAAAATTTCTCTTCCTATCCATCTTATTGTGTACCATGAAGACCCTGCTATTGTTAGTGGGGATTTGGAGCTTTTTGTGTCTCCTCCTCCTCTTGCTTAGATGACTAATAATCTTTTTGCTCAATTTTTTTTCCCTTGCTTCTTTGGATGCTTTGGTTCTTGATAAGGTTGTTTCTTCTCCTCCATCTTGTTATTTTAATTGTATTACTTCTTTATTTTATCTCTCTAATGGGGCATCTCTCCCTTCTTCTCTAAAGGATTTAGTTTTGGTTGACAACTCTTTTTGGACAGTTGTATAATATAGGAAGAACTGTTCTCCTAGATGGATTCTATTTTTCTTGTCAATCCCTAAAGGTTGCATTTGTTGGGTTCAATCTCTAGTTTTGATTGATTTATCTCTTTTTTTTTGTTTTTTGTGTTTCTATTGTGTATAGGTTTAAGGCCCTTCCTTGCTTATTTTAATAAAAAACATTAGGAATTTTTCATACCAAGCTTCCTAAGGAATCATCATTTCAATTGCACAAGTGGGACTTTGATTGAGAATGTACATTTTTGTAGCAACTAAATCACCCCAAAAATAATTGTGTAGTCCCTTGTTCTGTAACATACTCCTTGTCATTTCCACCATTATATATTTATTCCTTTGAGCTACCCCATTTTGTTGAGGTGTATAAGTAGTGGTGAGTTGTATTTTAATGTCATTCATATCACAAAAATTATGAAAATCTCTTGAAAAAAATTCTCTACCACAATTAGTCCTTAAACACTTTATTTTGTAACCACTTTTATTTTCCACAAGGGCTTTAAACCTACTAAATGTATCGAATACTTCATCCTTTCTTTCCAAAAACCAAACCTAACACTTACACGAGTAATCATCAATAAAAGTAATGATATATGATGACTTACCCAAACTCTTTATTGGCATAGGAACACAAAAATAAAAAAAAATTAACTGAAGTGGATAATCGGCCCTCCATTCTTTCTTGTACATAATTTATCTCTTGCATGTTTTTCCTTCAGCACATCCTTCACAAACCTCCTTGTGCTCTTCAACCTTAGGAAAATCATGAACTAATTCTTTTGATGTTAGAAGTTTCAAACTATAAAAACTGAAATGCCCATACCTAAGATGCCACAACCAAATTTTGTCCTCATATGCCATATTGATAAGATTGCTACTATGTTCTCCAAACTTTAATGGTAAAATCCTATTCTTTGGCATAGGAACAACTATAACCACCCTATCACCCTAATTCTTATCATAAATTATACCTTATTTATTTTCAAACACTGCTTTGTAATTATTCTCACACAATTTCCCAACACAATAAATTATGAATTAACTATGGAGTGTAATAAATTTCTTTAACACTTTTAATACCTTTCTTAGAATGGAATTTCACAACTCCTTGGGCATAAACCTCCAATGTTTTCTCATCACTAAGCTTGATCTTGGATTTAAAACTCTCATCAATTTTAGAAAATAAATTGTATTTCCTTACATGTGGTTAGTACATCCTCAATCTAAATACCAAACATCTTTGAACCATTTTCAACTTTTCCATAAGATAAAAATAAAATATTTCAAAAAGCCTCATGACTCTTTTGAGTATATTTGAGACTTTTATTATTATTACTATATTTTAATCTACAATCCATTTCAAAATGACCATACCTATTACAATGATAACACTAGATATTTCTCTTATCAAATCAACCTCTATCTCTTCCTCTTGAACCACCTCTATTTCTTCTTGAATTTTTTGTTTTTTGACCTCTACCTTGGCCTTGGTTGCTTTTGAAATTAGAATTGGAATATTCATTCTTTGTAATTTATCATTATGAGGACAAATATTTCTCATCACTTTTTTCAAATGAATCTCTCAATCTTTCTTCATGAGATATAAGAGATCCAACAAGGTGATTAAACTAAAGGGTGGTCAAATCCTTTCTTTCTTCAATGATTATAGAAACATGGTTCCATCATGGTGTTAGAGACCTCAACATATTTTTAATCCCAACTTCTTCATTCATATTTTCTCCTAAAGTGGTCATTTTATTGACCACATCATTTACCCTTACATAGTAATCACCCACTTTCTCAGCTTCTTGCATCTTCAAAATTTCAAAATTTCTCTATAATGTTAGCAAATTGATAACTTTAGCTTGATCATTGCCTTGGCAAGCTTCTTATAGGGTATTCTGGAAATCCTTAGTTGTCTTTACTCCTATAAATTTTTGGAAATAATATCTTATCAAAATCAATTTGAATATGAAACTGAAACATTGAAAAATAGGTTAGGGGTTCAAAACACATAGGGTTTTATACTAAATTTGGAATGTTTCACCAAACTTACTATAGAGGGAAAGGGAAAAAGGGGTTGAAATGAGACTACCTATTTTCTATTTCATTCAGGAAATGAGATCCTCGAAGATAGAATTAACTTTCATCCTTTAGGTGAGTCAATTCTATGGAAGATCTATAAATTTCCTATGTCGACAAGGTAAATATGACTGAACAACACTTTTGGGAGATGAAAATAAGATAGAAAATGACCTCAAATTTGTAACCTAAGACCTAATGCATGTAGATGCAACATAAATCTAATAGAAACAGTTAACTTTATGCAAATCGGGTGAGTGGAAGATACTTAAAAACTACCTCAAATTAGTTACAGAGTGTCTTTTGATAGAAATAGAGACTAAACTAACTAAACAGGGGTTTGGGAGAAAGATTAAACATACCAAATGCACTCATTTATGACATGTAAAGGTTGGATCTGAAAGATGAAACATAATACTATAAAAAATAGTAAAGCTTCTGCCAAATATGGGAATATAAATGCCATGTACCTGTCACAAAACACTATTTTTGAAAAGTTTCTTTCTTGCTAAATGTTTTGAATTGATGAAATAATCTTGTATTTATAGATATTTATCCTTAATCTCTCAAAATTAAAACATTATAAGCCAACATTTTAAATTTGAATTTAGGATCATAAAAATACCACCAAAACATTATTTAAAAATGGGTTCAAGGTCTTAGGGAGGACCCATTTTCCCATGGGCGAATGGGTCCCAGGCCCCAATTCCTAGAACACAAATTGCCCAAGGTGTTTAATTATGGGTTGGCATTAATTGTTGTCAAGTTCCCCCTTTGGAAAATGTAATTTATTAGAATTGTAAATGAATAATAGGGATAATTAAGGCATAATTAAGCTCAATTTAATTAAGAGGGCCCAAATAAGTATGAAAATGTAAAGGGGTACATTTATCAACACTAAATTAAGGCATTATTAAGTCCAATTTAATGAGGGCCCAAAAAAGTGAGAAAATACAAAGGGTTACATTTTTCTACACTACATTTAGTCCCCACTTTAATGAGAGGATGAGCACAAGTGCATACTCACACTAAAGTAGAAAAATATGTGTCAAAATGGGTCCAAGTGCACCAATATTGGTAAGATAGGATGAAAAAGATCAAAGAGGTATCCAAGCCCCAATGATCAAGATCCTATGGAAAACCAACATAAGCGCAAATGAACACACACAAGATTATGATATGCAACAGCAAGACATGATACACAAACATACAATGTCAAAGACTAAAAGAAAGAAAGAAAAAAAAAAGGGGTGGATCAATCCTCGACTATCCAACATGATGTGGATCATGCCTCAACTATTTGTCCAAATTTTTTTACAAGTGGAACTTATTTTCCACTATGAAAACAACAATGCAATCTCACACAGGCTAGTGAAATCCATTGTTCACAAGGTGAGCCCCCAAGGGTGGAAAATGAGAGAATCTTATTAGGCTCCCATACCATACCAAATTTATACCTCTAATAACTTTAATAAGGCACCACACAATATGAAATTTGAGCTCCATAAGACTTAGCAAGCTACATTATACTAAACACTTATGAAAACATTAGGCACCATAGGCAAGCAAAGTGCATTATGCTTGGTGGCCATGAAAAAGGGTTGTAACTTTGAGCTTCATAAGGTTAGAAAGCTATAGTATGCTAAACACTTATGAACAAAAATGAAAATAGGATAAGACATGTCCAATGGTGTTTTGTATAGTTCATGTAAGGTCTCCTCTTATGGAACATTGTTCCTAATGTCTCCAAGAGAGGACAAGTCTACTTGATAAAATTTTCAAAACTTAGGGAATGCAACGTGTAACATCACCACTGAGAGGAAATTTGCATTCCAAGAAAGGTCACTTTCTTATAAGGTATCAAACCCAATGATTCCACCAAGAAGAAGACATGTCACAAGAAGTAAGAAGACTGCTCGATGAAACATAAGGATATAGTCTGAGATATCCAAAATGATAATGTCAATGTATGCCCCCATTTTAAAGAAATTAATAACACCATGTTGTGAGCAATTACTTTAAAGTAGAAAAATGATAAATTCTAAACAATAAAGGAGACATGAGAGTTTACTTGGAAAGCCCTATGTCAAGCATATGTTTCCAAATGAAGCTATGACAAGAATAAGGAGTTTCCCCCAAAATGCAATGGTAAAGATAACATAGAAAGAAAGCACATCACATGTGAGCCAACTTAAGGCATGTTGTCCACATCCAAAGCTTGCTCTTATATATACATGGAAGGCAGTCAGCTAGCTAAAAGGATACAATGACAAGTGCCATACTAGGACAAGACTACCTAACCCCTTGCCCCCCAAGGGAAAAAGGTGAGCTAAGAATGGATGATGATATGATGCTCCTTGCAAAAAGAAAATATTATTGAATAAAGACAAGTTTATACCCTCATGCATGGTAGTGAATATGTTATGATACTATAGCGTGGTCGCACAAAACTGGTTTACAATTTTTTTGAGGAAGCAAAATTCCAAAAAATGCCCCCATGAAAAAAAATTGAGTTTTGGGGGGTTCGAATGAACTTAGGATACAAACAAACCCAATAAGGGTTCGCTTGAACCCCCCTTCGAGCGAACCCTATTAAATGTTGGGTCCCACATATTTCTTATTTTCCAGAAAAAAAAAAAAAGAGAGAAACTTTGTAGAAAGGGGGGATCACTCGAACCCTGGTTCAAGTGAACCTCTAAGGGGGGTTCGTTCAAACCTAGGTTCATTCAAACCCCCCTTTTCCCCCCTTCTCCCCTTCTGGCACAAAAAATCTCTAGAAGTTTTCCCTTCGAAGCTTGAGTTTAGGATGAAAATGGAGGAGACTTGACTTACCCAACTGGATGTTGGTAGTCCTTAGAACAAGAAATCCAATGAATATAATTTTAATATGTTTTGATTTTATTTTGTATTTTTTTTTTTAGTTTGATTAAACATAGGTTTTTCATCAAAAATAAAGCTCTTTTCTCTACACGTGGAAAAATAGCAAATTATCAAAATAAAATTATGAAAAATATGTGTAGGCTAGGTATTGATGTCCTTGATCCAGTAAAAAAAATGAATTTTGATACATACAAAAAAATTTATGTTGTATACGGTCCACCTATGTTTGAATTGTAATTGGTTTTACTTCGAAACTTGATTAAGGAAAAAATATTAAATAAAACAATATGAAACTAAATGAAAGGGTTAGATATCATAGTTACAAATCTAAATTCAAAAAAATTAGAATTTTATCCTTCATAGAAAAAAAATTATGTTGTATATGGTGAGTATCACTCCTTAAAAATGGCGTTTACTGATAAAAACTAGTTTTCAAAGGAGATGGAAAAAGAAATGCAATCTGATTCCAAAAATTTTGAAAAAAATATATTGAGAATCTATAGATAAAATGTCACAAATCACTAGTTTTCATCATCTTCAAATTCCTCATGGTTTAACCGCTATAGGTGCTCGAAAGTGAAGATTTAGTAAAAAAAAATTAGTTCAGTGTCCAGTTTGACAAAAAATTGTAAAATAGTATTGTGGGATCACCCTACAACTACCACATGACAAGAAGCAACAAGTAATACATTATTGATTATAATGAGTAGACAAAGTATCAATTTTATGCATATCTAATAAGATATTCCCACATGTAGTATTTATTAGTTTAGGATGCACCAAAGTTAAAGTTGTCTTAGAAGAATATTTTGTAATAGTGTTGGTATTGAGTGAAGGATTTTTTGATGCCTTTGTTTGTTTTGACGGATAATAACCAACACCACTAGTTTTTTCTTGTGTGTTAGGCTATATAGGGACATGAATTCCTTTTTCTCTAGCACCACCTCATTTTCCTCTATAATCAAGTTGTTTCAAAAGTTCATAACCTCTTCCATAAAAAAATTCCATAATTTCTTTCGGATGTGGTGGTTGTTCATAATCAACTTCATCATTTTTTGTTGTGTAATTTTATTCTTCTTCTAAAGTGGTTGAAGTGTATTCTTTTGAAGGTTCTTCCAAATTTTGTGTTGACATTATCACTGGTTCTTTTCTCTTTTCAGACTCTTTTTTTATGATCTTGCATTCTCCCATGAATGTAGGTGTGAAATCTAAGGAACCCCAATCATCCTCCAGTAACTTTGTAACTCTTTCACTATTTTTCTCTTTTTATTTTTCTTGCATGAGTTCCACTTGTGTAGTTGGTTTCAATGTTTTCAAAGGACTTTCCTTTTCTTTCTTAGTGTGTAAACAACTTTCTAGTTCAAGTTTGACTTTGATTATGTACACTTGGTTTTTATAGATATACTTCATTACATGATGAAGAGTCGAGGGATCTATTTGCATCTCATGAACCCATGGTCAACCTAGAAGAAGGTTATATGAAAGTTCTTGAGGCATAACATTGGTAGGATCTTGCAATGTGACTTTTCCAATTGAAAATAGGTAATGTGATCACACCAAGCAACTGTTTACCTACGTTATCAACCCATGAATGGACAAAGAATCAAGTTCAATATTGCTCTTATCCATTCCAAGATTATCCAAGAGGCTTACACTACACACATTAAGGGTTGATCCATTGTCAAAAAGGGTTCTCTTTATCCTAGTCATATTAACATGAGCTAATATCATAAAGGATTCATTTTGTTTTTGCATTTCCAAGGAAGGTAACTCACTTTGGTGGAAAACAATGTCTAAATTCATTCCTTGAATTATGGTTGCTAAATCATTTGATTGCACATTATGAGGGATAGGAACTTGTTGTAAAGCACTTTGAAGCATATTTTGATAACTAGGTGAGGCTTGAATAAGATCCCATAATGATATCTTAGCAAGAGTATTTTTAAGTTGTTCAACATGACCATACTCCTTTCCACTATGTAAAGGTAAATGAGGAGCACTAGGAAAGATAGGTTGATGCAATGGTAATGAAGTAGGAATAGTTTGTGGTTTCATATTGTTCCTCATGCTATATGTGTGAGCAATGGTATTGTAACTCAGTTGCTGCAAAGTATTGTTACTATCAAGTTTCCTTGTAAAGTTCAAGATAGCTCTTGGAGGTAATGGTTGTTTTTTAGGTGGCTCTAAGATAAGCATGGATTTGTTTTGAACTTTGTGTTGTTGTGAAGGTGGGTAAAGGATAAGAAGTGGCTCGAGAGATCGCTTCAAGAGATATCTAATGTTCATAACCTCAAAAGACTTATCCATATTTTGATTATGTTTTAGTGAAGGAGAGTTTAATGTCACCTCATCATATTCATCTAATGAAGCCACATTAATATTGTCAATGTTTTCCTTTTATTGTACCATGATATCTTCCATAGTAGGAGAGTGTTAGGGTTCAGATAGATTATAGCAATAAACATTAACAATTATATGCAAATTAAATAACCTAAAAATATCAATGAAGAATAAAACAAAAGAGATCAACACAAAATTTTAACATGGTTCACCCAATATGGGCTACATCCATAGAAACTTAGCCACCCAATGATTTTATTATCCAGTGCAAAATAGATTACAATCTCATGAATACCACATTATAACATAAATCCTATCCACTTATAACAAGATTTTTGGAATCTTCTAAAATTAGGGTTTTACAAGGTTAGTTTTCATTTGACGTGTTAATAGGAAAACCTTGATGTGTCAATGGGAAAAAAACTTGATGTTTCAATAGGAAAACCTTGATGTGTCAGTAAGAAAACCTTGACATGTCAGTGGGAAAACCTTGACATGTCAACGAGACAACCTTGAGTGTACAACATTTACATGATCAATCACCACATACCAACAAAGAGTTTTTAGGAGAGAAACAATCTAGATTTTCATGATATTCAATAACTTCATCACAAGTAGGGGATTCATTAATGGTTGGATTTTCTTGCTTATGAATGATGGAATTCTCTTTTATCAAATTATTCTCACAAATAGGAGAAATAGGAAAAGTGATATTAGGGGATGTGTCAATGGTCTCATCCTTGTATCTAATAATGTCTTCCCAAGTGGGAGAGGTAGGGGGAGAGAAACAAATAGTATTCTCATAATTCTCGTTGATTGGATCTTCTAACACCAAAAAATATTCTTCACAAATAGGAGAGATATTGGGAGAAGACCAAATTTTATTGTCATGACTATCCAAGATTGTATTCTCTTTCACTAAAACATTCTCATAGGTGGGAGAGATATTGGGAGAAGACCAAATTTTATTGTCATGAATGTCCAATATTGTATTCTCTTTCACTAAAAAATTATCATAGGTGGAAGAGATGTTAACGATCTTTTTCTTAGCATGATTAGAAAGGTAAGATACTAACATTGTGTGCCAAAAAATGAAAAGTACTTTTATCCAACTTATGCAATGCTTCAGGAATGTAAACAATATGTATCCAAAAATGAAAAGTACTTTTATCCAACTTATGCAAGGCTTCAAGAATGTAAACATTGTGTATCCAAAAATGAAAAGTACTTTTATCCAACTTATGTGCAATGCTTCAGGAATGTAAACCATGTGTACCCAAAAATGAAAAGTACATTTATCCAACTTCTGGAAAGCTTCAAGAATGTTAACATTTTTTAGATCTCATGATTTTCACTACTGAAATAATTTTGGAATGATTTAAAATGGCTACACTAAATGGATGACTAGACCTAGATGCATAAAAAAAAAAATCCTAAAATTTTTCCAGATTGAAACAATGGGTTACCAACAAATCCGAGAAGTGTAGAAAACCACAAAAAAGCTCAAAAAAGTTGGTTTTGAGAGGCCCTAAAGGACTTTTTTTCCCATGGGGAATGGGTTTTTGTGCAAGGTTTTAAAAAATGAGAAATGCAATTTCTAAGTTGTTTAATGTGTTCTCTATTCCAAGTCTCAGACTATAACTTTTGTAACAGAATTTTCCAAAGTTTGATGTCTAAATGCAACTGAAATTAATGACAAATGATGAACTATATGACACTTTTTGAAATGCAATTTTGATCCAATTTTTTGATTTAATTTATTGAAAGTATGATATTATGTAAATACTATGCAAAATCAATCTAGCATTATGCAATTATTGTTGAATTTTCAGATTTAAAATAAATGCAAAATGCAAGTTTACACCTAAAATGTAATGAAAATTTAAGCAAAATTTAAAACCCCTAAATGCAATGAATTAATTGAAATCCTAGATATAGGGTTTGAATACACTCCAAATTAGAAATTAGAATGTTCAAATAGTTAAGTTCACCAAAATGAAACATAGAAAAATAGGTTAGGGGTTCCAAAAACAGAGGGTTTTATACTAAATTTGGAATGTTTCACCAAACTTACTTATAAATGGAAAGGGGAAAATGTGGTATAATGAACCTACCTATTTTATATTTCATTAAGAAATGAGATAATCCAAGATAGAATTAAATTTTAACTTTTAGATGAGTCAATTCTATGGAAGATCTACAAATTTCTTGTGTGGATGGGGTAAATATGTCTGAACAACACTTTTGGGAGATAAAAATAAGATAGAAAATTACCTCAAATGTATAACCTCAAACCTGATTAATTTAGATGCAACATAACTCTAACAGAAATAGTCAACTTTATGCAAATTGGGTGAGTGGAAGACACTTAAAACCTACCTCAAAATTAGTTATAAAGTGTCTTTTGACAAAAACAATGACAAAATTGACTGAACAAGGGTTTTACGTGAAAGATTAAAAATACCAAATGTACTCATTTATGACATGTAAAGGTTGGATCTAAAATATGAAACATAAGACTATCAGAAACAATAAAAAGCTTTTTGAAAATTTAGGAATGGAAAATGTTGTGTACCTACCACAAAATACTATTTTCAAAAGCTATCCTAGGGTTAATTCACCCATAGGAAAATGGGTCTTTTTCCACATTTCCAAAATTGATTTTTGGGTCCTCTGATCATGTGTCTGCACTTCCAAATCCTTTTGGTTTCATAGGAGGATAGTTGGAAATAAATTTGGGATCATAGTTTCTGTGAGATAACAACAAAGGTTACAACAAATACAACTTTGCAATTTTGTACTTTTGAGATCTTCAACTTTTCTTCAACCTATGAACCTATAAATCTGCAAAACACAAAGAGAGAGGGAAAAAAAAAAAAATTCTGGTGCATGGGGGTTTTCCTTGGTCAAACCCTATTTTGGTAATCAAACCTTGAAATGAAACATGAAAGAGGGAATGGAGAATGAATAAAGATATGTTACCACTCAGCAAACCCTTGTAGAAACCTTGATAATGGAGATTTTAGGAAGTTTACAACTTGCATGAAATGGATTCAATGGATGTGGATCTCAATGCTTTAATTTTTCTTTGAATCTTTGACTTGAATGCTTGGATTAGATCTTGAAATCTACATCACAATGTTAGCTCCAAAAACATGCATGATTGCAAAATACTTTGACATGATGCTTGAAATATTGAATGCTACAATAAATCCTTGATATTTTTTCTCTTCAATTCTCTTGGCAATAATATTTTCTCTTATGAAAGTTTCCCTCTTGCTAGATGTTTTGAATTGATGAAATAATCTTGTATTTATAGACATTTATCCTTAATTTCCTGAAATTAAAACATTACAAATCAGCATTCAAAATTTGAATTTAGGATCATAAAAATATTGCCAAAACATAATTTTAAAATGGGTTCAAGGTCTTAGGGAGGACCCATTTTCCCAAGGGAAAATGAGTCCCAGTCCCCAATTCCTGGAACACACATTACTCAAGGTGTTTAATTATGTGTTGGCATTAATTGTTGTCGGGTTTCCCCTTTGGACAATGTAATTTATTAGGCTTGTAAATGAATAATAGGGCTAATTACGACATAATTAAGGACAATTTAATTAAGAGGGCCCAAATAAGTGTGAAAATGTAAAGGGTTACATTTATCAACACTAAATTAAGGCATTATTAAGTCCAATTTAATGAGTGCTCAAACAAGTGAGAAAATTTAAAGGGTTACATTTTTCTACACTACAGAAACAAATCCTAAGTATGCTTCTTTTCACCTTCTCTCTTAGTTTTTTATAATTGGTTGTAAGGGTGTTCCAATTAGCTAGATCTTGGTAAATTATTTCTATAATCTCCCACAAATCTTTTCCTATCAAAAGTTTCATCATTTTGATACACCAATAATCATAATCACTTTCTTTAAATTCTAGAATGGGTAAGGAGTTAGAACTTGTAATGATGAATTTAACCAGAAAAAAACATTTTCTCTAATACAAAATGAAGAATATAAAAACCAATATAATAGAAAATATGATGAAAGATTAAAAAAAAACATGAGTGATATATCCACACAGAAAAAAAAAAGCCACTACTTATTCTGAACTAAGTTCAATTATACAATGATTTATCTAGCAAAGAAATATTAAAAAAAAAAAAAACTACTAATTAGACTATGTTCTTACATGAAATATTATGCAATTAAGATTGCTAGAAGGTTTCTAAAACAACTAATTAAAATTGACTAAAATAAATAGAAACTATAGATAGCGGTGAGGGCATGCCAACTAGTAGATCTCAAACATCAATTATCCAACATGAAGAGTAGGAACTAGATTATTGACCTCATAGAATATGCTACAAATACTTGGCCATTGCAACCAAAAGGTTTAGAGAGAAACAAGTATTAGGAAGTGGAGGTTTCAAAAAGGTATACAAAGTAATTCTTCCCACTAATGGCCTCAAAGCTTTTGTGAAAGCTATATTTTGAGAAGCCACTAAAGTGGTGAAGGAATTCATAGAAAAGATCTCAAGTATTGGTCATCTCAAATACTAGAATCTCATGCAAATCAGAGGATACTACAGGCAGGGGGAAATGCTATTTATATTTTATGACTTCATGTTAATTGGAATCCTAGATAAGATGATTTTTGTAAATCCTTCTCAAGTGCTCTAATGGTCTCAAAGATACACAATTCTAAGGGATGTTATTGTAAAATTGTTTTATATTCATGAAAGAGTGGAGGAAAGGGTGGTGTATAGATACATAAAATCTTAAAACATTTTGTTGGACTCTAAGCTTCATGTAAAGATAGGTGATTTTGGGTTTTCTCATTTTTATAAGCATAGTGAGAACTCCCCACTCATGTGGTCAGAACGCCTGGCTAAATCACACCAAAACTGATATGTACAAGAAAGGCCACTTGTACCATAGATGTATTCAGCTTTGGTGTTTTGTTGTTGGAGATTACTTGTGGAAGGTGCCTTGCAGAATCTTTGTTGGATTCTTCTCAAATAATTTTTTTTATTGGGTGAGGGAGTTGTATGTTAGTGATAGGATCATGGATGCCACTGATATAAATCTTTGTATTTTTTATTGACGATGAGATGGAGAAGGTGCTCAAATTGGGACTCTACTATTGTAATATTCAATTAGAAGTAAGACATTATGAGACAATTAGTTTAAATACTTGAGGGTGAAACTTCCCTTGTGGCATCTACTCTTCCTCTTTCATTTGAGGTGAGTGAATCAAGAAATATAGAGGAGACTTCAAATGCTCACTACTCTGATTTTATGGAGGTTCCCTTGAATGGAATATTTTTTTAGAAGATTTTGTATGCATTACTCGCCTACCATTAAGACATGAATTGAGGGTCTTTTGTGTCATCTCTACTTTTATTGCTAACTTCTCTTTCTTAAAAAATTGTTATAAATTATTCTAGTTAGTCATGAGGTTGAATGAAAACTTATCTATAATGTAAAATGTCAGATTAATTTTACAAACTTAAATATATTATCTTATTTTGGATAAGAATTAGAATTTTTATTTGTATTTGATAGTTAGAATTGCACACAAGATCACTGTGTGCTAAAATAATAATCCTTTAAAAGGCATGAGCTAAAATGCTTGTCTATGTCCACAAGTTTTCTTAAGAAATTTTTTTATGTAGCACATCTTCCATTTACATGGAATAGATATTTTAGAAGGTACATGTACAATCTATGATAAAATATAGAAACATTTTCCAACATATTAATGCACTATTAATTAAGAAGACTGCATTTTTCCCTATTAGTTAGTAATGTTTGTTAGTAAAGAAGAATATAATTATTCCATCTAAATGGAACTCTTGTTATCACAATGCATAATAATGGAAGAATTACATTTCTACTGCAAATTTTCCAAAAATATTGGTAACTAAATATGTTTAAGTTTGTTTCTATACATTGTCCCTCTATTATAGAAAGGAATTTTATGCATAAACTGGGTATTTCATCTTCAAATGGAAACTTTATGCATTTTTGGATAACCAATGGGATCACATTCATTGAGCATAACCATGGATAGCCTAACTTCAAATGAAATTGTTCCAACATGGAAATGAAAATGGATGAAACATCTAACTATTTGGGTCCAACTTTTAGTGAGAGAGCTATCTAACCTATCATAGTATGAACATAACCATCATAATTTTTTAACCATTCTTTCAATTATTCATAATTATCTTTATAAGTTCCATGCACAAATAAGAATTATTTAATGATCACATTATCTAAACACACATGAACAATGAGTATTCCTCTTATGGGATTGTCATTAATTCGGCCAATGATATAGAGAGGATTATCAGGTGATTGTATGGATGTATCAACATGTGTAAAAGAAATGTTAGGAAACAAATTGGTTTGGTCCCTATGAGGTTGAACTTAGATAAATTGTATTTCCAAAATTAGACAAATCATCATCTTCTTCATTATCATCACTACATTACACAAAGTTGAATGAATCACTTGGTAATGGGTTGGTGAATATTTGCAATTTTTTGTTAGGAGGTGAAACTGATTTATTTCCTTTATCATTAATGTTGTCCAACTAAATTTGATTAGAGTAGATGAGATATTTCACTTGATGCTTAAGATGCATACATCATTATGTAACATATCCTTGAACTATATGATGATATTGACAAAAGTCTTTTACGTTAAAGTTTTATGGTAAAGGTTTACTTGTGTCAATGGGTCTAAACATAGGGAGTTGAATCATGTTTTTACTTAATAAATATAACATTATTGCATGAAGAGAATTGGAAAATTGTGAAAATTTCCTATTTCTTGGTCTAAATTGATAAGTATTTATACTTGTGGCAGTAAAATGTGTTTCTATGGTATTGGCAGTTTGAGAGGTGTTTATCTTAATGAAGTTTTTTTTTTTTTTTAAATGATGGGTAATTATTTTGAAACATAACTTCATATCAATCAATAGGATTCAATGGAGTACCCTCATATTAACTAACTGATATTTGATAATCACAAATAGTTGTACATAAGTTTGTAAAATATGGATACTTCATCATTAGAATCTTATCTTGAATATTAGGTTGCAAGTTTTCTATTTAACACTATTTGAATGTGAGCATCAAGAAGACTGTAGGATATTTTTTAGTAAAGTGATTGGTATCGTCCTATGAAATTTGTTAATTTTATTTAGGTCCTTGTTTATAGTGGACTAAGTTTGTTAACATTACTTGAAGAGGTCTTGCATGGCCTACAGGGTGATGTCTAGGAAAGACATGAGATGGTCGTGCTCCAATCCACCACTAGTTTTAGGCTCGTGTGGTTCCTACATCATCAGCATCAAAGATTGGGGGAACATCGTGGTCCTCATCCTCTGAGTCACTAATGCAAACATCCTCAATGGTAAGATGATGAGTGTTTCTAGGTCTAGGGGCACTCTGTGTTGATCGTAGGAACCTAGGTTGAGCCCTCAGTGAAACCTATGCCTATCCAAACCGGTGCATAACATAATCATAGTAGAAATGCCTCGCTATGTAATTGTGTTTTTCCAATACAAACTAATCCTACTATAGTTTGACTAGCTCATGTCTCTCATCAACCCATTGTGGTATCTTGAGATATGGTCTCCATGAAATATCACCCTCATCTAATTGATCAAATCTAACATGCCAGTGTAGCAGATCACCTTCCTTTCATGCCTGCCTCAGTGAATAGTTGTAGGTCTATGGGCCTAGTGCATGTGATATGCTTGAAGCACCAAACCTATAAGAGTGTATAGTGCAATATGCTATCAAACTCTTAGTAAAAAAAATTCCCTAGATCATGTAATACAAATGTGCCAGCATACTATGACCCCAGGCATAGATGGTCCTATTTTGCTCTATGTCCTAAATAATATAAACTAGTTGTCCATCTAAATGAGCCCGTCGTCTGTCAGGAACTAGTGTGAGTGTTGTGGTAATGATCATAATGTGCCAGAGTAGTGGTGTTTGTGTGTGTAGTAGCCATCTAAGCTCAACACAAGTTTTGATGCTCGACTCTCAGATGGGGAACCCCAGATAATACAAGATATCATCACACATATTCTCATGTGTTTGCTCATCAACCAAGTGCACAACCTCACCCTAGATGGGTAATTGTAGGATGTGATGTATGCCCTCTAAGGTGATGACCATCTACCTAGTAGGAAGATGAAAGGTACACATGTCAGCATCCAACTTAGACCTATGACCTAAATTTTCATTATGTTTTTGGTGGTATTTCAATGATTTCAGATGTATATTCACATGTTAGCTTGTGTTATTTGAATTTTGGGAATTAATGTTAACATATGTATAAATAAGGGGTCATTTCACTATGTTTCATTCTAATACTTTCAAGTATCCCATAAATCTTATGTGACTTCATAAGATCAATCTAGAGCAAGTTCAAGAGCATTTTCAAGGCATTCAAGGGTAGAATTATAGAATAATTATTAAAGCAATCAAGATCCATTATCATGTCAAAGTCTTCTTACATCATGCATGTTATTTGAGCTAATATGTTGATGTAGTGTTCAAGATCCATTCAAGCATTCAAAGGCATTGTTTCAAATCAACTTTCAAGATCAAGATCCACATCCATTGAAGCCTTTTTACGCAAGTTGCAAATCCACATTCCAAGGTGTATCCAAAGGTTTGGTGAGTTGTGACATTGCATTTTTTCATTCATCATTCCTTCATGTTTCATTTCATTGCAAGTTTTAATTGCCAAAATGGGGTTTGACCAAGGAAAACCCCCATTCACCAACAACAAAACATTTTTCCCTCTTGATGTGTGTTTGTATATTTTAAGTGGAAGATCTCTTGGAGAGAAAAATTGTAAAGTTGTCAAAGTTGCATTTGTTGTCATCATTCTTGCAATTTAATAGAAACTGACCTACATTATTTATTTATGGCTATCCAACTGTGAAATTTGACAATATGGGAGTGAAAAAATAGAGGAAGAGAACCTAGAAACCAGTTTTAGAAGATCCCTAGCCAAGATCCATTTTCCATAAGGTGAATGAGTCCTCAGTTTTATTTGAAAACAAACTTTTGGTGATTAGTAC
The DNA here is from genome assembly GCA_007258455.2 of Sequoia sempervirens. Lineage (NCBI taxonomy): Eukaryota > Viridiplantae > Streptophyta > Pinopsida > Cupressales > Cupressaceae > Sequoia > Sequoia sempervirens. The sequence continues at coordinate 11,020,903 of VDFB02086081.1, read as the reverse complement.
ACGTCACTTTTCCATTCTCAGATATGCATTTTAGTTTCTAGTTCCATCAGAATTGAGCTTAATCTATTAGATGCACTTTATATATTTCATTTTGGAGTTTGTTTTCTATTTTTAATTTTTCTCTCCAAAGTGTTGTTTAATCAGGAACCCTGTCCTTGCATAAATGGGAAATTTGCAGATTCACACTTTCACTAGACTCACATTTTGGTTGTTAGTCATTTCATTGTTTGGATCTCATTTCCTAATGAAATAGTGAAAGATAGGTCCATCATACCCCAATTTTCCATCATTCCATTGTGGTGAACCCATTTTTGACCTTTTCATTTTGGTGAACCTGATTGCTGCAATAAATCTAAAAAAATGAGGCTAGGGGTTCAAACACAGGGTTTTGTACTAAATCTGGACTATTTCACCAAACTTACTATAGATAGAAAGGGGAAAATGAGTGTAATGAACCCCACCTATTCTTCTATTTCATTCAAGAAATGAGATCCCCCAAGTTAAAATCCACTTTCAACCCTTAGGTGAGTGAATTCTTTAAGGAATCTTGCAATTTCCCTTATTATTTTAGGACGGGGGTCTTGATTAAATAACACTTTGGGGAGGAAAATTAAAAATAGAAAACTAACTCCAAAATGCAATCTACAAGTTAAATTTAATAGATTAATCTCAATTTTCATGGAACCAAAAATCAAAATGCAAATCTGAGAAAGGGAAAATGATGTGTACCAGTCACTAAAAGTTATTTTTCAAAGCTAACTGAGGACTCATTCACCATATGGAAAATGGGTCTTGGTTGGGGCTCTGCAAAAATGGTTTATGGGTTCTCTGATCCTATGTCTACACTCCTAGATCCCTGAAATCTCTCTACTAGGGCCAACAACATCTCATCATGATATCTCATCGATGGCATGGAATATACCCAAAATAGTTTTGTATCCTATAGAATACTAATCTCCTCCTCTGACAGTCATGTGATGAGTTCTCAGAGGAAACAAAATTGTTTTCCTCTGAGATGTTAGGCTCAAGGAGGGATCTAAATAATAAAATAAGAAAAATAAATCCTAAATATATTCATTAAATAATTAAAAAGTACACTAAAGTTCTCTACGACACTTTACGATGAACTTGGACATATGGGCCATTTTTGGATGGGGGGTCCTAGACACTTTAGCCATTTTTGGAAACTTTGTGCCAAAGTGGGACACTTTGCAACCAAGATGGACACTTTCCGACTCTCTTTTCCAGTATCCTAAAATTCTACAAATTCACATAAAAAAATAATGTAAATGCACGGAAATGAAGATAAATAAGAGAAGAATCCACTTACCATATGTTGAATTGCTCCCCGTGCCACCTTGTCGCAAAGAATGTCAAGTTTGGGAGGCTTGTAGGTTCATTTTCTCAGAATCCTAAATCACTCTATACCAAGGTAAATTGCAAAGAGATAAATGTCAAAATGATAAGTAAAAGTGTCATTTTCATTCATATATACCTAATTTCATTAAAAATATGCATATTTTACTTTAGGTATATTTCATTCAAATCAACATATTGGGGGCTAGAGAACTCTATTTTCGATGCCATTTGTTACATTGGATTTCTAATTTTGTTCATGATCTCATCCAATGTCTATCACTATATGGTATTGTACTTGGAATATCCTATGATAAGACAAGAAATTCGATGTGGTTTTGTGGCTACCTTGATTCCACCTACATAAAGTAAGAGAAATCGGGGGGGTATACATCTACCCTCGAATTCAATTCTCAGTAGAAGTTTGATAAGAGTATTTTTGAACAACTAATGAATTTGTGTTGCAGAATGTGATTCCTAACATTATGGTTTTGCAGATGACTACATTTGGGGGCTTCATTCTCCCTTGAATCCATATGAGTATCCTTTTTATAAATTTTATTGTTATAATTCCTTTATCCTGCATAGGCATGTAGTGTCATATGACCACTAAAGTGGGGGCTAAATGTAGTGTAGAAAATTGTACCCCTTTCTAGGAGAAAGTACAATTTCACATTTAATTTGGATCTATTTTATTGACCTTTAATTTATGTATTTTTAAACCTCATTTTTGGGTCCCTAGTACCCTTTATTATGCATCTGAAAGCCTATTTTATTTATTTTGTGACACCATAACTTGCATTGAATAAATTTTATTGATTAAATTAATGCCCCGACATTTATGGAGTCCTGAAGTTTTAGGTCAAGACCCATTCACCCATGGGAAAATGGGTCCTCATTAATTTCCTTAAACTCAACTTTAAACATGTTTTTTGTGGCATTTCAAGGTCTCAAATTCAAATTTCAAGTGTCGGCTTTTGGGTTCTGATAATTAGAAAATTAGAGAGGAAGCCTATAAAACTAAGTTTCACAATCATTTTTCACTAGACAAGAAGAGAAATTCACATGAGATCAAGTATTCATATTCAAGATCAAGGAGAAGTTAATTATCAAGCATTCAAAAGTGAAGTCTTGGAGCAGAATTTTAGTTGTTTTTGTAGGTCTTCAAGATCATTTTAATATCAAGATCAAGCATTGCCAAAGATTGATGATAGATTCCTATGGAGGATCATGATAGATTCTAGGTTTTGGGAGGTGCACTAAGACATTCAACCAAGCCTAATGACTTGTTTCCTAAGTGGTTCCATCTTTTATTATCATTCTAATTTCTATCTAAAGGAAGGTACATTCAGTTTTGTGACTTATTAGGGTGATTTGAGATCTCCCAAAGTAGGTCTTCATCATTGTTCATGTTCATTTTAGGGATCTTGTTCTAACACACTTGAATAGGGTTCCTTTTCATTTTAATCTTCATTAATCTTACACACTTGAGATTAGGGAATGTATGCACACATATTATGTTTTATATCTATATTTTTCATCAAGGTTTAATTACCAAACATGGGGTTTGACCAAGGCAAACCCCTATCCACTAATAAACAACAATCTTGTTTTGCAGATTTTCCAAACCATTCATAGTTTCCAAATTGTACTTTATCTATTTATTAGTGCTTCAAGTTCCAATTTGCATGAATATTTTTGTAAGTATCATTATGTTGTTGCAATCACTCCATATTTGTATGTTGTGAAACTTCTTTGAAGTATTTCTCTACAAGTACATTTTAACCTAGTTAATTTTGTAGAATAATGAATTGGGTTTCTTGGAGTGTAGATTTTCTCTCTCAAAAGTGTTATCCCTATGTGCACCTATGTTATGGTATATTATTTATTTTATGTTGAATGTGTCTAATTTTTTTAATTGTAAAATAAAAAATTACATTGCCCTCTCCTCTAAAGATTAGTTTAGGAATTGTTTCTACATACCTTAATTCCTTTCAATTATATAGAAACTATTAAAAACTAACATATAAGCATATAATATTTAATATTTTTTTAAATAAAAATTATGAGATAATGAGTGGTGGCTTTTCTAAATTAAAAAATAAAAAATAAATAGAAAACATAAAACATGTGTATTAAAACATAGTTTTTGAAATAAAATAAAATAATTCTCAAATAAAAATAAAAGTGTATATAGTAAATAAAATAAAATAATATTAAAGAAAATTTTAAAAACTCTTAAATAAATTCAATATTTCTTGAACTTTTTTAAATAAATGCATTTAACATATCTATTCTAATTTAATTAATCTAGATTATTAAACAAGGTTTTCCTTTCCACAAATCTATAGGCCTATTTCATAATATAAGCTAACAAAGTGATTGTCACAAATAAGATTGCATTAAATTTTAAAAAGAGTTTATATTTTTCTTAAAACCTATTAATTATTCAACTTAATTTCAAGATAACTAGTTTATTGAAGAAGTAAAGCATGAAACCATGTCATGTCAGTGGGTCTATATGCTTGGTGAATGTCATTGGGTTCTTAAAATTATATAAACCAATGAAGGTGGAAATAGATAACAGAGGCAATTCTTTTGGTGTATTTGGTAGTGGTGGTAGAGTAGATGGCTAAACATCTTGGGGTCATTTGTTGGTGTGCGGGGGAAACTAAGGAGGAGCAACTTTCCTTCATATTTCTAAAGTGTGATGCAGAGGCTCAAGGGGAAATAATGAAAGTAATTGGTGTAGACTACTAGGTGAGAGGCCATGCTCATGATGGCTTGGTCTATGGATAATTCCTCTCATTGTATATTCAAGTGGTTGTATATAGGCTTTGGGGGATTTTCATTGCTAGGAGAATGATTAGAAATGAGCTCTATAAAACAATCTAAAGGGAATTGGATAATCAGTTAGTTTCTCCTACCTCTAGAATAATGGTAGACATCATGGACCTTAATGAGAAGAAGAAAAAGATCAAGTTGTAGTCTAAGACTTGGAAAATGTTTTGTAAGGATGTTGAGAATCTAAAAAACTTTGGGGAATTTATTGAATATGTTGTTGTCAACCTGGGCTTCTTCATCAAGAATTTGTAAACAATTTGATGGACATAGTAGATGGTGTTGGTTTTTGTATCACAAACTTTGATGTAACTAGTATTTGATAGTAATATAGGGAGATACCCCCTTTGGTAGTACTTATTTAAAAAAAATAATGTTAAAAGTAAACTTTAAAAACCTCGTAAATAAATTCAATATTTATTTTCAAATAGATTCTAGGAGAGGCTATGCAATGGTGACGTGCTTAGGTGAATGTGTCAAGCATCAAACTCTTCAAGTTGGAAAGTGGGGTATGTCATACTATCCCCTACGTAGGATTGCATTTTCATGGGCGTCCTTTTCCATTGCATTTATTTCATTTTAATTTCTTCCAAATGTGCCCTTAAAGTTTGTGGTGCACTCTAGTGTTGCCTCTACATGTGTGTATTCATTATTTATGCTTCAACCTTTTTGATCTAGTGTCATAGTGTGTTCTCAATTCATCTAATTGTTAATGGAGGGACGTACAAACCCCCATGACCCCAATAAATTGGGGTTGATAATGTAAAAAATTATGAATACTAGGAATTTATGGTTAAATCATTCAAGGAGTTGCTTATAAGAAAAGGTGTTGATGTTCCTGCTAATGCTATATTTCTCATGTTGGTAGGGCTCAATGAGGATGTACATGAGGAAGGTAAGTTTCCCTCTAAAAACCCTAAGAATTTGTATATCTCTCCTAATTCTAAAATGAAAGAAGTAATCAATAAGGAAAGATGTGGATTAAAGGACTCTACAATTTTATTAGCAGTGGTGGACATAAATAAGGTCCCTGCCAGGAATTTTTTGGATGCCTGGTTCTCAAAGGTTTGGGCTAATAAGTTTGGTATCCAGTTAAGTTCTTGTAGAATGATACAATGTGGATTATTTGTCACTTTTTGAGGAAAAAATCCATGCAAGAAAAGACCTTGGAAAACCCCTATTGGAACATTGGGGGATGCACTTTTTGTGCTTTAACTTGGTCCCCCATGGCCATTGCTTAAGAAATTTTTGCTTTGTCATGCCCTAGGTAGGTAGTTATAAAGAACCTCTCACCAAAATTTTGAAAACTAATTTCGTAGATTGGCTCCCATAGGTGGAGTTGTGTGGATTAATGAAGCTAAAGTGTCCCTCCCGCATTTGGATGCCCACACCCTTGTGTCATTGGATCTAGGGGTTGAATCCCTAAAAAAATTGCAATAAATGAAGACAACTTCCATTTCATTTACCCTCTGGAAATCCTAAGTGGTGTCAATGCTTACTATCTATGTCGTAAAGAGGGGGATATCCAAAAAAAATCCCAATAATTCAAAGAAATAATTTTAGAAAAGGCACCATGAGGCCATTGTCAGTTGAAGATCCTATTAAAAAACCCTAATGTTTTCACCTTTGACCCCTGAACTGGGGGTGAGGACATACACCTATGTGATCCTAGTTGTCCCTTGTGTGTAGAGGAGAAACAATCCTTGAAGGGGAAGGAGTGCAATCCCTCTTCAGTAGAGGATATTATTTGTGATGAGGGGTGCTCCATGGGAGAATGGATCTTTTCTAAGGCTCTTAGCAATAACCCCTCCAAGATTCCCTTTTAGAACTCTTTCACCATTCTTTCACAGGATGGGTGTGATGAGGTTTTGAACTCTGAGAAAATCTCAAGCCCCTCTCCGTCTAAGGTTACTTCTTCACCACCCCCTACCCAATGCTTCTATTGATCCTACATTAATTGATAAATTAAATTCTTAATATATTACTATAAAAAAATTAGGAAAAGAATTGAAAATAATCTGTTAAATAGATATGTTGATAATAGCCTCAAAGGTTTATGAATATCAATTTCATAAAACATCTAACCAATTCTATTTTGAAAAAATGAGCAAGTTAAGGAAAAGGTAGAGGCTAATAATTTGAATGGGAACATTGGGTATGCCTCCTTAGAGATGACTAGGTTCCTTACAAAAGATAAGGATCCCATTGAGGTTGCTAGCCCTAATGGTGTAAGCATCCAGTCGAACAATATTAAGGTTAAACCATGCACTGGAGGGGAAAACTCCTCTATCGTTTTGGGTGAAACCTAGATAGGCGATGTTTTGACAAGGGATTCTAAAGTAAACTCCTCCATTGTGTTAGGTTCACCCTTGTTAGTTGAGGAATACCCATATGTCCCTTTTCAAACTAAAAGCCCTAGCCTTGACCATATCTCTGAAACTAAAAAAATTCTCCACTCCCTTCGTTTCATCGAAATTACTTCCCTTGTTTAAATATCATTCTCCAATTGAAGCCTAAGGGGGAAATTAAATAAAAATATCATAGAACAAAATGGAATAAAAAATATAAGAATAAACTTAAGAACAAATGGAACAAATTGAGGTCATAGGGTGTATTAAAAATGAGAATATCATTGATGGGTAGCTTGCCTAAACCTTGAAGCCACAGATTGGGCCAGGAAAGCCAAGGATATATGGTAACTCCCTATCTATGGGAAAGGTTGTGATGCTTTCCAAGAAAAAAAGGAAAAAGGAAAGCATTGTGATTCAAACACATATTGCAAAGAAGTTAGAAATTGAGGAGAAACTACCTAAATGTTTTGAATAGTTTAGGTGTGAACAAGAGGATACTTCTATGATGAATGAAAATTAACCTTAACTTAATTTCATGGAATGTCAGATGCCTTGAGTCACCTAATACAAAATATATTATAAGAAGGTTTTTAAACCTTGAGAAAAGCAAGGTTTTTTTGTTTCTCCAAAAATCAAAAGCCACTAGTTTTACTCTAGAAACAAATTTCTTAAATTCATTTAGAATGGATCTACTTTTTTCACCACCTTGCATGATAAAGGGACAGTGGGTGTTGTGCTAATATCCAACTAGTGGGCTCAAGATGTTACTAGTAGTGGCATCTTGTTAGGGTTAGAGATGGCAGATCTAACAATTAAATGCATATTTAATTAACAAAACAGAGAAACTAAAACATGCACAGAATAAATCATAACATAGAATTTAACGTGGTTCACCCAATCTGGGCTACATCCACCAAACCGTAGCCATCCAATACTTTTATTATCCAGTGAAAAACCTATTACAATCTTGCAAATAATCGCATTTTTCATCATACAGTAATACCCATCCAAACCCCTTTTTACCAAGCTTAGAAGCTTCCAAATTTTAGGGTTCTACAAAATTGGATTTTCCTTTTCCATTGATTTTTTCCCTTTTTCGGTGATCAGTATACCATGGGCTATACAGTATAGCATGATCAGTCGCCACATACCAATAATCTCCCACTTGGAGACTGATCAGGCTCCACACCACCACACATCTCTCCCTGTAACAGGGTGGTGTGGGTCTCTCTGGAGAAAGATGTGAATGCATTTGGGATCTACTCTATATACACCCCCAATGATCATAGGGACAAGGTTATGCTTTGAAAATGGATAGCCAATATCCTAGACGTCCCTTGGGTGTTGAGTGGAGATTTAAACATGGTGAAACATTCTGGAAGATAATTGGGGTGGGATTGGCATGTCCTAGAAAGGTAGCGAGAAGCACTTTTGGAAAAGATTAAACAATAATCTCAAGTTGGTCGGCCCATAGAAGGGAATAAGATGGACTATAAAGGGATCCGGTACACTTTGTGTAGTGCCCAAAAAGGGGGAAATATTGTAGACTAGGTAGGATTTATGCTAATAGGGACTTCTTTAATTTCAATCCAAATGAGGATGGCATCAAGTTGTGTGTACATCCAAGTTATACCCTCAATGACCATCACCCTATTAAGGAAAAACTCATCATTTGCCAAGGCAAAGCAAAGGAAAGCATAAGAAAGATAGGTTTCATCCTTAACACTCACTTGTTGGACGATGGTGATTGTAAAGATGCCATCTCCTCCCTCAAGGGAATTAACAAATGTATATTAAAGGATGCATTTTCCATTGAGATATTGAAAAAACATGTGGAAGGTTGGAGGAAAATGTTCTAGACAACTGGCAAGAAAAAGGCTATGGATAGTAGGAAGGAAGAAAGGGATCTCCAAGACTCCCTGTTTATGGTAGAATCAAGGCTACAAGATTATCCAAATGATGATAGGTTTTGTGAAGAGTTGGTGTTGGCCAAGAACAACTTAAGAAAAATCCAAACTCAGAAGGTGAAAGGGTTAAAAGTCAGAGCTAAGTTGAACCGGATTAGTTGTGGAGACAAAGGCTCCAAATTATTCTTTAAGTACATATAGGAAAAGAATTTTAAAGAGCAGATCGACCAAATCTAGGATGGGGACAAAATGCTCACTTCCCAAGAAGAAATCCTAAAACAGTTTCACTCCTTTAAAAACTTATTCACCTCTGAGGGTGGAATTGAAGAGAGTCATAGTGCTAGAAATCTCATCAAAAGACTCATCCCAAGAAAAATCACTAAAGAGGACTCCTCAAAGCTCTCTACAATTATAACCAAGGAAGAAATAATTAATAACATCCTCTCTATGAGAAATGATAAATCCCTTAGGTGTGATGGACTACTTGTAGAGTTTTGTAAGGTCTTTTCAGATTAGGTATGTGATGATCTTCTACAAGTATATTAGGAAGCTCTAAATGGGTAGGTGCAAGATCATCATGCAAAAAATAGGCCCTTAAGTGGCAAAAAATTTAGAAAAATCAGAGTTAGGCAACTTGACGTAAAAATTTGAATAAGTTATCTATATTATTTCAAAAATATGTAAGAATATAATATATAGCAAATTGAATTTATTTTCTAAACTACTAGGGTTTTTTTTTTTTTTAAATCTATTTGGTGAAAATTTGAAATTTCAATGCACTACTTAAATTTCAGTGGAAAAAATAAGAAGTAGGTGTCTCTAACCACCCTAACCACAATAAAATGATAATATTTTTTTATAAGATTTTGGATATAAGTAGAGGACTCATGTCTCAATGTGATGCATATTTTTTTGTAATTTTTTTCCACGCAAATAATTAATTATGAATTTTTATTATAAATTTTTTAAAATATAAAACTTGTATGTCTTACCACCTTAACTTGGTCAAAACTTCATAAAATTCAATTATTATTATTTTAATCCTATAGTATGTGAAGCATAGAATGTGATGCATGTTTCAAATTCAAAAAATGTGATACCGTTTGAAAACTATAGATATTTTTCAATTAGCCTATCAATCAAAACTTTAGTTGTAATTCAAATAGAAAATGAATAATAATTATTTATTAAATTCAAAATAAAAAATAATTTATATTGGTGGAAAGATGAGAATCTTCTTTAAAACCCAATTTTGTTTCATCAATTTTGGGTAAAAAAAAAGTCATCAGCCACATACCCTACACATACCCATCATATCACCATGTTTTGGCCCATCATGATCCTACACATACCCAAATAAAGGTTCCCTGGTAGAAGCATTAACAAAGGGGTAACTAAACTTCTACCAAAAGGGGGTGATAATATTGTAGTTAAGAATTGGAGGCCAATAACACTACTAAATGTTTCATATAAGATATTGGCTAAGGTAATTGCACTAAAGCTAATCAACATCCTTCCAAGGTTTATTAAAAGTACTCAAACGGGCTCCATAAAAGATAGATATATATCTTGGATAACTTCATAACTTGAGTTGGGAGGCCCTGGAGCGGGGAAAATACTTTAAATAGAATGTAGCAATGCTCCTACTTGACTTTAAAAAAGCTTATGACTGAGTAGAATGGGATTTTTTGAGGACCATTTTGCAAGCCTTTTGCTTTCCTAGTATATTCTGCAAAATGGTGGATACTCTTTTGAAGGATGCTTCTGCTTAGGTAGATGTGAATGGTTCAATTTTGCATGAGGTTAAACTTGAAAGGTTCATTTGGCAGGGATGCCCCTTGGCACCAGCCCTTTGTGTCATTACTTTAGATGCTATTTTCTACCTTTTGAGAGATCACTCATTCTCACCAAGGATCAAGGGGATCAAACTCCCTAATCAAAATGAGCTAATCAATGTACATTTTTCTGATCATATTTTTATTTTCTTAGAGCTTGATTAGGATAATATGGAGTCCTTGATGAAAAATATCAATCTATTTTCTCAGTATTTTGGTACAAAAATATCTAATGCTAAATCTATTATGTTAGGTTGGGGGGAATCCCCACTAGATTGGTTAAAAAGGTATGAATTCTAGTGGAGTGAGCCCAACAAACAAGTAAGATATCTTGGGATACCATTTTTTGATATCTTGGGATACCATTTTTTGTTAGCCCCAATCTAAAGGAAATGTGGAACTAGATCAAAACAAAAATTGAAAAGAAGTTAGGGGGATGGAATAGGTAGTACTTTTCCTTAGTAGGAAGGCTTCAAGTCTACCAAAACATCCTTTCCTCCTATAGTATTTACTTCACTTCAATTTTTTTTTTTTACAATTATCAAGTTAATAAAATTCATAAAATAATGAGTTTCCTATGGTGTGATGGAAAAGAGAAGAGGAAGAAGCATTCGGTTAAATGGGAATGGTATTGCTTGGAAAAATTACATGGTGGCATGGGTCTAAAGGACCTAAGGTTTCAAGGCATTGTCTTGGCTACCAAATGGATTGTCAAGGCCTTGGATGGGAATGCACCCTAGAAGGTGTTGGTAAGGAATAAAATACAAATTATAGTGCCCAAACAAGATAAGGCCTGGAAATTGTTTCCCTTGAGTTATATTCTCATCAACAAACACCCTATGACCCCAACTAGTTCCCTAGTTTTCAAAAGCCTACAGAAGGCATGGGAGATAATCAAACATAGTGCTCAATTCAAGGTTAATAATATAATACTTAAGAATAATTTGAAGTGTCAAACATATAGTTCCATTTGGTGGAACTTGGAACATAATAAAAAATCAATTACTTTGTTGTAAGAGTGTTCTACTAAAAATTGGAACCAAAGAGGCATTAAAGTCTTCAATGAAATATTGACTAATTGGAAATTAAAATGTTGGAATATCTTATGCTCTGAGTTTGACCTCCCTCCTTCTAACACAAGAACATACTCTATATTGTTGGAAGCTTGGAAAGAATCTAGCTTTCCAGGAATATAGAGAAAAGGTTGCATTTAGATAGTGACATTATGTGGAAGGATGGGGTTGCTCTTTTTGAAATCAAATCCAAGGCTATCTATAAGGATCTTATTTGCAATGTTACTATTATTAAACATGTTAATAGTTGTTGGGAAACCTCTGTGAATGATAAAGAATGACAAAATTTTCTCTTTTATTTGGCATAATGTTTTGGAGCCTAAAAAGGATTTCTTTAAATAGCTTATTCTACTACATAAGATTCCATATAAGACTAATCTTTTTTATGTTGATATTTGTAGCATTTGTAGAACTCTTGAATCTATAAGGCATATCTTATTTGACTATTTTTATGCAAAATAAGTATGGGTATTATTTTGTTATAATTTAAATATTTGGGATAAACATGGTAAAATCAATTGGAAGAATGTTTTGTTTAATGATGTAAAAATTAGTAATGATTGTAAGTTGTTCTGGAATTGTTTATCCACTGAAATCATGTGACACGTTTGGAAAGCGAGAAATGAAGATGAATTCAAGGGCGACAAGAGGGCACTTACTGAGTCATTAAAAAGACTCACTTTTCTCAATGTTGCTCTATAGGTATCACTCCACATAGATATTTCCATGCACAAGTTCATGAGGTTGATCAGAGAAGGCACTATGATAGTCAATAGGGAGGAGGTGAGATGTGGGTACGCATGGCACCACAACCATGAGAAAGCTGAAATATTTCTTAGAGCCTTGAAAAATTCCAAAGGGTGTGTAACAATGCACCAGGAGGAGGTCCAAAAAGGCCCAGGTAACCACAACATGCAAGGCCCCAAGGAATTGATGATGCAACCTTAGCTACAAAAGAGATCAAATCCAATGCCAACCACTTGAGAGAAGATACTAAAGGAAGCAACAGGAGCTATAATGACTAATGTGTAGTTGTCTCCCTTAGTACAATGTTATATAGTCTTCTAATTTTGTATAGTGTGAAGCAATATTAACCTTATACTTGTAAAGTGGATATAGCTAGAAAAATTATACTTGTGATATGTTGTATCTCACTAGTTTTTGATATACCCAATAGTAGGTATTGAATGCTTCGTCCTAAAATTTTGACATGCAGTTGTAATCTTGCCATTATGAGTTCAATTTTTCTACAACAAAGTCATGTTATAGTTGTTATACTACTATTAATACAAAAAAAAACCAATATTTCTTGACATTTTTTAAGTAAATGCATTTAACATATCTATTCTAATTTAATTAATCTAGATTAAACAAGTTTTTCCTTCACACAAATTTATAGGCCCATTTCATAATATAAGCTAACAAAGTGATTGCCACATTAAATTTTACAATGCATTAAATTGTTCTTAAAACCTATTAATTATTCAAGTTAAGTTCAAGATAACTAATGTATTGAAGAAGTAAAGCATGGATCCTTGTCATGTTGTAAAGAATCATATTTGTGATATATAGAAAAGATCTTGACTTTAAATTTATTAAATTTTCTAAAATGCCATATTTAAATAGTAGAAATGATGGAGAACCAACAAAACAATGAGTTTATATTTATTTCACTATTCAATTTAAATTTCTTTAGATGGAGCTCTCTATTTAGTATAGTGAGGAGCACAAGATAAAAAATATACATCAATTGTAGAGATTTAAAGAACTACCATCAAACAAATTTTAAACATACACATTTGTAATAAATTCATGGTTGTGACATGGACACTTGTCATGTTGCAATAGATCTATGTTTGTGATATATGGAAGAGATCATGAATTTATATTTATTATATTCTTAAAAATTAATCTTATTTAAATAACCATTTAAGTGATGGGGAATTGCCAAAATCTTGATCTTATATGCATTTCTCTATTCAATTTATTTTTTAAGTTGGAGATAATAACTCTATTTGATCTTTACATAAATAAACACATTTCATTAAGCTGATTTGATGTATTTTGTCATCATTGAGAAAATATTTGAATTGATTATAATTATTACTTTTGAGTTATTAGATATTGTTTAAACATATTAATGTTTTTTCTCTATAAAATAATATATGATAATTTCTAAACTTATTAATGATTACCATATTCCAAAAAGAAATGCATAATTAATGAGATAAAACCATTTGAATAAATATATATTTTTTCTTTATTTTTCATAATTATTATATTTAGCATTTTATTTCATAGATAATGTTGTTGGGTGAATTCATGATCATTTGATTCCATATGCATGTTTTAAATAAACACATTTTATTTAGTTGATTTGTTGTATTTTGTTAGATCATTGAATAAATATGTGAATTAAGTGTACCTTTTACTTTTAAATTAGTAGATGATGTTGAAACATATTAATTATTGTACTTTATAGAATGGTATGATAATTTGTAAATTTATTCATGATTATTCTATTTAGAAGAAATACAAAATGAATATGATTTTTTACATAATTATTTAACAAATTATTCAACAATCAAATAGTCAAATAGCAATTTTATAATTCATACCTATCAAAAAAAATGATAATTTATGAAATTTGTAAATAAAAAACTCAAATTATTGAATAATATACAAATGTAAATTCATTTCGGAAAACTTGAACGTATGCACATTGTGAAGAATAAATAAAGTATAAAAGTTATTTAAGATTGTTTTAGACATTTATACATAGATTTTATATTTATTTAAGATTGTTGTAGGCATTTATACACAGATTTTTTATTTATTTATTTTTCTAGTAGTTTAGAAAAGATCTGATTTTCCACCGTCGAGAGACTATTCTTAAGAGATCTGATTTTCCAGAGTCCAGAGACTATTCTTAAGAGGTCTGATTTTCCACCGTGGAGAGAATATTTGTAAAAGATCTGATTTTCTGCCGACAAGAGATTTTGGAAACCTCCACCTAAGTGAGACGACAGAGACGGAAAGGTAATGCAGACATTTCAAGAGAGGAAATTGGGAAGAAGTCCGGAGTACGTAAAGCAACTTACCATGTTATAGTTTGTATGTTTACAGAAGATGGAAGCCGTCCATTTCGGAGCTTTCAAAATCTGAATCTGAACAAGAGTGGTCACGTACCCGACTGAATCTCTTCCTCGTTTCCGCTCAATTCCCTCCATATTCATCTTCTCCCCCTTGCCTTACGATTGTCATGGAGTCTCGAGATCTTGACCTTCCCCTACGGTCACGGCCTTTGCCCGATTTTTTCTCCCTAAGTCCGGCTTTCTTCATCTGATTGTCAGCAGTGAGCGAGGCGAAAGATGGTAAAAATGTCTTGATTACCTTGAAGGTCAACCCGTTTGCAGCTAATCTTAGACTAACCTCGGCAAAGAATCAAAAGGTGCTAAAATAAATAATGAATTAATTTTGATTAGAATTGTGTGGCCCAGACCTAACGGCGAGCCCTCCAAAAATTCTCGAAGGCCTTCTACGTGGAGAAGGCCAACGAGGGGGTTTGGAAATAGTTTTCAACCAGCAATTGACGCGCCTCGGTTATAACCTCACTAGCTGCGTCATTGCCCCAAGCGCAAAGATACTTCTAAACCGTTCTTCCTCCCCATTCTATACTCCCCTTCGATACCCTGATCTTTCTCTTTCTTGCATGTGGGATTATTCATTCATTATTTCGCCCTACCTTCGCTTCTTAATTGCATGTGCATTCGTTTTTTCATTGATCTTTCTCTCTTGCACGTGGGATTATTCATTCATTATTTCGTCCTACCTTCGCTTCTTAATTGCATGTGCATTCGTTTTTTCATTAACTCGTTTTCCCCAGCGCTATCAAGTGTATAAGGATTTCTCCATTTACTCCACCCCATTTGCATAATTAACCATTTATCTGGTCACGTTTACAATCTAGTTCGTGGCTGTGGGTTAACTTCTTTTATGGTTTTGATCCTTTAAAATTCTAAATTCTAAATTTTGTTTAGTTCATATATATTTTTAAGTGTGATTAATATAAATTTTTATATATATATTTTTAATTATATTTACTGATATTTAATATATTTATTTTATATATATTTTTAACATTTTAAAGTATATTATTTGTATTTAGGGAATGAAAATATTTTAATTGGTATAATAAAAAGAAAATTAGATCTACACAATCATCATAAGAACAATAAAAGATTTTATTTGTGATATATATAAAAGACTTGACTTTAAATTTATTACTTTTTTTAAATATCTTATTTAAATAGTCATAAATGATGGGGAACCAACAAAATATTGAGTTTATATTCATTTCACAATTGAATTTAATTTTCTTTAGATGTAGATAACTCTATTTAGTATAATGATGAGAACTAGATAAAATATATACATAAATGGTAGAGATTTAAAGGACTACCATCAAACAAATATTAAACATACAATTTATAATAAATTTATGTTTGTGACATGGATACTTGTCATGATGCAATTGATTTATATTTGTGATATATGGAAAAGATAGTAAATTTATATTTATTATATTTTAAAAATAATCTTATTTGATGGGGAATTTTTTTGTATTAATAATAGGTTAAGCACAAAATAAAGAGTTTACAGTGATGACATCATAGGATCAGCCAAAAAGTGGCATATACAGCCAACCTTAGAGTATGAAACTAGATTACTATACTATATAACACTACACAATGTTACTCCATAGGACTAGATGTACACATATACACATCTTGAACCTCTCTTCATAGCAAAATACACAAGACACAAAAAGATGGAATGACTGTAGTATTAACTCTCAACACCTAAGTTCATGCTTTCTTTGCAATCTTCCAAGGCTCCTCAGTTCACCAAGGTGTTAACAACATCATGTTCCTCATTGGATAACACTTCTTCAACCTCATAGTTTGAGTTAGTGAACAATTGAGGCCCTTTTTCTCTTGGATGTTCTTCCCTTTTTTTATCTTCTCTTGGATCTCTTCTTTAAAAAGCTCCAAATCCTTCATGAAAACTGCCAGTTTGGGTTGCCCCTGCTGCCAAGAATGGTCGTACATGACTTCTTTCTGGTGGATAAGCACTACTCTATCCTTGAGTAGTTTGAGGAACTTGCTTTCTGCAATCTCCATGGTGGCCACAACCTACAATGCAATATTGAAAAGAGGGAGTCTTTTATTTGAATCAATAAGCAACCTTTGAACCCCACTATATTTGTCCTCATTTCTTGCCTTCCAACTAACCCACATGATTTTAGTAGTAAGAGAAAACCAGAACGGCTACAAATCTTTACTCATCTTTCTATCAAAACCAAAAAGAATTACTTTCCAATTAATTTTCCCATTTGAGCCCCATAAATCAGTACTGTTCCAGAATAAATTCCAGATTTCATTAGCATAGAAGTAGTTAAAAAATATATGAAAAACAAATTCAGGCACCTTGCAAATTTCACACATGTCAATTTATAATTATTCTTCAATTTAAAAGGAACTCTTTGCAATAAGACAAGCCATCTAAAACAAATTTTCTTAGCATCTATACCATTGTGCCACAAAAAATAAAAATATTTTTGCCAAGCTTTATCTTCAAGGTTAGTTTTCCAGGCCTTGTTAAGATAATCAGTGGGAGTACAAGAATTAAGGATTTTCTTGTAAATAACCTTAGTTTGGACATCCTACAAGGAGAGGGACCCCTTCCATGGGATCTCAATATGATCATCCCTCCAATCTTCCTTTTGGAGCTTGTGAGTCCAACCTTTATAGGCTTCCTTGATGACATAATAGGTCCTAAAATTCATGGTTGTGACAAACAATTTATAATAAATTCATGGTTGTGACATGGATACTTGTCATGATGCAATTGTTTTATATTTTTGATATATGGAAAATACCATGAATTTCTATTTATTATATTTTAAAAACAGTCTTATTTGATGGGGAATTGTCAAAATCTCGATCTTATATGTATTTTTGTATTCATTTTTTTTAAGATGGAGATAATAAATGTATTTGGTCTTTACATAAATAAGAATATTTTATTTGGCTAATTTGTTGCACTTTGTCAGATCATTGAGAAAATATATGAATTAATTATAATTGTTACTTTTGAGTTAGTAGATGTTGTTTAAGCATAATATTTTTACTCTATAAAATGATATGATAATTTTTAAATTTATTTATGATTACCACATTCAAAAGAAATGCATAATTAATGAGATAAAATCTTTTGAATGAATATTATTGAGTGAATTCATGATCATTTGATTCTATATGCATGTCTTAAATAAACACATTTTATTTAGCTGATTTGTAGCATTTTGTTAGATCATTGAACAAAAATGTGAATTGAGTGTAACTATTATTTTTTAATTAGTAGATGATGTTGAAACATATTAATTTTTATACTCTATAGAATGATATGATAATTTGTAAATTTATTCATGATCATAATATTTAGAAGAAATACAAAATGAATTCGGTTTTTTATATAATTATTTCATCTCTCTACATTCTATTTAAACATGACACTATTCAACAATCAAATAATCAAAGATCAATTTTATACTTCATATCTATTAAAAAAAAGATAATTAACAAAACTCATTACTTTCTTAAATATTGAATAAACAGTAAAAAAAAAATCAAAATATTCAATAATATAAAAATATAAATTCATTACTTTCTTAAATAATGAATGAACTGACATTCGGTAAAAAAAAAATCAAAATATTCAATAATATAAAAATATAAATTCATTTCCCAAACCTGAAATGTATGTACATTATGATGTACAAAATTATTTAAGATTGTTTTAGGCATTTATACATAGATTTTAAATTTATTTATCTGTCTAGCACTTTAGAAAAGATATGACTTTCCACTCTCGAGAGACTATTCTTAAAAGATCTGATTTTCCACCGTCGAGAAAATATTTCTAAAAGATCTGATTTTCCACCGACGAGAGATGTTGGAAACCTCCACCTTAGTGAGACGACAGAGACGGAAAAGTATGCAGACTTTTCTAAAGAGGAAATTGGAAAGAAGTCTGGAGTACATAAAGCAACTTTTTATATCATAGTTTGTATGTTTACACAAGATGGAAGCCGTCCATTTCGGAGCTTTCAAAGTCGGAATCTGAACAAGATTGGTCACGAACCCGACCGATTTTCTTCCTCCTTTCCGCTAAATTCCCTCCATATTCATCTTCTCCCCCTTGTGTTACGATTGTCATGGAGTCTCTCGATCTTGACCTTCCCATACGCTCACCATCTCCCCGATTCTTCCTTTTCCTAAGTCGGGCTTTCCTCATCTGATGGCCAGCAACGAGCGAAGAGAGAGATATGAACATGAAGACCATGCTTCCTGCTCCGACCAAACACATGCTAATTGCAATCCACATACTCCTGCGCGCCACCACCACGTAACCTGCAGCCAGAAAAGCGGAGGCACTGCATGCAACCGCTACCCACATAATCTTGTTGATGAAGAACAAAAGCTTCATTAAGACTCTCCTGTGGAAGGGCACCACGGTCACTAGAATTAAAACTATCGCGAAAGATGAGACCAAAGCGACGGTGTCAGTCAACACAAATATTTTGAAAGCCACCGTCTTGGCCATGACAGCAGTGCCTTCGTAGTCGCCGTGGCTTTCGAGGCCGCCCGGCACGGTGAACATGGCGGCGAAGGCCACTGTGGCGATGAGCACCGCCACCACAGTAACAGTGTTGCCAGCATTTTTGATACCTTCTTTGTGCAGCTGCCGGAGTTCTTTAGCCATTCCGCTCACTCGGTTACTCGTGTCAGCCGTCTGGAAAAGTTGAGCTCGCATGTGCCGACTAAGTGAGCCCACGCTGCCTTTGAGGGCCAGCTCCTCTTGCTTGAAGCGCTCCGGGGGGAGTTCGTAGGCTCGCTTCGCGTCCGCGTCCTTGAGCGCGGTCCCAATTATCATGGCTCCTGAGTGAGCCGGTTCTTTCTCCAAGATATCCAGGGCTGTGAACCTTTGTTTGTTCACTGCGTTCACGTTTACGCTCGTGCACGTCACCAGCCACCGAACCATCTGCAAAAAACCTCATTCTATTTAACAGTTAACGACAAAGGACAAAGGAATATTCTGTCTGCATTGGGGCTAACTGTGAGGCCACTGCTCACATACCTGCTCGAGTTTTTTCCTCGTGGCTACGTGTAAAATTGTATTGCCCTCGTTATCTTGTGTTCTGATAAGTTTGGATGTATCAAGGAAGTCAACCACGTGCTTGACGACTTCGATCTGGTTCGCCTCCACTGCGGAATGTAAAAATGTTTCCCCGGCTGTGGAGAGCACGTCGGCAGAGTCAAGCCTGACGGACAATATTTCGTGAACAACGTTGATGTAGATTTGACAAACAAAGTGCCACTCCTCTAAAACCAGCTGATACAAATGAGTTGAACAGCAGAAAGAAGAAAAAAAACAGTTATATAAAATAGTTCATATATTACGCTACTCAAAACCTCATAAAGAATTATGATCCAAAGATATACAATAATATTCAGATTCAGAAAAAATCTGCTCTGTTTTCAAAACAGAGTTCTCTGTTATTGCAGCCTTAACTTGCAAATTACAAAGACGCAGGGAATAAAAAGACTTAACAGCCTTGCAACAGAAGCGACAGATTTAGGAAAAAACAAACATCAACCAATGCATGTCAAAAGGCATGCTTTATTCGATGAAAGCAAAGCAAAAAGAAACTTTAAAGAAAAAACTACTTTAAAAACAAGATGCTGGCTAAAAATAGTGGATGACTTTGCCATGTTGGAAAAACAGGATCTTCGCATCACTTATCTTCATACTCCCCCTTGATGCTAAGAGGACTCACAATCTGATCTCGAAGTTTCATAAACTGATCTCTTAAAATAGCTTTGGTGAAGATGTCTGCTAACTGATCATGAGTGCTGATGTGTTTCAATTCAACTTCCTTCTTCTGTACTAAATCACGGATGAAGTGATACTTCAAATCAAAATGCTTTGTTCTACTGTGATGAACCGGATTTTTTGCTAACTTGATGGCACTTACATTGTCACAATAAACCACTGTAGGTTGAATCTGCTTCTCTCCAATTTCTTCTAAAACTTTTCTAAGCCAAAGAGCTTGTGTACCTGCTGAGGTGACTGCAACATACTCTGCTTCTGTGGATGAGAGAGCAACCATGCTTTGTTTCTTGGAACTCCAAGTAATCAAACCAGAACCAAAAGAGAAACAATTTCCAGATGTAGACTTACGATCATCCATACTACCTCCCCAATCTGAATCACTAAAGCCAACAAGATTGAATCTTTTAGAAGAGTAGTAATGAATACCATAATTTAGAGTACCTTTCACATACCTCAAAATTCTTTTAGCTGCCTTCATGTGTATTTCTGATGGATTTGTCATATACCTTGAAACAAGTGAAACTGAATATGCTATATCAGGTCTTGTGTGGGTCAGAAACATCAAACTCCCAATAATACTTTTGTAAGCAGTCTCATCAACTAATTCAGCACCATCATTCCTACTCAACACAACTCCATGAGCACTTGGAGTGGAGTATGGTTTACAATCAACCATGTCAAACTTCTTCAACATATCTTTTGCATATTTGGTTTGGCAAATGAAAATTTCATTTTTACATTGATAAACCTCCATTCCTAAAAAATATTTCATGAGACCAAGATCTTTCATTTCAAATTCTTTCATCATAGCAATTTTGAACTCATCTTTCATCTTAGAACTGCTACCCATATACAACAAATCATCAACATACAAACTTATAATAAGAATATCATTACCTTCTTGTTTGTAGTAAAGGGTAGGTTCACTCTTACTTCTCTTGAAGCCATTCTCCTGAAAGTATCCATCAATTCTTGCATACCATGCCCTTGGTGCTTGCTTGAGGCCATACAAAGCCTTCTTCAATTTGTAGACATGATTCTCTTTTCCTTCCACTTGAAAACCTTGTGGCTGTTCCACATATACTTCCTCTTCTAAGTACCCATTCAAGAAGGCACTTTTCACATCCATATGTTGTATGCTCCAATTCTTTTGAGCTGCTAATGAAATCAGCATTCTAATGGTCTCTTGTCTTGCAACTGGTGCAAACGTCTCTTCATAGTCAATCCCATACTTCTGTGTGAAGCCTTTAGCAACTAATCTTGCCTTATGCCTTTCAACACTTCCATCACTGTTATGCTTAGTCTTGTAGATCCATTTGGTGCCAATCTTCTTCTTGTCATGTGGAAGCTCTGTAAGCTCCCAAGTATCATTCCTATGAATGGAATCCATCTCTTCTTGCATTGCTTGCATCCAAACCTCATTAGTACATGCTTCTTCAAAACATGATGGTTCAAAATCAGCCTTGGTAAATAAAGCAAAATTAACTGTCTCACCTATTGGATTTTCTTCATGTGCTTGATTGGCACTCCTTTGATAAATATCACTCAAACTTTTTACCTTCCTTCTAGAACTTGGAGTTGAAGATGGACTTGAAGAATTAGATGAGGGGCTGCTTGGTGGATTTATAGCAATTGGGACAGCAACATTAGTGGGCTGCTCATGATCAATATCATCATTCAAAACAGATTTTGACTTCTCCATTTGGCCTTTTTGATGACCATAAACTCCCCCTTCATCAAAAATCACATCTCTTGAAACAATAAGCTTATTAGTGAGAGGATTATATAACCTGTAAGCTTTGCTTTCCTCACTATACCCAACAAAAATACATGACTCACTTTTAGCATCTAACTTTTGTCTATTCTAATTAGGTACATGAACATAAGCTAAACATCCAAAAACTCTAAAATGATTAACATTAGGCCTTTTCTCATACCATGCTTCATAAGGAGTCATCTTCTCAAGTGCACTAGTGGGACTTCGATTGAGAATATACACTGCTGTAGCAACTGCATCTCCCCAATAAGAGTTACTCAATCCCTTGGTTTGTAACATGCTCCTTGCCATTTCTACCACAGTGCAGTTTTTCCTTTCAGCTACCCCATTCTGTTGAGGTGTGTATGGAGTGGTGAGCTGCCTCTTGATGCCATTCATATCACAATAATCTTGAAAGGCTCTTGAACAAAATTCTCCTCCACGATCAGTTCTTAAACATTTGATTTTGCACCCTTTCTCATTTTCCACAAGTGCTTTAAACCTCTTGAATGTATCAAGGGCTTCATCCTTAGCCTTCAAAAAATATACCCAACATTTTCGTGAGTAATCATCAATAAAAGTGAGAAAATATGATGACTTACCCAAACTCTTTGTTTGCATCGGTCCACAGATATCTGAATGAACAAGTTGAAGGGGGTAATGGGCCCTCCATGCAGTGCCTTTTGGAAACCTTTCCCTTGCATGCTTTCCTTTTGCACATCCTTCACAAACCTCCTTGTGTTCTTCAACCTTGGGCAGACCAGCAACTAATGCTTGTGAGGTCAAAAGCTTCAAACTGTGAAAGTTTAAATGGCCATACCTTAGATGCCATAGCCAACTTGTATCCTCAAATGCCATATTGGCAAGGCTACTGTTATTTTCACCAAATCTCAATGGAAACATCCTATTTTTCGTCATAGGAACAACTGTGACTACTCTGTTTCCCTGACTCTTATCAAAAATTGTACATTTCTTATTTTCAAAAACAACTCTGTAGTTCTTCTCACATAATTGTCCAACACTTAACAAATTATGTTTTAACTCAGGAGTGTAATAAATATCTTTAACACTCTTCATACCTCCTTTTGTGTGGACCTCCATAATTCCTTTTGTAGCAACCATCAATGATTTATCATCACCGAACTGAATCTTTGACTTGAAACTTTCATCCTTTGTTGAAAACAACTTCCCATTTCCTAACATATGGTTAGAGCATCCAGAATCTAGGTACCAAACATCTTTACTAGTATTTTCACTTTTAGAATAAGATAAGAATAAATTATCTAGAGGATTTTCATAACTTTCTTGAGCATAATTAACATTTTTACCTTCTTTTAGTCTACATTCTCTTTCAAAATGTCCATACCTATTACAATGGTAACATTGAACATTCCTTTTATCAAATCTTCCTCTACCTCTGCCTCTTGAACCACCTCTTCCTCTTGAAAAACCTCTGCCTCTACCTCTTGAATTATTCTGATTTTGACTTTTACCTTGGCTTTGATTACTTTTGCTACTACTGCTGCCATCATCATTCTTTGTGATTTGTACTTTGGAGGAAA
Source organism: Sequoia sempervirens (assembly GCA_007258455.2). Taxonomy (NCBI): domain Eukaryota; kingdom Viridiplantae; phylum Streptophyta; class Pinopsida; order Cupressales; family Cupressaceae; genus Sequoia; species Sequoia sempervirens. Next base: position 10,997,264 of record VDFB02086081.1, on the reverse strand, counting down.
AGGCTTTCTCAACACTTTCTCCAAAATAATCTTTTAATCTTTCTTCATGTGAGATCAACGATCCAACAAGGTGATCGAATTGAAGGGTTGTCAAATCTTTACTTTCTTCCATTATTATGGCAACGTGATTCCATCTTGGTGTGAGAGATCTTAACACCTTTTTTATCAGAACTTTTGTGTTCACAGTTTCTCCAAGTGTAGCCATCTTATTGACCACATCTTTTACTCTGACACAATACTCACTCACACTTTCTCCTTCTTGCATTTTTAAATTCTCAAATTCTCTTTTCAATGTCTGTAACTTAACAACTTGGACCTGATCACTGCCTTGGTAAGCTTCTTTTAGAGTCTTCCAGGCATCCTCAGCGGTCTTTGCACCTGCAATTCTTGGAAATAAACTCTTGTCTAGAGCTATTTGAATATGAAACAATGCTTGAAAATTCTTCTTCTTAGCTTCCTTCCTTGCTGTTCTTTCATTGACTGGGAGGGCATTCCAATCAGCTGGCTCCTGGTAACCTGATTCAACAATCTCCCACAAGTCTTTTCCTATTAAAAATGTCATCATTTTTATACACCAATAATCATACTCATTACCATCAAATTCTGGAATGGGCAAGCTGTTAGAATTCGACATGATAATCTTTGGCGAAATTCGAACAGCTAGATCTTAAACCCAAAACAAAAATACCTGCTCTGATACCAAATGTAGATTTGACAAACAAAGTGCCACTCCTCTAAAACCAGCTAATACAAATGAGTTGAACAGCAGAAAGAAGAAAAAAAATGGTTATATAAAATAGTTCATATATTACGCTACTCAAAACCTCATAAAGAATTATGATCCAAAGATATACAATGATATTCAGATCCAGAAAAAATCTGCTCTGTTTTCAAAACAGAGTTCTCTGTTATTGCAGCCTTAACTTGCAAATTACAAAGACGCAGGGAATAAAAAGACTTAACAGCCTTGCAACAGAAGCGACAAATTTAGGAAAAAACAAACATCAACTAATGCATGTCAAAAGGCATGCTTTATTCGATGAAAGCAAAGCAAAAAGAAACTTTAAAGAAAAAACTACTTTAAAAACAAGATGCTGGCTAAAAATAGTGGATGACTTTGCCATGTTGGAAAAACAGGATCTTCGCATCACTTATCTTCAGTTGAGCCATCCTTTCCTTGCTGCGATATGTAATGCTGACCTGCCAGAGCCGTCGAGTAGGTAGCAAATCTCTGGGTCAGCGGTTAATAATGCTCTTGTTACTTCCAGATGGCCGTGAGATGCAGCTGAATGCAACGGACTGCTTCCTTCCTTGTCCACCCTTAAAACCAGCCCAGGTCTCACCTTAATCAGCTCCTTCACTATGTCTGACCACGCCGTTAATAAACAATTATCAAATTATACATCTAATGTCTTCCAATCCATAATATTTTATTTTAACATATACATGTCTTTTAAATCATCTAGTGAACGAGACTTCTTTATATTATTAAAATGACATATATCACCAGATTTATATCATCAAAAGTATTCGTTAAGGCATATCGGGGTTAGGTTCTAAATTTCTACGTTTTAGTGACTTCGATGGATGGGATTCAATAGATAGATATACTAACATCTATGTAATCTGACTGTTTCCATAATAAATAAATAAAATTAAAGACATATCCATATTTTCTATGAAGAAAAAATTCAGATCATCCCAATTTAGACATCAGATATTTGACTAAAGAGAAATAAACAAGTGTATATTGAGAACACTTACTCAATTTCTTCGTAACTTGAAATATGACAAGACTTACAAAATCAGGAGTGAAGCACAAGGCACAAAGAATGCTTAAAGACATAATCTGACAAAACTTACAATATCAAAATATATATCTTAATAAAAATATTCATATTACAAAATTTTCATATCTATTAAGATTAATTAAATTAGATAGACCTTAAATTTAATGTTTAATCCTTTTCATTCAAAATCACCTTCCAAATACTAAAAGATCATATACAAATTAAATATACACGTTAAAATTTTACCAATTTGTCCAAAATCTCTCCTTTCATTTGCTACAGTCATTTTTAAATTTAAATTATTTACAACAAAATTTAAGGGCTGCGAATGTAACATGCTGTATTGCTAACTTCAACAGAAAGAAGATGTGCTTGAGATTCATATCAATCATTAATCTGAAAACAAAACTTTATGTTTATACATTAAAACGTCAAATGATTATAAATAAAAACAGGGCTAATCGGTTCCCATAAAAATTTAAGTTGAATGCCAGAATTACCTGCGTGTCCTCTGGTTGATGCAGCATGAAGAGAAGTCTGCTCGTCTGGTTTTTCCAGGTCGATGGCAAGCAAGGAATCGACTTGAAGCAAGCGATTAACCACATCAATGTAAGCTTCCTTGCAGGCAACAAAGAGAGCCGTTTCATAATCCTGATTAACCTTGTAAGCGATATGTCGGTCGTTGTCCAACAACACCTCTACAACAGATGAGTGCCCTTCTCTTGCAGCTTCGTGCAAAGCAGTATCCCGCTTATTATTGACGTAGGTTAAGATTTGAGGTTTGCTCCTCAAAATCTCAGAAACAAAATCTGCCTGTCCAGCTCTCGCAGCCACATGTAGAACTGAATTGTGACTGGAACCGGTGACCTGCTCCAGGACGTCAGCATTCTCATCTATCAAATCTTGAATGGCATGGATATTTCCCAAATGGACAGCCTCAAAAATTCTCGAGTCCATCACTTCTCATTGTATTGCCTTTCTCATCATCTGTCTATTTATAAGTATAAATGCTTTAAATTGCACGGGACTCAGCAACTTCGTCGCTCCAAGAAGATTCTGTGGCTACAATTGTTCACCTTCACATCTGCTCTCAATTTTCCTCTCTGGGTCGCCGGGGACTTGTCTGGTTTTGCAGTTGTACATCGTTCGATTGACGTTGGAAAGAGAATAGTCATAGCGTCGAAGCTTCTTTGTGTTTGCATCTGTTTGTGCCTTGTGCCTCACTCCTGATTACCTTTTTATTAAAAAAATCCACACTTTTCCACATCAGTCCTTGTTATATTTGGTTTCGTAGAAAGTAGAAAACATATTCTGTTCAATCTCATCTTTTAAATCAGTATTTTCGTACAACAATTTTTTATATTTCCTGGAAATTGTGAAGAGTAGGGGTTATGATAATGTAAGGAAACAAAGCAAACCCTACAATTAATTTAGATAAAATTTAAATAATAAATAAAGGGTTAGAAGGGTTTAGGTTTTTTTGTTTGTTATGGTTGATTAATATTTTGATGTATATTATATTTAATTTGTTTATCTATTTGTAAAAAATTATGTAAAAGATGTCAAGAGATATTCTTGAGAGACTTATTTTGACTAGATTTGTATTTTAAGTAGAATAAATGCCTAAATGTCTTTTACATGTATTTTTCAAATCACTATACTAATTTTATTAACTAAAGTACTATTTTATTGTTTTAAAGAGTTATTTTATTTTATTTAAAACTACTTGGGAAAATAATTCACAGTTTACTTTATTTTGTTTTCTAAAAGGTATTTTTTTTATTTTACTTTATAATTATTTAACTTTTTTTTCCTTTTTTAAGGTTATTTTCTTTTACTTAGAATTATTTTATTTTATTGCCTTATTTTTTATTTGATTTGTATGTGTATTTTCAATATTTTTGACAAAGTTTTGATTATGTTAAAACTGGAAATAATATTCACTATTTTTGACAAAGTTTTGATTTGTATGTGTATTTTCACTATTTATTTAAGGTTATTTTCACATTTTTTTGACAAAGTCGTCATTCATTATTTTGATAATTCTTTTGTTTTTAGTAAATAATATTTGAATACATCTATTTACTCTTGACAATTATTTTAATTTACTTTAGAACTATTTTATATTGTTTTCTTTATTTTTATTCTCAAAACTATTATTTATCTACTTAAAAGTTATTGTATTATTTACGACTTATTATATTTTACTTTAAAAATTATTTTATTTAAATTTGTTTTAAAATTATTTTATTTAAATTTGTTCTAAAATTATTTTATTTACTAAAGAGTTTTAATTTTTTTAATCTATGTTAGCTCTTTAATAGTTTTTTTCCTAATACCCTCATACCGTTACACTCAACCCCTTTCTACCATTGTTATCATGCCCCTCAACATAATAATTTAAATCTTCAACTTCTATTTATAGTAATTAGATTTTGATAGATTTATATTATAGTTTTAGTATGTTTGAAGACAAGATTACATCTTTAATCAAATCTTTGTATAATTTATTTTTATGTCGAATTATTCTACGTAAGTTGGATCTTTGGTACCTAAACATTACCTTTGAGTGTAGTAATATATGAGAGAACTATGGTGTAAAAAAAACATTAGAGATTTGATATGTTTAGATGAAAAATTTACAACTTTTTTGTTGATAAATTAAACCCCTTTTTCATTGTACAATGGTTGAAGGTTTTCCACAAAATTAATGCAAGTGTCTATAATGTTGATGCAATGATAAATTTGGTTGATGTAATGCAAATGTAGATGTTCTATATTTTTATGTGAGAATTTTATGATCATTAATGGCTTAGGACTATTTATAAATTCATGAAATTATAGATGCATAACTCAAGGTGTTTTGGTACACAATCTAATACCCAATGATTAAATTATCAAAGACTTGGCCTTGAGTGTAAGAAATTTGGAACTTTAATAAATGGAAAGGGTTTTGGCCATATGTCAATGTGGGCAATAGATCAACACCCCTACAAAGAGGGATGGTGTAAATGACTAGGATTTTGAAAAGGATGTCTGATTTATGAGTTCAATGTTAGGATCAAGTTGTTCACAAAATAATATGGATATATTATATTTACAAAAGTATGAAATATAGGAGTAAAATAAAGGATTAAAAGGGTTGGGTGTGCATTTTTATCACTTATATAAACCCCCAATTTTGTGTGCATGTGAACTACATGAATCAAGCATATCAAAGTATGATAAAATCATAAAGTATAGGGTTTTCATAGAGTTTGAGTTGGTATGGGCCTCAAAATCAATACAAGTATGAGGTCATGTAAAAAGATGAGGATATAATAATGCATAGGGTTGCCAGTATGTTGGAATTGGTGTGACCCAAAAAATATATACAATATGAAACATGTAACAATAAAAAATAAAGAATTAATAACTTATCACCTCAAATTGACTACATATATCATTATGAATTCAATTTGAAGAGAGGAAAAATAAATGGATACATATGGTAATGTTTCACCTAACCCATGTGAATCAAATGATATAATTGTAAAGGATCATGTAATAGAAGATAAATAGTGGTAGTCTCTTAACCCATTGGTTGTATAGGGATATGTGTAGCTTACTTGTGGCTAGTGTAACCCTTAATTAAGTTATATAGCCTCATATAGGTAGTTTCATCAACATAGCTAGCATCTAAGGCATAATTTTGGTGTATATAGGAGGTAGTGAGTAGTATTTATCAGTGTATTATCAATTATATTTCTTGTTGAAGACTTTTAGAGGTTTTTCCCTCAATGTGGCTTATTATTATTAAGAATTTACAAGTATTTATATTATATTTATAAGTATTTGAGCTTGCATTCTCCTAAATTATGTAACTTATTTCATTATAATTAGTATCAAAGTGTGATATTTCTTTTTGGAAGGAAAGAAATACGTTTATTTTGGAGGTTACATTGTTAACTACATATCAATCAATTTGAAAAAAAAATATAATTTTTGGAGGGTTGATCAAGTCTATAATGAAGCTTCCATAGTCTAAATTTGATTTTGTACCAAGGCTTTGAAAAAATCAATTTCTTGGGGTTTTCTTAGATAAGTGATTTCTTGGTAGAGTTAAGTAACATTAAAAAATTATCATATTTTTATATGTTTTGGGTAAGTTGTTTTCATAAAAAATTGAGGCATTATGATTTAGCCACAAACTAGAGGTCAAGACAAGTATTCCCACATGCAACGAAAATATCCTAACAAGGAGGGTATAGATTTAGATTTATAATCAAATGGGACTTTAAATCTAATGTGGTATTCAACAAATTAAAAATACACAAGTTGGAAGAAGGTATGTAGAAAATGCAATATCAGATATTAAGAGAAGTAGCTAGTATGAAAGGAGAAGTGGTTGGCATAAGGGAGACAATGTTACATCTCTTGGTATTCAATAGCAAGTAAGATTATATCTTGGTCATTTTCAATAACGATGCTTAGTAGGAATTATATTTGTTAAATTTGTTTAACCTTGTGCCCATTGTAAATATTTATAAAAGGTATTCAATATATAAATAAACCAATATCTTCCCATTGAAATTATTATTTTATTTTGTATGATTTTTGGTTTTTTAATAATCTCTTTGTCTAATAGTCTTTCTAAGTTTATTCAACCTTTAATTACACCAAGTGATATCAAAGTAGGCATAGTTCCTATGAGTTTGAATTGTAGAGTTGATGACCATTTGAATGCTTGAATTTAATGTATATAACCTATATTTATATTTATAGTTTTTATTTGACATGTAGTTAACAATTCCGCCCAAAAGAGTATCTAGTTGAGGTAAAGCTACAGTTGCCAATATGGCTATGAGACTGGATAAGTCATGAAATTACTAAGGATAATGTGATAAATATTGGATGTGCTTAATAAACATTTGTGAAAATGATTTATCTAGAGATGTATCTAAGTGTTACCAAATATGAAGTAATCAAGAGCAAGCACAAACTAAATATCTACATGTGGATTCAAGTGAAGCTATTATGAAACATTTCAAGGATTGAAATGTCATGAGAATGGAGGTACTTATTTTTTTATAGGAACTCTAAATCTATAATAATTGATTGAATATATCACCAAAATAAATTATTTTGAGTATGAAAATAAAAATATTGAATGTGTTTGATAAATATTGGTGAAAATGATTTATCTAGAGATAAGATCTAAGTGTTATCAAATATGAAGTAATCAAGAGCAAACACAAACTAAATATACACATCTGGATTCAAGTGAAGAGAGACAATTATGAGTCATTTAAAGGATTGAAAAGTCATGAGAATTGAGGTACTAATTTTTTCTAGAAATCTAAATCTATAACAATCAATTGACTATATCACCAAAATAAAGTATTTTGAGTATGAAAACATTATTTATCTACAAATAATAAATATTTTCCAAACCAAGGTGAAAGGTATTGTTGCACAATGGTGGAAGGAGTCATAGTTAGATAGAATGAGGTATGGAAAGAATATAAATCTATAAAACTTAAGCTATAAAACTCAATCATGGTGAAGGATTATAACAAGGAGTTTTGAAGACACATTATTTTGTGTGGTCTCCATAAATTTGATTGAGATAAGGTGGAAAAATACATAAATTATTTAAATTTTAGCATCCAATATAGATGAGCAGGTTGATGAAACCAACCATAAATGAGGCATACAAATATCTTATAAACATAGAAGATAAGTTATCCATAAGGTAATATATCAAACATATAAGAATAAGTTGACCCAATTTTAGAACACACCGACAAGGTAGACATGGAGGAAATAAGAGTACTCAAAATCGACAAGACTTATATATGGAAGAAAAACTAGAATAGAGTGCAATATGGATCTAGAATAAATAAAAGAGGATTCTAAGGTACCTTCTTCAAATACAGATAAATCCACCATCAAGTCACTAAATTTTATCAAATAAAATTTAAAGACTACAAAATATAAATTATTCAAGCACCCATATAGTGTAAATGGATGAAGAACTAATCATATCATCTAAGAATTTTGAAGACCCAATGTATGATAAAATTATCATGATGAAGATGATATTATTCAAACTTCCAAAGGAGACCAATGAATTATTCTAGAAAATAAATTTATTTCTCAATATGTGTAAATTTAGGGTTAACTGTAATAAGTTGATAGTAGATATTGGCTACATAAACAATATAGTGTTTGTATAATAACTTAGGGTTGAAGAGAGTTGTGTATCCAAACCCTTACAAGGTTTCTTAGCTACAAATGAGAAATCAAGTTGTAGAAAAGTATTAATATTTTGTAAGCCTAATATTTACACATAAAAATATGTTGTATGGTGTGACATAATAGGACATGTATCATGTTCTACTAACAAGACCTTATCAATTTTATAGGAAGGTTATGCATGATATAAGAACAATAACTTAAGCTATTTTTAAAGATGGCAAGAAATACATCCTAAATTATTTGAATGGTTACAAACAAGAGCAGGAAATAGAATATGGAGTGATTTGATCTTGGGAAAGTAAATATTGAATTCCTTTATAACAAAGTAATTTATTTGTGCACTTATAGCCAAGCCCACAAAGGAAGTCATGATAATAATAAAATACCTATCATGAGAAGAAAAGGTTCTACTAATTGACTATGCAAACATGGTGCTGAGTGAGATACCTAATCAACTATAATAGCAAAGAGGTGACACCGTCATATTGACTTAATACTACTACCAAATAAGGCTTCATACAATTTTATGTCAAATGAGAATGAGAAGATGAATCACCATGTAAGAGTTATTATAAAAAGGCTTGATTTTAAGGATATTATGCATCTATGTAGAAATTTCAATAGTGCCAAAGAAAGGGGTAGAGTGGAATATGTGTACAAACTCTAGATATATTAACAAAATCAAAGTAAAAAATTTCCTATTACAAAATAGATCTAAAAAATGTATTCATGGCAAGAAACTTGAATTGTAAAGTAAAATTAAATTTATAAATAGAGGGGAAAAACACAAAGTAGAAAGTACCTAGATGAATCAAAATCATGATGGATTCAATATTGCACTATAGTTACATTATTTTCCACCACTAATACATGTGTCATATTTGAATCAAACAATTATTATTTCATCTTCTTATGTCTACAAGAATTATTCTGGGGCTTGGGAGAATTTTTTTGTCATGAGAAACTTATAAATAGGAGATTTAAGATATGGTATTTGGATTGGAGAGTAGGAGAAATATTGTAGGATTTAATTGGTCAGAAAAGGGAGGAGATAGCAATAGTAGAGGCTAAAAAAGTACCCCACTTTGTGTAATTATTTCTTCCTAATATAATAAACAAGATAGAAAGGTCTTTTCTTGTACCAAAAAAATATATTTTCATACATTTTGGTGGTTCCTAAGATAACAATATGTATTGTGTGAGTTTACTATCAATGTGAATAGGGTAGATTATCTAACTAGTTCATTTCCTAGCTAGTTATCAACTTTGGACCTTTTAACACTAGGTTAAGTTGACTTAGGGACTTCTTACACATGATTCCATATTGGTTGTGTTTTTAGTCTCTTGGGTAGTATATATTACTTATACTCACCCATAGTTCATTTTTAATCACTTTTTTTTATTTTCTTTTCATTTCTTATTGAATAAAATATAGTTTAATCTTTTAATTCTAGATATATGTTTTTTTTTTCCTTCAGTCATTTGCATACTAGGTGCTACAAAATCAAATTACACATGGAATCAATGTTGGTTGTGAGTTATAGGTTAGCAATTTTTAGAAAAAAATGGTACATTTGGGACTGTAGAATTATTATTCTCTTAAGCATTGAGTGTGCTCTTCTCTTTCATTCTTAGATGATGATCTAGAGAATAAGAAAGACCTGTGAAAGAATTTTTAGCTTTTTGGGGTTCCTTTTTACTATGATTTTCAATTATAAATACATTGGATCTTTTTGGAGACATTCTAAGCTCGTCATCGAATTTAGAGAATTCAAAAAAATTATATTAGCCTTTCATTTTGTCCCAATAGAGCATTCTAGGCTAGACCTATAAGGGTTTGAAGATTATTTTTTCTTATTAGATCCAACATGCTACTCATTTTTATGTAACTTTTATTCCAAGAAGACCCTACCATTGCATTTAGAAGACCCAAGAAACCTTATTTTTTATATAAATCCTATCCAATTTGAATAAATTCTCCTGAAAAAAATTAGGGTCTTAAGCCATATGGCTCTCCTTGTGTTGTACCATATGCCATTCCAAGAAAATAATAAGAAAATTTTATTGTTATTCTCTCTCATCCACCATAGTCACCTTGCTAGTGGGAAACCTAACACCCTACTACCATCTCTAGTAGTAGTATCAGAGGAAATATTTTGATAATCTAGAGCATACTTCATCAACTAGTTTTCTGATGTCTACATTGCATAAACATAATATCAGCACCCTCTTCCTCCCAACCAACCCTCTCACTATTATCATTTTAACTTTAAGACTCACAATTTGTAGGCTATGTTCATCATATAATTTCCTTTTTGTGAGAATATGTATGCAAATTTAAATTTTGGTGTCTATATTTTTTTAGAATTTATAATTTTTATGGGTTTTTCTACCATAGTTCTTGCTTTAGAAAATTTTAAGGCTCTGTTTAGGCTCATGCAAGCTCTTTTTTGTGTGCAATTTGTTAAAATTGCATGATTTTTTGTGTACTTCGTAGTGGTTCTATTAAATTGTAATCATTGTAATATAATATTTGCTTCCAATATAGGGCCTTATTTTTAAAAAAATAGAAGCATTGAAATCAAGTCCATTTTACATAATTTCTTGTTGATATAAATTATAATCGCACTACGTATAAAGTGTCAAGTCATATTTTCTAGGAGGTTTTTGGATTGGGTGAATTTGGGGGGTTATCTTTATCAATTTACGCTTTTGCACCTCCTCTTGTGCATCCTCTATTGTTCCTTCAAATGGGTCACTTTAAGTTCCATTAATAACTCCATACAACTACTCAACATGGCGGAAAAATGTATGGAAGGCCTTAATGTAGCAAGGGTATACTCTAAATTATAAAGAAAAGGTCACTAAACATAAATATGATAAGGAAAAGATATAATGGATGAACGAACATACAAAAACACTTGGATTTTTTTGTAGTTTCATTTCCCTTGATCATATGTTTCAAAATTAATTTTATACAAATTCACATGAAGATTGGAAAAAGATAAAATATTTGTATGGTAAAACCGATGAAGTTCAAGGCTATTATATTGACACTAAATTTATGAGCCTTGATCCAAAATGTTTTATCATCTATGATTATATCAAAAAATTCAATAACCTTGGAGCATAATGTAAATCATGTAGCATCAAGAGAAAAAACGTTCAAACTTTGTATATAGTACCCTCAACAAACTTGGTCCCAAATATGTAACTTTTATTTGTAGATTCCATACTCATATGTTGTCTATGGGTGCCACATATACTATCCCTTCATTCACATCCTTCTTTGAGATGTTGACATATGAGTAAGGTAAAATACTCTCAATGGGTTTCCTAAATCCATTACATTCTTAGACTTTATTGGTTGGTAAACCAAAAGGATAGAAAAATTCAAGCTAATTTAATAAGAAATATAATAGGTCAAAAAAAAAACCATAAAATTATAAGCACAATCCTCATTTTCTTCAAAAGAATATTCCAAATCCTCTTCATCCAAGGGAAATTCTTAGAAGGAAAATCTAACTTTCAACTATTGTAAGAAGATTGGTCATGAGAATCATTCATGTCATGGGAAGAAAATTATGAGCTTTACATCTTCTAGAAAAGAGAAAAAAATACTCCCAAGTATTTGTTTCATAGGTATCTACTCCTAAACCAAGTAAAGGGAAAGAAACTTCTCTTATTTCTTTAGTATATTCTTCTAGATATTGGAATCTTAACTCAGGTGCTTCACACCACATGGGATTTGACAAAAAGAAAATATTTGTTAGTGGGTTATTCTGTAATTGATAATATTGGGAAGAGATCAATTGAAAATAGTACTAGTGCATTTGAGGATGGTCTTTGTGTTCCTAACTTGTCAACCAACCTTCTCTTCATCTACCAAATAACTCACCTCCAAAGTGGTATTAAGGTTGAGTTCACTCTATATTATAATGGACATCAAGAATATTGAATATCATGCTCTTCTTACAATGTAAAAGGTTTACCATCACTCTTGTCTATATTTTTTCTCACTTTATACTTGATGATCCTACAACAACATTTCTTGAACCCATTCAAATTCTATGAGAAAACTATCACATGAGTGATTTTCCATCTCAACTACCAAGTTACCTTTAATAGTTCAACATGCAAGAAATGGTCATAATTATTCCCTAAATAAATTTTTCCAATGGTTTTTGTTTATATTGTGCCTTGTGAAGACATCCTCAGGACAAGTTTGACAAAGGGAAGGATTTGAGGGATCTAGAAGTCCTTGAGTTGGTTCACAATAAATTGGTGGGTTCCTTTCCACCCTTATCTTTTAGAAAGGCCCATTAATTTCTCATCTTTATTGATGACTATTTTAGATACACATTTTTCTTCTTTCTTCAACATAAAGGTGAATTCTTTGAAAAAAAAATAGGATTCCAAGGCTCATGCCAAGAAACAATTTGGAAAGTATAACATTTTTCTCTATACCAATAATGAAAAATAATATGTAAACCAACACTTTGAGGAATTTAATACTCTTATAGGGATTCATCTTTAACATATTGTCACCTACATATCTTCGCAAAATGGTATAACAAAGAGAGAAAATAGATCCATTAACATGTTCATGGTTAGTTGCATGATCCATGTACACTCCCTTGTACCTGGATATTGGATTGAAACTATCAACTATATTAATATTGTCCATAAAAGAGATCCCTAAAACGAAATGAAGGGAATCCCTCTCTTTAAATCCTAATGTGGTAGGAAACCTATTGTATGAAATTCAAATTTTTAGTATTACTTGCATGGGCATGCATTCCTTCAAAGAAGTGTAGGTTCTTGGAATTTTAGATTTGGTCCTATATCTTTATTAGATATCTTGATGGTATCAAGGGATATAAAATTTTATATCCTGAGACATGTGAGATATTCATTGATAACAATGTTCATTTCAAGTACAAATATCTTCCATCTCATCCTCTCACATTCTTCCTTCCTCTACAATGGATTCTGATGATAGTGACTAAGAGAATTTTCCTCCAACTACTTCTACTCATAGGTTTCATCATGAGAATTCACCTTCCACTTCTTTGAATTTAAATTCAAATGATAAAAACTCTCCTCCTCCATCCTCATCCTCTTCCATGCCACATTGGGCTCATCAAGAAGTTAATTTTGTAGGAACTCTTATTGGGGATCCTTTAGATACTAGTACTTGGTCACATTGTTGCGATATTTTACATTACTACATCACCATAGCTTTAGATCCATAGTTATTTTATCAATAATTAGACATTCTTGAATGTGATTTAACCATGGATGAGCAATACAACTCTTTGATTCAAAACAACATATGGGAGCTTGTTCCATTTCCTAAGGGAAGAAAAATGGTTTAATGTAAGTGGATATGTCAAACCAAATTTGTAATATATGGATTTATTCACAAGTTAAAATAATGGATTATGGCCAAAGGTTTCACACATGTTCCTAGTGTTGACTACATTAAGACATTTTTACCTATCACCAAAATGTACATTCACTTGATGTTTGCTAGTGTTAAAAATAATGGTTTGGTTATAGATCAAATGGATGTGAAGACCGCATTTCTTCATAGGTATTTACAAGATTATATTTACATGGAACATTCCTAGGGATTCATTCAAGATTCTTCACTATTTTATATATTGAGGAAGTCTCTCTAGAGACTCAAGAAGGCTCATCAATATTGGTATGCCAAGATAGAATCCTTTCTTCTCTCAATTAGGTTCTCCAAATGTCACTCAAAATTGAATGTCTACATCTTAACATAAGAGAATAATCTTATTTTCTTGGCTCTCTAATTTGATGATTTGATTGTCACAAGGAATACCTCATTCATAATCATCTGAGTCAAGACTAGGGTGATCCCACAATAGTGGTTTACAATTTTTGGCCAAACTGGACACTGAAATAATTTTTTTTAACTAAATATTCACATTTGGGCACCTATAGCGGCTAAATCTCAAGGAATTTGAATATGATGCAAACTAGAGTTTCATGAAATTTTATCTATATATTCTAAATATATTTTTTTCAAAATTTTTGGAATCAAATTGCACTTCTTTTTCCATCTCCCTCAAAAACAAGTTTTTTTCAGACAACAACATTTTAAAAAAGTGACGCTCACCGTATAATGCATAACTTTTTTTCCATGAAGGATAAAATTCTAATTCTTTCGAATTTGGATTTGTAACTCTGGTATCTAGTGCTTCCACCTGGTTAGATAGTTTTTTTATTGAATATTTTTCCTTAAATCAAATGTTGAAGTCAAATCAATTACAATTTAGACATAGTGTGATCGTATAACACGTAACTTTTTTTGTATGTATCGAAATTCAATTTTTTTTTTGTTGGATTGAGGAATTCAATTTCTGGTGCACTCATATTTTTCAAAAAAATAATTGACAATCTTCTATTTTTCCACATGTGTAGAACAAAGAGTTTGATTTTTGGTGAAAAACCTACATTCACAAGAAATAAAAAATAAATATAATAATAAAATTAAATTTATTTAAAATTATACTTTTTGGGAAGCTTGTAATAAGGACTACATACTTACAAAAATAAATTTTAAATGAATTGATTTGATCCCCCAAAAGGTAAATCAAAATTTGTTTTCTATCAATATTTTGATAGGTGTAAGGAGACTCTGTTATAGGTATGGTTTAAAACTAGTGGGGTTCTATCCAAGGGGGTTTGATCTAAGGTAGTTTGATCAAACCCTCTTCAATTAGAATGCTTTAAATGAAAATTTTAAAGGCTTAAATCATTATATTTTCTAAAAATATGTGATTTTAGCAAAAATTAGAATCTTCCAGAAATTGTAAACCAACTTTGTGGGATCACCCACTACTTTGCATGTTATGTATATTCCATGAGTAACTTGGGTCTCTTGCACTACTCTATTGGTATCAAGACTCAAAAATATTTCAGTGTATCTCTTTCCCAATCCAAGTATGATCTTGATCTTCTAGCTCATTTTCACATGGTTGATTATAATCCTGTACTAGTTCAATTTTTATCTACAGTCAAGCTTGAAGCATGAATTATTCTACAACACTTATTAATGTCATTTGTATCATTAAATAATTGGTATCCTCACCTACCTAAATCATAATTACCTGAATATTTCATTTATAGTTGGCATTGTTTCACACTTCATGTTAGATCTTCATGAACTTCATTGGAAGGCAAAAACAAGCACATGTTGAGAATTGATTAGAAAAGTGATTTTTGATTGGGCTAGTGATCTTAATTATTACAAATCTACTTTTGGCTATAACTTTTACCTTGGTTTTTTCCTTATTCTTTAGCATATTTAGAATAAAAGGGTCATTTCTCTCTTCAACTAGGGCTAAGTATCAAGGGATCGTCAATGCTACTATTGAGGTTGTTTGGTTCTAGAATATTCTCACTAAATAAGGAATCACTTTTTAGAATTTATTAATCATATACTAAAAAAACCTAAGCACCATCTATATCTAAAAGAACACAATCAATCATTGATAGATCAAACACATCAAGATCCACATTCATTTTCTCAAGGAGTTGAATCAAGATCAAGTTACTTATTTGCACTATTATTCAATAGTATACTAGATTGTAAAAATCCTCACCAAATCCTTGATTGAGATAAATTACATTCATATTCAAACTCTATTGGGGGTGTGATACATTTCTTTATTGGTTTAGTTAGCCTTTCTTTCTTTTGCCTCTCATGGATATTTTTTTCCACTAAGTTTTCTCCTTCTCTTGTATTTTGAGGGGATATCTGTATATTCAAGCACCTCATTAAGCCTTGTTTTTAAGACCCATATTTGAGTGTTATGCTATTTTCTTCCCCTAATTTATACTTAAGGGGTGTGTTAATGTGAACACGGTACATTACCTATCTAGTTCATTTCCTAACTAGTTCTCTACTTAGGACCTTTTCACACTAGGTTGAGGGGTATGTGCAGGATCATGATGGGCCAAAAAGTGGCGATATGATGGGTATGTGTAGGGTATGTGGATGACGACTTTTTTTTACCCAAAATTGATGAAATGAAAAAGGTTTTTAAAAGAGATTCTCAACTTTCCACCAATATTTAAATTATGCTTTACTTTGAATTTAATAAATAATTATTATTCATTTTCTATTTGAATTACAACTAAAGTCCTAGTTGATAGGCTGATTGAAAAACATCTAGAGCTTTCAAACGGTATCACATTTTTTGAATCTGAAACATGTGTCACATTCTATGTTTCGTATACTATAGGATTTTTAAAAAATGAATTTTATGAAGTTTTGACCAAGTTAAGGTGGTCAGGCATATGAGTTTTTTATATTTTTTAAAAGTTGTAATAAAAAATTCATAATTAATTATTTACTTGGAAAAAAATTATAAAAAAATATGCAACACATCTAGACATGAGTCCTCTACTTATATCTAAAATCTTATAAAAAAATATTATCATTTTATTGTGGTTAGGGTGGTCAGACACACACCTACTTCTTTTTTTTCCCTGAAATTTAAGTATCACTGCATTGAAATTTCAAATTTTCACCAAATAGATTTATTTTTTTAAATTAACCTAGTAGTTTGTAAACTCCATTCAATTTTCTACAAATTATATTCTTACATATTTTTTAAATAATATAGATAACTTATTCAAATTTTTATGTCAAGTTGTCTAACTCTGATTTTTCTAAATTTTTCGCCACTTAAGGGCCTGCTTTTTCCATGATGATCTTGCACATACCCTGAAGATTACTTAGGGACCTTTTACATATAATCTTACTTTGGTTGTGATTTTATTCTCTTGGTGGTATATCCTATATATACTCAATTATAGTTAATTTTTAATCACTTATTTTAATTTTCTTGTATTTCCTATTAAATAGAATATAGTTTATTATTTCAAGTATAGATCATTATTCTTGTTAAATTCCTTCATAGTCAAATATTACATTTACTAATATAATTCATTTATATTTTAAAAATATTTTTCTCACCTATAGACTTAAACTTCATTTGCATAATCAAGTTGTAAGTAGATAATATTTTTTGTTGATTCGTAGATTTTAAATTTAAGAGTTTATAAATTGATTTTGGTATCTAAGAGAATTTAAATTTTGTGTGGGCATGTGGAAGGCTTGTATAATAACAATATTTCAAAATATAGGCATAGAGGAATTAAATTTAATGTTGGCTATGGTTATATGGCACATGAAATACATCATGGATAATCAAACAACAAGAACATTTAGTTTGGCAACAACAATATGATGTAGGAACAATATTTCATAGGAGAGTTAGTAAAAACACTAGCCAAAAAACTTGGAATTGGTGAGGATAAAGATGACTTTAGACAAGAATATTTATTGAAAGAACCAAATATAGATAAAGGGAAAAATGTAAATAAATTTAAAGTAGAAATAAAGGTAGAAATTAAATCTTTTGATAAAAATATTATACAAAATTTTGGATGTATAGATTAAATAATTTGAAATATAATTTAGTGTGAAAAAAATGGGTGACGTGCAAAAAGATATTTTTGCATACCTTAAAATAGAGGGTATTTCTCTTTTATGGTGGGAAAAATGGGTCTATGTTACTATTTTTTATCAAATAAAGGATCCAATGGTAAAATTGGGAAGAATTCAAGTAACTTATCTAAAGCAAATTCAATCCCATAAGACATGAATTTGGTCAAAAAAATTATTTGGATATAGTACAAACAACAAAGTGATCAAGGTGTGTTGGATTACACTATAGAATTATTTTCTTACAATAGCTTACTTGGCAAGTACCCTACTTATAACTAAGGTTTCAGGGCCACATTAGCATGCTTTTTGTCAAGGTGTCCAAAAAGGCTCAAAAAAAAGGTGAGACCAATACTTGTGCATTCACAACATGTTTTATTGAGCATTGATGTGGAATCACATGATTGGTTGCTTTTTAGATCAAAAGAATACATTTTGTTTAATTATGGGTAGTCATCATCAACACTAACAACTTTAAAGTCACAACGATTGGTCCAATATTGATAAAACTAGCAATTACACTTTGGTGTGCAATGGGTACGTCGAAGAGGTGTGAAAGGTCAATATGGAAAAAAAAATGTACTTTTTGGGTACATTTGCGCAATAGATGAGGTCAATCCAAGAGTAGAAGTAAAATACAAAGAACTTTGACCTTTTATTATAGATGTAGAGAGTACATAATATAAAGTTGCATAAGTGGAAAAGACAAATTTTCTTTCTCTTTCTCGAGGTTTACCTCCAATCCTTACAATTTACATCACTTCGGTCATTTTCTACAAAGGGATTAGATTTGGTGGAAAAAACTTCCCAAAGCTCTTGCGAGGGACATACATTTATAACTAATGCTACTATTTAATTTACAAAATGGGTTGAGGCCATACCTTTGGAGCCTATTGTGATGGCTAATATTTGTGCCATTATAATAAATAATATCATCTTTAAGTTTAGATTGACATCTACAATTATGATTGTTAGGGAAGCATCTTTTAAGAACAAGAATTGAAGAAATTTGCAAGACAAATTCCATGTACAAAAATATTTTTCTTATTTTAATTAGCCACAAGGTAATGGACAAGTGGAGGTCATAAATAAAACTTTTAAACAAATTTTAAGAAAAATAATCAACAAAGATTGTTAATTTTTTGTGATTTTTGGATTTGATTGCATAATAATTTTTGCATCAAATTATTAACATACACATAACAAATATTGTATTAATTAACATATGCATGTTCCTACATTATCAATGCATACGCCATTGAGTTCTTTCTTGTTGAATCATATTCGTAGAACTTATTTTATGACCTAGTGGACATCATATCATTCATTGCTCACATGCATAATCGTGTTCCTAACAATTATATTGGTGATATCATGTCTTGCCTTTAGGACCATTTTTACTTTTTCATCTACCTATAATAGGGACAAATTTATCTCGCCTTTAGGACCATTTTTACTTTTTAATCTATCTATAATAGGAACAAATTTATGTTCCTTGATGCTTATTCCCTATATATCTACATGTTGTATCATACTTGTTTTATATCTAGCATATATTCTTGTATAGTTATCATTCAATATTCTTGTATAGGTATGACATTATTGATACGCAATCTAAATGTTTGAGACCACACAACACACCAACATAATTTAGAACATATCTCATAATTTATGAACAATTATACATTCAAACTATGTGGGGCTTCCTTAATAAACTAAGATGCCACCCTTGGACAACAAGACACACAATCATTATATGATACTTGTATAATTTTTTCATCGAAAAGGCACAATTTTATAATTTTCAAAATTTACATTCAAGTATTTATTATTTTATCCTTATAAAGTTGTTTGAAGGCATGGCATCTCAGAAGATTTGATTTATTTTAGAAACCCTATGCCACGTGTTACACTCATGAGCTTTTCAAGGAAATTAACCCTAAAATGCATTTTTTTTGTGGTTTGGGTCATGCAAAGAAAGGAGATGGACGCAGACCTAACCCTAAATGAGTTGATGTATAGCTTGTAAAAATGTAATAAATGGTGACTGTAATGTCCAACTATCAAAAAATTTACATACTTTTTTCTTAGATAAATGTTCATACCCTAAATTACGTAGGTAGAATGCTGGAAAAATTTATGACATTTCATTTTACACTTGTCAATTGCATTTTGTTGGAAGTTTGTAAAAATATTTTAACAAATTCATATTGTGCAATTTTGGCAGGTCTTGAGGCAACTTTTGTTTTGAGGCATTCTGTCAAACATTTAACTCCCTAATTCTTTTGAAAATTCCATTTTTGCAATCCTGCCTAATGTTTCTACTACAACATGTCTTCAAAAGCACAAGGGAAAGGTTTTAATCTATTCATAAGTTGCAATGAAATCTGGCTTCTAAAATTCACGTGAGAGATGTTGGTGGGAGTGAAGTAATTGAGGATGGGGAGCCTAGAATTAGTTTAAGGGATGTTGTAAAAGAACGAGTTAGTGAGGTACGTACAGCGGAGTGCATTCATGATCATTTACAAAGATGATGTCATTTATTTAGTGTTTCCTAATCTCATATAAGTTATAGGGGCATTATAATTTTGTAGGGATTGTCAATGGGATGATTGCCACTGGTTTCAACAATATACAGAATGCTACAATGAACTAAAGTCAATGTATGGGCGGTGAAAATGTGTCTGGAGGTCTTTGATGGTGGTTTGGAACATCGTTGGGATATTTGAGGTGCTAGGAAAATCTTTGTTCATTTCATAATAGTTTTGGTTTGAAAGGAATTTTACGGCATAAGACCACAAGAGGGATGATCTTGTTCCTTGTTTGGTGATCATATTGAAGGGCCGAGTTTGTTGTTTACCTGCATTGGCAGCAAACATCCTTTTAGTGGGTTTCTAGCCTTCTATATTTGTGATTGTTTTCATTCCATGAAGCCATAGTGGCTCATGTCAATTTGGATGGTGGCTCATGTTATTAGAGGTTGTCAGAGTGGCAAACAATTTGTTTGTGTTCCCATGTGGATAGTTGAATGGTTATTCAAGGTTGGCTATTGCCATTCTAAGGCAAATGAAACATATCCCATCAATGAATGACAAAGAACGATAAAAGATAGTTGAATACCTTTTGTACGGGTTCGTTTAGGTAAAAAGAGCATGGAAAAGTTGATTCTACCCATGATTTGAGTTTTAATACGATGGATTTGCAAAGAAATGTGAGCAATAATGGCGGCCCACCATCCAGGAAAGATCGAGAGTGTGAAAGAGAAACCCAACTAAAATCATCAAAGTGCAACCTAAAGCTCTCCAACTCTTCCCCAACCTTTAACCCCAAAAAAAACTCAGCAGCCACACATAGCACCATTTCCCTCACTCTATGGTGGGTGTGGATGGCGTTGTCAACACGCTAGTTGGAGTCCATATGGTGTAGTACAAGCCTTTCGAACCTCCAATTAGAACTCTCAAAGATTTGGGCCAACTATTTCTGAACAGGTTGTCTTAGTTCATGAGGATGAACTTGTTGGCCTGAGCAACCAACATGACCACTGTGGGGCTACCCAAAATATGGGTCGTGAAAATCCCCCTATGTTTAACCTTTCACGTGTCATACCAAATGTCCAGAGCGAGCATGTTACTCCACGGCCTTAGATAGTGTAGAGATTCTCCTTAGAAGGGTATTCCAGATCTTCCTTGAGAAAGCAGAGGCATATTTCCTTTAGCTTTCAATCTGAAAAGCGGAGGCATTTTCTTTAGCCTTCAGTCTAATGGCCGCATAGACAAGGGGAGCACTAAAGATACCAGATACAGATGTTATGCCAACCACAGTAGAGACAATTGCAGCTATTCCGAAGGAGATCCAGCTTTCAATGTACATAGTCCATCAACAATCTGCAAAAGAAATATATGGTCAAAGAAATCGGTGGCAGGCATTAAATATTAAGTTATCTGTTTGCAGCCTTTCAAGAAAAATATTAATTGTGAATCAACTGCTCTTCTTTTCTTGCGTGAGAATACTGAACGGCTAAAGCTCGACGGAAGAAGACTGAGGAGAAAATAAACGTTCAGGATGATTATGATTGTCTCCCAAAAAGGATGAACCGTTGATTTCACATTAGATACGCTTTGGCGGTAAAATATTGAGCATTATATAAACAACTACTATCACAATAAACAACTACTCACAACCTGATCCTCTCCCCTACAGTAAAAGATATAGAAATATAAATTGACTATTTTAGACATTTATACATAGATTTTATATATATTTATTTTTCTAGTACTTTAGAAAAGATCTGATTCTCCACCTACGAAATGAGGGCCATGGTATGACATCACCTACACTATCTCACTCGATGTCCCCAATGATCGTTCTGGTAATCAAATGAGGGTCCTAGGCAATCGAAGTACATTCTAGATCTTCCGGGATCGGTCGTGCCGTTCTTCCCACGATTGGTCCCCCGGCACCGCGCCCTCTCATTATGGTCCGTACGGTGCCGCGTCGCTCGCGAAGAACTCCAAGATGGTTGGTCCGCTTCACCGGCCTACGAAAAGATCTGATTTTCCACGGACAAGAGATGTTAGAACCTCCACCTAATTGAAACGACAAGAGACTATTCTGAAAAGATCTGATTTTCCACGGACAAGAGAATGTTAAAACCTCCACATAATTGAAACGAGAGAGACGAAAAGGTAATGCAGACTTTTCAAAAGAGGAAAGTGGGAAGAAGTCCGGAGTCCGTTCTGCTGAGATCGACCTCGGCAAAGAATCAAAAGGTGCTAAAGTAAATTATGAACTATTTTTTATTAGAATTGTGTGGGCCCAGACCTAACGGCGAGCCCTCCAAAAATTCTCGAAGGCCTTCTACGTGGAGAAGGCCAACGAGGGGGTTTGGAAATAGTTTTCAACCAGCAATTGACGCGCCTCGGTTATAACCTCACTAGCTGCGTCATTGCCCCAAGCGCAAAGATACTTCTAATCTGTTCTTCCTCCCCATTCTATACTCCCCTTCGATACCCTGATCTTTCTCTCTCTTGCATGTGGGATTATTCATTCATTATTTCGCCTTACCTTCGCTTCTTAATTGCACGTGCTTTCGTTTTTACATTAACTCGTTTTCCCCAGCGCTATCAAGTGTATAAGGATTTCTCCATTAACTCCACCCCATTCATATAATTAACCATTTATCTGGTCAAGTTTATCTAGTTCGTGATTTTGGATTATTTTTTATTTTTTATTTTTTTCAATTTTTTTTTGGGGGGCGGTGGCGGGAGCTGGGGGCGATTTTGAACTTTGAAAATTCTAAATTTAAATATTGTCTTGTTCATATATTTTTTTGAAGTGTTGATTAAATACAAATTTATTTATATTTTTTTAATTATATTTATTGATATTATATATATATATATATATATATATATATATATATATATATATATATATATATTTTGAATATTTTAAAATATATTATTTGTATTTAGGGAATGAAAATATTTTAATTGGTATAATATAAAAATTTAGATCTACACAATTAGTATATGCATGATTCAATAGTGTTGTCATTGATTGTTTATTCAAGTTTTCTTGAGGTTGATCAAAGAGAACATGCTCCTTTGCAACATTAATAACAATCATCCAAACATATTAAACACTGATAGTAACTAGATATTAAAAACATAGAAAAAGTCAAGGCAAGGTAGGTGAGAAAAGAACCAGTATACGTCTCTATCAAATCAAATCCACATGCATAGGACATTTCTACAAGAAAAATAAAAAATAAAAAATAGCATTGGTTCTTATGTTTAAAGTGTATCTATTTTTTTTAATTGTAAAAAATAAGAAATCGCACAACACTCTCCTCTAAAGATTAGTTTAGGAAGTGTTTCTACATACCTTAATTCGTTTCAAATATATATAAACTATTAAAAAGTAACATATAAGTATATAATATTTAATAAAAAAATTAAAATTAAAAATTGCAAAACAAAAGAATTATTGAGATAATGAATAGTGGATTTTCTAATAGAAAAATTTAAAAAATACATAGAAAATATAAAACATGTGTATTAAAAACTATTTTTTCAAATAAAAATAAATTAAAAAGTATAAATAAAATAAAATAAAATAATTCTCAAATAAAAATAAAAATTTATTTGACCATATATGTATATAGTAAATAAAATAAATAGTGTTAAAATAAAATTTTAAAACTCTTAAATTAATAAAATATTTCTTGACATTTTTTAAATAAATGCATTTAAGGTATCTATTCTAATCTAATTAATCTAGATTAAACAAGGTGTTTATTTTACATAAATTTATAGACCCACTTCATAATATAAGCTAACAAAGTGATTGTCACAAATAAGATTACATTAAATTTTAAAAACACTTATATTTTTCTTAAAATCTATTAATTATTCAACATAAGTTCAAGACAACTAATTTATTGAAGAAGTAAAGCATGAAACCTTATCATGTTGAAATAAATTCATATTTGTGATATATAAAAAAGATTGTGACTTTAAATTTATTACATTTTCTAGAATATCTTTTTTAAATGGTCATAAATGATGGGGAACCAACAAAATATTGAGTTCATATTTATTTCACTATTCAATTTAAATTTCTTTAGATTGGGATAATTCTATTTAGTATAGTGAAGAAAACTAGATAAAATATATACATCAATGGTAGTGCTACCATCAAACAAATATTGAACATACAATTTGTAATAAATTTATGGTTGTGAGATGGATACTTGTCATGTTGAAATAGATTTATATTTGTGACATATGGAAAAATGGTGAATTTATATTTATTATATTCTTAAAAAATAGTCTTATTCAAATATACATTTAAATGATGGGGAAATGTCAAATTCTTGATCTTATATGTATTTCTCTATTCAAATTTTTTTTTAAAGATGGAGATAATAAATCAATTTGATCTTTATATAAATAAACACATTTCATTTAACTAATTTGTTGCATTGAGAAAACATATGAATTAATTATAATTGTTACTTTTGAGTTAGACACTGTTTAAGTATATTAATGTTTTTACTCTATAAAAATTATATGATATTTTTTGTAATTATTGTATTTAAAATTTTATTTCATAGATAATGCTAGGCTACTGGGTGAATTTGTGATCATTTGATTCTATATGCATGTAGATTAAATAAACACATTCTATTTAGCTGATTTGTTGCATTTTCTAAGATCATTGAACAAATATTTGTGCAACTATTATTTTTGAATTAGTAGATGATGTTGAAATTGTCGAACCCCAATCCAAATACCTACAAAACACAACAAAAGAACACATTAGGAGATCATATGCAAGTAAGAACAAGGATTCCCCATGAAATCCATTAGCAAAGTTCAAAATAGGAAATTAAGCAAGAGTGAAATGAAAGAACAAGAAAGCAAGCTAAATCCTATTGAAGACAATGCAAACTCTTGATCCCATGGGGGAATTGGTGCCAATTTGATGTGGAAATTGTTCCTTTCCCAACTCCTATGATGCAATCTTGATAAATGTTGATGAATGATCCACTTTGATAAAGAATGATGAGTGCTTCAAGACAAAATATGCATAACCTAGCTATAAATTCAAAAAAATGGATGAAGATTGCTAAATATTTGAGCATAGTAAGTTTACTCAAATTGTGGATGATGAAATGAGGAGATTAGCCTCTTATTTATAGAATGAGAAGATGGAAGAATGTCCAAAATAGAGCAATGTGAGACTAAGAATTAGCCAATAGAAAAGTGCCACTTGTCAACATGTGAGTGGATGGAGGATGTGCAAGTTTTGAAGAATGTGTCAATAAATGCATATATTTGAATTTTGAATTTGTTGAAATGACATGCAAGAGGGAAAGAAGGTGCATTGAATGCCACTTGGCTCAAGGAAAAAGGACTTTGTAAGAGGAGTAAGTGCCTTGTTGGAAGGACAAAGTCCACTTGGATTTTGAATTCAAACTTGAGGAATATTCCTTAAAAGATGCCCTGTTGAGGAAAATAGAGATTTAATAAATCAAATAACTCTATTTTCATGTGCAACTGGTAAAAGATGGAGGATGGGACATGAGAAGAGATTAAATTAATCAAGGTTAATTAATTTAATGAAGGGATTAAATGATGTGACCTATTTGAATTAAATTTGTGGATTTATTTAAATCAAATATGAGAAGAATGTGATAAAAGGATTAATTAAATAATGAATTTTGATTTATTTAATTAAAAGAGATGATGTTAGATTAAATTAAATAAGGTTTTAATTTATTTAATTTAATAGATAGACTTTAGAGATTTAATCAAATAAATTTAATTATTTAATTAAATAGGATAATTAGATCAGAATGGTTAATTTAATTATCGAGAAAGGATGACTTAATTAGATAACTGATTTATTTAATTAAGAGAGGAATATTGATGAATTTAATCAGATAAAGGCATTTGATTAAATGGTTAGAGCGAAGGATGATTCAGGATGAAACGATGTTAGTGGTCAGGATCGGATGTCCAATGTCAATTAGTACATTTTACGTGTCTATATTGTGCCCCTCTTTGAAGCAATGCACTTGTTGCGTTGGTTCAAAGAATAAACAGTCTCGATCAAAGCAAAAAAAATCATTTTCAAAATATTTCCTCACTGTTGCCTGAGAGAAAGCATGGTACCATACTGCCCCCTCAAGAGATTGGATGAAAATTTTGATTTTTTGGGTGATCTCACGAAAAAAGAGGACAAGGTGCCCGACAGGTCCAGAAAGGCTCCAAGAGGCCAAAAAGTGTCTAAACGCAATAATATTATGTAAAACAGGCCTCAACTGGACAAAAATAGGTTCAAGAGTCCAAAACCCTAGCAGGACAGCCAAACAGGGTTAAAAAACCCTAATTTTCAAGCTTAAAAAGGCTCTGAGGGGTCACTTTCAATTCATTTTCACACACAGCCCTTTAGCAATTTTGAGATTTGAGCTCTGACATTCTGACAAGATGGCGCAATGAAATCTCTCGATGCACATTTTTGATCGAGTCCAAACATACCAGCCACCACCCAGCATTAGGGCACCGGTAAGTGATCCTCACTTGAGCTTCATTTTTCATTTTTCGCATTCATTTAATGCTTTTAAATTTAGTTCTTCTGCAGCGGTGCTATATAGCACCGCTAAAAAAAAAACTACACTGCTCGATATTCCAAACCAGCTCGCCATCACAGACAATGCCGCAGTAGTGGAGTTTGGAGTTTGGAAACAAACTGCAAACTCCGACGTTGATGCCATGGCTAGCGGGGTCATTTTAAAGTGTGACATGATGGTTCCCTTTTAAACAGGAATCTTCCCAAACTGCGCCACTCAGAAGAAAAGTGCACCACAGTGGTGCTCTTTTGGAGTTTAGCCCTCCAGCGTTGTAGTTTGAAAATTTCAAACTACGACGCCTTCACAGATAGTGATGCTAGGATGGTTTTTTGGATGCTCGGAATGAAATTTTTCAAAAAATTTAACATGGTGACCTTTCCTGATGTAGGACGTGGCAAGGGAGCTCTATTCTTGGGAGCACAGATCGTGGGAGATTTTCAATTATTTGTGAGATCTTAGTGATAGGGAGCAGGATCGGCTACGTGACATGGGCCTATGGTATATTGCATATGCAAAGCCTATGTGGACCCACCTTGGGATAATGTCAATGCTTGCCGAGAGATGGTACAGTGAGACCTCATCGTTCCACCTTCCTATTAGCGAGGACACCGTCACCTTAGAGGATGTGTGGCACATCCTTAGATTGTCGATTCATGGTCGGTGAGTTATTTTTGATATGGATGTCGGGCAAGACGCTTGCCATGGAGTCCTCGCCATAGATGAGGTTATATTCTACAAGGGCTAGATAGAGCTGGAGCGCCATAGGATGCTCACATCACTGTTTCATCTAGTGGTTGCACTGATCATCTCAAGTCTTGTTGCCCCATATTGACGAGGTTGATATTTTAGTCCTAACTGGGGACTTTGCTGGGAGCGGATGATTCGTGATAGGCCAGTTCATTTTGCATGGGGGCCTGTTCTTCTAACCTCGCTCTCCAGGGATTTACACGAGTACGTCTACCTCAACTGCAAAGCACTTGGAGCAGGTGTTACACTTCTCCACGTGTGGGCATGGGAGCATATCATTGTTCTTCGACCGCAATTCATTGCAGTACCAATGGGGCCTGATGATCCCCTAGTGTGGTGTTACAGAGGTGGTGTGTCCTTTACACACACAGGCGAGCACGAGATTCCTCACTAAAGGAGGGTCCTAGATGAGATGTAGGTTTTCACATGGCACCCATACCTTGGTCGGTCTGGATGGGCCGACGATGCAGAGCAGATTTTCTTCACCCGCCAGGACTGCTTCATACAGGGGCGAGAGCATACCATGGTGGAGAGATACCTGCCAGGGTGAGTTCAACGTCAGCTCGGTGAGGCACAAGACCAGCCAAATGATGCCTATATGGCCATATTTTCCCACACTATATCATAGGGTTCATGGGGGCGATACATTCCTACTTTTGAGGTAGTAGACAGCTTCAGACAATTGGTGGCCCGACCTTGGGCATATGATTAGGGACCTGCAAATCCAGGCGTGACAGGCCTACAGAGATTGGTTTCAGCCACCCCTGTGGTTGACAGTTCCAGGAGTACCCTCCGCTTGGCAGATGATGAGGGGTAGAGGGGGAGGACGAGGACTAAGAGATGGTGTGCGACAGGATCAGCCAGTCGGGGCTCCAGTTCAGCCAGTCCAGGATGATGTTCAGATGCAGGACTAGGAGCAGGTGCCAGCCAGGCAGCAAGATCAGGCGGATGTGCCACCATGAACTGAGGGTGAGGATCAACCTCATGTGCGACCCGCACGAGCATAGCTAGCAAGGTAGCCAGATCCCAGAGATGCATTGATTGCACAGCTGCAGGCGCAAGTTCAGACCTTAACAGGGGAGAGAGATCAGGCCAGGACTGAGAGAGACCAGGCCATTTTGCAGAGGCAGGCCGGAGAGCTATAGGCGGCTGCAAAGATGGGCCAAAGATAGCAGTTAGAGAGCATGGCAACCTCCTCCTCTCAAAGCACAGTATCCCTTCACTCTTATAGGGAGGTTGTCTGAGAGGCAGACTATTATCATTTGCACTATCATCAGGCCGTACCCAGAGCAGAGTGGGCCCCAGATTACTCGCAGTGGACCAACCACAGACTAGTAGAGGGTCATGGTGATAGGGGCGAGGGCAGCAGACAGGACGGATAGACTTCATTTTGATCGAGATGATATTTTTTGTGCCATATGGGCTCATTTTTTATAGCCTCTTGGGCCTTTCTGTACTTATTGACACATATGTACAGTGATCCGATTATTTTGTACTATGAAAATTACCTGATGATGATATATATATATATGAGATGATGACTTTGATACGATGTGATGTGTGTCATTTATTTATGCATTTATGGATGGTTCTATTTCTATATGTTATGCAATGATGTTATGGTGTGATGCAATGTATATATGGATGCATTTCTTTTTTGATGATGTATGCATTACGAATAGATCTTATATTATGTTGTTTATTCATGATATGCATATGGATTTATATGATATGTAATATGGATGGATGATGATGTAATCTATATGATGATTTATTTATGTTGATGTAAATGATATGATATGTGATATGAAATGTAATGTGCAAAATGATATGGAGATGATCTATGGTGTATACGGGAAATGATATGTGAATCATGCTTATAAAATGATTATGGATGGATGTATGCTTTCAATGTAATGGGTTTTTATGTTCCTATTATGCTTTGGATGTTTATAATGGTATGGAATGATTTATGCAATGAAATGTAAAAATGATTGTGATGTGGTTATTTATGAGGTGTTCTATATGATATGGATGACTAATGGATGATATAATGCAATGTAAATGCAATGGTCGTGCTTTATATGATATATCTTGATGATGTAAATGAAATGGTTTTAAGATTCTTAGAATAACAAATATATTATCCTAAACATGTTAAATGATAATGCAACGTATGTGATGCATTTATTGTGATGTGATGTAATATATGAGATGATATGTTAATGCAAAGTGGTATGATGATGCTTTATGTTATGCAAAATGAATGTAATGTGGGAGATGACTTTATGATGTTTATGTGACGTGAATATGTATGCTTATAATGCGATGGATTATCTATAATGTTCTTGTACCTATTATGTTTGATTATGCAGTAGATGGTGATATGAAATGATTATGAAATGTTTATGCAAATGAATGTTATGCGATGGTTTATTTGATGAATGCAATGTGATGGAAAAATTGGATGTAATGTGATGAGAAAGGGATGTAATGTGGTGAAAATGTGATGTGATGTGGTGAAAAAAATGGATGTGAGCTTATTTATGGAAAATGCTAATAATAACATGTTTATATGATGATGAAAATGTAATGCATATGTTTCCTATATGATATGTTTATGCAATATGCTAATGATTTGTGGATGTAGGATCGATGATGATGATGATGATCAACTGTCATAGTACCTTGTTAGTGTGATGAGCAAGAAGGGATGAAAGAGAAGAAGACATTTCAACAAGACATAAGATGATGAATATGCAAATGATGATGACTACTTGCCGAGGAGTTGGAATTTTCAAAGGGCCAATTTTCTTATCTTTGATAACACACGTGGTACAATGCATCAAGGTATAGAGAACCAGGATAGCGTTGTACCTAGTGTGATGGACTTTGACTTAACAAACAGATAGGAGTATTCTTGTTCACACTTGACATACGAAAACCTTGCTAGGATGCACTTTAGAAGTTTCAAACACCTCATACCAAAACACGAAAAGGTATAACCTATCAATGCAATAGTCAACAAGTTTCCCAAAAGACCTTCTAGACATACCTAACAAAGTAAGTATTCGCCAAGGTTATATTACAAGAACGTCCAACAAGTACAACAGACAAAAGATAATGATCATTGCCCCATTCTTATTTCTCTAAATCCTCTGTTCGGATATCATCAAGAGGTCCTTGGAATGAGTGCAATAAGATAAGTCAAAAGACAAAGATAAAGTAAACAAACAAGCTAATGTTTCTTCAATACCGCTAACCAAAAGGAAATGTGTTTTCAAGGATAAGAATTGAAACTATTGCCAAAAGATAATTCCTATTGTAGGAAGGATACATCCTAGGACATGTTAGTGGATGGTGGCACGTCATTTCGTTTATCCAAAGTGTTATTTCAAATGATTGATATGGGACCAATTGGATGATGGGCTATCGACACTAAGAGTTGACCAACTTGCTTACGTATTGTCTTAGACCTAAGACTTCATGTTTTGAGTTTTCACTTTTGACCAGCTAGGCTTGTTTTTTATTGTTTCACCAAAGGTTGAGGATGACGATCGTTTATTATGAGTGATGTTATTGCGGGTGAAAGCGAGATGAGACAGATGGATTTTTTCAAATATTTGGATGTTTTGACATTTTTGAAATGTTTTGAGGCTATTTTCGGTATTTTTCAAGATTTTCAAATGTTTTGATTTTTGATTTTTTCAATGTTTTGGGGTTTTATGATATTTTTACCAAGAGACTAACCTAAGGACCTATCCTAGGGGCCTCAGGGGCTGATCAACAGATTAGCCTTGCCTATGTTATACACGCAGAGACCACATAGTTTGACTGACGACTTGACCGATTTATAGATAAAGATATACATGATGAAATGTCAGTTTATTATGACAGACTCCTAAAGGACTGACCTAAGTGTCTCAGAGGATGATCAAAGATCAACCTTGCCTACGTTCAAGGCTCAGAGACCCGTAGTTCAACAAGACGAATCTATTTTTTTGTTTTTTTAACTAAGTTCTTTTTGACCTATTTTTGGATTTTGATATGTTTTGAATGTTTTTGGATTTTTCGATGTTTTTGGATTTTCTAATTTTAGGACTTCAAAAATACACACGAATCCTATCTGATGAGAACATGCCCCTAGCGTGATGCAATAGACTACTCTGATAAAGGCAGGACAAACTAACCTTGAGGATGGGCCAAGTAGTACTAGGAAGGATCATGATACGAACACAGGACCAAGCTATGGTGCAGATGCAGATGGATGAGTGATGGATGAAGATTTGAATGCGATGGATGATGGAAACACAATGGATGGATGATGCAGAACAAGCTGTGAAGATCCTGGTGGATGGAAAGTGCTTATTTACACAAGGCGCCTGTTTGCCAGGTTTTCACCAAGGTACTTGTCCAAAGTGCCACCGAAGTGGTTTTCACTAAAGGACGATTTTTCTCTTTACTATTTTTAATCCTTTTTCTAAATTTTTTTTGGATTTTTTTCTTTTTTAATTTTTTTGTTGTCACCAAGATGCCTGTTTGCTAGGTTTTTGCCAAGGTAACCGTTTCTTCAAGACATTTTCTAATTTTTTTGATTTTTTGGTTCTATACCTTGAAAGATTAGGCATAAAACTTTTTGAGATGAGAGTTGTTCATGGGCTCTTATAGAGGTTCCCCTTCGGGTGTTGATAAATGATATGCCCCTGACTTATAGCTTGTTGTGATAACAAATAGTCCCAACTAGTTGGGTTCAAATTTTCCTTTGATGTTTGGATTTGGGGTGTTCTTCTGATTCTCCTTTAGTACCAGTTCTCCGACTTGGAAAGTCCTGGTTCTAATTTTCTTGTTATAGCTCCTCTTGAGTCTATTCTGATAGACTTGCAAATGATTTAAAGTGTCTATATGTTGCTCATCCAATAGCTCCAACTCATTCAATCTTGATACTTGGTACTCTTCATCCGTGATGAGGTTTTGTAGTGATATTCTTAGTGATAGGAGCTCGATCTCAATGGGGAGTACTGCTTCTGATCCATAGACCAAGGAGAAGGGGGTGGCACCGATGGGTGTGTGGATGCTGATTCGGTAGGCCCAGAGGGCGGGATTGAGCTGCAGATGCCAGTCACGACTTGCATCATTGACTATTTTCTTGAGGATCTTTAAAATGGTTTTATTTGTGGCTTATGCTTGGCCATTGCCTTGGGGATAGTACGAGGTGGAGAAGCGGTGTTGGATTTTGAATTTTTCACACAAGTTGCAGACATCCTAATTTTTGAATGGTGTCCCATTATCTGAGATAATGGCTTGTGGGACACCATAGTCCCAGTTATATATGTCATGGGTATGGCTTCCACCCACTTGGTAAAGTACTCAGTGGCTTTTATGATGAACATGTGGCCATTAGATGAAGTGGGAGTGATTTTTTCAGTGAGATCAAGTCCCCACTGCGAAAAGGGCCATGGTGTGATGATGGGATGAAGTTCTTGAGCTGGAGCATGGATGATGTCCCCATGCTGCTGACATTGTAGACACCTTCTAACATAGTCATGTCCCTCTCTTTCCATTGTAGGCCAATAATACCCCATCCTCATCAGTTTCTTGGCTAGGGTCATTCCACTTGAGTGTGAACCACAGATGTCATTATGTACTTCAGTTAGAGCGGTTAATGCCTCCTCAACGTTTAAACAACGTAATAAGGTTCCCTCTATGCTTCTATGGTATAAGGTGTTTCCTTGGATGATGAATTGGGATACCCTTTTGACAAAGGTTCATTTTAAGGTTGAAGGTAAATCGACAGGTATGACCCCTATTCGCAGGTAGGTATAAATGTCATGGTACCAGGGATCACCCGGACCAACAATTTCACACACAAATTCTGATTTTGGTACCTCGAATGCGGGCACGAGAATTCATGTTTTAGAATGTTGCGAGGAATGTCCAGTAGGGATTCAATCATTACCATGGTGTCTGCTGCTCTGTTGTTAGCTCTGGGTATCTGCTCAAATGTGATCTCGATAAAGGATTCCTTGAGAGTCTCCACCAGTTTCTTGTATGGAGTGAGCTTGTCATCCTTAGTCTAGTACTCACCATTCACTTGGTTTATTATCAGTTGAGAGTCTTTGTATACTCTAAGGGCCATGATGTGCCACTGCACTACTATTCTAAGACCTATGGTTAAAGCCTCGTATTCTGTAATGTTGTTGGTGCTGGGAAATGCCAATTTATAGGACCTTGGTATGCAGTCCCCCTGTGGGGTGATAAAGAAGACACCAGCTCCTGATCCATGTTGCGTATATGGGCCATCAAAGTAAATTTTCTAGTAGTTGGCTATGTTGAGGTGGACGATAGATTTGTCTAGAAACTCTGAGATGAGAGGATTCTCTAAAATAGATTGTGCTTCTGCAAGCTGATCTGCAATGACATGGCCTTTAATTACTTTTCGCTCTACGTATTCAATGTCATACTCTAATAGTATCATGACCCATTTAGCCATTCTGCCAGTGAGCATTACCTTTGATAGTAAGTACTTGAGAGGGTTGATTTTGGCGATGAGTTTTATTTTGTGTGCCAACATGTAATGTCTAAATTTTTGTGAAGCAAACACTACTACTAAACATGCTTTCTCAATGAATGAATAATTTAACTCATGCCCAACCATTGTTCTGTTGATATAATATATGGCCCTTTATGTTCCATTTTCGTCGTGCTGAGCTAGGAGAGCACCAAGGGCTACTGTTGTTGATGACACAGAGAATTAATGGTTTTCTTGGGATTGGTGGCATTAGGATAGGTGGTGTAAGTAGATATTCTTTGATCTTATTAAAGGCTTCTTCACACTTATCATCTCACTTGTACGCTACTCTCTTGTGAAGTAGATGAGAGTATGGATTTTGTTTATCTGCCAGGGTGATCCCACAATAGTGGTTTACAATTTTTGGCCAAACTGGACATTGAAATTTTTATTTTTAACTAAATCTTCACATTCAGGCACCTATAGCGGCTAAACCGTGAGAAATTTGAAGATGATGCAAACTAGAGTCTCATCAAATTTTGTCTGTAGATTCTAAAAATATTTTTTTCAATATTTTTGGAATCCGATTGCACTTCTTTTTCCATCTCCCAAAAAAACTGGTTTTTTTTAGAAAACAACATTTTAAAAAAGTGACGCACACCGTATAATGCATAATTTTTTTCCCATGAAGGATAAAATTCTAATTCTTTCGAATTTAGATTTTTAACTTTAATATCTAGTGCTTCCACTTGGTTAGATAGTTTTTTATTGAATATTTTTTCTTTAATCAAGTTTCGAAGTCAAACCAATGACAATTCAGACATAGCATGACCATATAACATGTAACTTTTTTGTATATATCAAAATTCAATTTTATTTTATTTTGGATCAAGGACTTCAATATCTGGTGCACTCATATTTTTCAAAAAAAAATTGATAATCTGCTATTTTTCCACATGTGCAGAACAAAGACCTTCATTTTCGATGAAAAACCTATGTTTAATAAAACTAAAAAAACAAATACATAATAAAACCAAAACATATTAAAATTATATTTGTTGGATAGCTCGTTTCGAGGACTACCTGATTCCAATTGGGTTTGTGAATATTCCCTCATTTTCATCCTCAACCCGAGCTTCAAAGTGTAAAAAATTAGGTTTTTGGTGTGAACAAAGTCAAAAATTAGGGAAAAGGGGGGTTCGCTAGAACCAAGGGGGTTCTAGCGAACCCCCATGGGTTCTAGCAAACCAGGGTTCATTTGAACCCCCTTCAATATGCATTTTTCCTTTTGTTTTTTTGGGCGGGAAATATGGGCCCCGTAATTAATGGGTTCGGTCGAACCCTAGTTCGGTCGAACGTATTTATGGTTCGATCAAACTTGTAGGTTCATTCAAACCCCTAAAACCAATTTTTTTGCCATGGGGCCATTTTTTCTCAATTTTCCTTCCTCCATCAAATTGTGAACCACTATTGTGGTTTCACCCACCAGCTGTGCTATGAACCTTCGGATAGACTAAAGCCTACCTTGGAGACCTCTCAATTGTTTCAATGTTTTGGGTGCCTCCATCTCAAGGATGACTTTTACTTTTGCTGGATCTACCTCAATACCTCTCATTGATACTATGTATCCTAGCAACTTTCCTGATTGTATGCCAAAGACGCACTTCTTTGGATTTAATCGGACCTTGAATTCCTCTAGCCTATCAAAAATGGCACTTAAGGTTGCTATGTGATCCTTCCTTTTTTTGGATTTGGCTAGTATGTCATCAACATAATCTTCGACAATTTTATAGATCATGTCATGGAAGATTAATGTCATGGCCCTTTGGTATGTTGCTCCTACATTCTTCAAGCCGAATGGCATCATATTCTAGCAGTACGTCCCCCAGGGACAAGTGAAAGTCATTTTATGTTGGTCTTTTTTAGTAATCATTATCTAGTTGTATCCTGAGAAACAATCCATCAAGGAAAGCATTTCATGTCCCGCCGTCATGTCTACGATCATGTCAATGTTGTGCAACGAGAAATCATCTTTTGGACATGATTTGTTTAAATCCTCGAAGTCTATGCAGATTCGAATGCCCCCGTCGAGTTTTGAGATAGGCACCAGGTTTGACACCCATTCTGGATAATCTATCAGTCGAATAAATCCTGCATCTAATAGCTTCTTTAGTTCCATTTTGACTACTAGGGCGATATGAGTGTGCATTTTTCTAAGCTTTTGTCTAACGGGCTTTGCTTCAGGATATACTGCTAGATGATGAACTACAATTTTTGGATCGAGCCTTGGCATGTCTGCATAGCTCCATACAAAGTTAACTTGTCTCTCTCTTAAGAAAGCTACTAGGAGTTCCTGTTCTTTTGATAGTAATGATTCCACATAGAATGTGATGTGCAGGGTCTCCTCTATTCCTAGGTTAACTGGATTACACTTTTCTGCTAGGACCATTGATTTTTCCTGATGAAGAGCTCTGAAAGGAAGATTGAATCCCCCATCCTTAGGCACCTCAGAGAGTTTTTCATTATTGGATGTATCCTTTCCTTTTACTTTTTTTTGTGTCAGAGAGTGCCACAGTGTGGTTTTCACTCAAGGACTTAGATATTATTCTTAGTTTCTCACTTTTGCAACTGAGGGATTCAATCATTTCCCCATAATAGGCTTGTGTATCTAGCTCAATGATGAATCCTGCTTTATGATCCCCAAATGGAATGTTATCCCATAGTCCCATGAATTATGAGAGCACCTCATCATTTTTGAATGTGTCAAGAAATGGTGGTCCTCGTTGGTCATAATCGATGAGTTGGGGGTAAACTAGGTGGATTTCATGATTTTGATGGTCTGACTCAAAGGATAAGCTACTAATCATGAGAAGGGTGGTATCCTCAAAGAGCCTAGGTAAGTTGGATATGGGATCCTTGCCATCGCTACTACTACTACAGATGTCAGTTATGTCAAATGTAAAGTTGTCTATGACTTGACCTATAGATACGGGTAAGCGAAGTTCAGTTGCGAATTGCTGAGGATTATTGACCTTTCTAACTTGAGGACTTCAGCCACGTATGGTTATAATCGAAGGGGTACATCTGAGGCCAAGATTTCTCATTCGCATCTCCATAATGATAGGTATTATAAGCCCGTTGTCATTTTGTCCAAGTCTCTAGTTTCTATCATAGCCCATTGCGAGCATCATTTGCAATCCTTTGCTTCTGTCATCCATTGGTAGATCGGCTACTAGTCTATCATCTTGATATAGGAGATGAGATGGGTCCTCCTCTATGAATTATTGGCCGAGATCTCCCCAACTTCTGAAGTTGGGATAGTCTTCAGGGGATGTTGGAGATATGGAAGCTTCATTTGCTTGCGGACATCCCCGTGATCTAGGAGATTGTGGTAAATCTCCTACCACAAAAGCATTTTTGGGAATCATGTAGTTTCTGCAACCATTATCCTGGATGATGAGTTTGGTATCAGAGATGGTGGGGATGGTGAGAGTGATGGGTGTCTTTGTCATAGAAGTGGATGCGAGAGTGGCTGGATCAATGTATGGTGTTGATGGGCCTTCAACATTTTTAGGCACTTGAGGGATTTTGTAGTATTTTTCCTCAAGGTTCTTGCAATAGGAGAATGTTTCAGGATCTCCATGGATGGTGAGCTCTTGTCCTTCATATGTGAATTTGACACATTGATGGAAATTTGATGCTACCGCTTGCATTGTGTGGATGCATGGACGTCCTAGGAGAATGTTATAGGGTAAGTCGAGGTCTAGCACCTGACAGGTGGTTTCCATGATAGATGGCCCTACTTGAATAAGGATTTTTATTGTGCCTTGGGACACTCTTTCCTGATCATCATATGCTTTGATTGTAATACCCTTTCCTTTGTCAATGGAATCCTCTAATATTTTTAACTACTTAATGAGCTTGAGGGAACAAATATTCAAGCCTACACCTCCATCCACCAAGACTCTTTTGACTTTACTTTTCTACACTAGGACTTCTAAGTGGAGTGCACGGTTATGAGATGGTTGAGCAGGAAAATCTTGGTCAGAGAATGTAAGGAGGTTCGGGGTAATGATATTGCCAACCATAGCTTGGAATTGTTTCGCATCAAGATCTACAGGGATGGTGGATGAAGCCAATGGTTCCTCAAGGATTTTCTTGTGGGCGGATGAGATTTTTAACAACTCCAAGATGGAGATTTGAGCTGGCATTCTTTTTAGCTGATCCAAGACATTGTAACCATTGGGAACAGATCTTAAATTGCACGTGAAAGTTTTGTTTGGTTGGGATGATCCTGCAATAGTAACTTTTCAGCCTCTTGTGGTGACTCCACAATCGGCTTGAGCTCCTTTGATAGTGATTACTGTGCAATATTTTTCTAGGGAGGCAACGACAGTTTCATACACATGTGCTTGTGAGGGTTCCTTTTCCCTTATTAGTGTTATTGCTCCCTTTATTGTTATGGTTAAGCATCAAATTCGTGTATATTTTGAGATTTTGATTCCCTATTGGCTATTCCACATTTATGATTCTTTGATCAATGAGATCTTGGAGTATGTTCTTTAGTCTCATGCAGTTGTTTGTAGTGTGCCCTTTGATTTTGTGGAAATAACAGAGTTGATTCTCATTGTACCAAGGAGGTTTAACATCTGGTTCTTGGTAGTTCTCGTAGGTGGGAATCTTGATGAGGTTTTCGTTTAGCAATTTTTTCATGATGACTTCAAGTGGTTCCGTGAGATCAGTGTACTTTCACTTGGTGAAGTTCTTGCTTTGCTGGGGAGGTCCTCTTTGGTCATTGATGTTATTGATTGCTTGGTTGTTGGGTTGTTGTGTTATTGTGTTCTCTTGATGATGGTTTTGGATTTTTTGTTGAGGTGCGGGTGTGTTCTACCGAGGGGCACTGATGACAACTTTTCTATCGATGACACCATCGTTGGTAACATTTTTGTTTCTTTCCCATGTGCGAGGTTTTTCAATGTATTTGGTGGGTGGAAGATTATTCTGTTGTTCAGGATATGAAGTTGATCCTCCTGATTGTGTCATAAGGGCTCATTCGATGCTGAGCGCCTTGGAAATCAACTAGTCATATGTGGTGATCCCTTGGACCTTGAGATGGAATGCTAAGAGGTCGTCAAGATTGGATATGATGGTGCATACTTGTTGTTCCTCGGGCATGACCCACTTGCTCCGATTGGCCTTGGAACGCCATTGTTGTAGGAATGAAGTGAATGATTCATTCTTACCTTGTTTCAGAGCTGAGAGTTCCTCTAGACTAACATCCATGGTGATATTGCATGCGTAGTTTTTGATGAATGCGTCTATGATTTCTTGGAATTTCTTGATGCCTGTGGGTAGGCGAGAGAACCATTCCATAGCGTGGCCCACCAAAATCCTAGGAAATAGCCACATCAGATAAGTATTGTCATATGCAACTTCCATGCAATGAACCTGGAATTCCCTGATGTGATCTTCAGGGTTTCTTGTTCCACGGTACTTGTCAAACTTGGGGATCTCAAATCCCTTTAGGAATGGTTTCATCACAAGGATCCTATCAAATGGATAAGGGCACAAGTTAAGTATAGATGTTCTTGTGGTTCGCCCTAATTGAAGATCGAGCACTTGTTGCGAGAGCAACCTGATTTGTGTTGTCACATCATTTTGTGGATCAGGAGGTGGGATGAAAGTGTTTTGAGGTGGTTCGCTTGTGGATGTGATGGGTGGATTGTTTGATGTGTTGATTGGTGATATTTGTGCATTTCGTTGAGCCATGTATGCTTGCACTTGTTGTTGTATAAACAATGCTTGTTGTTGGTCTTGTTGTTGTTGTGCTAAGATTGCCTATTGTTGAGCCTATTGTTGTGCTTGTTGTTGGGCTGCTAATTGGGTTACTTCTTGTTGCTCTTGGTATTGTTTTATTACTTGCTGATATGCTTGTAGTTGCGCTGCTTATTTTTGTGCAAGAAACTATGCTTGTGCCTATGCTTGTTGTGCTTGATATTGGGCATGCGCCTGAGCTTGAGCTTGAGCTTGTGCTTGTGTTGCTTGTGCTATAGATTGAGCAGCTTGTTGTTGTTGTTGCAATAAGGCGTGGGCTTGTGCAGCCTACTGTGCTTGTTGTGCGATTTGGGTAGCTTGAGCATCCTACACTGCTTGAGTGACTTGTTGGGTAGCTAGTTGTGCGGCTTGTTGAGCAACTAATTGCATGGCTTGTTGAGAAGCTAATTGTGCGGCTTGTTGAGTAGCTAATTGTGTGGCTTTTTGTTTTTGTACTTGCAGGAATGCCTTTTGATTATAAGCAGCTTGCTGACCGGCTTGTAATGCAATGTTGTATTGGCTTGATATATTGGAGCTTGGTGGTGGTGGGGGTGGTGGTGGATTCAGAATGGTGCTTGTGGTGGTGGTGAGTGGTAATGTCATGTTGGTGGTTTGAGTGGTGAATGATGTGATCAATGTGGTTGATCCTTGAGAGCCCATGCTTTGAGATGTTAGGGGGTGGTTGATGATGTTGTTATCGCTCATGTAGTTTTCATCTGTTGTTGTGATATCAATGACAATTTTTGAGAGTTTGGCGTGATTTTTTGGTTGATTTTTGGGATGTTGGTTTGATTTTGGTTGATATTTGGTAAAGGTGGGAGCCCCAAGACAAGTAGTGGTGTGGATAATGGTGGTAATGGCGAAAGAGGTGAAAATGTGAGGGATGTGATCTCTTGAGGAAATGACGTGGTGTCAAAAATGCCCCCAGGTCCAAACATGTCACCTTCTCCTTGCGAAGTTATGGGGAGAGAAGTTTGGGTTGTTGCACGAAAGGATGATGATGATGGATCATTAGCATCATGGAAAGTGAGAGGGGTATATTTATGTAATGGATTTTGGGGTATGTTTTGTTCCAAAATGGTGTTTGCATCCAAGTCTTGATTATTGACAAGGGGGTGTGTTTGAATGGCATTAAGAAATGCATTTCCCTTATTAACATTAGGTTGAGTTGGAGCAAAAGATGTGATTTGTGGGATGTTTTGAGTGATGCTTTGGGATGGGGGTGTAGATGAGATGGGGAGTGTGGATGAGATTGGAGGCATGACCTCCAAAGATGGTTCCACTATAGAGCTCACGTCAAAATCAGAAGGTAATTTGGCCCAGGTTGTTTTGCTAGTTCGAGCATGTATAGTGAAGGGTTAAGCCTCATCATGATATTGATGATCTTATGGTTCTCCGTATTTTGGATCATTTCGGTGATTTCTTCATGTGACATCCCAAAGGTAAGATCTTCTTCTTGGCTTTCCTCTTGTGGATTTTGTGATGATGAGAGAAAGTTAGTCAAAGGATTGTTCGATTCAACAGGATTCATTTCAGAGTTTGTTTGGCTTAGGTCACTTGAAGAGGGTGTTTCTTTGTCGGATTCCATGTTCTTCTTGTATTGAGATCTAGTCTACACCATAAAATAGGGATCAATTTTTAAGAATATGGGGGATGAATCTCTAATTCTTTGGATTGATATATTTTTAGGCACAAAAGAGAAAATGAAAATTTTAGTATGATGCTAAGATCAAAGGATGATAATGATATGGATGTTAGATGGATGTTTTGATGGATGATTGGAACTCTTTAGAAAATCTTGAAGGGGTATGAACTAAACTTTAGGACTTGATTTAGGATTGATTTGTTTTGGATTTGGATTTCAAGGTGAATTTATGAACTCTAAGAGGTTGGATGTTGTCCTAGAGTTGAATCATTCATAAGATGCTAATTTTTCTAGGTGTGAGAAGAAGGATTCATCTAAACAAACCTAACCAAATAAGATGATTTTGATTATGAACTCTTAAATCCCTAGATGTTGGATGTTATCAAGGGATGAGTTTGTTTACAAATTTTGATAGTTTGATCAAATATGAGGAGAAGGAGGCATATACACACATTCAATCAAACAAGGTGATTTTGGATTGATTTCAAATGATTTTCCCAAAGTTTAACATAAAAAAATTTTCAAGACTTTCAAAGAGTTGATGATGAGGTGATTTTGGTTTTGATGTTTGAAGATGGGTGGAGGTTTGATTTTGATCCTAGGATGTACCTAAAAAGATGCTTTGTTTACTAGACCTCGGTATTGAAGAACATACGATACTTCTAAGGACCTCTATAACTAAGAAGTGGTTCAAATTGAGCATACATTTCTAGATTGTTCAAAGGGATGAGTCTATAGAACCTTGTGAATTTTTTTCTTATCTTGATATGTTGCTTTTGATTGCACTTCCTATTGTATTTCTTGATGACCTTTCGAGTGTGACTCCTAAATTTTGAACTTTGACTTAAGGAATTTCGTTTTGGGATTTTGACTTTCTTGGAAATCATGAGGTTTCAACACATGTGAGGGCCAATTTTGTTATCTTTTCCTAGTAACTTTGTTTTACTACAAACACTTTTTTTATTAGGTTTTCCAAACTAGATGTCCAATGTCTTAATTTCTTCGAATCCCACAAAGTATGTTATGTGGAAATTTGATGAATTCAAGGCAAGGGTTACCTATTGTTTATCTTTAGTAGGAAAATTGAGATGTAACTTCAAGTGTTTAGAAACCTCTAAGGATGCGAATCCCAAGGGCAAGCAATAACACATGAATTTGGTCAATTGTATTTGCCTCCTAAAGGGTTTGAAATTTTGATGATGATGTTAAGCATTTGTTTCCAAATATTTTCGAACAAGCAAAGCATTTTGTCACCAAGAACAAGTACAACCCTATGGATATGAAAGACAATATTTGTTGAGTCCCCACTTGGACAAGTCCAGCTATGCTTATCCTTAGTGAATGGTTAGATTTTTGACCCCAATAGCTCCCCTCCACGACACTCACTTATATAGGGTAGCCAAGCTTCAACACCCATGAAACTCCCATGGCATGCTTTCTATTTTTACTAAAAGACCGTAAAAGTGTGGGGCAGCTTCAGAACGACTGTTCTTGCACCAAGAAATAGATTAAGGATTTTGGAAATTCTAAAACATGGGTTTTAATTAGGACTTTTCATTCGTAGGAGTTGACCCTGCATGGCGAGAGACCATTGTTGCCCTTCTCATCGGAGTCAATCACGTGATATTGGCGTTTATTCCAATACCCACATTTATATCTCGGCTGGAAATACTCTCGAGTTCAGAGTGTTACCGGTTGAGTTGTTCCCTTGGGTGAGTACTTTTTCCCCAAGGTAGGCCCTCTAAGATAAAATAATAGCGAGTAAATGTATTCATAGTTCGATAAACCTTCATTTAGAAACAAAGGGAGAACATATGCAATAGATTTATTCACACTCGCACAATTTGTTCAATTTTAAACCTAAAATGAAGTGTGGAGGTGATTACTTTATCTCAACCTAAGATCACAAAAAATGTCTTTTGATTCTCAAGATCACTGTAAAGCACGAGAGAAGCGCATACGTCTTTTTTGATGATGTTAGTTTAAGTAAGCAAT
Source organism: Sequoia sempervirens (assembly GCA_007258455.2). NCBI lineage: Eukaryota > Viridiplantae > Streptophyta > Pinopsida > Cupressales > Cupressaceae > Sequoia > Sequoia sempervirens. The sequence continues at coordinate 10,953,839 of VDFB02086081.1, read as the reverse complement.
CACAAAAACATAGTTGCACATATTCATTTTAACCTTTCAAAGTAATTGTGAGTTCATTTTAAAAGCACTAAAGTAAGTGTGATAATTTTCCTTGTTCAATTTTTAATCCCAAAACAATTTTTAGTAAATTTGAGTCCTAATGTTCTTTTTAAGCCTTTTTGTAACAAGAATTCAAAAGTTATTTTTAAAGCCCAAACAAAATTAGTAAATCCTAAGCATAAAAAGATGACAAATTTTTCCTCAAGAGGAATAATGAATCCTCCAAGAGTGTTAAACAAACACTAGAGTTTTTAAAAACACTTGTTTTTGTGAAATGACATCATCATGCTTCTCTTCCCTTTCATCTTTGATCGATCCAACCTACAAGAAAAATCAGTTATATTTTGTAAAACAGAGGTCAAAAGGAAGAAAACAGAAAACAGATAGACGAACCATAATTTGAAAAATAGCATGTGTTGTAAATAAAATTTCACTTCATACTCCCCTCCAGTGGTGCGATCCATGAAGGCATGTCACAATTTGATTTCCCTAGCAGTGTTATATAGCGTTGCTTGCCAGTCAGCGTCGCTCTACAATCAGGCCAGTGAGCATGAATGCGTTGCACTTTTGTCCAGCGGCTCAGTTTGTCTTTTTGAAAGATTCTTGCGGGTCAAACAGGTTCAACGGCACAATTTGGAATTCAAATTTCTAGGTGGGAAGACTGAGGCATCGCAGTTTGAATTGTCAGCGGTCCTATATGGTGACGCTGGAGAACCAGCGGTGCTGAACAATGACGCTGAGCCTGTAGACAAAGAAAAATGTGGAATTTTGACAAAAAACATGATTAGAATGTGAGATTGTCCTCCTTCTAGCACCAAAATGTCGAACCCCAATCCAAATGCCTGCAAAACACAACAAAAGAACACATTAGGAGATCATATGCAAGTAAGAACAAGGATTCTCCATGAAGTCCATTAGCAAAGTTCAAAATAGGAAATGAAGCAAGAGTGAAATGAAAGAACAAGAAAGCAAGCTAAATCCTATTGAAGACAATGCAAACTCTTGATCCCATGGGGGAATTAGTGCCAGTTTAATGTGGAAATTGGCCCTTTCCCAACTCCTATGATGCAAGCTTGATAAATGTTGATGAATGATCCACTTTGATGAAGAATGATGAGTGTTTCAAGACAAAAATCTATATAACCTAGCTACAAATTCGAAAACATGGATGAAGACTGCTAAATATTTGAGCATAGTAAGTTTACTCAAATTGTGGATGATGAAATGAGAATATTAGCCTCTTATTTATAGAATGAGAAGATGGAAGAATGTCCAAAATAGAGCAATGTGAGACTAAGAATTAGTCAATGGAAAAGTGTCCTTTGTCAACATGTGAGTGGATGGAGGATGTGCAAGTTTTGAAGAATGTGTCAATAAATGCATATATTTAAATTTTGAATTTGTTGAAATGACATGCAAGAGGGAAAGGTGCATTGAATGCCACTTGGGTCAAGGCAAAAGGACTTTGTAAGAGGAGTAAATTCCTTGTTGGAAGGACAAAGTCCACTTGGATTTTGAATTCAAACTTGAGGAATATTCCTCAAAAGATGCCTTGTTGAGGAAAATGGAGATTTAATAAATCAAATAACTCTATTTTCATGTGCAACTGGTAAAAGATGGAGGATGAGACATGAGAAGAGATTAAATTAATCAAGGTTAATTAATTTAATGAAGGGATTAAATGATGTGACCTATTTGACTTAAATTTGTGGATTTATTTAAATCAAATATGAGAAGAATGTGATAAAAGGATTAATTAAATAATGAATTTTGATTTATTTAATTAAAAGAGATGATGTTAGATTAAATTAAATAAGGTTTTAATTTATTTAATTTAATAGATAGACTTTAGAGATTTAATCAAATAAATTTAATTATTTAATTAAATAGGATAATTAGATCATAATGGTTAATTTAATTATCGAGAAATGATGACTTAATTAGATAACTGATTTATCTAATTAAGAGAGGAATATTGATGAATTTAATCAGATAAAGGCATTTGATTAAATGGTTAGACCGAAGGATGATTCAGGATAAAACGATGTTAGTGGTCAAGATCGGATGTCCAATGTCAATCAGTACATTTTATGTATCTACAAAAACATATTAATTTTTATACTCAATAGAATAATATGATAATTTGTAAATTTATTCATGATTGTCCTATTTAGAAGAAATGCAAAATGAGTATGATTTTTTACATAATTATTTCATCTCTCTACATTCTACTTAAAAATGACACTATTCAACAATCAAATAATCAAAAATCAATTTTATACTTCATCCTTATAAAAAAAAATGATAATTAATAAAATTCATTACTTTCTTAAATATTGAATGAACTAAGATCCAAGTAAAAGAATTCCAAATATTTAATAATATAAAATTATAAATTCATGTATGTACATTGTCATGTACAAAATTATTTAAGATTGTTTTAGACATTTTCCCCCGGAATGTACAAAATTATTTAAGATTGTTTTAGACATTTATACATAGATTTTAAATTTATTTATCCGTCTAGTACTTTAGAAAAGATCTGATTTTCCACCGTCGAGAAAATATTTCTAAAAGATCTGATTTTCCACCGACGAGAGATGTTGGAATTGGAATCCTCCACCTAAATGAGACGACAGAGACGGAAAAGTAATGCAGACTTTTCAAAAGGGGAAATTAGGAAGAAGTGCGGACTACGTAAAGCAACTTGTCATATCATAGTTTGTATGTTTACAGAGGATGGAAGCCGTCCATTTCGGAGCTTTCAAAGTCTGAATCTGAACAAGATTGGTCACGAACCCGACTGAATTTCTTCCTCGTTTCCGCTAAATTCCCTCCATATTCACCTTCTCCCCCTTGTGTTACGATTGTCATGGAGTTTCTCGATTTTGACCTTCCCATACGTTCACCATCTCCCCGATTCTTCCTTTTCCTAAGTCGGGCTTTCTTCATCTGATGGCCAGTAACGAGCGAGGCGAGAGATATGAACATGAAAGCCATGCTTCCTGCTCCAACAACACACATGCTCGCTGCAATCCACATACTCTTGTGTGCCACCACCACGTAACCTGCAGCCAGAAAAGCGGAGGCAGTGCATGCAACCGCTACCCACATAATCTTATTGGCGAAGAAGATGAGCTTGACCAACACTCTCCTGTGGAAGGGCACCACGGTCACTAGAATTAAAACTATCGCGAAAGACGAGAACAAAGCGACGGTGTCAGTCAACACAAATATTTTGAAAGCGACCGTTTTGGCCATCACAGCAGTGCCTTTGTACTCGCCCTGGTTTTCGAGGCCGCCCGGCACGGTGAACATGGCGGCGAAGGCCACTGTGGCGATGAGCACCGCCACCACAGTAACAGTGTTGCCAGCATTTTTGATACCTTCTTTGTGCAGCTGCCGGAGTTCTTTAGCCATGCCGCTCACTCGGTCACTCGTGTCAGCCGTCTGGAAAAGTTGAGCTCGCATGTGCCGACTAAGTGAGCCCACGCTGCCTTTGTGGGCCAGCTCCTCTTGTTTGAAGCGCTCCGGGGGAAGTTCGTAGGCGCGCTTCGCGTCCGCGTCCTTGAGTGCGGTCCCAATTATCATGGCTCCTGAGTGAGCCGGTTCTTTCTCCAAGATATCCAGGGCCGTTAACCTTTGTTTGTTCACCGCATTCACGTTTACACTCGTACAGGTCACCAGCCACCGGACCATCTGCAAACAGCTCATTCTATTTAACAGTTAACGACAAAGGAATATTCAGTTTGCATTGGGGTTTAACTATCGGGCCACTGCTCACATACCTGCTCGAGTTTTTTCCTCGTGGCTACGTGTAAAATTGTATTGCCCTCGTTATCTTGTGTCCTGATAAGTTTGGATGTGTCAAGAAAGTCAACCACGTGCTTGACGACTTCGATCTGGTTCTCCTCTACCGCGGAATGTAAAAATGTTTCGCCGGCCGTAGAGAGCACGTCGGCAGAATCAAGCCTGACGGACAGTATTTCATGAACGACGCTGAGCCGTCCTTTCCTTGCTGCGATATGCAAAGCTGACCTGCCAGAGCCGTCGAGCATATAGCAAATCTCAGGGTCGGCGGTTAATAATGCTTTTGTTACTTCCAGGTGGCCATGCGATGCAGCTGAATGCAACGGACTGCTTCCTTGCTTCTCCACCCTTCCAACCAGCCCAGGCCTCACCTTAATCAGCTCCTTCACTACGTCTGACCACACCGTTAATAAACAATTGTCAAATTAAAGATCTAATTTTCACAGTCCAAAGATATAGGTATATGCATCTCTTTATTTTTTTATATTATGAAAAGACATATATCATCAAAGGGTTGTAATCACTTGAACATAGTTAGTGAGGATGATGGTATTCTGAGAGGTATGTTCGGATCAAGTGGGTGACTTGAAAAGATGGGATCCCCTGCATGTGACTACTTAATCGAAGAACTTCTGGTTTAGATATATGCTACCTCATATTGATGTAATCTACTATATTAAGACATAGATGCCAACATCTATGTAATCTGACTATTTTCATAAAAAAATAAAATTTTAAAAATAAAACACATATCGATGTTTTCTATGAAGAAAAAAATCAAGATCATCCATAATTTAGATGTCAAATATTTGCATAAGAAGAAATAAACAAGTCTTTATTGAGAACTCTCCAATTAATTTCTTCATAACTTAAAATTTGAAAGCAATTATACTTTATATACAAGACTTAGTTTAAGAAGAATGCTTTCAAATAGTAATAACAAGAGATATTATACTTTATATGCAAACCTTAGTTTAAGAAGAACGTTTTCAAATAGTAATAAAAGGAGACATAAAAATCTTACAAGACTTATAATATCATATACACATCTTAATAAAAACATTCATATTACAAATTTCTTCATGCCTGCTAAAATTACTTAGATCATGTAAACCCTAAATTTAATGGTTGATCCTATCTATCAAGCATTTCTTTGTGATGATTATTCATTCAAAATTATCTTCTAAATACTAGAAAAATATTTTATTTCAAAAAAATCATATACTTATTAAAAAATTCTAATAAATAAAATTTTACAGTTTATCTAAAATCACCCTTTTCATTTAATACAATCTTCTTTCAAATTTAGGCTAGAGCTTTTTATATAGCTAACTTCAATAGAAAGAAGATGTGCTTGATATTCATATCAATCATTAATTTGAAAACATAACTTTCCTTCTATACGTGAAAATGTCAAAAAAATTATAAATATCAACAGGGCTAATTGCCTCTTGTAAAAATTTGGGTTGGAAGTGAATGAAAGAATTACCTGCGTGTCCTCTGGTTGATGCAGCATGAAGAGAAGTCTGCTCGTCTGGTTTTTCCAGATCGATGGCAAGCAAGGAATCGATTTGAAGCAAGCGATTAACCACATCAATGGAGCCTTCCTTGCAGGCAACAAAGAGAGCCGTTTCATAATCCTGATTAACCTTGTAAGCAATATGTCGGTCATTGTCCAACAACACCTCTACAACAGATGAGTGCCCTTCTCTTGCAGCTTCGTGCAAAGCACTATCCCGCTTATTATTGACGTAGGTTAAGATTTGAGGTTTGATCCTCAAAATCTCAGAAACAAAATCTGCCTGTCCAGCTCTCGCAGCCACATGTAGAACTGAATTGTGACTGGAACAGGTGACCTGCTCCAGAACGTCAGCATTCTCGTCTATCAAATTTTGAATGGCATGGATATTTCCCAAATGGGCAGCCTCAAAAATCCTTGAATCCATCACTTCTCATTGTATTGCCTTTCTCATTATCTTCCTATTTATAGGCATGATTGCTTTAAATTGCACGGGGCTCGGCAACTTCGGCGCTCCAAGAAGAGCAAGATTATGTGGCTACAATTGTTCACCTTCACATCTGCTCTCAATTTTCCAGTCTGGGTCGGCGGGGGCTTGTCTGTTTCTGCTGTTCTAGATCCTAAATTCTACTTTTCACTTGACGTTGGAAAGAGAATAGTAATAACGTCGAAGCTTCTTTGTGCTTGCATTTGTTTGTGCCTTGTGCTTCACTCCTGATCACCTTTTTATTAAAAAAATTCCACATTTTTCCTATAAGCATCCGCATCAGTCCTTGTTATGTTTGGTTTCGTAGAAAGTAGAAAACACGTACTGTTCAATCTCCTCTTTTGAATCAGTATTTTCGTAGAACAGTTATTATATTTCCTGGAAATTGTGAAGTAGGGGTTATGATAATGTAGGGAAACAAAGCAAACCACTTGTATTTATTAAAGTTTGGAGCGGTTAAATGTGGAGGAAAGGGTGGAATGTATAAGTTTTTGTCGAAAGGGTAAGGACACAATTCCTCCATACAATTGTATGTTTGCCATTTGCTGTTGTATTGTTTGCATTCGTTGCATTAAGGTGTCCATGAGAGATGGTGTCATGTTGAGTTGACCTTGCATGAGGGGATCAACATTAATGTTAGGAGTGTTGTATGATAAATTTGGCACCATTATGTGATTAGGATTGACATTTTGTTTCAAAGGGTTCAGATTTTCTTGTTGATAAAGGGGTGTAAATGTGGATTGGTATTGATTTGATTTTGTGCCATAAAATTTGCATTTGGTGTGACATGTTGTTGCAATGGGAAGGGATTGCTGTTCAAATTTGTTCCAAAGGTCATGTTGGTAATATGTGTAGCATTGATTGTTTGCACTTTGGCATCTTAGATGTAACAATGTGAATTTGTCTTGTCTTGTTTGGTGGATTTTGACTTGCATTGATTAAGGGTGTATTGTTTTGATTTCCAAATGGATTTGCAAATGTCACACCCATAGAATTAGAAGATGAGCAACCAAATGTGAATGTTGATCCTTGGGACATGGTATGTGTTCTCTTAGCTCCAAATATTGGTGGATTGGGGACATGTGTAGTTGTTGTAATGTGTGTTGTGGCCCCAAGGGGTAGGCTAGTGAACATTTGTTGTAAAACGAGTTGACCTTGTATGAATGTGTTTTGACTAGGACCTTGGGTTTGTGATTGTGTTACTCCCTCTACAATTATGGAAGTGTCAAAGTCAAAGGGGAGTTTAGCACCTTTCTTGGCAAGTGCAAGAAAAAATTTATTAGGGTATGCACTAACAAGCTCATCCATAATTCATATTATTCTTGGGTCTTGAGCGATATGTTCAATTTCTTTGGGGGTCAAACGTCTATTGACATCAATTAACGTGAGATTGGTGAATGGATTTGATATTTCTCTTTGTGGTGTTTGAGGTGGATTTGAATTTGACCCAAGATTCATTTCACTTGTGGGATTAAAAAGGGGATCACATAAGGAGTCTATTTCCTTTCTTTTTCCTCATTACCTTGTTTGAACCATATAAGACTTGCAACCTTAGGATTGATAATGCAAAGGTGATAATACAAGGTGAGATATGAGACTATGCTATATTTTTGGAATTTCTTTGAATTTTTGAAGGTATGAGGATGTCAAATGCTAATGCACCTAAGACTAAGGTTTGAAATGCAATGATGATAATGACCCTATAATCAAAGGATATGACATGCAATGAGACCAAATGAGATTATGACCAAGGTTTAGATATGCAACTAAGGTCAAGGTACATGCCAAATAAAACTAAGGGGATGCACCTTCAACCATAGGAAAAAGGATGTTAACCAATCTATGGTAGACCAAGATAACAAACTAGAATGTCAAGACCTTAGAAGATGAATGCTAAAAGGATGATTGATTTTGACAAGGGTGAGTCTAAACTAAGATGTAAGTTTGAGACCCAATGATGATTAAAATAATTGGTTGATAAAAAGGTAAGGTCAATAATAATCTAGAAGTGTAACCATGGACTGATCAAAGATATGGAAGGCCTCCTAATATGAAATTTGAAGGGTGCCTAAAGCTAACACTGATCTAAGACCAACTAAGTAATGCAAGGTAGGAAATGTAATCTAGCTAAGCAAACCTAGATGAATGTGATCAAATGGACTAGTTAAACTAAGCAAGTCTGTAATCAAAATGTAAGGTCATTATCAGAATGTGATGAGGATTGAGATTGGACAAGGATTACTTTGAAATTTTATGATCCAATAGTTGCAGTTCACTGTCTCATAGATGCGATGCAAAGTTTCACAGAACTTGTTGTTCACAATTGTAGTTCACTATTCAACATTTTTGGTTCACTATTTCAAAATTGTTCACAATTTGTTTACCTAAAATCTGATGTTTTTAAATCATTTTTATTTTGGAAATTTTTTGAAATGTGATTGCAAACATAGAAAACACTCTAAAAACTATTTTCGGTTGTTGACTTGTCAAATCCCTATGCGAATATGTGTATGTTTGAGGGTTATTCTCCCCAATTGCCACTAGTATAGCACAATCAAAAACACATCAAGCACTTCTTATCCCTAAGGTCAATGGCCAATGACAACACTTTTAGGCCCACAACTTGGAACCTCCTTCAACACAAGTTTAGAGACACCTTTAAGGGGTGTATTCACTCTTGTCTTTGCGAGAGAGGATAGATAGGGGCCTCCAGGACTAGAAGGATGACCGAATCACCATCTCCCAAGAAAGCTATAAGTAAACAAGTAGCTTATGCTAAGTCGAGGATTTTTGTCTCATCTCAAGGGAGTCATATGGTGAGAAACTTTGGGATGTGATGCTACACCCCTACACTGAAAGTGACACCAAATAATCTCAATCAAAATGGTGGCTACTAATAAGGTGTCTAGTCACAACTCGAGAGATTGATGCCTTGCGAGTGTCCAACAAGCCACTTAAGGCTCTAACCAACCCCAAGTGTTAGGGTACATTAGAATACCACACGTAAACTAAGTACTTCCCCTTTCAGTTTGGCACTATACAGAAAAAGCTAACACTAGTTAGGACTTCACTTTCATCTTATCCCTTTTATATAGCGGTTCAAGGGAAAAAAAACTTTGGGTCACTAATGAGTTCTTCATTAGGATGTATCTCAATTGTTAGGCCCTTCTACAAAAGAAAAAGATAAGATGGAGTGATTTCTCTTGCACCCAAGATCCACAAAAGTGGCGAGGGGAGAGGATACTCTCACTACACCTTATTGGGTTCTACAACAAAAAATTTATGCAAGCACACTAAACATGGAAGACAATGATTAATTTTAAGCCCAAATCGAAATGTGCCTAATTAGCATGAAAGACAAAATGCAAGTTTTTGTTCATTTTAATCCCAAAATGAAATGTGAAAGTTGTGGTTCTTTTTAACCCAAAATGAAATGTGAAAATGCAAGTTGATTTTTTAACCTAAAATGAAATGTGAAAATGCAAGTTGTTCTTTTTAAAGAAAAATGAAATGTGAAAATGGAAGTTGTTCTTTTTAACCCAAAATGAAATGTGAAAATGAAAGTTGTTGTTCTTTTTAATCCAAAATGAAATGTGAAGATACAAGTTTTTCTTTTTCATCCAAAATTAAATGTGAAGATGCAAGTTTTTGTTCTTTTTAATCTAAAATGAAATGTGCCTAATTAACAAAAGGTATTGATTTATTTTAGGCCCAAAAATTTAAAATGTTTTAATCTTAAACGAAGACAAAAAAAAAACTTGCAAAAGATGGATTAGTAGTTTCAAAGGAAAATGTCTTCTCCCAAATGTAAGCCACACACTGCAAATAGAGAATTAGTAAAACTCCTAACTAATGCAAAAAAAGGGAAAAACTAGAAGAAGCTTTTAATTTGAAAATTTTAACCCAAACAGGAAAATGTGTCATTTTGGTTCACATCGGGTTCACCAATGTAAGTGTTAACTATCCAAATTTGAACCCCTGCCAAGTTGTGGAAACTCAACAAATTTGGAGCAACATGGGACTACTTTCAGGCTGTGGGTATCCCATTGTGAAAGTAAACCTCTAGATTATGGGTTGGCTCCCCTTTCGATGTCACCTAAAATACTATTAAACTAATGGCTTCTTGATGAAAGAGTAAGAGGGTTGCATATCTAAAATTGACTAAAAAAATCTTAAAAGGTGATTCACCAAACTAACTAAGACCTGCAAACAGGTTGCACATAGTTCAAACAATCACAAATCTTGGTTTACACAGCTCATTCTGTATGAATTCTTGCATAAGTATTTTATAAGGAGGTTTTAAAGCTAAACTCCTAGAAGGAAAGTATTTCACAACTAAAAGCATTTGCATTCACTTTAACACAACTTATAACCTATTGTATACATCTAAATTTTCCCACTTCCATATGGTCAAAGACGTCTCCTTAATCATCCTTTTGCTCATCTATTTCATCCTCTTTGTTGGTATTAATTAAATCATTCATTTAATTAATTTATTTCGTGTCTCCAAAGTATTTAATTTAATAAATACTTTTCCCCTCTTTCCTCTCTAAATTAAATAAATATATCACTTTATTTAATTTAGTCATATTACCTCTTGGAATTATAAATTTATTTTTAATTCCTCACTTTCTCTTTCATTGTCACATCCTCCAACTTTTCCAAGTTGGTCTCTAATCCCTCTTAACCACCTAACATTCTTTTAATCATAATTAATTTATGGTTAAGATGTGCACACCCCTAATCATCATTAGGGTCACATCCTCCATAATTTCCCACTTGCCTCTAATCTGTCATTAATTTGTCTAATCAAATACTTGCACAACCTTAATCACTTAATTAAGTCAATCTAATCCCCGTGTCATTTATGGAATGTGTCCTAAGTCAACCTTATTAAAGACTTTCTCCTTTTGGAGAAGGCACTCCATTCCCCATGTGAATTTTTAATTCACATTTAACCCACCAATGCATTTCAAAGAATTTTTAATTCCTTCTCTCATTCCCATGTGGATATTTGATGAATTTTTAATTCCTCACATGTCCTCTCACCCACATGGGAACAAGAACCTCCTTTATGAGGAGATCTTGTCCCAATCCCAAGGTACTATGTACTACCTCCATGTCATGTACTCTCCTTCCAACTCATGTACACATCATCTTTTTCAAGCCACTTCACATGCCACATGTCAAGATGTGAGGGCTTGTGACTTCTCAACTCACCATAGCCCTACATCTTGGTCTTGTTGGTTTAATCCCAGCCATCCATTTCTTTAGAGAATTCAAAATTCTCTATAAATACCCCCTCTTTTCTCTCATTTTAGGAGGAGATCATTGTGCTAGCCAAATTCTTGCAAATTTTTCTCTTGAGCCATACTTAGCCAAATACTTGCATTTGCATCCACTTTCACCCATTTTTCTATCCATCTCACAATCCACACTTGCATCTTTTTCCATCAAAGGAGCATACAACATCGAAGATCAAAGGGCCAACCCATGGACAACTCAATAAGGTAAAAGGTTACATTTTGTTTTGTTAAGTTAAGTATTTGCCCAATCTTGAGGTGTAGGGTGTTTATAGTTGTTGTTTGCACTCTTTTGTTTGTTTCTCATTTTCCAACAAGTATTTTCCCCCGTTCACATTTCTGGCATGCCTAGTGGGACCCACAAATGGGTCTGTATCTTTCACGTTTGCTATTTTTTTCACTTTTTGTAGGTGCGGGTTGTAGAGGGGTAGACCCGACCTACAAAGGGGTGGACCCAACTAGCCAGGGGCGGACCTGACCATCCAGGGGCAGACTTGACCTCGAGGGGCGGACCTGACCTGACAGACAAGTGGACCCGACCTCCAAGGGCGAACCCGACCTTGCACAAGGGCGAACCTGCCCTCCACAGACTCTAGAAGTCAACTTTTGTATTTTTTTCAAAAAGGGGCAGACCTGACCTCTAGACAAGTAGACCTAACCTGACAAAAAGGTAGACCCACCCTCCAGACAGGTGAAACCGCCCTCCAGATAGGCGAACCTGCCCTCTAGACAGGCGAACCTGACTTGGATAGTTTTTTCCAAAAGGTGAAATTTTAGTTTTTAGCACTCCTTTTGGCCATCTTAAGTGTTTCTAACCCCCTAACATGTCTTGTTTGAGTCTGTGCAAGCATCTAATCCACATTTGGTGAGGAAAAAGGACAAGATTCACTAACAATTTTTCTTGGAAGGTTAGTTATTTATCAGCCACTACTTGTTGTTTTGCATAACTTAGGCACATAGTTTAACAAGGGGTGTCAATTAATCTTGTTTGTCATATTTTTTGGTAAGTTATTTGACGTATCCAATCCCCTTGCGCCCTTTGATGATCTTGAGTGACGAGAAATCATAGCTTACCAAGTCCTTTTGAGTCACCCTCATTTTTCTTTTCTTAGAGGGATGATTCCAACCACACGTATTGATGGGGTATATAAAGGAGGGAAAGCAAAATTTGTACCTCAATCCAAGCACATTGTAATTGGTGAAACATTGGGATGACGTGAAGAGTTGGTTTGAGCCTCTAGTATCTTGCTAAGGTTCCTGACTCACGCTTATAACGCGTTGGTGTTCACAGTTTGGGCCTCACGTACCGGATGTATATTGAGGACTCCTTAGCAACCATGTTTATCCTAGAATAGAAGACTTTATTAGCCATACCCTTTTCTACTAATCTTAGGATTGTGTTGTCTAATTGTCTTCTTTGTGTAAAACCGGTAATTTTATGTTCAGCCATATCCTTTTGATTGATGTTTGTTGTGTTTTGGGTCCTTTGCCTTAGTCATCTTTTCAAAAGTCAAGTTTAAACCTATTTAGGGGCGGACCTGACCTCCACGGGCGGACCTGACCCATCCAGGGGCAGACTTGACCTTTGAACCAGCCTTTTTAAGCCTATTTTAGCCAATTTTGACCAAATTTTGTCTGACAGGCAGACCTGCCCTCCCGACAAGCAGACTTGACCTCCAAGCACAGACCTAACCCATCCAGGGGCGGACTTGACCTTTGAACCAACCTTTTTCAACCTATTTTAGCTAAATTTGACCAACTTTTTTCTGAAAGGTCTCCTGATAGGTGGACCTGCCCTCCCAACAAGTGGACCTGACCCATCCCAGGGGCAGACCTAACCCTTCACCAGTCAGTTTTATCATCTTTTTTTCCAATCAGGACACCTGTTTCACTATTTCGTGCGCCTGTTACAACATTTCGATCATTCGTCTCCCTGTTTTGAACATTCATACACCCATTACGAGAGTCCATTTTCCATCCTAAATGGTCATCTCCTCAATTCAAGCATCCATTCACTCATTCAGAGTCAGACTCATTTATCCATTTTGAACTCACATTCTGGTTATCATTTCCCTATTTCAGATCACCGGTATTTCGTTAAACTTTGTTAAAGAAGTTGTCCAAATTGACCTAGGTGTTCGTCTCTAATCATCATCTATCACAACCGACTTAAGATTTTCATATGTCCTAAGTTGGTCATCCTTGTCAGCCCAATCAATCCACTTCTATCTCAAGTTGGGTTTGGTGTCGTTATCATACATCCACCCTTTAGTCGATTAATCAACACCTAGCGTTACCAAGGATCACTCTTAAACTCAGTTTTGGATTCCAATCATTATCATTCATCTTGCCATCCAATCCTATTAATCGATCATCAATCCAAATCAAATCCAGGTTGACCAATTGTCTACCAATCAACCTAATCTAATCCCATCAAAAAAATCCACTTCAGTCGAATCAATCATTGAAATCAATCCTATTGAGCCACATCCTTGTCAGCTAATCAATCATCGAATCAAATCAATGCTTTCATCACCAAGGTCATCCTAGCATCCTAGTCCATCATATCATCTTGCATGCCTGTTCAGACCTGGTTGTAAACAAGGAAAATGGTCAAGTAACAAGCCCAAAATTTCCAACCAAACATCCCTCAAGATCCCAACAATGTAGCTAATGTCTCACAAGATCCCAATAACGGTACAAATAACCCTCGAGATCCTCATAATGGTACATCATCATAATCCAATATTGATGGTCAAAACACATCACCACCCAATAATGAGAACATGGTCAACCAACCCGAACTTACATTTGAGGAACACTTTAGTAACCCTATCAATGTGCAAATGACAGATCGCCTTCTCGAAAAACATGGGGAAGAAATCTTGGTGCACCTAATTGGAAAAGGTGTCAACCCTCCATCAGGTGTCGACCTATCCAAGTATGGTAGCTCCACATCTAACATACCCCAAGGCTCACAAAATGCACTAGGTAGTTCATACGCCCCTAACGTTCCTCCAGTGGAAGGTTGGCATCAACCTGAATTCGGCAACATCGTTATGTATCCCATTAACAATCCCCCACACCCTACAATCTCGATCATAGGAGCTCCTCAAGCAGCTGATCCCAAAGATCATTTTGCCTATGGCATGCCACAAAACATTCTGCAACCAACACCATTAATGCTAATAGCACCACCCCTTTAAAATCAACCTCCCATCAACGCTGGGGGCACCCCTTTTACCACATTGCCTCCACTTCTTGGGACCACAAACCTACCATCGCCTTCGTACACATCTCAACAGCCTCCCCAATCTAACATACCACCTCCATTACTACCATAAGGTACATCCCAACTGAATGTCCCCTTTGGTACCCAACAACCTTCATTGTAGAACACCTCTACATTATCTCAACCACCTCATTGACAAAAAACTCCGCATAACCCCTTAATCTCTTCACAACAACCCCCACACCAATTGCAAGGCAATCTATCCCGACCTCCCACCCAGACCATATCCCCTTTCCTCACATCCATTCTACGTCCGTAAGTCTAATCACAATACAACATCACATCTCGGCCCACACAACACCTCACATCACATCAGAAACCTCCCCAACATTATTATTATCCTAACCAACAACCACCTTATGTGGCCTCCCAACAGTCGCAGTAGTACCTTCAGTACCAGTAGGCCAATCTGCAACATCACATTCAAGCTCCTCAACATCCCACCGTACATTTTTATCAAACAAATTCGTACTATATTTGGCAACAACAACCCCAACACCAACAAAATCCCTTGGCATACTAGCAAGGGGTATCATCATCTCACTATCAAAATCCATACCTCAATCTTCATACATTGTCTCAACAAGATCCTTCATTGTCCTATCATCCATATCCATCTAACCCATCCTTGGCTCTTGCACCACCATTCAACTCAGATTTGTTAGAAATCAAAGCCGCTATGAAATATCTTCAAGCTAGGACTGGAAAATAATCATTCAAATTTGAAGACATATGTCCTTATCCATTTGATCCCTCCATCTCATTGATCCCCTTCCCTAAACATTTCGAAATACCAAAATTTGAAAAATACAAGGGAAACAAAGATCCTAAGGCCCATTTACAAGAGTTTTACTCCCAGTGTTAGGAATTTATGCACAACGACAACTATCTCTTGCGTATGTTTCCACAGAGCCTGATTGACAATGCCCTAGAAAGGTTCATGGGACTAGAACAAGGGTCCATAAAATACTTTGCAAATCTTTCAAAAAAAATTGTTTCTTACTTCTTCAATTTGGAGGACACTAATACATTAGATCTCCTCAAAGAGAAACAACGAGAAGGTGAAACCTTTGCTAGCTACCTGTAGAGGTGGCGTGCACTAGCGAGCTGAATGAAAACCCCTCTCAAAGAGAAAGATATGGTCACCCTCTTCGTGGAAAACTCACATCCTGACATGGCTCTTAATTTTAGGTTACACTGTGTCACCACATTCGCTGAGATAGTGGAAAAGGGACCCATCCTCGAATGCACCCTTATTTTCAAAGGGCGCATCAAGATACACCACTATGATAGAGAAAGGCCATCCGGTGATAAGTCTCGCTTTTGGAACAAGAAAAAAAATGCAGTGAATGATGGTGTCACTGAAACTAAACATGTTTAGGTGGCTAATACATCCCAGAGACAACAATCATCTATACCTAATGCCATATCCATGCCACAGGGGGCATCTTGTCCTCCTCAATAGTCAAACCAGAACAATCAAGGGAACGAAAAATGCCAGTATGCTCAATTAGGAGAACCCTTGAGTGTCATCTTCAATAAGTTGTTACAAGTCAACTATCTGATCACGTACCCTATCACCAAACCACTTGATGAATCCAAGCCTAAACCTACCTGGTTTAGGGACAATAAATATTGTGAATTCCATAAAATCAAAGGACACACTCTGAATAAGTGTCAAGGTCTCAAAAATTATGTCCAAGATCTTATCGATCGAGGAGATATCAAAGTCGACACCATTCAAGCTTCATCATCTAATGCTCTATTGCAGATATACCAAAACACCTTCCCTAGCCATAATCAAGGCACAAGCACATCTAGTAGCAATCCCCAACATAACAACACAAATAATATAAGCTATAAAAATGTGCCCCTCAATTATGATGGCATTGTCCATTACATTGAGCAGGTAGAACCCTGCGTGTCTATGATACATGTTAAAGCTAAAGATCCTCAATGTGTTGTTACTACACGACGATCCCGCATTACTGTCCCGACAACCTCCACATCCACTCAATCAAATCCTATAAACTCTCAGTACAAGATTTTTGATCACTTAGGAAAGACCCCTGATCATATCTCAATCTTGGATTTGCTTAAGTCTTCTCCAGTACATCAAGAAATTCTCAGTAGAGCCTTACAAGAAACCCGTGTACCTAATGACATCAATCCCACACGATTCCAAGCCTTATTGGGACACCTGGCTTTGCCTTACTAGCTACACTTCAGCCAGAATGATATGCCAAATATTGATGCCAATCACAACCGTCCATTGCACATTGAAGTCCTGGTTGCCCATCATAAAATAAAAAGGGTCCTGGTAGATAATGGCTCTGCCCTCAATCTATGCACTCTGAAATTCATAAAATAGGTGGGGTATACCCAAGCGGATTTGAGTAACCAAATCATCACAATAAAGGCTTATGATAATGTAGAAAGAAATTCTGAAGGGATTATCAGTCTTCCTATTCAAGTTGGACTTGTAGTTCAGTATACTACTTGTCATGTCCTTGATCTGGACTTCCATATAATCTCCTCTTTGGTCGCCCATGGCTCCATGCCATGCAAGCCATCCCCTCCACGTACCATTTGTGCCTGAAATTCTTAGTTAATGGACAAGATATCACCATTTATGTCGACCCACAACCATTTGAATATTGGCGCACTCTAGAAGCATCATTTCCCCATCTACATTATTGTCCTGGGGTTGAAATGGGGGCAACCCAGTCATCATCCTCCAATCCACCATCCATCACGACAACCACTCCATCTCCCACCACCAATCCTTCAGCCACCAAAGTCCAAATCATTGACAAGGGATGGGGTGAATATGAAATGCATACAACCCTAAATGTGGCAACCATGCCATCGTCACCGCACATGTATGACCAACCTTCGCAGGCTACTCCAAAAGAAGATAAGACCATCACCTTCAGTGTTAAAAACATCCCCACCACCACTTTCTGGTCTCCTAGTGTAAAGACAGATGCACCAAAAGAAGATATCATTCAGTGGGTATACCATGAAGAACCCCAACTGAATCTACCTCTAAAGGAATATTTTCAAGAAGTATACCCTTGGTCAGCTAAGTTCACAAAAAAGTATAACTACCAAGGTAGAGGCCTAGGTAAGGAAGAGCAGGGGTGGTTGCAACCTATTGATGTATCAAAGCTATCAAGGAATATAGGCCTCGGATATGATAAAAATCAGAAAGGCCCTACAACATCATCTAATACTTCCAATAGTGTTACTGTGGACAATGGTCCCTTGGAAGACATACCCGAGGAGGAATCTATCATACGCGTGTATGATGATGTTGATCACACAAATCTATCATCTCTATTTGATTGCTTATTCATCTTTACCATTAGCCTATCCCTTCACCATCTCGAATTATTGATTGGGACCTACGTGACAACGCACCTGTCAATGTCTCCTTGGATACATATGTCAACCTCATGGGATTGGGGGAGGATGAACGCTCCAGTCGCAAAAATAAAAACAAGAAAAATAAAAAATGGTCATCTAGTGAAAACCTTCCTAAGGAACTTCCTGACCTGGGAAAAGTAAAAATAAATGATGCATCCAATAGCGAAAACCTCAAAGAGGCGTTGGAGGATGGAGACGTTCATCTTCCCTTTGTGGGAACTCAATTATCCACAAGGTCATCCATCCTAATTGAAGAAACTCAAGAAGTTAATTTGGGTACTGCAGAAAACCCTAAGATCACCTATGTGGCCAAATCTTTATCATAGCAAGAATATTTAGTCATTGTTCAGCTACTCCAAGATGGTATCATTAACTTTTCTTGGTCATACTCAGATATGCTAGGCTTAGACCCTACTTTAGTAGTTCATCATCTGGATGTTCGCCCAAATGCCAAGCCTGTCAAACAGAAGATCCACAAAATGCATCCACAGGTAGCATTATTAGTCAAGAAGGAATTGGAGAAACTACTAGATGTCGGTTTTATCAAACCCATTGACTACTCTGAGTGGATCTCTAGCATAGTGCTTGTTTCCAAACCAAATAGAGATATTCAAATTTGTACAGACTTCTAGGACCTTAACAAAGCCTGTCCAAAATATGACTTCTCACTGCCCAATATTGACATGTTGGTCGACCTGACTATAGGACATGAGATGTTATCTGTTATGGATGGTTTCTCTAGTTACATTCAAATTTGAATTGCACCTGAAGATCAACACAAGACCGCTTTTACGACACCTTGGGGTACTTTTTGTTACAATGTTATGCCCTTTGATCTTAAGAATGCGGGGGTGACATATTAGAGGGAAATGATTGTCATCTTCCATTACCTCATCCATATTATCATGGAGGATTATGTCGATGAATTGCTAGGAAAATCTAGAACCCGAGTAGAGCATCCTGTCATCCTGAAAAAGATCTTTGAGCAGTTAGAACATTACAAGCTACGACTAAATCCAAAAAAATGTGTCTTTGGTGTTACATCAAGAAAACTATTGGGTTTCATAGTCTCTCGAAGGGGTATTGAGGTTGATCCTGCCAATGTGAAAGCTATTATGGACATGCCACCCCCGCGCAATCTAAAATAATTAAGAAGTCTCCAAGGGAAGATGCAATCCATTCGTCGGTTCATAGCCTAGCTTGCAGATAAGTGTCAGTCATTTACCCATCTTCTGAAAAAAGACCCCACCTTTCGGTGGAGCCAACAGTGTCTAATAGGTTTCAATAAGATCAAGGAATACTTAGGTCATCCACCAATCTTGATGCCACCTATTCGAGGGAAACCCCTCCTACTTTACATCTCTGCCACTTCAATTGCACTGGGGGCATTGTTGGAACAACATGATGAATTGTCAAAAGAAAGAGCAATCTACTACATCAGTCGAACACTAGTCAGCTATAAATTAAACTACTCTCCCATGGAGAAAGCTTTCCTTGTAGTAGTTTTTAGCACACAAAAACTCTGACATTACATGCTCAGCCATTCGGTCAAATTAATAGCAAAAATTGATCCACTAAATTATTTGTTATCCAAAACCACTCTAACTAGTCACATGGCTAAGTGGATCATGCTCCTAAGTGAATTTGACATAGAGTATGTGGATCACAAAGCCATAAAGGGACAAGTCATAGCTGATCAGTTGGTCGAGGCACCATTAGTGGATGCTTACCCTCTAGTCACTGAATTTCCAAATGAAGAAGTTTTCGTAGTTACAGAAGCACCTGTCTGGATATTGTATTTTGATGACTCATATACTCATAATGGGTCAGGCATGGGAATTCTATTAATCACCCCTCAAGGTGATTACATTCCAAAATTGTTCAGGATAGAATTCTCGTGTACCAACAACATAGTTGAGTACGAAGCCCTCCTCAGGGGCCTCTGAATTGCAAAGCAATTCACATAACTCACTTGAGGGTCTTGGTGATTCATTATTAGTCATTAAGTAGATTAATGATGAATTCCTAACAAAATATGATAAGCTATTACCCTACAAGCACATGGTGGATGATTTCAAGAAATATTTCACCTTCATACAATTTGACCAAATTCCCAAAGCACAGAACAAAGTAGTTGATGCAATGGCTACTATTGGCTCCCTGATTGACATGCCTAAAGATCGAACTAAGTGTGAGTTCCTTGTGGAACAACTTTTAATCTCAACATATGATATCCCTGAGACTGACATGGTGTGCGACATTGTGGGTCCCACTTCCCCATGGTACCAAGACATATATGCCTATCTGCATGATAATATTCTCCCTCTAGATCTTACATGCAATCAACACAAATCCTTCGTTCACCACTCTTCCTGATACATTATCATCGGTGATATGCTTTATCATCACGGGTATGATGGAATCCTCCTTAGATGTATGAATGAGACTGAAGCTCATACTGCACTAACGAAGGTACATAGTGGTGTTTGTGGGGCTTATTCAAATGGGATGGCTTTGGCCAAAAGGATCCTCTGAGCTGGATATTATTGGCCTACATTAGAGCATGATGCTTGTGAATTCATGAAGAAATGCCTTCCCTACCAACAACATGCAGATTGGATTCATGCTCCAGCATAGGACCTTCAACCCCTCCTAGCACTATGGCCCTTCTCTCAATGGGGTTTCAACTTGATTGGAAAGATTTACCTACCATCTTCCAACGGCCATACATTCATAATTACTGATACTGAGTACTTCACCAAGTGGGTGGAAGCAATGCCACTCTCATAGATCACCGGTACTCAAATTTCAAAATTCATCCTTTACCATATTCTCTGCAGCTATGGTATTCCATCCATCATCCTCTTTGATAATGGAAGACCTTTTAAAAACTAGGCCATGAAACATCTTTGCGACACCTTTCATATCCAACATCATTGGTCAACACCTTATTACCCCTAGGGTAATGGTCAGGTAGAAGCAACCAACAAGACCCTTATCTGCATCCTCAAAAAGGTTGTCAATAACACTGGTCAAGATTGGCACCTCCATATTCATCCCGCTCTCTGGGTATATCATACCTCCATCCGCACCCCTATAGGCACCACCCCCTATTCTCTAGTGTATGGTGCCAAAGCCATCTTTCCAATTGAAGTTGAGCTCCCATCACTGAGGATTTCTCTGAAGAACCTTATCAGTGAGGAGGATGCTCGTGTTACATGGCTTGCACAACTGGAGTTACTTGATGAAAGAAGAATCAAATCCTATGATCATCTCCAAGCATACCAAAACTGCCTCAAGCATAACTACAATAAGAAGGTTCATCCTCAACAGTTCCAGGTTGGTGATCTTTTCCTTAAAGAGAACCAGCGCACCCAGCAGGACCATGATAAAAAAGGAAAATTTGAGGCAAAGTGGTTGGGTCCTTACATCATAACTGCTAAATATGGATCTGGGGCATACATAATTTCTACCCTTGAAGGAGAGCCCCACGAAGAACCTATCAATATCATGCATCTAAAGAGATTCTACACCTAAGTCTGCTTGGTAACCCCACCTATCAAAAATAAAAATAAAATAAAATAAATCCAAAAAATCCAAAAATAGTAAAGAGAAATAAATTCGTCCTATGGTGAAAACCACTTTTTGGTGGCACCTTGGATAAGTACGGGTGGTGAAAACCTGGTAATAGGCATCATCCGCAGAGGGCTTAATCATTATCTACCTAGCATCCTAGTTATTTTATGCTTTCATCTGCCCTATCATCCTCACCCATCCCATCCTCGATCGCTTGGTATATCTCTTAATTAAGCATTGGATGATCCATCTTGGCTATCCCTCATCCTGAGCTTTTCAATATCCCACTCTGAGCGTATGTCATTCATCTGATCGTCGATCAGTTTGTGTCTTCATATAGCCCCCCCATTGTATCAATCTCCATCTAGATCTCGTCCTGTCACGTCCTTAGTTGAACTACGTTGCCCTTGCATTGTCACATAGGCAAGGTTGATCATTTGATCTGCCCCCGGGGTATTCTAACCATCTCGCGTTGTTCATCCATCATCTGCCTTCATCGTCCTCTTTCCGCTTTATCCATGGTCTTTTCTTGAACTACAAGGGCTCTGTGCTTTCATGTAGGCAAGGCTAATCTTTGATCAACCCCCGAGCCCCTAGGTCTATAGGGTGTGTCAATCTATGTCCTTGTCTGGCACATTCTTCACAAACAAAATCCCCTAGTGTCAGGACATCTGGTTAATGAAAAACATCTTAGGTCAACTGGGCCATTCTAGTTTAGTACCCATCATTGGTCTCAATAGGATGCATCCTTCCTAGCAGACCACATCAATCCCATCCATCCCCTTGATCCTATGGAAAAGGATGTTTGAAATTGATTGCAATCTTTTGATGCTTTTGGACTTTTTTTATCATTTGAGCTCCCTATCAGCACTTGTCATGGTCGCCTTGATCCATCATATCATGGTGTGCTTTGACTCATCAACATAGGGGTGTATCTTGATCTTTTCTTTGTTGTTGTCTTCTCAGTTGTCCCACATAGTACCCACCAAGATCCCTGAGGTCTTGTGTTACATTAGGGCATCCTTGTGTGTTTGTGGTTATCCCAATACCTGGCTCAACCAAGGTCATCGTGACCTTGAGGTGTCGGGATAGCCTTTTTTTTTGTGTTTGTTTCATGCATTGGATGCCAACTCGCCTTGGTCTTACATATCAGGGTATTCAGTATCTTATGCTATAGCAAAAATCAATGCTCCGAAGATGGAAAATTTTGTTCTTGACTGCATTTCATTTCATTACATGCACCCTTCATTCAGCCTTGTTCATGACCCATGATTTGTGATTTAGGTTGTGCAAAACTTTGACTCTTTTCCCTCTTGATTTTCCTCTTAGGGTACTAATGGTTTTTTGATAGGTGCAGTATCACACCCACAGTACACTTATCATCTATCCACATTCCCATGCAATTCCTTACTGACATTCATATTTCATGTTACATTATAGATTCAATATATTTCATAGTTCATAGACTGATTAGATTAAGCATCATAGTTTCATTTAACCCATACATGTCCATATTAACATTTACATAATACATGCATTACCATCTACAAAAAATATTGTTGGATACATCCTAATTACATTTTATACCAAATATTCATATCATCCTGCATTATCAACATTAATACATGCATAATCATCCATCCACATCAGCATGAAATATCATATACATGTGCATACATAAATCAAATCATCCATCCCCATAAGCATGAAATATCATATACATGTGCATATGTAAACCAAATCATTCATCCACATAAGCATGAAACATCATATACATATGCATACATAAACCAAATCATCCATCCACATAAGCATGAAGTATCATATACATGTGTATACATAAACTAAATCATCCATCACAAAAAGCATAATGCATAGTGTCAATAAGGTTTGTCGCATATCATAATCAAAATAATACAATGTACATCTCGTCACAAAGTCTCAAGCATAATCTACCACATATCCATCATATACCATCAAATAAGGTACAAAATCCAGAGATGTAGAGCACCTCTGATCTTTGCCGATAAGTACTAAACCTCCATCCTGTGTCTGTCAAAAAACTAGTATCCTGTCATCTGCTCTCTGACTGCTCTACTATGAGCTTCCCACGTCCGATCTCTGTGGAGAGTCAGGCACTAGCCCTCTGTGCGTAGGAGTCCCCTGGTAACCACCATAAGGAGAAGGATTCCACCGATAGTCACTATACCCTCTGGTACATGTCCCTAATGACTAGGCCAGTACTGGCATCTGAGGTACCTGTCTGATGTAGCGCGCTGTGTGTTGTGCTAGATCTGGAATGACATACTCATACACACACTTATAGTAACTTGCCTCCTACATATAGTCATCTCTCTGCCTAACCTAATGTCTGGCAGCATTCTGCTCATGCCTATACTTGTCTCGATCTCCACTAATAGCTCTATGCTCCTGTCCCCAAGCCTCCTGTGCCAATATCAATTGTTGTACCTACTCTGTGGCCCTATCCCTCTCAGCCTGTACAACCTGTAACTATGCATGTAACCCCTATACCTCTTCCCTTGACTCACCCTCCTCACCATGTGTTGCCTGTAGCTGAGCCTATGTTGTGTCCCGCTCACTCTGCAACGTCTACATCTGTACCTCTGCGGCATCTCTCTCCCAATGCGCGTCCTACGCCCGAGCCTCCATTGCATCCCTATCCCTCTAAAGTGCCTGAAGTCTCAACTCGAAAGCATCTCGCTCTCACCAAAGACCTGACACCTGTGACACCGCTGCATCCCTCTCTCTCTGAAGAGACTGAACCTTCACCTCGACCACCTGCCTCTCACTCTGTAACACCTGAGCAAGTGTCTATACCACATCCCTCTCTGCCTCTATGACCTATACCTGTGTCTGTGCCACGTCTCTCTCTGTCTACAACATGTGTATCTCGACCCTCAACTCCTCCTCTCTTTGTTGCATCATTCCCATATCCCTGACTGTCTGCTCTAAACAGTGCACTCTGTCTCTGAGCTCACCCCGCTCTCGATGTAGATATGCTCTCTCTCTCTCTCCATAACTGATCTAGCTATCCTTGCAAACCCTCTATATCTCTTGTAGTCCCTACCCCAATCTCTGACGGCTCCTACCCTGTCCCTCCTCCAACAACCTATCATATCACCACCTCTACCACCAAACGGTCTCTCTCCCATCTCACTATATCCCCCTCCTCATGCTCCCTAGCCACATCTACTCATAACCTCTCTACATCTGCCTATAGGTCAACCACCTCATCTCGTGCCTCATCCCTCTCTCTTAGCAATCTCCTCTCCACCTCTGTCACCATCGTGGCCAGATCTGAGTAGTCTCTCTTGCTCTGGTAAAATCATGTCTGTAGCTCACCCATTTTCGCCTCTAATCTAATCCTCTCTGCCTCTGCCTGTCGTAATCGCTGCTCACTAAGTCGTAGTCTCTCCAGGGTCCCTCTCAATACCACCACCGGATCCTCTCCTCTCGGTGGTGTTGTCGATAGTGCTGAGATGTCATGTACCTCTGCATGAATTTCCATCTCATGTGGCTCATATCCCTCACTCGGTGTCGATGCCTCCATCTCATCCACATCAATCACCATGAGGGCTCCCCGTACCTACCCTCCATGGGCCTCGGCCTCCTCCTACCTCTGCCACTGCTGCCCTCATGTGGCCACATCTGCCTCTTGTCCCTCCTGCTCTCCGTTGGCCTCAACCTCCCCCTATCTATCCTGCTACCGATCTCCTGGGGATACACGCACCTCCTGTCTCCTCTCTCTCTAGACCTCCGACTCCCTATCCTGCTACGCCACAACCCTGGCCTCATCCTCTCCCTCTTCTTCTCCATCCCCTCCTCGGGCTCTATGTCATCGTCTTCTCCTCCTGCCTACCCTCACTGGCTCCTCCGCTACTCCAACCACCTCTTGTCCTCCGCTCCGTCGTCCTCTTTGCGGTCCTCATGGACCCTATCCCCCTCCCTCCATCCTCAGTCATCTCTTATCCCCTGACTTGAAACCTAGTGCCCCCTCAATCGGCACTGCTAGTGTAATCCGTGGAGGCGGATGTTGCCTAAACCACTACCCATATCAATTTGTCATCTCTACATCTCTCAACCCCTCCTGTCTACCTAGGTATGGAAAAAATTGCAGTGCCTCCAACTCCTCCCACATTGCATCCAGATCCAACTCATCCCCCATGGCCGCTCTCGTGTCAATCGTCGGAACATCACTCACCCCACAGGAATATCCTGCCTCACTCCAAACTACCTCATCACCCGATCGGGTCTGTGTAGCTCCACTACACGCGGACCTCTCCCAATAATATAACATCGGGTAAAGAAATAACCCTTGTGTGCCTCATCATCCCTCTAGTCCCTAAATCACTGCAGCATATATGGATGCCATACTATCATCTCTATCTGCACATCATCAAGTCGTCTCCTCCACACATCCACATCTCTGACATCCTGATATCGCAACATCGCTCCTGCCTCTATCCCCCATCCCCAAGGTATGATTACTTTGTCATCCTACTCCCCTGCCCTCAGCACGACTGACCTAGTCACCCTAATGTGCTCCCAGGTGCACATCTGTAGCAGTGTGACGTGTGTCACACTCAACACCTCTTGATAACATATCACGTGCATATCCCAGTACCGTTGCACCAGCATACATGTCCCCATGTAAACTAACCCTCTCGACCCTTGATGATGTGTCAGATCACCTCAAAAAACCTAAGATGCAAGAATTGACCACTCTATTCTAGTACCAATATCCCGCTAATCAGCCCCGCTAGGTACAATGACAATGTCAATACCTTGCAAGACAAGCATTTGTCCACGTCTAGTTGTTGCCACTAAATCAGTAGCTCGTCATTGCCAAACACAACTTGCACGGACTCGTCCAGTGCCTCACCCTCTACCCGACACTCGCTAACCATGAGCCTTGCTATGGGAAGCCTCAAAATCCACCATACGTCCTCTAAAGTCACCGTCATCTCCTCAGTCGGTAGATGAAATGTCGATGTCACCAAGTCCCAATGCTCTATCAATGTTGTCAGCATGGCCCTATGGGCTTTAATCATCGGATAGGATAACATACGGAACAATCATGCCTCTGTTAACGCCTGATGGTCCACACCCGTCATCGCTGCCATGCATCTCCTCAGTACCTCTGACCATCTCTCCTGCGTCTACAAACCCTCCACATTCTACATCCATGACATGACCACTATATTAATTTCTCTTTTTTTCTTGCATTTTTTTGTTTCCTTATTTTCCCCCCCGGCCCCGGGATTTCCCTTCCCTGTCCTTTCTCTTTCCTCCCTTTTCCCTCACCTTTTGTCATTCCTCTTAGATCCCCTGCCCAAGCCCTTGGCCTCGCTCGTGACCCCAGATGACCCTGCCTTGGCTCAGGTGGACCTGCCCTGGTCCATGGGCGAACCTACCTTGGCTCAGGCGAACCCGCCCTGGTCCGTGGGCGGACCCACCCTCTCCTAGGTGGACCTACCCAAGTCCCTGGTTGGACCTGCCCCGGCTCGGGTAAACTCACTTAAGTCCCTAGGTGAACCCGCCCTGACTCAGGTGGACCCACCCTGGCTTGGGCAAACCCACCCCGACTAGGGCGAGTTCCCACCCGACGAAGGGCGGATCCACCCAAGTGCCTGGGCGAGCTCCCACCCAGTGGAGGGTAGCGTCACTCCAGCTCAGGTGGATTCGCCCATCTGTGGGTGGACCCACCCACGCTCCTGGGCAGACTCACCTGGGCTCCCAAGTGGCTCCTTGGGTGAACCCGCCCCCGGTCGTGGGCAGACCCTCCCAAGCTCAGGCGGACCTGCCCCTGTACGTGAGCGGACTTACCGGGCGTGGGTGAATCCTCTCCTCTGTGGGATTTGAACAAAATTCCCCCTCCCCTACTTTTTTTTTCCCCACCCCCTACTAATTTTCCTCCCCGACTAAACCCAAAATCCCATTTTTTTTTTCCTCCTACCCATTTTTCCTCCCTCCCTCCCCCAACAAAACCCATATTTTCAAATTGTTGAAAAACTTAAATGAAATGACAAAAATCACAAAGTTGGGTTTAGGGATAACCTAGTGTGGCACAGCACACTCGCTGAAGAATCACTGTCTCTCGTCCCCCCGGTGGATGATGTCGCTATCGTACTCCGACATCGTGCATTTTCACTCTTGCCCTCTTCTTTTCTCCCTCTCCTCCTCACTTGACAACTGTCCAAATGAGGATAGGTAATTCTTAGAATTACCTTTTATAACTCTTTTCCCTCAGTTTTTCCCTTTTTTAAATAAAAGGAATTTTTTCCCTTTATTTAGCTTTTATTTTCTTTCAACTAATCCATTCACCCTCTATCTTCCCAGGGCCACCATTTGCACATTGTATACCCATTTTCCTTCATTCAAATGCCAATCTTCCTGGTTTTTTGTGCTCTTTCCAATGACATATACTACTCCATACTTTCGAGAAGTTGTCAGGGGCCCCTTTTCCTTCCTCGTTCGCCTTCTCGAGGGGGCATACCCTACCATTCTCTCCAAATCTTCTGCCATAAACCTTCTCTTGTGAGATTGGGAATCCCCTTTAATTTCCCTCCATTTGGGTAGCTCATACAAACTCTCCCATACTGGGGCATCTCTTTTCTAGTTGCTTCCTCTATAGAGTCGTCTATATTTTATTTTTCTTTGAAACCGTATCATCCTAATAGTGTTTCAAAGAGGGGAAAAATGTAGACACCTAAATTTTACCACTTCTATATGGTCAAAGATGTCTCCTTAATCATCCCTTTGCTCATCTACTTCATCCTCTTTGCTGGTATTAATTAAATCATTCATTTAATTAATATTTCGTGTCTCCAAAGTATTTAATTTAATAAATACTTTTCCCCTCTTTCCTCTCTAAATTAAATAAATATATCACTTTATTTAATTTAGTCATATTACCTCTTGAAATTTTAAATTTATTTTTAATTATTCACTTTCTCTCTCATTGTCACATCCTCCAACTTTTACAAGTTGGTCTCTAATCCCTCTTAACCACCTAACCCTTTTTTAATCATAATTAATTTATGGTTAAGATGTGCACACCCCTAATCATCATTAGGGTCACATCCTCCATAATTTCTCACTTGCCTCTAATCTATCATTAATTTGTCTAATCAAGTACTTGCACAACCTTAATCACTTAATTAGATCAATCTAATCCCCATGTCATTTATGGAATGTGTCATAAGTCAACCTTATTAAAGGATTTCTCCTTTTGGAGAAGGCACTCCATTCCCCATGTGAATTTTTAATTCACACTTAATCCCCCAATGCATTTCAAGGAATTTTTAATTCTTTCTCTCATTCCCAAGTGGATATTTGACAAATTTTTAATTCCTCACATGTCCTCTCACCCACATGGGGACAAGAACCTCCTTTATGAGGAGATTTTTCCCCAATCTCAAGGTACTATGTACTACCTCCATGTCATGTACTCTCCTTCCAACTCATGTACACATCATCTTTTTCAAGCCACTTCACACGCCACATGTCAAGATGTGAGGGTTTGTGACTTCTTAACTCACCATAGTCCTACATCTTGGCCTTGTTGGTTTAATTTCAACCATCCATTTCTCTAGAGAATTCAAAATTCTCTATAAATACCCCATCTTTTATCTTATTTTAGGAGGAAATCATTGTGCTAGTCAAACTCTTGCAAATTTTTCTCTTGATTCATACCTAGCTAAATACTTGCATTTGCATTCACTTTCACCCATTTTTCTATCCATCTCACAATCCACACTTGCATCTTTTGCCATCAAAGGAGCATACAACATCGAAGATCGAAGGGCCAACCCAAGGGCAACTCAACAAGGTAAAATGTTCCATTTTGTTTTGTTAAGTTAAGCATTTGTCCAATCTTGAGGTGTAGGGTGTTTATAGTTTTTGTTTGCACTCTTTTGTTTGCTACTCGTTTTCTAACAAGTATTTTCCCCCATTCACACCTGCAAAAATACACTTTTCTACAAAACAAGTGCTTAACAATGAGACAAAATTACAAGAAAAAAACTAAATTTCACAAGTAATTTGATCAACCATTAGATGCACACAATAAAGCATGAAATGAGAAGGAAAATATTCAATATCATTTATCCAAGGTACTCACTAGTATAAAAATCTATCCCTGAGTTACAATATTGCTCCTGCTAAAAAGATAACTCTGAAAAATAAGCTATTACTTTGCTGGAAAGAAAGAACTAACTTCAACAACATAGTTTGAAGTTACTTAAACAAAATTCAAAACAACTACATCACACGAGTTGATCTAGAAGATTCTGGTCAGATGCAATAGAAAAGTCCAAAAAGAACCTTCTAAAATCACTCCAAAATGTCCTCCAAATGAAGCAAATTCAAGTCAAGACCTTGGTCACACTAAAAGTGTAACAAAATTGTCTCCAAATAGCTCATTCCCTTCAAAAATAGTCAAAGACAATCTCACACACCTTTTCCATGTTGGCTAGTCATCATTTTTGCTCACACATGTCTTCAACCTGTTTGACCCACACTTTTGGTGCTTTTAGCAAAGGCATAATACTTTATTTTGCATTTAAGATAATAATTTGATTAACTTATAATAACATCACTTAATCAAACTATTTTACATTCAATAAACAAATGCAAAAAAACAAGAGGCCCCACATTCCTTAAAACACATCAACATTTTGCATTATAAATAACATCAAATAAAGTGATTTGTAAACACATCACTTAAATAATGTTTTACAATTCAGAATAAATGCAAAAATAATAACCATTTTCTCAGCAACTCCTCAATCTCCCCTAAGGCATTACTTAATCTCCCCTAAGGCATTACTCACCATTACTTTTCATTTTGAAATACCATTCACCATTAAATGAGTTATACATAACATCATTAATTAAAATGGCATACCACTTAAAACTAATGCAACTAGGAAACAAGGTTCGACCTACTGCACAACATAAGTCTTGAAGACTTTTATGCAAGGTAATGAGAGTTTGAAAAAAAACACCAAGTCTTGGGAGATTTTGCAACCTTCAAGGAGACATGAAAACACTAAGGCATGGTTTTCATAAAAAATGACAACACAATGCAAAAAAAGCACAAGGCATAAGACTTGAAGTCTTAGCCCATGGAGCACATTAAATTGTGTTTGCAAAATTTAAAAAACAAGGTAAAAAATACCTTTGGTGGTCAAAATTCAATAGGGTTTCAAACCCTAACACAAAACAATGAAGTTTAGCAAAATTCCTTCATTTTTCATCAAACCTTCATAAAGCTCCTCTTCTAGCCGCCATGGGGTTTCAATGAGGGAATTTTTTGAGCTCTTTCATGGTGATTTCAAGATAGATTTAGAGTGATTTCTCATGGAAACCACTGGAAAAATGAGGTAAGTGCCATTCTTTTAACAAAATCCAGTTTTTCCCCTTATTGAAAGCCATTTAAGATGTTAAGGCCATGACCATACACATTTTTCCTATGCAAATCTTTTGTGCCTTTTACTTGTGAAAGTTCTACCTGCTTTTGGGCCACCATTCATGTGATTCTTTGAAGCCAAATAGAGGTTTTCCATGGTGAAACAAAATTGCATATTTAATGAGAAAAACCAATTTTGAGCTCAGGTGAGCCTCTGGCCGACACATCTTGCTTTCCTCAATTTTCTGTAAAATTTGTTACTGAGACTTGAGCTCTCTCTCCATACTAAAAATAATGGTGAAAAATGTTTAGTTTCTTATGTTTTTTCTATGCATTTTCTTGTAAGTTCATCCTCTGGTCTTTTTGTGATATTTCTGCAAGAAAAGGGAAAAGTTCCCTCTGGAACTTGTGCTTTCATAAAAAAAAAAGAGTATTTTTTGTATAGTAGTGGAGAAAACACCTTTTTGCATTCTCTGTATTTGAATTTTGATACAAAACCCCAAGTGGGTTTGTGCCTTTGTGAAGGAAAAAGATTCTTTAAGCCGCAACCATGAAGGAATAGCTAGGATTTGATACATTTTCTGTAGAATGTAACTTGAATAGAACTCAAAACTCCTTTTTCATTCCATATTTATGATTTTTAAACAAAAACCATATGGGTTTTTTGCTTCTATGAAAAGAAAGCTCAAGGGTTTGTTTCGTTCCCTATCATGGTATTTTGCATGAGTTGTTTTCTCGACAATCTTCGGCACCAACTGGTTCGTTTTAATCATTTTTCCCTTAAAATTGCTAAAGTTAGTCTTTGAATGCAAAGTATAAGTTTGGTTCTTTCCTACTATCTGAACATCTAACCCAGCTAAAATAACTTTTCCATCTCCATGCTTTCGATAACCAACACAGTCCTATTGAATATTGGTCTCCAGCTTATCCTTATGAATCTAACCTGTAAGTAGGATTCTTAAATTGAAAGGATGGTGGAAATGGTATGCCTTGCATAGCTATAGTCGCTTCTCCTCTGGCACTTCCCTCCTTTATTTCATCTAGTTCATCTTTGTTACATTGTGCTTCATTTTATGACATTTTTGTAACTTTTGACTTCATAGTTCCTCTTTCCACTGTTGTTTCTAGAGTAACTTTTTACGATACTAAAGCTCATTAAAGTAAGCCCTTCCTTGATCTTTGCTAAGGTTACTCAAATCATATTTTTACAATGGATTGAAAGGAGGAAGTCTATCATACTCATCCTCACCTTTTGAGTCAAATAAATCTTTGAAGTCCTCATACAATTCATCTCCAACACCACCTTGCTTTGGTAAATGTGGTTGTGATCGTGATTGCAAAAGAGATGAAAGCAGATAAGGAAACCTTAGGGAACTTGAGTTGACACCAAATTTCCTTCCTGGGATGTCGTCTTTCAACTTTAGAATTGCATTTTCTTCACCTAAAACCTTGGGTGCAAAAAATAATAACAACAAACGAGCCTTTCATACTTCCTCACTGGGTATAATACTCTCATTGACCTTCTTTGTGACAAGTTGGAAAGCATCTATTTAGGATTTAAGTTCATTAAAAATATTATTTGTTGCACTTTTACCTACACCTACTTTTCCTAAAACCAGAATGGTACATGTAAAGTCCAAGTCTTCTTGGCCAGCAGCCTCCTATTGCTCTATTGCTGCACTAGCTCACTGTTATATACCTTTTCATTTGAAATATTTATTTCCCTTAAATCTTGTTAGCTAATTAGAAGACAAGTCTTGAAAAACATGGCACCATGTGTATCTCCATTCTTTCGAGAGAACTATTTATTGAAAGATGCATGCTTCTGTTCATGATATTCTTTCATCTATTCATAATATGATGCTTTCATGTCATTACCTTTCTCGCCACGTTTTGTTTGAAAACCCACCTAGCAACACTATGTTTGTATGCACTATTTGTGAAGTTAGAACTATGGATTCTACATAAACAAAGTAATAGCCCATCACGGTTGCTTTTTGAATGACTATGTTTCTTTGGTTTAGTCCTCTGGCTCTATACTCATGATGTTGGTGTCTCTTTTTGCATGATTGTATTTTAATGTAGATGGCTGCTCCATTATTTAGAACATTATTATTTATCTTCAAACAATTGTTCTTACTTATTGAAAAGGAAAGAGCCTACATGAAAATTTGAAAGTGGTGCTGCCACAATAGTGGTTTACAATTTCTAGGAGGAACTGATTTTTGCTGAAATCACATATTTTTAGAAAATATAATGATTTAAGCCTTGAAAAGTTCCATTTAAATAATTCCAATTAAAGATGGTTTGATAAAACTACCCTAAATCAAACCCCCTTGGATAGAACCCCGCTAGTTTTTAACCATACCTATAACCGAGTCTCCTTTACACCTATCAAAATGCTGATAAAAAACCACTTTTGATTTACCTTTTGGGGGATCAAATGAATTCATTTAATATTTATTTTTTGCAAGTATGTATTCCTTATTATAAGCTTCCCAAAAAGTATAATTTTAAATAAATTTAATTTGATTATTATATTTATTTTTAATTTCTTGTGAATGTAGGTTTTTTCACCAAAAATCAAGCTCCTTGTTCTGCACATGTGGAAAAATAGTAGATTATTAAAAAATAAAAATAAAAAATCTTAGTGCACCAGATATTGAAGTCTTTGATCCAACAAAGAAAAAAAAATTGAATTTCGATACATACAACAAAAGTTACGCATTATACGGTCGTATATGTCTGAATTATAATTGGTTTGAATTTGAAAATTGATTAAAGAAAAAATATTCAATAAAAAACTATCTAACCAAGTGGAAGCACTAGATATCATAGTTGCAAATCTAAATTCGAAAGAATTAGAATTTTATCCTTCATGGAAAAAGTTATGCATTATACTGAGCGCCACTTTTTAAAATGTTATTTTCTAAAAGAACTAGTTTTCGAGGGAGATGGAAAAAGAAGTACAATTTGATTTCAAAAATTGAAAAAAATATATTTAGAATCTATAGAAAAATGTCACGAAACTATAGTTTGCATCATCTTCAAATTCCTCATGGTTTAGCTGCTATAGGTGCTCGAAAGTGAAGATTTAGTTAAAAAAATATATTCCAGTGTCCAGTTTGGCCAAAAATTGTAAACCACTATTGTGGGATCACTGAAAGGCAACATATGAAAAGAATGGTGCTTATCTCAGATACAAAACAAAAGTATGTTTGACAGTACCTTTACTTGCAATTCATAAATGAGAATTCTTACTATTTGATCCTTCATGGTATGGTCCTTTGGTGCATATGGTAGCTATTATGACTGTATCCATCATTGCTCATGTCTTGTGACCTCTTCATAGCATCTTTCTCAATGTTTCTTGATTGTATGCTTTAACTATCCACTTGTGAGACTACTACCCACTATTTTCTTGAGGTTTGTTACTTAGTTTTCACAATCATTTAGGTCCTTTTTGATCTTTCTGCAACAAACTGAAACATCATACTCTCCTTACTACACTTTCAATGCATTCTATTTCTACCACTTTCTTTCACTATGAATGCATCTTCAATGAAGTTGCTGCCCATTGTTAAAGCCTTCAACTTGACCATTCTGTGATTTTTTTCATGGTGTAGTTATAATGACTTCCTTTTGTAGATTCATGGCTTGTTGATTGTATGCTTTAACCATGCTTATGTCCTCTTGTCACTATTGATGAGTTTATGTTCTGAAACACTACCATGGAATACTATTTCATGGTTATGAATGAGTTTTCACAATCATGATTATGGTCACTACTTTATTTTTTGTTTATGTCATGAGTGATGACTACTATGTAATCACTTAATCTACATGACTACCCCTCATGTTCAATTCTTGCAACTGTTATGATGCTTGGGGATGCTCTATCAGAATGCACTATATTGTCCTTTCAATGATAGCCTCTCATGTTCCTCAAATTCATGGTAACTCTTTATGCTATGGTTGATCATTTTTTCATTCTTGCAATACCTCTTTCATAGATGGTTGTCCATTGATTCTTGTTGTAAGTGATATCAAATGACTGTCAAGATGATTTTTTACTACTATTAGTCTCTTCTCATTATATATTACCATCTTGACAATTCCCATGATTGTCCCTGTAATGTGTTGCATTGTGATTACTCATTACATGACATTGTCTATTATTTGTGTGCTAATTATGCTCTGTGACTATTATCAACTTCATTGCACATGTTCTGATGTAGTTCCTCCATGGAATATTTAAATTACTATTATGACAATCACACTTCTCATATCTATAATTTCAACCTTACCATGTTGTGCTTGTTCATTTTGAATATTGAATCCTCTAATGAGGAACTACCAGTTGAACTCACTTTGGGATTAGGAATATGAGTTTTCTTAAGACCTGAGAGTCTATCATCCAATTGTCACACTTATGATATCATGGGGTTGTCCATGCTTTCCCTTTTGTAGGACTATCATCATGTACTCATCCATTGTCCTCCCTTGCTAGTGCCACCTTCGAGAGGACTTCCATCTATAACTTGTCTTCCATACATGGTTGTGAACTATGTTATGAGTTCACTACACTCTATCATGATGCCAAATGGCCACTATCATTAACGTTTTGAGTTTTCTTTTGCATGGCATTGACTACCCTTGACATGATTACCAACAAATCCTTATCAAA
The DNA here is from genome assembly GCA_007258455.2 of Sequoia sempervirens. Lineage (NCBI taxonomy): Eukaryota > Viridiplantae > Streptophyta > Pinopsida > Cupressales > Cupressaceae > Sequoia > Sequoia sempervirens. Next base: position 10,918,264 of record VDFB02086081.1, on the reverse strand, counting down.
GGTTGCCCTTCATAACTATCCTATATTTATATGTTCACCTTGAGCCACTCCATATAACTCATGATGGTTCCAGACAGGACTTGATAGCTCATCCATTATTTATTGATGAATGCATAATTTAACTTGATGCATCTATAATTTAACTTGATGCATTTGTGCTTTAGTATTCATATTATCATAGAAACCATTTGTTTCTTGGGAAGAGACAAACTATTTCATATTTGAATGATTTATTGTCATTGTCTTGTTTCCTTCACAGCTTGTTCTTTGAAAATGATGGAAATAAAATCCAACACAAATCATTATTAAAATGGAATTTAGATCCACTTAAGAAGATTGAAAGTCATATCTAGCAGAGTACTACCCCTTTTTGGCATGATGGCAGCCTATTGTTTGATTCGTTGTCAAAAGATGAGTAACTTTCTTGATAGTTCGCATTGTTTGTTGCATCTTTTGAATCTAATAATGAAAGTTGATCAGTTGGTGTGATTCCATATTGATTTAATGCATTAAGAATATGTTTATCATTGATTTTATCAAGTTGCTCAATTTCCTATCCCTCCTAAAACACAAAAGGGTAGCATGTTGGGCTCAACCCTCGTGGGAGACACATATTACTCCACATGTTGTAGTCAGTTGAGTCAAAATAGTAACAAGGATTTGTCCTATATCTGCACAAGGATCAAATATGTTAGATAAAAAAAGCATATGATAGGTGTGTTTGATTACTCTCTTTTTTTCCTAGATACCTATGGTATGCTTTCTATTTTAATGCTTATGGACATCAGATTATATGTTTATGGATGTTTTGCACATATTCTATTAGTGACCTTTCATTGCTCTAATAGCAATCTTTTTACAGATGCGGGGAACCTAGGAGCAGCAAGGAGAGTGTCAAATGGAAGCAGGACAAGTGGGGAAGACTTGAGGCGATGCAAGACAAGACAAATAGGATTCATCATTTCAGGAAATGATGGGTCCCTCTTCATTTTATGTGCATTGAACTCCCTTTTTTATCTATAAATGTATAGTCTTTTCTTTGCATGCACTAGAATAGTCAGTCCCTCAGCTTGTAAGGGACACTATACACTTATGATAATCAATAAAGATTACATTTGCAATAAATGTTGATTCTCTTTCTTATTGTATGCAATTGCACAACTGTAATAATGTAATCTTTTGATAATCTCTTTCATGCACATGGATGAAATGTAGCAGAAAGTGACATGTATATTTTATTGTTTAAATGCAAACACAATCATAAGTCTACCTGATTTAGCTAGAAGAAAAATTAGGTAACATTTTTTGTTACATCTACTATATGTTTTCCTGTTAAACATCTTGACCAGTTGCTTGAAGCTTATCCATTGGGTAGTGAGTCACCTAAAAGCTGACACAAATTAAAAACAACCTTGTATGTTGCTATAACTCACTAGATCAATACATGATACCTTGGAAAATTATTCAAAACACACCAAAGAAAACTACCTAACTATTCAAAATAACACTTAGGGAAAACTAAAAAAATCATTTAAACTAATGTGCAACAACACTTAGAGGAAATAAAAACCTAATCCAACCTACACAAGGAAGATCATACCTCAAAATAGAGTTTGAGGTGTATCCCATTGACTGGGATAGGTAGAGCTTCTCCATCCATTGTCGATAATTGAAAAGCATTGTGTTCCTTGCACTCAGTAATTCCAAACATGCCACTCCACATACTGTCAAACTTAGTGTGCTTTCCTGGCCTACTCTCTAACTCATCCCACTTAAGTACAACATCTCCTTCTCTAAACACCCTGGGTGTTTCTCTTTTTTCAAATAATTTCTTTGTTTGGAGTTGATGCAACTCCATTATTTTCATGGATCTATCTCTTATTTCATCCAACTCCATGAGTTGTGTATATCTGACAGCCATTGGATCTTCTTCCTCAAACATTTCAAGTTGATTCATAATATCAAGAGTAGGAAGTTGAACAAATAAAGGCAGCTTTGCCTCTTTACCATACACCAACATATAAGGGGAATTTCCAATGGATCTTTTTGGAGTTATTCTATCCACCCATAAGGCATATTTCAACTTATTGTGTTGGGTTCTCTGGTTATCTTCCAAAATCCTTTTGATGATTCTGATCAAATTTGTGTTAGTTGATTATGCCAAACCATTACCTTGAAGGTAATAGTTTGATGATGTATTCAAGTGAATACCATTCTTGAAAACCCAATCACTTACTCTCAATCCAACAAATGCTAAAGCATTATCTGAAATGATTGATTTAGGTACCCCAAATCTGGTAACCAAATCATCATAAAAATTTAAAATAACACTTTTGTTGGCTTCTTTCAAGGCCACTGCTTCAGTCCATCCCATAAAGTAATCGATTGCAGTAAGCACCCACTTGTGACCTGCACTTAAAGGTGGGTTAATTGCACCTATGAAATCAATGCCCCATATCATGAGGGTTGTTCCACTTGAATGGGTTGGAATGGTAAATCTAGTAGCCTCTCTTTGCCTACAAAAATGGCACATTTTACACATTTTCTTGCCCAAGCATGGGCATCTTTAAACAAGCTTGGAAAATAATAGCCAGCTCTCATTATTTTCCATGTAGTTTTTCTTGGGGAAAAATGACCCCTAGCAATTCCATCATGGAACTCATGAAGCACTTTATCTATTTGATGATGATCAATACACCTTAAAATCACGCCATTAAGATCTTTTCTGAAAATAATATTACCAACACATAAGGGATGGATTGCAGTCTAAAATATATTTGTTTAGCTTTATCTAATTCTAGTGGACACTCACTAGTTTGCAAGAAATGAGTCATATCTTGCACCCAACCTACACTTGTTGTTGGTGCATCAACTGTAAGTCCATCAATAACAACCAGAACCACCTTTGTTTCTAAATTTTCCTCACTTCCAAACCCTACAACTAGTTGTTCACACAACCCTTTAACCCTTACAAGCTTTGTTACCTTAATTTCAATATCATATTCCATGACCTTTGTAATCCACCCAACCCTCTTTTCATTCAGGTCCCGGCTTAACAAGAACTCCTTCACACTAGGGTGAGCAACCATTAAATGTATTTTGTTGTTAGAAATCAAATATTTAAACTTTTTTAGACTTCTAATAGCAACTAGTACATGTTTTTTCACAAAGGTATACCTTTGTTCATAATCCTCTAAACGTTGACTGAAAAAAGCCATAGGTTACTCTAACCAAGCCTCATTCTACTATACCAACTTTGCAGAAATGATGTCTATGTTACCAAAGGTATACAAAGTGAAGTCTTTTGAAAATTTTGGGTTTACCAAAGTAGGAGTTGTTGATAAGGCCTCCTTTAAAACTTTGAAACTGTGCTTGGCCTCCCTGGTCCAGCTGAAACTTGTATTTTTCTTCAACATGGCAGTTAGTGGTTTCAAAAGATTAGCAACATTAGGAATAAACCTTCTAATGAAGCTAATTCTGCCAAGAAAACTTTGCAGCCCCTTTTTATGGCTAGGTAAAGGAAGATCCAAAATGACACTTGCTCTTTTTGGATCAATGGTGATCCCTTGTTTTGACACTATATGTTCTGGAAGCTTTCCTTCATGGATAGCAAAGATGTATTTTTTGGGGTTGAGGGATATACCATTTAATCCCTACACCTCTCAAATGCATGCTTCATATGTGAAAGATTTTGATCTACATTCTTAGAAAATACTGCTATATCATCAAGGTAAATGAGCACAAGTTTATGAATCAAACCTTGAAATGCCATGTCCATTTCCCTTTGAAAAGTGGCACCAACATTGGATAGGCCAAATGGCATCCTTTTATAGGACATGGTGCTCCATTTCATGGTGAAATCAGTCTTATACTGGCCTTCTTCTTTAACTAAGACTTGGTTATAGCCTGAATAGCCATCAAGTAATGAGAATCTTTCTGAACCAACTACTACTTGCAGAATCTACTCCATTGAGGGTAGTGGATAATGATCCTTTAATGAGGCTCTATTGAGGTCTCTAAAATCTACACAAAGCCTAATCTCTTCATTTTTCTTTCTAACCAGGACAAGGTTAGAGACCCACGAGGTATGTTTGATTGGAAAAATGATTCCTCCAACCAGCTTGGTCAATTCTTTTTTCATAAGAGGCTCAAGCATGGGGTTTAAAAGCCTATGTTTCTTCCTAATAGGTTTTGCATTTGGCTCTAGTTAAATGGTATGTTGGGAAATTTGGGGGTCAAGAACCTTTAAATCTAAATATTCCTATGCAAATACATCTTGAAATTCTTGACAAAGAGCAATAAAAGCTTGCCTATCTACATGTGAGCAGATTTTAACAACTTTAAGGAGCTTACCTTTGAAAATTTCAAGCTCTTCATAATGTTCTTCTTTGACCTGCATGCTGGTCTTACTCTTTTTAAGTTGATCATTAATGCTAAAGATGGATTCCAAGGTGACTAGACCCTTGGGAAGCTTGTTAGTCCTCAACTAGATGATCTGATCATCATATTGTTGCTTGATCTTATCTTGGTTTACCACTAAAAATTCATCTTCTTGTAGCATAAAACTCAAAACATTTTCATCACTCTCAAAAAATTTCCAATGAACATTAGTATTAGGAATAGAATGCATAATGACTATCTTGACATTCTATTGCATTTTTTCCTTCCTAATCTCATTTGGGATATCAAACTAAGCCCCTATTGCAACTAATCTATCTACATGTTTATTCTAATCCCTAGGAATAGAAACCAAATTAAAATAATATAATTCTTCTATCATGTCCCACACTCTATGTTTGTAGGACTTCACAACATCATTTTTAGTAACATCTAGACCCCTTACCTAATTTATAATCAACTCACTGTCACCATATACTTGTAAGCAGCCAATCCTTCTTTTCCTTGCCCATTCCAAGCCCTGAATCAAGCCTTCATACTCAATAGTATTGTTAGTACACGAGAAAGAAAATTTGAAAGTAGAATAATACTTGTCACCTTGTGGGGACACAAGCACTACACCCCCACCAGCTCCATCCTTGCTTATAAAGCCATCAAAAAAAAATTCTAGACTTCATCTTGTTGTTCTAACTATTGTTCCACCTTCTTTTCGAGGTTTGGAATCATTGCATTAGGTTCATGCAACACATACACACCCAAACCAATCTCTTCAATGTTGGAATTTGGGTTATCAATGATATTTTATGTTGGCCACTCATTTAAGAGTATATCTGGTACACTTTCAACTTGCAATTCTTGGGCAGTGACAAGCTCACTATCATCAAAAATAGCACAGTTGACATTAACATCACTTGGAATATAAGGCTTAATGTGATCCTTGGCAAGTGATTTAGATTTAATGATCACTTTTGTCCCATATCTAGTCCTAAATATCATGTGGGACCAATATGATGACAAGTAACCTCCTATTTTGGCAGTGAAATCTATTGACAAACATAAGGAAAAATGAGGTGGTAAGTCAATGACCGAGATATCTTGAGACATGGAAAAATTGGGGCAGGCATGTAAAGTATGGCTTAAACCCTTAATGACACCTATGGTGTTAATGGTTGTCCCATCAAGTTGGACCACTCCCTTTCAAGAGGCTGATATTTCAGTCCTAACCTATCAACAATTTGTTTGGGCATGACAAAACTACTTGCCCCTGAATCTACCATGCAATACCAACTTATCCCCTATTATCAAAGACACATAAAATGGGGGAGGTTTTAAATCTTTACCTGGCTATTTACTACTATCTTGAGGTGTATTTTTAAGGACATCCTTGACTTGACCTACTAAGACATCACTTGAAACACTTAAATTAGTTAAGGCAGATTACAATAAATCCTTTTGACCTGGGATGGATAAAGAATCCCACATTGTCATATTTACATTCATTTTCTTCATGGATTCAATAATGTTATAGGGTGCGGCAATGTTTACCTCTTGATGGGTCCTTGCAACAATAGGATTTCTCTACAAGTGGGTTGATTGGGGTTGGTTCCCAAGTTGTCCACTACCGATGCCTTGTGAATTTCTTTGTAAGATGTGTGTTACTTGAGGATTGGATGGGTCAACAACCTCATTTTTCTTATTTGTTTATTTTCCAATCTCAAAATCCCTCTTATTGGCTCGAGTGTTGGCTGCTATTGGAGAACTATCACTATTTACTCCACAAAATTCCTCTCCTTGCCAATTTAGGAGAGTTGTGTCACTTGCAGGGATATCCTGTTGTTGTGAAGATTCACCAGTAGACATGTTCTGCACACTTGACACATTTTGAACCATCAATGCTTGATTGATGACCCCATTTGAGCATGTAGCTTGATTATGGGCCTGGTTGCAGGGAAAACACCACTCATATTCTACTGTAAGGTTATTCTGAACAGGTACAATGTCTCTAGCTGCACTGATTGGAACTGAATTGTATGGTTGAAAAGGCCTTTAATTTAGATTTTTCCTTGCACCTTGATAATTTCCTTGATATGGCTGACTTTAACCTTGGTTTTGAGGTTGGTAAGGCTTAAAACCTTGGAATTGTTGCTTTTTGATGCTCACATTGCCAAAAGTATGAAGTAGGCTCTCAATTTTTTGTTGACTACTCTTTATCTCTTGTAATTCCTAAGATGGACTTTAGACAACAATTTCTTGGCTAACAACAGCTGGTAAAGGGGCTATTTGAGGTGTTGGAAAAGTCATAGGAGGCTATATATCAGGGAAAAAGGGCATAGGAGGCCTAGGATCAATTCTTCCAGCTTGTATGAGGCTATTTTAAGCCCTTACAACTATATCATAAGACAATGGTAATGTGGTTCCACCCATTGACTATATCAAAACAACAACTTCACTATTTAAGGCTCTTAAAAATAAAGAAATGCATACTCAGCTAGAGGCCTTGTGGTTTCTAAAATTTTGTCCCATGTTCTTTGGAAATGAAGGTTGAAGTTTGTCATCTGTTCATGGGGAGCTCTCTTGATATGGGTGAGCTGCTCCACTAATGACAAGTTGTCATACTTGTCTTCAAACTGCTTGCATAACACTTCACCCAACTCATCCCATGTTCTAATGGAGTTAACTGGTAAACCCCTGAACCATTGAAGTGCCTTACCCTTAAAAGATGATACTAGCAGCCTCAAAGCAACATTATCTTGTGTTATATGATGCACTGAACAAAAATTTGATACATCTTTGATGTGCTCAACTGGTGTGGTTTGATCTTCACCTGAAAAATATGGAACACTCTTAAAGGAAGCCATGGGAATATCATGTTGAGCTAATTGCAGCGGGTTGCCTCCATCAAAAGTAACAAAAAAAATATTCCTTGGAACTGCCATTGGTGGCACTAAGGTTTGCTGCCTAATAGGAGGAATTGAAACTCTTACTACAGGTGGACTTGAAACTATTTTTCTTGATGAAACAACAACTCTCTTTGTTGGTCTGCTTCTTCTCCTAGGTGGTGACAGTTGTAAGTAATCAAAAGAAACAAAGTTTCCTCTTGTCTAAATCTTTTTCATAAGTTGTTACAGGATTGGGTTTTTGCTAATTTCTCCACTTAGAGTTGCCATATATATTGATTTAACCTCTCAAAGGCTTGAAAAAATGTTGGTTGCATATCAAAACTACCAAAACACATGTATTTTCTAATATGTCTTGATTACAACAATACCATCGAGTGTGCCAAAACTGTTAACTATCCAAATTTGCATCCCTACCAAGTTGTGGAAACTCACCAAATTTGGAGCAACATGGGACTACTTTCAGGATGTGGGTATCCTATTGTGAAAGTAGACCTCCAAATTATGGGTTGGCTCCCCTTTCGGTGTCACCTAAACTACTATTAAACTAATGGCTTCTTGAGGAAAGAGTAAGAGGGTTGCATAGCTGAAATTGATTGAAAAACTCTTAAAAGGTGATTCACCAAACTAAGACCTACAAACAGCTTGCACACAGTTCAAACAATGACAAATCTTGGTTTACACAACTCATTCTATATGCATTCTTGCATAAGTATTTTATAAGGAGGTTTTAAAGCTAAACTCCTAGAAGGAAAATATTTCACAATTAAAAGCATTTTCATTCACTAACACAACTTATAACCTACAAAAATATACTTTTTGCAAAATAGGTGCTTAACAATGAGACAAAATTACAAGAAAAAGCTAAATTTCACAAGTAATTTGATCAACCACTAGATGCACACAATAAAGAATCAAATGAGAAGGAAAATATTCAATATCATTGATCCAAGGTAATCACTAGTATACAAATCTATCCCTGAGTTACAATATTGCTCTTGCTAAAAAGATAACTCCAAAAAATAAGATATCACTCTACTAGAAAAAAAGAACTAACTTCAACAACACAGTTTGAAGTTACTTAAGAAAAATTCAAAACAACTGAATCACACAAGTCCATCTAGAATATTTTGGTCGGATGCAACAAAAAAGGCCAAAAAGAAACCTTCTAAAATCACTCAAAAATGTCCTCCAAATGAAGCAAAGTCAAGTCAAGACCTTGGTCACACTAAAAGTGTGACAAAACTATCTCCAAATAGCTCATTCCCTCCAAAAACAGTCAAAGACAACCTCACACACCTTTTCCATGTTGGCTATTCATCATTTTTGCTCACACATGTCTTCAACCTATTTGACCCACACTTTTGGTGCTTTTTGCAAAGGCATAATACTCTATTTTGCATTTAAGATAATAATTAGATTAAGTGGTTTATAATAACATCACTTAATCAAACTATTTTACATTTGAGAAAACAAATACAAAACAAAAAAGGCCACACCATTCCTTGAAGCACATCAACATTTTTCATTATAAATAACATCAAATAAAGTGATTTGTAAACACATCACTTAAATAATGTTTTAAAATTTAAAATAAATGCAAAAATAATAACCATTTTCTCAGCCACTCCTAAAGGCTTGCAAGAACATCACCTAACTTAATCTCCCCTAAGGCATTAATCACCATTACTTTGCATTTTGAAATACCATTCACCATTAAATGAGTTATACATAACATCACTTAATTAAAATGTCATGCCCCTTAAAACTAATGAAACTAGTAAATGATGTTTGGCCTAATGTACAACATAAGTCTTGAAGACTTCTGTGCAAGGTAATGAGAGTTTGAAAATAAAACACCAAGTCTTGGGAGACTTTGCAACCTTCAAGGAGACATGAAAACACTAAGGCATGATTTTCATAAAGAATGGAAACACAAGGAAAAAAAGCACAACGCATAAGACTTGAAGTCTTAGCCCATGGAGCACATTAAATTGTGTTTGCAAAATTTTTAAAAAAAGGTAAAAAAACCTTTGGTGGTCAGAATTCAATTGGGTTTCAAACCCTAACACAAAACAATGAAGTTTAGTAAAAGTCCATTTTTCATTCAACCTTCATGAAGCTCCTCTTCTGGCCACCATGGGGTATCAACAAGGGAATTTTCTGAGCTCTTTCATGGTGATTTCATGACAAATTTACAATGATTTCTCATGGAAACCACTGGAAAAATGAGGTAAGTGCCATTCTTTTAACAAAATCTGGTTTTTCCCCTCATTGAAAACCATTTAAGATGTTAAGGTCACAACCATACACATTTTTTTGATGCAAATATTTTGTGCCTTTTATCTATGAAAGTTCTACTTGCTTTTGGGCTGTCATTCAGGTGATTTTCTAAAGCCAAATAGAGGTTTTCCATGGTGAAACAAAATTGCATATTTAATGAGAAAAACCAATTTTGAGCTCAGGTGAGGCTCTGGCCAACACATCTTTCTTTCCTCAATTTTCCTTAAATTTTGTTGCTTGAACTCGAGCTCTCTCTCCATACTAAAAGGAATGGTGAAAAATATTTAGTTTCTTCTGTGTTTTCTATGCATTTTCTTGTAAGTTCAACCTCTGGTCTTTCTATGATATTTCTGCAAGAAAAGGGAAAAACCCTCTATGGAACTTGTGCTTTCATCAAAAAAGGGATTATTTTTTGTATAGTAGTGTTGGAAACGCCTTTTTCCATTCTCTATATTTAAATTTTGATACAAAACCCCAAGTGGGTTTGTGACTTTGTGAAGGAAAAATATTCTTCACGTCACAGCCATGAAGGAATAGCTGGGATTTTATGCATTTTCTATAGAATGTAGCTTGAATAGAACTCAAAAATACTTTGTCATTCCATATTTGTGATTTTCAAACAAAACCTAGATAGGATTTTTGCTTCTGTGAAAAGAAAGCTCTAGGGTTTGTTTCATGCCCTATCATGGTATTTTGCATGAGTTGTTTTCTTGGCAATCTCCTACACCAACTTGTTGTTTTTAATCATTTTTCCCTTAAAATTGGTGAAGTTAGTCTTTGAATGCAAATTATAAGTTTGGTTCTTTCCTACTGTCTAAACATCTAACCCAGCTAAAGTAATTTTTCCATCTCCATGCTTCAAATAACCAACACAATCCTATTGAATATTGGTCTCTAGCTTATCCTTGAGAATTTGACCTGTAAGTAGGATTCTCATATTGAAAGGATGGTGGCAATGGTATTCCTTGCATAGCTACAACTACTTCTCCTCTCGTACTCCCCTCCTCTATCTGATCTAGTTCATCTTTGTTACATTGTGGTTCTTTTTTGACATCTTTGTAACTTTTTCCTTCCTAGCTCCTCTTTCCACTGTTGTTTCTAGAGTAACTTTTCATGATACTCAAGCTCATTAAAGTAATCCCTTCCTTGATATTTTCTAAGGTTACTCAACTCATATTTTGACAATGGCTTGAAAGGAGGAAGTCTATCATACTCATCCTCACCTTTTGAGTCAAATAAATCTTTGAAGTCCTCATAGAATTCATCTCCAACACCACCTTGCTCATATGGTAAATGTGGTTGTGGTTGTGATTGTGGAAGAGATGAAAGCATATAAGGAAACCTTAGGGAACTTTAGTTGAAACCAAATTTCCTTCCTCAGATGTTGTCTTTTAGCTTCAGAATTGCATTTTCTTCACCTAAAACCTTGGATGAAAAACATAATAACAACAAATGAGCCTTCCATTTTTCCTCACTAGGTATAATAATCTCATTGACCTTCTTTATGACATGTTTCAAATCATCTATTTTTACTTTAAATTCATTAAAAATAGAATTAATTGTCGCACTTTTACCTACACCTGCTTTTCCTAAAACCAGAATGGTACATGTAAAGTCCAAGTCTTCTTGGCCAACAACCTCCTACTGCTCTGCTATTGCACCAACTCACTATTATATACCTTTTCATTTCAAATATTTTGTTTCCCTTAAAGCTTGTTAGCTGATTAGAAGACAATTCTTGAAAAACATGGCACCATGTGTATCGCCATTCTTTCGAGAGCACTATTTATTGAAAGATACATGCTTATGTTCATGATATTATTTCATATGTACACAATATGATGCTATCATGATATTACCTTTCTCACCTCATGCTGTTTGAAATCCCACCTAGCAACACTATGTTTGTATGCACTATCTATGAAGTTAGAACTATGGATTCTACAAAATTAAAGTAATAGCTCATCACGGTTGCTTTTTGAATGATTCTGTTTCTTTGGTTTAGTCCTCTAGCTCTGTACTCATGATGTTGGTGTCTTTTTTTGCATGACTGTATTTTAATGTAGATGGATGCTCCATTATTCAGAACATGCTTATTTATCTTTAAACAATTGTTCTTTCTTATTGAAAAGGCAAGAGCCTACATGACAATTTGAAAGGAAACATATGAAAAGAATGATGCTTATCTCAAATACAAAATAAAAGTATGTTCAATAACTTTACTTGCAATTCATGAATGAGCATTCTTACTGTTTGATCCTTCATGGTATGGTCCTTTGATGCATATGGTAGAGCTATTATGACTGTATCCATCATTGCTCATGTCTTGTGACCTCTTCATAGCATCTTTGTCAATGTTGCTTGATTGTATGCTTTAATTGTCCACTTGTGAGACTACTGCCCACTATCCTCTTGAGGTTTGTTACTTATTTTTCATAATCATTTAGGTCCTTTTTGATCTTTTTGCAACAAACTGAAACATCATACTCTCCTTTCTTCACTTTCAATGCATGCTATTTCTACCACTTTCTTTCATTGTGAATGCATCTTCAATGAAGTTACTACCCATTGTTAAAGCCTTCAACTTGACCATTTTGTGATTCTCTTCATGGTGTAGCTATAATGACTACCTTTTATAGATTCATGGCTTGTTGATTGTATGCTTTAACCATACTTATGTCCTCTAGTCATTGTTGATGAGTTGATGTTCTGAAACATTACCATGGACTACTATTTCAAGGTTATGAATGAGTTTTCACAATCATCATTATGGTTACCACTTTATTTGTTGTTTCTATCGTGAGTGACGACTATTGTGTAATCACTTAATCTACATGACTACCCCTCATGTTCAATTTTTGTGACTATTATGATGCTTGGGGTTTCTCTATTGAAATGCACTATACTGTCCTTTCAATAACAGCCTCTCATGTTCCTCAAATTCGTGGTAACTCTTTTTTCTATGGCTGATCATTTTTCCATTCTTGCAATACCTCTGTCATAGATGGTTGTCCATTTATTCTTGTTGTGAGTGATATCAAATGATTGTCAAGATGATTTTTTACTACTATTAGTATCTTCTCATTATAGATTACCATCTTGACAATTCTCATGACTTTCCCTGCAATGTGTTGCATTGTGATTACTCATTACATGACATTTTCCATTGTTTGTGTGTTGATTATGGTCTGTTACTATTATCAACTTTCTTGCACATGTTCTGATGTAGTTCCTTCATGGCATCTTGAAGCTACTAGTATGAAAATCACACTTATCATATCCATGATGTCAACCTTTCCTTGTGCATTTTAACTATTGAATCTTTTAATGAGGAACTACCAGTTGAACTAACTTTGTGATCAGGAATATGAGTTTGCTTAAAATCTAAGAATCTATCATCCAATTGTCACACTCATGCTATCATGGGATTGTCCATGCTTTCCCTTTTGTATGAATATCATCATGTACTCATCCACTATCCTCGCTTGCTAGCGCCACCTCCAAGAGGACTGCCATCTATAACTTGTCTTTCATACATGGTTGTGAACTATATTATGAGTTCACTACACTCTATCATGATGCTAAATGGCCACTATCATTAAGTTTTTTAGTTTTCTTTTGCATGGAATTGACTGCCCTTGATATGATTACCAACAAAGCCTTATCAAAGGTTTCCCTTCATAACTGTCCTACATTCTTATTTTCACCTTATGTTGCTCCATATAAATCATGATGGTTCTAAACAAGACTTGATAGCTCCTCCATTATTTATTGATGAATGAAAAATTGAACTTGATGCATCTATAACTGAACTTGATGCATCTATGCTTTAGTATTCATATTATGACAAAAATCATCTATTTCTTTGGAAGAGACAAATTGTTTCATCTTTGAATGATTTGATGTTTTTGTTTTTTTTCCTTCAAAGCTTGTTCTTTGAAAATGATGGCAATGAAATCCAACACATATCTGTATAGGAGTGAATTTTCACATCATGTGTAAATTCCCCTTTTTTCCCTCTCCACTTTAGAAAACCAAGTTCAAAGGCTTAATTCTAGCTAATCTCACTGCTTGCATCCCACTTAGTTCCCGTTTTGCATTGGTGGAGGCATTCCTGTTGGGGATGCCCATGTAGCGTGATACATCCATGTGATGCACTTACGTCCCTGGCAGATTCCTTCAACTAAACCTGCAAAGGCATTACACTTCTCATTGGGAGTGAAGTTGTAAAGCCCCCTTCAGCCAACCGACCCAAATCTAGTCGTTTCTTTCATTCCTTCTTCAAATTGATTCCTTGAACAAGCATTCCAATCCTCTAAGCATTTAATCCAACTTCTTCACAACTTCAAGCACTCATTCTATCACTTCACAAGCTCACTTTCACTCACTCCAAGCATACAAGCTCTCCATTTCAACAAACACAACACTCCATCACTTTGGTAGAACAAGTTGGAAATGAAACACCATTACAACAGAGGCTTGAGTACTCTCATCTTCTCCCCCAAGTAGCCTTGAGCACTCTTGGTGGAGGTGGTAAGCTTCCCTTTATTTCCTTCTATCACTTGGTTGAGTTAACACTTTACTATTTTATAGTGCTTTTGTGCTCTTTACTATATTAATTTCTTTATCTCATTTCATTGGTTGTTCATCCAGGTGGAAACACCTAAACAGGGGTCTGGCTGAGGTAGGCCCCTATATAGCCACCCAACATTTTCCTCTCTTTTTGTGTGTAGGTGTATGTGCTTTGTAGAGCTAGCTAGCGAATAGGCTCTTCTACAAAATCATCTTCATCACACTAGCTTTGGTATATTTACTTTATCACCTTCGTTTATATTTCTCATATTTCATAGTGTTATTTTTCTCTCTTAGAAGTTGCTAGCTAGGCTGCTAGCTTGTTTTTTGATAAGTTCATATCGTCTTTTCAGTCCTCTAGTTGTACGGATGCTAGTGAACCTGAGAGACACCAGTGCACCACACTATCGTCTCAAAACTACGCTCTTGTCCTCTAGAAGAGAGCTATCCAAGATACAGTATTGAGCTCAAAAACTAGCTCACCTAGCCCCATTTGGAATCTCAGGATTGCATAGTGGTTGCAGGACTCCATCATTTTCATCATTCTCATCCTCATACCCTAAACATCTCGCTAAGCTTACGTAAGTTAGGGAAGCTTTCTGCATCTTGGCCCTTTGTGACTTGGGCTTTGCAAGTGGAGGTCGCCCTACCTTAATTTTGGCAAACCCAACGTGAACCATTTTGGTTCCATTTTTGTGATACTGACAGTTCCTTTCCTCATACTCTAGGAGTGTTGTAGGTGCGAGTGTAGTGAGTTTGTTGCCTCGCAACCCAACCTAAGACCCCCAAAGGTATTTCATAATGATACCTTAGTTGGGTCACTGTCTTATCCTTGAGCCTTTAGGGACTCTATGAAAGTATTGTCTAGTGTTCTTAATGGCCTCCTTCTTGCATCAACCTATCCCCTCTGTGCAGCCTATGGACAGTGGTACTAGCGTAACCTTCACTTCATAGGATCTACTGATGGGTTTTAATAGAGAACCATCTCCTCTCTATATTCCAGCATGGATCAATGGAAACATCGTATCGGGTGTTCCTGTTGATCTGACGTCATTAGTAAATATTATAATCAAGGAGATTATGTTGATCAATTTTTTACATAAAGATGGGTATGATTCACCTGTGAGTACCATCCACACACATGACATGCTTTACATGCCCCCTTTAGGTAGTATCATCCTATCGGTCCTGGTGGGACCTAAATCTGTGAATGTCTTGTTTGACATCATCCCTAGGTCTAAGCTCTTTAGGGTGAAATTGGGTATTCCTTGGTTAGTGGCGAGTAATGTGGTACCCTCCATCATGCATAAATGTCTAAAATTTATCCACAGGGGCTCCATACACATAATTAATGACACCGGTTATAGACCGCCGGTTGCATGTGGTAGCTACTCCTTGGACTACTCTTGGCCTGCACCCACTGGTCCTCTCCTGCCTAGGAGAGACCTTCTGCACCAAATGTATCAAAACTATAAGAAAGGGTTTCTAAGGCCAAAAGTTAGATACCCTCCCTCACTTTATGCTATTTCACACAGGGCTTGCTTGAAGGTTGACAATGATGCCGCTAAGGCTCGAAAGAAGGAAGAAGAGAAGTGGTCTCATGATCCTCCTTCTTCCTCTTCCACTGGTTAGTCTAATGCTTCTTCTCACTCTACTGAGGTACCAATAGGTTTTATTCCTCGTCTATAGGAGAATCCTATGGTGCCCGTTTGGTGAAAGCCTAAGCGTCCCACATTCAAGCTTCCTATTCTACCGACGGAGCCTAGACCCATTTGGTATGATAGGAAGAAGGTCTCTCAAGGATAGTCCTCTTTATCTTGAACTTCATGGCCTCCTACTGCTCTTGCTCCCAAGGTAGTGAGTGGAAAGAGGCCCACTATCGAGGCTCTTGAACTGACTCCTCCCACTTTCCCGCAACCCATTTCTCCTACTCCCATTTAGGAATTCGTTCCTCTGCTAAAAATGGCCATAGTGGGCATTCCTATGGTTGAGCAGGAACCTTTTGCTCCTTCACAGCCTCTGGCCTCTAGCTCCAAGAGCTGAAGAAATTGCCTTGCATGTGAACACAAGCATCTACAAAAGGCCCTCTTAGCTGAATAGGCTGCCTTGCAAAGAAGGGAGGAAGAGACGATTTTCCCTGCTTCAAGGCATCCTATAGTGTCTCCCTCTTCCCTTCCTTCTGCGTCTCTCTAGTCTGGTTCTGCATTGCTTCTGGATTTTGTTGCAAGTGCAAATGCACCTAACCCCAAGGGGGTATAGGTGTTCATCTCTCCTTCGGTGGAGCCGCCTTTGCTAATGTCCATTCAAGATATCCAACCTTTTTTGAAGCTCATGGATATGATTAATACCTCATTCGTATCCACTGTAGTCCTCTCCTCCTCTTCCTCTGCACCCCTAGCCTCGTTTGTGGGGAGTTGATCTCCTCTAATGAAGAAAGAGGTGAAGAGTGGTCCTTCTAGCAATGAAGGGCATAAGAGGAGCCTGCCTTCTTCACAAGGTGGTTTTGTGCTAACTTATTTTGTCCTAGTGATAGAACCAGTCCCGACTTCCCCTGAGTTCATCATCACTCCCGAGTCACTCAATGAGCCTAGCGGTGAATCTCAAGCTCATCCTAGCCCATCTACTAAATTTATACATGGTGCTCCTGTGGGGTGCATGTTTAACTTTGTGGATGAAGTTTTTTCCTTGTCAGCGATCTTCATGAAATCACTGACCTTAACTCCACAAGAGCTCGATGGAGAGGACCTCGAGAGGCCCTCTTCCTTGGCCCTTGTTGCAGGAGGGTTAGATGCTCCTCCTCTTAACATCCCTCCATTGCAGGCTCATCATCCTCCCCCCTATGATGATCTAGAGTGGGAAGCAAATGACCTCTTGGTTGATCAATGTTAGGCGGAGGCCTCTTCATGATCTTGTGTGTGTGTGTTTTGTGATGTGTTCCCCCATGATCATGCTATGTGTTCTTGGATGACCCTCGTCACCCCTACTGGTTCTTGGATACAGGTGTGGTTTTTATGTTATAAACCTTCTTCTATTTGTATCATCATTCTTCCATGTTTTGTGCTTGATTTTCAATAAATTGGGGGCGATGCAAAGTGTTGGAGGCATTTAGGCTTCCCTTCCATGTTGACCCAATTTTATTTTATTTTTACTTTGTTTTTCATGCATTCTTCCTAATCTAGTTGGGGATTGATGATCTTTCACCTTGCAACATAGTTACCTATTATTATATGAGCTTGGACAGATTTGACCCCGCTAAACTAGATCCCCCTGTACCCTTTGTTTGTATTTTTCTCTCTTTTTCTTTCTCTTTATCTTTCTCTTTTCTTTGCTTGATTTGTCCCTCTCATGTGTGACAACACTTTTCTTCAATGTTTCAATTTTCAGAAAATGCATTCATTGGCAATGGATCTTTTCTCAAAAATTCTTGTAAACCTTTCTTTAGAATCATATTCTCAACTTGAAACCCTAACGGAACATGTTTCCTTCATCATGGGTTCGTAAAGAAAATATTTAAACCTTCCTCTGAAGCAGGAACAACTTTGAACTTCTCCTCATGTGGGGGCACATTCTTCCTTTCAAAATCCTTGATGAAGTGAACATCTTTCAAAAGGATTCCTTGAGGAAGGATCAATCTAAGAAAGAGAACATCTACTTCTGAACTGCACATCCCTTGAGTGGACCCTCTCTTCACAGTGGGTTCCCAAGGTACCCCTTCGAATTTTTTCAAAACCATCAAAAATCTGTGCAACTATCCACTCACTCACCCACGTGGCCACTTCCTAACTCTATAGAGTCTTCTTTCTCAGGTTTTCTCCATGCAAGAGATCTTGGGGGTTACCTTCCCTATAGGACTAAGAGCCTATAGGGCACTTCCTTGGGTGTTCTTCATGCTTGAGTTCATGGAGAATACCTTTCCTATGGGACTGAGAGCCTGTAGGGTGCTTCCTTAGGTGTTCTTCATGCTTGATTTCATGGAGAATACCTTCCCTATGGGACTGAGAGCCTATAGGGTGCTTCCTTAGGTGTTCTTCATGCTTGAGTTCATGGAGAATACCTTCCCTATGGAATTGAGAGCCTGTATGGCGCTTCCTTGGGCACTCTTCATGCTTGAGTTCATGGTGAATACCTTTCCTACATGACTAAGAAACTATAGGGTGCTTCCTTTGGGTCTCCTCCATGCTAGAGTTTTTGGAGGACACCTTCCTTACAGAACTAAGAACCTATAAGGTGCTTTCTATTTTCAACTTCATAGTTTCGAGTAGCTATGAAGTCCTTTGCTTTCCCTGCAACTTCAGGTATGCCAGACCAAGCTCTACTTCCTTGACAGTTTAGGTATACATTTTTAACCTTACACTCTTCTTGATCTACTTTACCGAGCACTCATTAGTATTTGTGCTCGCTAAAGTGGGGGAAAAATGTATAGGAGTGAATTTTCACCCGATGTGTAAATTCCCTTTTTTTCCCTCTCCACTTTAGAAATCCAAGTTCAAAAGATTAGTTCCACCTAAGCTCACTACTTGCATCCCACTTGGTGCCTGTTTTGAGCGTCGGTGGAGGAATTCCTATCAAGAATGCCTGTGTGGCACACAGATGTCCGCACAGCATGCTTACGTCCTTGGTAGATTCCTATGGATGAACCTACAGAGGCATTACACTTCTCATTGGGAGTCAAGTTGTAATGCCCCCTTCGGTCGACCGACCTGAATCTAGTTGTTTCTTTCATTCCTTCTTAAAATTCACTCCTTGAACAAGCATTCCAATCCTCTAAGAATTTAATCCAACTTCTTCACAACTTCAAGTGCTCATTCTATCACTTCACAAGCTCACTTTCACTCACTCCAAGCATACAAGCTCTCCATTGTAACACACACAACACTCCATCACTTTGGTAGAACAAGTTGGGAATGAAACACCATTGCAATAGAGGCTCGAGTACTCTCATCTTCTCCCCCAAGCAGCCTTGAGCACTCTTGGTGGAGGTGGTAAGCTTCCCTTTCTTTCCTTCTATCACTTGGTTGAGTTAGCACTTTACTGTTGTGTAGTGCTTATGTGCTCTTTACTATATTAGTTTATTTATCTCATTTCCTTGGTTGTCCGTGGAGGTGGAAACACCTAAAGAGGGGTCTAAATAAGGTATGCCCCTATACAACCACCCAACATTTTCCTCTCTTTCTATGTGTAGGTGTACGTGCTTTGCAAAGCTAGCTGGCAAATGAGCTCTTCTACAAAATCATCTTCGTCACACTAGCTTTGGTATATTTACTTTATCACCTTTGTTTATATTTCTTGTATTTCATAGTGTTATTTTTCTCTCTTAGAAGTTGCTAGCTAGGTTGCTAGCTATTTTTTTGATAAGTTCATATTGTTTTTTTGGTCCTCTGGTTGTATGGACGCCAGTGCACCTGAGAGGTGTCAGTGCACCACATTGTCATCCCAGAACTGCCCTCTCATCCTCTAGTAGAGTGTTATCCGAGATATAGTATTGAGCTCAAAAACTAGCTCACCTAGCCCCATTTGGAATCTCAAGATTGCAAAGTGGTTCTAGGACTCCATTTTCCTCACCATTCTTATCCTCATACCCTAAACATCTCACTAAGCTAAGGTAATTTAGGGTAGCTTTCCGCATCTTGGCCCTCCGTGACTTGGGGCCTTGCACGTGGAGGTCCCCCTACCTTACAATATCATTATTAAAATGGACTTTGGATCCACTTAAGAAGATTAAAAGATATATCCAGCAGAGTACTACCCCTTTTTGGCATGATGGCAGCCTATTGTTTGATTCATCGTCAAAAGATGAGTAACTTTCTTGATAGTTCACATTGTTTGTTGCATCTTTTGAATCTAATAATGAAAGTTGATCAACTGGTGTGATTCCATATTTATGTAATGCATTAATAATATGTTTATCATTTATTTGATCAAGTTGCTCAATTTCCTATCCCTCCTAAAACACATGAGGGCAGCATGTTGGGCTCAACCCTGTGGGAGCCACATTTTACTCCACATGTTGTAATAAGTTGAATCAAAATAGTAACAAAGATTTGTCCTATATCTACACAAGAAGAAAACATGTTAGATAAACAAGGCATATGATAGGTGTGTTTGATTACTCTTTTGTTTTCCTGGAAATGTATGGTATGTTGTCTATTTTAATGCTTATGGACATAAAATTATATGTTTATGGATGTTTTGCACATATTTTGATTAGTGACCTTTCATTTCTCTAACAACATTATTTTTACAGATGCAGGGAACCTAGGAGCAATAAGGAGAGCATCAAACAAAATCAGGACAAGCATGGAAGACTTGAGGTGATGCAAGACAAGGCAAATGGGATTCATCATTTTAGGCAATGATGGGTCCCTCTTCATTTTATGTGCATTTCTCCTTTTTGTATCTATAAATGTATAGTCTTTTCTTTATATGCATTAGAATAGCCAATCCCTTGGCTTGTGAGGGACACTATACACTTATGATAATCAATAAATATTACATTTACAATCAATGTTGACTCTCTTTCTTATTGTATGAAATTGCACAACTGTAATAGTGCAATCTTTTAGTAATCTCTTTCATGCACATGGATGAAATTTAGTAGAAAGTGACATGTACTTTTATTATTTAAATGCAAACACAATCATAAGTCTACCTGATTTAGCTGGAAAGAAAATCAAGTAACAGTAAGGAAGGGTTGAATTCGTAAATAAAAATGGATAAGACCAAGTAACAACCACTCTACCTAAACTCTATGCCAAAATCCCAAATCCAAGACAAGAAAGTAAAAATGATAGAAGAAATTAAACAAATATCAAAGCATATAACAAACTCCAATATCAAAGTTGGTTCATCTTACTTGCTTCTCCTCCATTCTTCTCAAGTTGCAAGCTTGCCCTCATATTTTGAAGTGTTTGAATGCCTGCAAGTGACAATGAGGAGATAGCAAAAAAATTGGAGAATGTGGTTGTAGTTAGGGTTAAAATGACAAGGATGGGTCTTTTTTATAGAAAACCAAATTTGAATGAAGGGCCAAGATTGAATGATGAAGATCAATGGATGAGATTGCTTTCGAGAAGCAAGGAAATAGGGTTAGGGAAAAAATAGGGTTTAGTTAAGGATGGACGGTAGAGATTAAAAGGCAATAAAACCTTATCAAGGGAGGAGGTTAATTGAGATAAAAAAGAAGATTGGTATGGAAAAAGAGTAGATTAAATAATTATAAAACTATTTAATTTAAGAGGAGAAGTGAATGATTAAATAATAAAGAAATTATTTAATTATAGAAGAAGCAGAAAAAAGTTGACTTTTTAAAATAATTGGAAACAATTATTTCATTAAAAAGTGGAGAAAAAACACACAAGTTACTAAATAATTAAAATAATTTTGTAGTGGACGAAAAAGCAAGAAATAATTAAATAAAATAGAATATATTTAATTATGGAAGAAAAGTTCTCTTTTAAATATTTTCTATTGCAGGAGGTTGGTCACGAGGTCTAGTCTCCCCCACCCCCATGGTACCAGAGGGCGTGTCGCGCCAGCGCTGCCGGTCACGTTAAAAAGTTTACCAGGCGCACTGCAGTTTATAGGGGGTCGTGCTACCTGATTCCTGCAGTCTAAAAAAAATTATGGAAGAAAAGGTTAATGAAAGCTATTTTTTTTAAATAATTGGAAACAATTATTTCATTAAAAAGTGGAGGAAAAAGACAAGTTACTAAATAATTAAAATAATTATTTAATAGTGGAGGGAAAAGTGGGAAATAATTAAATAAAATAAAATTTATTTAATTATGAAAGAAAAGGCTAATTAATAATTAAACAATCAATAATAATCATTTAACTATAGACAGAAAATAGGAAGATGAATAATTAAATAAATAGGAATTTATTTAATTAATCGAAGGAAGAATAAAGAAGGAGAAAATGAATTAATTAAATAACTAAAATTATTTAATTAATAAAATAATGTGATCAAGGAGAATAATTAAATAATTAAAATTATTTATTTATTGAGAGAAGAAGAGAGATCAATGCAGAAAAATGGTGTTTGCAAGTGTAGGACATTTTTTAATGTCTACAAGATGATCAATGATTGTTTTAGTGAAACATGATACTTCACCAAAATAGACCTAAAAAGAGGATATCATCATATTTTCATCGGACAAGGGGACAAGTGGAAGTATTATTTAAAACCAAGAAATCATTTTATGAGTGGTTACTCATGTTGTTTAGACTAACTATTATACCAAGTACATTCATGAGAGCCATGAATAGAGATTGAGTCCTTTCACCAATAAATTTATGATGGTATATTTGGAAAAGATACTAATATTTAGTAGGAATAGAAAAGAACAAATTGATCACCTATTAAAAGTATTATAAAGATTAAAGGATGAAAAGCTACTCATCAACTTGAAGAATTTTTTTTTTGAAAGGATATATTCCCACAAACCACTTAACACTTAAAATCAACTACTAAGCATGTAGGTATTTCAGCATTAATCCTATAAAGATAACGTCACAATAACCAATCTTAAAAAAAAATAGTAGCATTACAAAATTTAAAAATCACTTATAAAGAAAAGAATGAGAAAATAATAGAAGTAAACATAATAATAAGAGTGACACAATTCTCTAAGAAAATATTTGAATAAATGTACAGGCTTTGAAGTATAGCCAATACACTATTCAATAACAATCAATAGTTACAATGCATTCTTTGAACCTATTTTTCTATCAATAGAAAGGGGATACCGATAATCCAATTATAGAGGAAAACTAGTAGCTCATAACCCTATAGAATGTAATGCATAATTCCTTCACCTTAATCCCTCAATATATAAACTTAAGAATACCTTGAAAACTACCATAAAATATTACCATGGACCCATTTATAATATCCAAAAATATAATTGTAAGGATTATCACAACCTATTACAAGAGAGGAGACTCCAAAATATAATGTAACTCCTCTTATAAACATTTTTTACATAAATTATACAATTCACCATATTTAACTCCCAAAAAATCACCTATGAAGCACTAATTACACTTGTACATGTCAACTAATAATAGATAATACTCTTATAATTCCACTATGTAACCTCATTTTCAATGTCTCATTACAAGCAATATTTCCAAATCCTTAGAGAATCATGAAATTATTACATATGCCCCACACAAACATGGGTGTCCCATTTTTCCACTCTATCAACTTATGATATACACACATAATTATTTCCTATGAACAATTAGACCTTATGACATGCAAAGTGAATAGAAAACTTAATCCTAGTATTATTCTACTTGATTTCACATTACAAAAATATAATGGTTCCCAAAAAATAAACTAACCACTAAGGACTAAATATACATAGCCTCAACTAACTCTTCCAATTTTACAAGCTCAACAAAAAAATCTACAACATCCACCAAGTGACCACCATTTCAACCATAATGCTCCAATTCTCTATCAAACTCAAGAATGAAAGATAAGAAACAAAATCAAAGATCACACTATAAATGTAGAAACTACTAAATCATGCCTCAACCTAAACATAAACACCAACGACCATCTCCTCCAAAAAACAACCAAGTATTTCTTATATACTCAAATCAATAGCTAGAATGGAAACCACAAACAATTACAAACATATCCAAATAATTGTACCTCAAAATATGGTAAACACATATCATAGGTAGACCTATTATCCACATATCTAGTCCAATATATAATTACAAATCCTTAAATATATATTTTCCTACATTAATTATTCATCACGAGTAATACACACACATAGAAATGTGTAAAAATTCTAAAGACTCTCTATAGTGTTACCCAATAAAAACTATCTGACAATGGGCACACACATCCTAAAGCTACCACTACATAGATAATGTCTGATGTGGAATTGATCATATGATCCAAAATTCTACTAATAGCACTAACATAAAATATTTGATTATGTCCTTTAAAAAGTCTAATATTAAATAGCACTGCTACAAAAATATCTTCCAAATCAAGCCATGCCCTTCCCTAACACTAGCTAGTTCTCTAACTATGAAAAGTAAGATATCTACCTCTGAAACCTCAATAGAAAATTTATCCCAACATCAAACCATTCAATGCCAAGTTCAAATACAAAATAAATACATATAATATTCTCAAACCAAATGAAGAGAAAACTAGAACCTATTCTTGTAACAAAGGAATATGACCAAAATCACAAAACATATCATGTACTCCTCAAAATATTCCTTAAAAATAACAAAAAAGAAATCATGACCTAAACATAAGGAGATAATGAAAAACCATAACTATTCATATACTCCTCAAATAATTCCTCAAAACTAACATATACAACTCAAGACTCATACACATGATAATATAATACACAAAGGAAATATGCATCAAAACACTAGGTGGATAATACATATATGATTATTCACCACTAAATGGACTAACAAGAGTCAAGGTATGATATTGTTCCACCTATGAAACACAATTCAAGAGAGTCATCATTCCAATACATGATCGCTAGAAACAAGAGATCTCCAACCTCACCCAAATATGATATAGGTTCATAATTAATCATCTCATGTCAATTAAATTCCAACTAAAACACCACAATATCTAGAATATTCTAAGATAAAATGATCATAACACTCATCTAAAATTTTTACCTTCAAATCATGACCAATGTTCCCACTAGAATTAGAAAAAAATATGGACTTGAGAAAATTCTGACACCACAATTTGCATATTTCATGAATTAGGATCATCTATCTTCAAATAATATATATTCTCAAAATCATATATATCATACCAAACTCCAATCAATAATCAAGAGGTCATCATTGCACAATAACAACAATTCTCTAAACCAAGGATAATTTATCTAAAACTAATAAACCATAAATAACAACTCAAATAAAGACTCCAAGAGCAATCCATGGAAATAAATTACTATAGACATTAAAAATAGCTAATTCATTTTTATCTTGTCATTTCATCATCCTTATCATTTCTTCCATCTATATTAATTAAATAATTTTTAATTATTTAATTATCATTTTCCCTCTAACATTAATGAAAATTAAAATTAAAATTTATCTTTGATCCTCTCTAATTAAATAATCTTTAAAATTGATTTAATTAGCTAGCACCCCTCTTTTAAAAAATTTAAAATAATTTATTTAAAATTAATATTTTCCTCTATAATTAAATAATTTTTTAAAAAAAAATTAATATCTAGCACTCCTCTTTAAAAGAAATTAAAAAATGATTTATTTAAATTAATTTTTTTCTTTTAAAATAAATAAATTAATATTTATTTATTTCTCCAAGCTATCATTTGAATTAAATATTTATTTAATTCCCTCCAAAACTTCAAAATTTGGGTCTTACCCTATCTTGAATTTTCCTATCCATTGATCTTACAAATCAATCTCCACCATTGATCAAATGTCAAGTGAAGCTTATAAATAAGAAGCTTTCATTTCATTCAAACCCCCTAGCACTTTTATTGCCAAGATCTCTCTAGCCCTTTTATGATCAAAATCACTCTTGCACTTTTATCAAGTATTCAAGCATTTTTAAGAATTATTAAGCATTCAAGGATTTGAGCATTAAAGCATTATCAAGAACTATCATTTTCATTTATCAAGTATATGTATCATTTATCTTTGAGCATCATTATCATTACATCATAGCATTATTGTTCTTTCATAGTTTGTTACTTTGAAGAGCAACCAACAATGGAGCAAATCAAGATCTTAGCTATGATAAATTTTCTTGTTTTATAAATTTTATATTTTGAGTCAAAATCTTTAACTTCATTTTGTGATTGTGAGAATGTGATTTTTATATTGTTGATATTTTTATTCACATTTTTATCATTCACAATTATATATATCTTCAAATAACATAAAGATGACTATCCCTTATTGGTAGAACTAGAAATTATCAAAGAACTCTCATTACTCACATGCAATAGGAACCACTTGATCTCCTCATGACACCAATATTCGCCATAAAAGATCATCCATCACATAATGAAAAATCCACACCCTTGGTAATCTCTCATTAGAAGTGATCTAGAGTTTCCCATGACACTATGATAAACATATTCTAACTAAATATCACACATGGACCTCACAATAAAATAACTCAACTACAAAATCAAGAGCTCCCAAAGGCATGGTAAAAAAATTATCTCAAAAAATGTAACATTCCAATGACTACGCAAATGAAAAATGCTTGCACTAAATCATGATCCAAAGCCACTCATGGCAAGATAATTAACTACTATGAGTTCCAAAATATAATTGCAAGAAAAACCAAAATACCACTTTAGGAATGCCATAAGAATCCCAAAGTACTATAATAGGAATCATAGGTACTCCAATACCCATCCCTCTACTTCACTTTAGCAAAAATACCAATGCACTAGGATGAGTGAGAATCCAACCAAACAAGATTTACAATTTCCTGGTACCTAATATCAAAACCCTACTACAACAAGACACTAATAGAACACTAAAAATATGCAGTTAAGTTCTTAATGTAACATATAGGTACAAACAACCCACAAAATCTAAACATGTCTAACATCTCAAAGGTAATAGAAAAGCATGGTTAAAAATTTGGCATAGTTTCAATCCAGAAATAGCTCACATGATATCAAAGCATGGTTAGTTATTCAACTATAAAAAAGAAAGCACAAAAATCATAGATATTCAACATAACAATAAATATTTAATCGATCACAAATAAGTAACATGTAAAATAGAGATAACTAGATATAACATGTCAAGTTTTCATGACTCCAACATCATATCAAAATATAAATCCAACTTGCTGCAAATTTTTTGATGTGAACATGGTATATTACCTAGCTAGTTTCATATTAGGTCAAATTCACACTTACATACTTGATATTACTTAGGTCATTTAATTTGTGTGTCTTATATCATAGGATTAAGATATTTTTCATGATCATATTTTTTCCTAGGGTTTCATCTATGGTTTTATCCTTTCTTTATAACAAGGGTTTCCTCACTATATATTGTACCAATTTTATTTATGCATCTAATGAATTCATTGGCTTCATAGTATTTCCATCGCTTCTCTCTTTTGTGAAAGGTTATTTTTATTGCAAGTGATCCTTCAGATACTATGGGGTTGATCAACAACTCTTATATGGTATTAAAGGTCAAGATTTATAATTCCCTCCCTTTTTTGAGTTATTTCAACCAATGGATTTCAAAAGGCGCATCCTAGTGATTCAAAATAGACCTCACATTTGACCTTAGAAGGCCCAAAAACTTATAAATTGATAAAAAAAACTTGATACAATTTGGCACCAAAATAATTTTGTTTTTTTGGGGGGGGCTTACAAAAACAAATCAAAAATATGTACAACTACAGGTTTCCATAGATTCATATAGTTAACATACCATAAAATTCCATATCCACATAAAAATCAACCTTGCAAGTAATACTTCTGTGTACCTTGAAGTTTTACCCTATTTTAATATGCAAAATAACTTAAAATGCAAATGATAAAACACTAAGAACACTTCAATGATTAGCCTAAAGAGTGATAAAACAAGAAAAATAGATGAAATAAAATGAAAATCGATTATACCTTCCTTGTTGTTGAAGACTCCTTGGTTGGCCCTTGATTTAGATGAATTTGTATGCTCCTTAGATGGCTTTTGATGTTACTAGATGCAAGATTGATAATGCAAAATGACTAGATGGATGGCTAAATGATATCAAATGCTTGAGAATGCAAATTGGCAGCATAAGGTTGCTCCAAAATGAAAAGTGTTGAAAATGCCCTTGAGGAGGGGGTATTTATAAAAGAATTTGAATTCTCTAGAGAATTCAATGGTTGAGATTCATCCAAAAAGGTCAAGATGAAGGGCTATGGTGGGTTGAGAACTCACAAGCCCTCACATCTTGACATGTGGATGATGAAGTGGCTAAGAGGAGATGAGGTGTAAGTGAGGTGGCCAAAAGGTACATAAGGTACCTTCCAAGTACCTTGGGGAGTGAGAAGATTTCCTCAAAAAAGAATTTCTTGTCCCCAAGTGAGAGTGAAAGGGACATTTGAGGAATTTTGGAATTCCTCAAAAATCTCCATGGGAAAAGGA
Organism: Sequoia sempervirens; assembly: GCA_007258455.2. Taxonomy (NCBI): domain Eukaryota; kingdom Viridiplantae; phylum Streptophyta; class Pinopsida; order Cupressales; family Cupressaceae; genus Sequoia; species Sequoia sempervirens. Next base: position 10,889,960 of record VDFB02086081.1, on the reverse strand, counting down.
GAGGTGGTTAGAGAAATAAATGTGAATTAAAAATTCACATTCTTAGGAGAGTCTAAAGGATAAAAGGTGAGCTCAAAAAAGGTGGGACTTGGTCACATGTGGATGATGTGACAAGTCCAAGGTTCTAGAAGCCTTGGAAGATAGAATGTGAATTAAAAATTCAAATAGGGAAGAGAAGAATCTAGGATAAATAAATGTGAATTAAAAATTCACATGCAAAAGAGGGTCAATGCTAAAAAGAGATAAATGCAAAGGTTGACTAAAAAGGTGGTGCTAAATATGGCTAATGACCTTGGTTAAGGTTATACAAATATTTGATTAGAATAATTAATGGAAGATTAGAGGCAAGTGGAAAATGTAGGAGGATGTGACATTAATCTTTGATTAAGAGGATGCACATCATAATCATGAATTAATTAAATTAATTCATATTAGAGCCATCATGGAGGATGTGACAAGGAGAGAGAATGAAGAATTTTAAATTGATTTTAAATCAAAAGGGTCAAAAATGACTAAATTAAATAAATTGGTGTATTTATTTAATTTAGAGAGGAAGAAGGTGAAAGATAAAGCATTTAGTTATTAAATTAAATACTTTACAATATGAGACAAAAGGTGTAATATTAATTTAATAAATTAATATTTAATATGATAGACGAAAAGGGAGTAAATTTAATCATATGGGAGTGATTAAATTTAGATGTCTACAACTTCATTCTATTTTATCTTTACATCATCTAGTATAAAATTCTAGAAAAAAATAGAAAAAAAAAACTTATCATAGGGTGGAACCATCAATCTACTGGTAGTAGTTAGGGATTTTGAACCCACATTCATAATAGTGGCTATCAGCTATTTTTTAGTGAAGCTGTAGTGCCCTCCGTTTCGGTCGTTGATGTTAAGTTGTTGTTGGTAATTATCATTTAATGATTAAATTCGATTAATAAATTTAAAAATGAGAAAATATTAGAAAGGATTAAATATTAAAATTGTACTTAAGTTTGAATGAAGGTAAAAAATGGGAAAAGCCATTAAAAGTTTGGTACCTAATTATAATTGATAAGTTAATTATCTTGCGAAGATAATAATGTTAATATGGTAAACAATGTGACAAAATGAATTCTAATAAAATATTATTAATGTTTAAAATGAATTAAATAAATTAAACTTGAATATTATAAGTAAATAAATAAATAAATAAATGATTATGGAAATAATGAATAATAGTATAATAAACAAAATTAAAATGACTTTCTTATTATTATTTTCGGAGGATAAAATATTTCATATAAGCTTTTCTTTTATTACTATTTCTCTGTGAAATAAATAATAAACATGAAAATAAATACTATTTCTATTTCAAGATTCGGTTAAGGGGAAGAATTCGTTCTTGATTCTAACGAACCAAGAAAGAAATAAGGGGGTTTCTGCAAAAATTTGGGGCGGGGAGTCTTGGAATTGGGATAACCGCAGACGTGGTTGGGGTGTCTGAAAAGGGTGGAAATTGCCATTTTTGCGTAAAGGAGCCTCATCACTAATTCTCAGCGCACAACCAAATTAATTTAGCTTCCAAAAGCTTTACTTTAGGAGGTCCATCCAATGTATGTACGGTAAGTAACTCATTTTATTTGAAAGTTCTCTGTAATTTATTAACAAAAGTTTTCTATCTGGTATCTTTTGTAATGAATGATTGCGTAGTGGTTAATTTGTAATATTCAAAATGTTAAATATAAATTTCCTCCAGTCAAAGCGGCCTGTAGAAATTCCATATCTGCCCAATGTTTCACTATCTTGTGTTTTTATTTGAATAGAGGAGTTGCGTGTAATAGGAAGTTTAGAGGTTTAAATAATCTATCTGATTTCCTTGGCAGTCCGTCACAACCGTGCACTTGAACATCATAGGAAATTTAAAGGCCTAAATAATCTCTTTGTTTGTTTTTATTTTCAACCTTTCTCAGCCACAACATATGAACTTAATAGGGAGTTTAAAGGTTTTAATAACCTGCTAGATCCCACTGGCAATCTATCGTAGTTGCTGCACTTAAAAATAAATATTGTTAAACATTCGAGAGTGGTGAAGGTTAATTTCCATACTTCAAACTTGAGCGCATCTCTAGAAACTCACCACCAAATAGAAATAAGTTACTATGAAGTTTCAAATTGATTTAAATGAAGTACATTCATATTCTGTTTATTACATTTTAAGGCTGTGAGCAACGCATCGATACATCGAGGGAAATTCAACCAAATTAAAGATTAATTTATTTCTTTATATCCTGCCCAAGTTTTTAAGTCTCCGTTAAACTTCTCAAATACTTTATGGGCTCTCAAATCATGTATTTATTTATTTATATTGCTCCTTCTCTTAAGACACGTATTTTAACCTCACCTTTCTCCTTCTCTTCTGCCTTAACATGAGAGATTTGATAATAATGCGAGTAGATGGCGATATTTCTAAATTCCAATATTCACTTTCTATTATACTTGGCAACCTGTCACTGTTGCGCCATTTAGAGTTGGGGCATTTTTCTGCCTTTGGTCTCGGCTCCTCTAGGCTCCTCCTTGCTGGTGATGACCTTCGCTTCCCCAATTTGACGAACTGCAGCCTGAAAATAGGGTCTCTGCGATGGTTTTTTTTTTTTGGGTATGTTTGTTAAAACGAAAATTACAACCAAGATTCTTAATGCGCACTTTTAGGTTTTCACTTCAACGGCATCCCTTGCTCTGCGTAGTTAAAATATATAGTGGAATTTAGGCTATACACTAGCCAATCTCATTTTTTCAAAAGTTTCTTAAGCCTTCTTAGTAAATCCATCTTGTTCATATCCTACGACCATTGCATTCCATGTGACCACAATTCTTTGAGGTACTTTGTCAAACGAAGCATGTGCCTTGTCTATGCCTCCACATCTTGCATACATGTCTACCAGTGCATATTTTCCATTATTTTATGTGTGTTCCTTGGATTGAATCTAGTAAATATATATGAATTTAGAAGTGTCCTATACTTTAGATATTCTCAAGTTAGTCGGTTTATATAAGTCTGAGAGTTGTTTTTATTTTCTTTATTGAAGAGTACTCTTTACCATTATTTCTTGGGGCTTGATATCAAATAAATCAGATACCTACACTTACACATGTTTGTTGCAATTCTCGATTTAAATTTTTACCTTCACTGTATTCTTTTCATTTACCATATGGTCTTCCCCTGTGCGCTTATCTGCCCTTGCAAATCTAATGGTTTTACGAAGGTTAATTCTGTTTACCAACTTTTACATCTATCATTCTTGCTCGTCATCTCATACTCGTATCTTTGCAATACTTAATCCACTGGTGTAAATGTCTCTTTCCATGTTTCTTCCATGACATATTATTCCTTGCCAAACTTTATCCTTTCCGCCTAACTTCTTCACTGTCAATCTTGGCAGAATGAGAATATGAGCAAGGGGTTAGGGCTATCATGGAAAATAGCATTAAGTTATTTGTTTTTGGATCTCACTAATGGACGTTATGTATTCCACCATAATTATGCTCAAGTCCAAATTGGGGTGTCTCACGCGTAGTAATTATCTAAATTGTATTGGTTGCTTTATTGTGATTTATGAGTACTTCTATCGAAATTAAGATTCAACAATATAATTGCACATGCATAAGATATATATATCTAGAAATATGAGACTCTTAATATAAATTGACAATATTGGAATTTCATGTTTATCGTTTTGATTCAGTTAATTATTTAATTAGAAAGATATTGTTAACACTTGATTGTATATTGTAATTACAATATCTTCTTGTTGGCATTGTAGATTTACCTTAGATGTATTGTATCAAATAATCGGGATATCATCATTATTGATTAAGGGTTTTTTTTTTTTTTAATATTAAAATAAATTTGTTAATAAACTAGGAAAAATGATTCTTTAGACAACATATCAGTACAATTATATATTTTGGAATTGTTATAAAACCTTATCTTTTAATTATTATATTGTTACCAATCAAACAAGATATATGATTGTCTAGTTTATCAATTGCAACGGTTGTTAATAAATATTTAATGTGACGCTTAACCTTAGTTGAGAACTTTGTGCTCGTCCAGTCAAAGTGTTGATCAAGTGAAAAGATGAGGCTTTGGATTTTGAAATTGAATTATGGATTGTGGAATTGATAGTTATACTTTGAATTGAGTTGTGATTTAACTGGTTGATTTTGTTGTTGGTTGTTCTTAAAATTGAGCTATGTGGTTGACTTTTGTATGACAGTTTGATCGAGCTAAGTACCTCATTGTAATGTTGACACTTTTATTCTATACTTGTTATTTTGTGACTTCGGAATGATGTTGATGGTCTCGCTTATTTTTATTCAATAAGTCTTCCTCCTGGGTTGATTGTGTATGGGCTGGTGTTTTCGTTGTCATGGTCAATGATTCTGGGTGAATTGGTTTCTTTTGAGTTAATTTGTAAGGTCATTGAGTAATGCGTGATTGGGTAACCTATGAGGAGAAAATAGAGGTCTCCCTTGGAAGCAATGTTGGTAGTGTGGTTGTTTTGGTTCGTAGATGGGTTTGATGAAACTTTCTTTGTTGAGTTAATCTCATATTTGAGAGCGATTTTACCCTTGTGTTGGAATTATTTGGGAAAAACTCTTTTTTTGCTTCATTTTACCCTTGTTTGTGGGTTTTCATTCTTTTTGGCTTCCAGAGGCTTGAGATGATTGTCAGTTGATGTTCTCTCTTTATGTGCCCTTGATGTGGCAGTTGTTTTGGTTTCATGTTTTTGAAAGGGTTGTACAAGAATCATGGAGAGTTTGATTATGTATTTATAGCGAGATGAGTAATGCCTCGCATGTTTCTCTATTGTGATCTGATGTTCTTGTTATGTTGTACAACCCTTGGATTTTAGTTTTTATGTTTTGAGTGTCTAGAGAGAGAGTGGCTCTAAGTGGGAGGTCGGTGCACAAAGGGGCGCCAGGATAACCCTCGTTAGAGTGTGATTAATAAATAAAAACCTAAGTAATTAAGTAGGGGGTGGGTAGAATCACATTAAAAAGATAATTGATGCCTCATCCACCTTTTAGTTCTACCATAGACTAAATGGGATTGAGAAGGCCGTGGTTGGCATGATAGTTGCCTTGTCTTCGCGAAAGGCAACGGTTCCGCATGAGCAACCCTATGGGGCGGTTCCTTGAGATAGGTAGCCTGGATAACCATAGATGGAGGCAGTTCCTAGTGCTTGGTTGCCTTGATAATCCGTCAGTAGATGGAGGCGGTACCTTGCAATAGGTAGCCTGGAGAATCCATGTTAAGCCATGTGATGACACTCTCCTCTAACACTCCTTCCTATGTTGCTTCTTTGGAAATCCTCTGGAAGTGGTCCTTTGTCTTGAATTGATGAAGTATAGTTGTTGGAATGGATTTATGGTTTTACCCTATTTTATATTTGGTATATTCTATGGTCTTGTATAAATCTTGTTGATGTTTGGGTTTTGACCTCATACTCTTTTGGTACTGTGATATGATGTTATTGTATTGTTTAATTGCGATTTGGAATTGTATTATGTTTTCAGTTGATTTGGAAGTGCTTCATGATCATCCTTTGATTACTTGTTTACTAGTTATTGCTTTGATTTAGGTGATGAGATTTATGACTCTTGGATGTGGTGGATTATGTCATTGTAATTCCTGAGTGTTATGATACTTTTGTATGACGTTGAGTCTTGTGGTGACCTGTTTGGATGTTCTTGGTTGAGGTCTCTTTCTTGTCAGCCCTTAGCACAGGGGGTGGGTCTTCGGACTCACATGGTCGGGTGGAACATGCCAAGCACCCCATTGGGTCCCCAGTCGAGGATCCAGAGGTGCAGATTGGTGTTGTTGCTGCTACTCTAGAGTTGTATTTGTCTTGGAGCCAGTTATGACACTTTGTATTCATCTATTCATTTGCATCATGTTATCTTATTGTATGGGTTCCATTCATATTTGGAACACTTTTGTATCATTGTACTTCTTAAACATTGTTAAACCTGATGTGGCTATTGACCATGGTAGTTGTTATTCAATGCGTTAAAGTTAATCTTGCATATGTTGCATTTGTATACACAGAAGGTCTTATCAATGATTATCATGTATGTGTTATATTTGTTAATGTTTATTTTGTTATGGATTATATCTTTGGCTTTTATTCTTCATTGTCGTTGTGTGGATCTTAGTCTCGTAATGACTCCTTGTGTACCCCAAGGGATGTATGTGTTAGTGAATCTACTTAAATGAAATTCATGCCATGACTTAATGTGTATTACATGTATGTTATGTTACTTTAAAAAAAAAATTGTGTTGTAGTCATTGTTTAATTATCCTTTGGGGTTCGCACGACGGGGCATTACAACATGGTATCAGAGCCTAGGTTCATACACTGGGCACTATGAGTGCTCACTATGTAACCTTGCGCTTAGACCCGTGCGTCTTGAGTTTCACTTTTCTTTTGTCATTGTTGTGAACCTGAGGTTCTTCTGTTAACCGGTGTCGGGTCGATGGTGCAGGAAACTGATGGGAAAGGATAGGACCCTCGATGTAGTGTGCAATGCACTGATATCCTTCCTATCAGGGATGCTCTATGGACCCTTGAGTTTTAGCGTGATGTGTTTCTTGGTGATGTGTTTATGTGTGTGAATATGTCAAGTGTGTGTGGAATCTGCGATTTTGTTGTCCTTGAGTGATGAGTTATGTTTTCTAGAATCTGTGTGAAATTTTACCCTTTTAGTGAAATTGATGTGAGATTTGGTGTTGAATAATGGTTAAAGTGGAGTTCTTTGTGTGAAAAATTATGAGTTTTAACGAAGATGTGAGGTTTTGTATAGAATTATTATATGATTTTTAACAGAATATGGTATCTTGAGGTTAAGATGCAACTTGAATGATTAGTACTAATGTGCAATGTTCTATGGTAGCTTTTGATTTATAGGAACTTGGCTTCAGAAACGTAGTGATGAAGGTAAAGCAATTGTAATATGTAGGTATAGATACTTATAATTTCAAGTAGTAATTCCTTTTGATATAGTAGATGAATTAGGTTTATGGTTAGCATCTTTAAGTGAATATTTCCTAACTAATAAGAAGCAAACTATTTACGAGTTACTAGAATTGTTTTGACTATTATGTGTTGTTTAGTGGGAGGGACAGTATGGTATCACTCGCTCGCGAGTGCCCTACTATGCTGGCAATTCCTCTCACGATGTATTTGTGATATATATGTATTGTGCACAATGTTTGTTTGCATGCAGGATTGCAGGAATTAAGTCTCGACTCCACCTGCATTGTCAGGACAGGGTGAGCATCATAACCACCCAATGGGATTGATGTGGAAAATAGGAACTGACAAGAAAGTTTTCCCAACCTAGTTCGTCTTCTATCCTAGTGTTTGAAAAATTGGTCTGGTTGCAACCCCGTCACCACTTTCGTTTTGGTATCATTTCCTTATTTTTGGTTGTTTAATTTTCGTTGCTTACTTGATGACGTTTAATTGATGATTTGACTTGTGGTGTTGATGTGCTTATGTTTGTTAATATTATTGTTAGTTTATGGATTATGCTTGAGATCGACTTCCAGGAGTAAGTCGATACCTAAGGGGGGGAGGATGTAGTGCCCTCCGTTTCGGTCGTTGATGTTAAGTTGTTCTTGGTAATTATCATTTAATGATTAAATTCGATTAATAAATTTAAAAGTGAGAAAATATAAGAAAGGATTAAATATTAAAATTGTACTTAAGTTTGAATGAAGGTAAAAAATGGGAAAAGCCATTAAAAGTTTGGTACCTAATTATAATTGATAAGTTAATTATCTTGTGAAGATAATAATGTTAATATGGTAAACAATGTGACAAAATGAATTCTAATAAAATATTATTAATGTTTAAAATGAATTAAATAAATTAAACTTGAATATTATAAGTAAATAAATAAATAAATAAATGATTATGGAAATAATGAATAATAGTATAATAAACAAAATTAAAATGACTTCCTTATTATTATTTTCGGAGGATAAAATATTTCATATAAGATTTTCTTTTATTACTATTTCTCTGTGAAATAAATAATAAACATGAAAAGAAATACTATTTCTATTTCAAGATTCGGTTAAGGGGAAGAATTTGTTCTTGATTGTAATGAACCAAGAAAGAAATAAGGGGGTTTCTGCAAAAATTTGGGGCGGGGAGTGTTGGAATTGGGATAACCACAGACGTGGTTGGGGTGTCTGAAAAGGGTGGAAATTGCCATTTTTGCGTAAAGGAGCCTCATCACTAATTCTCAGCGCACAGCCAAATTAATTTAGCTTCCAAAAGCTTTACTTTAGGAGGTCCATCCAATGTATGTACGGTAAGTAACTCGTTTTATTTGAAAGTTCTCTATAATTTATTAACAAAAGTTTTCTATCTGGTATCTTTTGTAATGAATGATTGCGTAGTGGTTAATTTGTAATATTCAGAAAGTCAAATATAAATTTCCTCCAGTCAAAGCGGCCTGTAGAAATTCCATATCTACCCAATGTTTCACTATCTTGTGTTTTTATTTGAATAGAGGAGTTGCGTGTAATAGGAAGTTTAGAGGTTTAAATAATCTGTCTGATTTCCTTGGCAGTCCGTCACAACCGTGCACTTGAACATCATAGGAAATTTAAAGGCCTAAATAATCTCTCTATTTGTTTTTATTTTCAACCTTTCTCAGCCGCGACATCTGAACTTAATAGGGAGTTTAAAGGTTTTAATAACCTGCTAGATCCCGCTGGCAATCTATCGCAGTTGCTACACTTAAAAATAAATATTGTTAAACATTCGAGAGTGGTGAAGGTTAATTTCCATACTTCAAACTTGAACGCATCTCTAGAAACTCACCACCAAACAGAAATAAGTTACTATGAAGTTTCGAATTGATTTAAATGAAGTACATTCATATTTTGTTTATTACATTTTAAGGCTGTGAGCAACGCATCGATACATTGAGGGAAATTCAACCAAATTAAAGATTAATTTATTTCTTTATATCCTGCCCAAGTTTTTAAGTCTCCGTTAAACTTCTCAAATACTTTATGGGCTCTCAAATCATGTATTTATTTATTTATATTGCTCCTTCTCTTAATACACGTATTTGCACCTCACCTTTCTCCTTCTCTTCTGCCTTAACATGAGAGATTTGATAATAATGCGAGTAGATGGCGATATTTCTAAATTCCAATATTCACTTTCTATTATACTTGGCAACCTGTCACTGTTGCGCCATTTAGAGTTGGGGCATTTTTCTGCCTTTGGTCTCGGCTCCTCCAGGATCCTCCTTGCTGGTGATGACCTTCGCTTCCCCGATTTGACGAACTGCAGCCTGAAAATAGGGTCTCCGCGATGGTTTTTTTTTTTTTTGGGTATGTTTGTTAAAACAAAAATTACAGCCAAGATTCTTAATGCGCACTTTTAGGTTTTCACTTCAACGGCATCCCTTGCTCTGCGTAGTTAAAATATACAGTGGAATTTAGGCTATACACCAGCCAATATCATTTGTTCAAAAGTTTCTTAAGCCTTCTTAGTAAATCCATCTTGTTCATATCCTACGACCATTGAATTCCATGTGACCACAATTCTTTGAGGTACTCTGTCAAACAAAGCATGTGCCTTGTCTATGCCTCCACATCTTGCATACATGTCTATGAGCGCATTTTTTCCATTATTTTATATGTGTGTTCCTTGGATTGAATCTAGTAAATATATATGAATTTGGAAGTGTCCTATACTTTAGATATTCTCAAGTTAGCCGGTTTATATAAGTCTGAGAGTTGTTTTTATTTTCTTTACTGAAGAGTACTCTTTACCATTATTTCTTGGGGCTTGATATCAAATAAATTAGATACCTGCACTTACACATGTTCGTTGCAATTCCTGATTTAAATTTTTACCTTCACTGTATTCTTTTCATTTACCATATGGTCTTCCCGTGTGTAACGCTTATCTGCCCTTGCAAATCTAATGGTTTTACGAAGGTTAATTCGTTTTACCAACTTTTACATCTATCATTCTTGCTCGTCATCTAATACTCGTATCTTTGCAATACTTAATCCACTGGTGTAAATGTCTCTTTCCATGTTTCTTCCATGACATATTATTCCTTGCCAAACTTTATCCTTTCCGCCTAACTTCTTCACTGTCAATCTTGGCAGAATGAGAATATGAGCAAGGGGTTAGGGCTATCATGGAAAATAGCATTAAGTTATTTGTTTTTGGATCTCACTAATGGACGTTATGTATTCCACCATAATTATGCTCAAGTCCAAATTGGGGCATCTCACGCGTAGTAATTATCTAAATTGTATTGGTTGCTTTATTGTGATTTATGAGTACTTCTATCGAAATTAAGATTCAACAATATAATTGCACATGCATAAGATATATATATCTAGAAATATGAGACTCTTAATATAAATTGACAATATTGGAATTTCATGTTTATCGTTTTGATTCAGTTAATTATTTAATTAGAAAGATATTGTTAACACTTGATTGTATATTGTAATTACAATATCTTCTTGTTGGCATTGTAGATTTACCTTAGATGTATTGTATCAAATAATCGGGATATCATCATTATTGATTAAGGTTTTTTTTTTTTTTTAATATTAAAATAAATTTGTTAATAAACTAGGAAAAATGATTCTTTAGACAACATATCGGTACAATTATATATTTTGGAATTGTTATAAAACCTTATCTTTTAATTATTATATTGTTACCAATCAAACAAGATATATGATTGTCTAGTTTATCAATTGCAACGGTTGTTAATAAATATTTAATGTGACGCTTAACCTTAGTTGAGAACTTTGTGCTCGTCCAGTCAAAGTGTTGATCAAGTGAAAAGATGAGGCTTTGGATTTTGAAATTGAATTATGGATTGTGGAATTGATAGTTATACTTTGAATTGAGTTGTGATTTAACTGGTTGATTTTGTTGTTGGTTGTTCTTAAAATTGAGCTATGTGGTTGACTTTTGTATGACAGTTTGATCGAGCTAAGTACCTCATTGTAATGTTGACACTTTTATTCTATACTTGTTATTTTGTGACTTCGGAATGATGTTGATGGTCTCGCTTATTTTTATTCAATAAGTCTTCCTCCTGGGTTGATTGTGTATGGGCTGGTGTTTTCGTTGTCATGGTCAATGATTCTGGGTGAATTGGTTTCTTTTGAGTTAATTTGTAAGGTCATTGAGTAATGCGTGATTGGGTAACCTATGAGGAGAAAATAGAGGTCTCCCTTGGAAGCAATGTTGGTAGTGTGGTTGTTTTGGTTCGTAGATGGGTTTGATGAAACTTTCTTTGTTGAGTTAATCTCATATTTGAGAGCGATTTTACCCTTGTGTTGGAATTATTTGGGAAAAACTCTTTTTTTGCTTCATTTTACCCTTGTTTGTGGGTTTTCATTCTTTTTGGCTTCCAGAGGCTTGAGATGATTGTCAGTTGATGTTCTCTCTTTATGTGCCCTTGATGTGGCAGTTGTTTTGGTTTCATGTTTTTGAAAGGGTTGTACAAGAATCATGGAGAGTTTGATTATGTATTTATAGCGAGATGAGTAATGCCTCGCATGTTTCTATTGTGATCTAATGTTCTTGTTCTGTTGTACAACCCTTGGATTTTAGTTTTTATGTTTTGAGTGTCTAGAGAGAGAGTGGCTCTAAGTGGGTGGTCGGTACACAAAGGGGCACCAGGATAACCCTCGTTAGAGTGTGATTAATAAGTGAAAACCTAAGTAATTAACTAGGGGGTGGGTAGAATCACATTAAAAAGATAATTGATGCCTCATCCACCTTTTAGTGCTACCATAGACTAAAGGGGATTGAGAAGGCCGTGGTTGGCATGATCGTTGCCTTGTCTTTGCGAAAGGTAACGGTTCCGCATGAGCAACCCTATGGGGCGGTTCCTTGAGATAGGTAGCCTAGATAACCATAGATGGAGGCGGTTCCTAGTGCTTGGTTGCCTGGATAATCCGTCAGTAGATGGAGGCGGTACCTTGCAATAGGTAGCCTAGAGAATCCATGTTAAGCCATGTGATGACACTCTCCTCTAACACTCCTTCCTATGTTGCTTCTTTGGAAATCCTCTGGAAGTGGTCCTTTGTCTTGAATTGATGAAGTATAGTTGTTGGAATGGATTTATGGTTTTACCCTATTTTATATTTGGTATATTCTATGGTCTTGTATAAATCTTGTTGATGTTTGGGTTTTGACCTCGTACTCTTTTGGTACTGTGATATGATGTTATTGTATTGTTTAATTGCAATTTGGAATTGTATTATGTTTTTAGTTGATTTGGAAGTGCTTCATGATCATCCTTTGATTACTTTTTTACTAGTTATTGCTTTGATTTAGGTGATGAGATTTATCACTCTTGGATGTGGTGGATTATGTCATTGTAATTCCTGAGTGTTATGATACTTTTGTATGACGTTGAGTCTTGTGGTGACCTGTTTGGATGTTCTTGGTTGAGGTCTCTTTCTTGTCAGCCCTTAGCATGGGGGGTGGGTCTTCGGACTCACATGGTCGGGTGGAACGTGCCAAGCACCCCATTGGGTCCCCAGTCGAGGATCGAGAGGTGCATATTGGTGTTGTTGCTGCGACTCCAGAGTTGTATTTGTCTTGGAGCCAGTTATGACACTTTGTATTCATCTATTCATTTGCATCATGTTATCTTATTGTATCGGTTCCATTCATATTTGGATCACTTTTGTATCATTGTACTTCTTAAACATTGTTAAACCTGATGTGGCTATTGACCATGGTAGTTGTTATTCAATGCGTTAAAGTTAATCTTGCATATGTTGCATTTGTATACACAGAAGGTCTTATCAATGATTATCATGTATGTGTTATATTTGTTAATGTTTATTTTGTTATGGATTATATCTTTGGCTTTTATTCTTCATTGTCATTGTGTGGATCTTAGTCTCGTAATGACTCCTTGTGTACCCCAAGGGATGTATGTGTTAGTGAATCTACTTAAATGAAATTCATGCCATGACTTAATGTGTATTACATGTATGTTATGTTACTTTAAAAAAAAAAAAATTGTGCTATAGTCATTGTTTAATTATCCTTTGGGGTTCACACGGCGGAGCGTTACAATAGGGTATTAGAGCCTAGGTTCATACACTGGGCACTATGAGTGCTCACTATGTAACCTTGCGCTTAGACCCGTGTGTCTTGAGTTTCACTTTTCTTTTGTCATTGTTGTGAACCTGAGGTTCTTCTGTTAACCGGTGTCAGGTCGATGGTGCAGGAAACTGATGGGAAAGGATAGGACCCTCGGTGTAGTGCGCAATGCATCGATATCCTTCCTATCAGGGATGCTCTATGGACCCTTGATTTTTAGCGTGATGTGTTTCTTGGTGATGTGTTTATGTGTGTGAATATGTCAAGTGTGTGTGGAATCTGTGATTTTGTTGTCCTTGAGTGATGAGTTATGTTTTCTGGAATCTGTGAAGGTGTGAAATTTTACCCTTTTAGTGAAATTGATGTGAGATTTGGTGTTGAATAATGGTTAAAGTGGAGTTCTTTGTGTGAAAAATTATGAGTTTTAACGAAGATGTGAGGTTTTGTAAAGAATTATTCTATGATTTTTAGCAGAATATGGTATCTTGAGGTTAAGATGCAACTTGAATGATTATTACTAATGTGCAATGTTCTATGGTAGCTTTTGATTTACAGGAACTTGGCTTCGGAAAGGTAGTGATGAAGGTAAAGCAATTGTAATATGTAGGTATAGATACTTATAATTTCAAGTAGTAATTCCTTTTGATATAGTAGATGAATTAGGTTTATGGTTAGCATCTTTAAGCGAATATTGCCTAGCTAATAAGAAGCAAACTATTTATGAGTTACTAGAATTTTTTTGACCATTATGTGTGGTTTAGTGGGAGGGACAGTGTGGTATCACTCGCTCGCGAGTGCCCTACTATGCTTGAAATTCCTCACACGATGTATTTGTGATATATATGTATTGTGCACAACATTTGTTTGCATGTAGGATTGCAGGAATTAAGCCTCGACTCCACCTACATTGTCAGGATAGGGCGAGCATCATAACCACCCAATGGGATTGACGTGGAAAATAGGAACTGACAAGAAAGTTTTCCCAACCTAGTTCGTCTTCTGTCCTAGTGTTTGAAAAATTGGTCTGGTTGCAACCCCGTCACCACTTTTGTTTTGGTATCATTTCCTTATTTTTGGTTGTTTAATTTTCGTTGCTTACTTGATGACGTTTAATTGATGATTTGACTTGTGGTGTTGATGTGCTTATGTTTGTTAATATTATTGTTAGTTTATGGATTATGCTTGAGATCGACTTCCAGGAGTAAGTTGATACCTAAGGGGGGGAGGATGTAGTGCCCTCCGTTTCGGTCGTTGATGTTAAGTTGTTGTTGGTAATTATCATTTAATGATTAAATTCGATTAATAAATTTAAAAGTGAGAAAATATTAGAAAGGATTAAATATTAAAATTGTACTTAAGTTTGAATGAAGGTAAAAACTGGGAAAAGCCATTAAAAGTTTGGTACCTAATTATAATTGATAAGTTAATTATCTTGCGAAGATAATAATGTTAATATGGTAAACAATGTGACAAAATGAATTCTAATAAAATATTATTAATGTTTAAAATGAATTAAATAAATTAAACTTGAATATTATAAGTAAATAAATAAATGATTATGGAAATAATGAATAATAGTATAATAAACAAAATTAAAATGACTTCCTTATTATTATTTTCGGAGGATAAAATATTTCATATAAGATTTTCTTTTATTACTATTTCTCTGTGAAATAAATAATAAACATGAAAAGAAATACTATTTCTATTTCAATATTCGGTTAAGGGGAAGAATTTGAACATCTTGATTGTAACGAACCAAGAAAGAAATAAGGGGGTTTCTACAAAAATTTGGTGCAGGGAGTGTTGGAATTGGGATAACCGCAGACGTGGTTGGCGTGTCTGAAAAGGGTGGAAATTGCCATTTTTGTGTAAAGGAGCCTCATCACTAATTCTCAGCGCACAGCCAAATTACTTTAGCTTCCAAAAGCTTTACTTTAGGAGGTCCATCCAATGTATGTACGGTAAGTAACTCGTTTTCTTTGAAAGTTCTACGTAATTTATTAACAAAAATTTTCTATCTAGTATCTTTTGTAATGAATGATTGCGTAGTGGTTAATTTGTAATATTCAGAATGTTAAATATAAATTTCCTCCAGTCAAAGCTGCCTATAGAAATTCCATATCTACCCAATGTTTCACTATCTTGTGTGTTTATTTGAATAGAGGAGTTGCGTGTAATAGGAAGTTTAGAGGTTTAAATAATCTGTCTGATTTCCTTGGCAGTCCGTCACAACCGTGCACTTGAACATCATAGGAAATTTAAAGGCCTAAATAATCTCTCTGTTTGTTTTTATTTTCAACCTTTCTCAGCCGCGACATCTGAACTTAATAGGGAGTTTAAAGGTTTTAATAACCTGCTAGATCCCACTGGCAATCTATTGCAGTTGTTGCACTTAAAAATAAATATTGTTAAACATTCGAGAGTGGTGAAGGTTAATTTCCATACTTAAAACTTGAGCGCATCTCTAGAAACTCACCACCAAACAAAAATAAGTTACTATGAAGTTTCAAATTGATTTAAATGAAGTACATTCATATTCTGTTTATTACATTTTAAGGCTATGAGCAACGCATCGATACATTGAGGGAAATTCAACCAAATTAAAGATTAATTTATTTCTTTATATCCTGCCCAAGTTTTTAAGTCTCCGTTAAACTTCTCAAATACTTTATGGGCTCTCAAATCACGTATTTATTTATTTATATTGCTCCTTCTCTTAAGACACGTATTTTCACCTCACCTTTCTCCTTCTCTTCCACCTTAACATGAGAGATTTGATAATAATGCGAGTAGATGGTGATATTTCCAAATTCCAATATTCACTTTCTATTATACTTGGCAACCTGTCACTGTTGCGCCATTTAGAGTTGGGGCATTTTTCTGCCTTTGGTCTCGGCTCCTCCAGGCTCCTCCTTGCTGGTGATGACCTTCACTTCCCCAATTTGACGAACTGCAGCCTGAAAATAGGGTCTCTGCGATGGTTTTTTTTTTTTGGGTATGTTTGTTAAAACAAAAATTACAGCCAAGACTCTTAATGTGCACTTTTAGGTTTTCACTTCAATGGCATCCCTTGCTCTGCGTAGTTAAAATATACAGTGGAATTTATGCTATACACCAGCCAATCTCATTTGTTCAAAAGTTTCTTAAGCCTTCTCAGTAAATCCATCTTGTTCATATCCTACGACCATTGCATTCCATGTGACCACAATTCTTTGAGGTACTCTGTCAAACGAAGCATGTGCCTTGTCTATGCCTCCACATCTTGCATACATGTCTACCAGTGCATATTTTCCATTATTTTATATGTGTGTTCCTTGGATTGAATCTAGTAAATATATATGAATTTGGAAGTGTCCTATACTTTAGATATTCTCAAGTTAGCCGGTTTATATAATTCTGAGAGTTGTTTTTATTTTCTTTATTGAAGAGTACTCTTTACCATTATTTCTTGGGGCTTGATATCAAATAAATCAGATACCTGCACTTACACATGTTCGTTGCAATTCCCAATTTAAATTTTTACCTTCACTATATTCTTTTCATTTACCATATGGTCTTCCCTTGTGTAACGCTTATCTGCCCTTGCAAATCTAATGGTTTTACGAAGGTTAATTCGGTTTACCAACTTTTACATCTATCATTCTTGCTCGTCATCTAATACTCGTATCTTTGCAATACTTAATCCACTGGTGTAAATGTCTCTTTCCATGTTTCTTCCATGACATATTATTCCTTGCCAAACTTTATCCTTTCCGCCTAACTTCTTCACTGTCAATCTTGGCAGAATGAGAATATGAGCAAGGGGTTAGGGCTATCATGGAAAATAGCATTAAGTTATTTGTTTTTGAATCTCACTAATGGACGTTATGTATTCGACCATAATTATGCTCAAGTCCAAATTGGGGCGTCTCACGCGTAGTAATTATCTAAATTGTATTGGTTGCTTTATTGTGATTTATGAGTACTTCTATCAAAATTAAGATCCAACAATATAATTGCACATGCATAAGATATATATATCTAGAAATATGAGACTCTTAATATAAATTGACAATATTGGAATTTCAGGTTTATCATTTTGATTCAGTTAATTATTTAATTAGAAAGATATTGTTAACACTTGATTGTATATTGTAATTACAATATCTTCTTGTTGGCATTGTAGATTTACCTTAGATGTATTGTATCAAATAATCGGGATATCATCATTCTTGATTAAGGTTTTTTTTTTTTTAATATTAAAATAAATTTGTTAATAAACTAGGAAAAATGATTCTTTAGACAACATATCAGTACAATTATATATTTTGGAATTGTTATAAAACCTTATCTTTTAATTATTATATTGTTACCAATCAAACAAGATAGATGATTGTCTAGTTTATCAATTACAACGGTTGTTAATAAATATTTAATGTGACGCTTAACCTTAGTTGAGAACTTTGTGCTCGTCCAGTCAAAGTGTTGATCAAGTGAAAAGATGAGGCTTTGGATTTTGAAATTGAATTATGGATTGTGGAATTGATAGTTATACTTTGAATTGAGTTGTGATTTAACTGTTTGATTTTGTTGTTGGTTGTTCTTAAAATTGAGCTATGTGGTTGACTTTTGTATGACAGTTTGATCGAGCTAAGTACCTCATTGTAATGTTGACACTTTTATTCTATACTTGTTATTTTGTGACTTCGGAATGATGTTGATGGTCTCGCTTATTTTTATTCAATAAGTCTTCCTCCTGGGTTGATTGTGTATGGGCTGGTGTTTTCGTTGTCATGGTCAATGATTCTTGGTGAATTGGTTTCTTTTGAGTTAATTTGTAAGGTCATTGAGTAATGCGTGATTGGGTAACCTATGCGGAGAAAATAGAGGTCTCCCTTGGCAGCAATGTTGGTAGTGTGGTTGTTTTGGTTCGTAGATGGGTTTGATGAAACTTTCTTTGTTGAGTTAATCTCATATTTGAGAGCGATTTTACCCTTGTGTTGGAATTATTTGGGAAAACCTCTTTTTTTTTGCTTCATTTTACCCTTGTTTGTGGGTTTTCATTCTTTTTGGCTTCCAGAGGCTTGAGATGATTGTCAGTTGATGTTCTCTCTTTATGTGCCCTTGATGTGGCAGGTGTTTTGGTTTCATGTTTTTGAAAGGGTTGTATGGGAATCATGGAGAGTTTGATTATGTATTTATAGCGAGATGAGTAATGCCTCGCATGTTTCTCTATTGTGATCTGATGTTCTTGTTATGTTGTACAACCCTTGGATTTTAGTTTTTATGTTTTGAGTGTCTAGAGAGAGAGTGGCTCTAAGTGGGTGGTTGGTGCACAAAGGGGAGCCAGGATAACCCTCATTAGAGTGTGATTAATAAGTGAAAACCTAAGTAATTAACTAGCGGGTGGGTAGAATCACATTAAAAAGATAATTGATGCCTCATCCGCCTTTTAGTGCTACCATAGACTAAAGGGGATTGAGAAGGCTGTGGTTGGCATGATCGTTGCCTTTTCTTCATGAAAGGTAATGGTTCCGCATGAGCAACCCTATGGGGCGGTTCCTTGAGATAGGTAGCCTGGATAACCATAGATGGAGGCGGTTCCTAGTGCTTGCTTGCCTGGATAATCCGTCAGTAGATGGAGGCGGTACCTTGCAATAGGTAGCCTGGAGAATCCATGTTAAGCCATGCGATGACACTCTCCTCTAACACTCCTTCCTATGTTGCTTCTTTGGAAATCCTTTGGAAGTGGTCCTTTGTCTTGAATTGATGAAGTATAGTTGTTGGAATGGATTTATGGTTTTACCCTATTTTATATTTGGTATATTCTATGGTCTTGTATAAATCTTGTTGATGTTTGGGTTTTGACCTCGTACTCTTTTGGTACTATGATATGATGTTATTGTATTGTTTAATTGTGATTTGGAATTGTATTATGTTTTCAGTTGATTTGGAAGTGCTTCATGATCATCCTTTGATTACTTGTTTACTTGTTTACTAGTTATTGCTTTGATTTAGGTGATGAGATTTATGACTCTTGGATGTGGTGGATTATGTCTTTTTAATTCCTGAGTGTTATGATACTTTTGTATGACGTTGAGTCTTGTGGTGACCTGTTTGGATGTTCTTGGTTGAGGTCTCTTTCTTGTCAGCCCTTAGCATGGGGGGTGGGTCTTCGGACTCACATGGTCGGGTGGAACGTGCCAAGCACCCCATTGGGTCTCCAGTCGAGGATCGATAGGTGCAGATTGGTGTTGTTGCTGCGACTCCAGAGTTGTATTTGTCTTGGAGCCAGTTATGACACTTTGTATTCATCTATTCATTTGCATCATGTTATCTTATTGTATGGGTTCCATTCATATTTGGAACACTTTTGTATCATTGTACTTCTTAAACATTGTTAAACCTGATGTGGCTATTGACCATGGTAGTTGTTATTCAATGCGTTAAAGTTAATCTTGCATATGTTGCATTTGTATACACAGAAGGTCTTATCAATGATTATCATGTATGTGTTATATTTGTTAATGTTTATTTTGTTATGGATTATATCTTTGGCTTTTATTCTTCATTTTCGTTGTGTGGATCTTAGTCTCGTAATGACTCCTTGTGTACCCCAAGGGATGTATGTGTTAGTGAATCTACTTAAATGAAATTCATGCAATGACTTAATGTGTATTACATGTATGTTATGTTACTTTAAAAAAAAAAAATTTGTGTTGTAGTCATTGTTTAATTATCCTTTAGGGTTCGCACAAAGGGGCGTTACAGAAGCAGGGAGGCTAAATCCCCTAGTCACCCCTAATCGAAGGGGGCTACACCCTATGGTTGTGTTACACCCTAAACACCATGACCTTTGCTTTCTACCACTACCACTTAACATATGCTCCACTCCTCTATCACTTGACCCAAATTCCACTTGTCAACCACTACCACTCAACAAAAGATAGTGGCTCTACCCAATAGTGCATGTGTCCTTTATTGCATAAAAGATATTTTCTCCATAGAGCATAACTTGTCCATACTGTACCATATTTTTGCAAATAAATAGGTGTAGAAAATATAATTTTGTGTGCATTATAACCATATATATGTTTTTTCCTATTTTTGGCCCTAGTACCTACTATTTTAGTTTGAAGCTATTTTTTTATTTTGACTTACACTTTGGATATTTTGTAAGGGTTCTGATTTTTTTTATCTCTAATCTATCTATGAAGAGTTTATCATTATATAATCATGTTAATTTCTATCCTTATATAATCACCATGAACAAAGGGAACTATAAGTCTAGGAAAGAGGACATCTTAAAAATATTGGGTGGGTTCATCTCTCATCCCATCTCTATGGACTTGTCCTTAAACTAGGTACATATAATTGGAAGAAATCATGGAGAAACATAAATCATCATATCCTTGGGTTGATTGGTAGTAAAAATTTTTGACACTATATGTTCTATCTCACATATTGAGTGCCCATACACTCTTTGGACTAAATTTTGGGAGATATATGGAGACCCACATCACTCTCCATTCCTAAATGATCTTATTATGGATAGTCTTGTGCCCTTTAATGATTATGATAACCTACCATGTGATGATGATACATAAGAGAAACTTGATTATTTGTAAATTTTTTGATCCTTCACTTGATGCTCCTTCTCCTCCTATAGAAACATTTATTGATTATTTGGCTTATTTTACTACTAATATAATATAGAGGCTTCATCTTCTTTATCTATGAGTCACTATCCTAAGGTTGATGATTATTACATTCCAATATTGGTAGATTCATCTACAAGTATTAAAATTCAAACATCTTATGTGGACACATTATCTTTGGATGACCAATATAATTGGATGACATGCATTGATAGTACATTGTATTAATCTCTTGTTGCTTCAAGTGATTCTTTTTAGTAGGTAAATCATATTCTTCAAATTTGGTACATTGGTATGAGTACTTGATATATATTATAGACTTATTTTGTGGGTCCCATCATGTACAATAAGAGGACCATATAACATATATTTGTTAAAATAGTAACTCAACAACCTACATGCATTAAAGTGGTATTTATATAGTACTTTAACATAACCAAGGACTCAAACCATGGACCCAACATTCTAGACCATAGTCAATACAATTAGTGCTTTCCCATGTGACCAAGAAGCCAAAATAAAACACCCAACATGAGCATTCTTTTAATGCACATGACAAAAGATAAATAAACACAACCATCATGCCAAAGGGTAGTCCCATACTAAAAAAATATCTTCAAGTCATAACCATACAACATGCAAACACATGACCACATCCAATATATTTTACCTTCATCTCCAATGCCTAATGTTGGATCTAGTCAACCTATCAACCATTCTAAAAATTCTTAACATATTTTTTCTTGAAAATAAAATAAGATTCACTACAAAAATTACATTAAAAATGAATCAATAAGTATCTCAACCCTTCTTACAAATTCCCACAATCTTTTAAAAATTCAAAAATTAAAAATAGAACACCTAGAATTAGATTTACATGGATAGTCATATGAAAAGAACATACAAGTGCATGAAACTCAAAAAACCATATTTTATCTAATATGAAATAAAAAGGAATATTCCAAAAAAAATCATTAACTATTAAATTTAAAATTAAGTTTAGCTACTAAACATGTAGATATCTCCATATTAATCCTATAAGGAGAATTTCATCGTACTAATATTTAAAAAATAGAAACAATCCACCATATAAACACTTGGAAAGGAAAGAATGAGAGAAGATGAATAGAAGAAAACACAAGAACAAGATTGACACAAGTATACCTTGGGAAAACCCTTTCTCCAAAGAAATAATCAATTTTTACAATACATTCTTAAAGCTCAATGCTCTATTAGGAGAAAGGGGAGATCAAAACTCATAAATCCTAAAAGGAATATAACAAAATAACTCTATTGAAAATAGTGGATATTTCCTCCATCTCAATGCCTCAATATATAGACTTAAGGGGGCCCAAAAAAGTACCATAGAACATTACCATGGGATTGAAAAATGTCCCAAAATATTGAGGTAATAATTTGTATGAACCACTAGATAAGAGAGTGGTCTCCAATATAGAATATAAATCCTCTCATAATCACATTTGACTTCCATTATGCAATTTAACATATGTAACTTCAAAACACTCCTTTAGGAAGCTCTAGCTACACTTTCATGGAAACTAATACTAGAAATTTCTCTTACAAGTCCACTACATAACCCCTATGCAATGTCTCATTACAAAAATATTTTCAAGTCCCTAAAAATAATAAAATAATTACATATTTCCCCATGCTTACATGCACATCCCATTTCCCACTCCATAAAATTTAGAGATGTACATAATTAATCATTGAAGGAATTGATATACTAAAGGTTTATATTTTTCTAATCTAGATAAAATATGGGTCCAAAAAGTTAAATGTAATATTTGATTGGTTGACACCAAACAATGTGTTTCAAGCCTACAGGCTCCATGGTTAGCTGATTTTTAGAAAAAAAACCATTAGAAACTTTAATAATATCTATACACCTATCATAAAGATTGTAACAATAGAAATAGGGCGCCCCACCTTCGACGAGATGGAGCACAAAGGATAGGGTTCCTATTCACACTTGTTACACTCAAGGAAACCTTAGAGATCTCAATCCACATATGGAAAGGGGGAAATATATCTTGCAATAAGGTATCCTAGGGTGTGAGTAAAGACAATAAGAGGGTTCACCACTGAGCTAGGGCTTGGAAAGACAAGAAATGTAAATGGCATGAAAGGTACTATGCAAAACCTAACTAAATGACCTAGGAAATGAAACTAAAATGTAGAATAAAAGAATGAGATAGTACAAAGGTGCACCTAGAAGAATGATGAGGTCAAAAAAAGCTTCAAAACCCTAAAATATTGTTGTTTAATGCCCACTAGGACTCATACGCCAGTCTAGGCGATTTAGTCCCAAACTAGGGTTTCTATGCCAAAACTGGAATCTCATAGTGGTTGATCTAAAACAAATGAAATCTAGAAAATATGTTGTACTGGGACTCATACACCACAAGTGGCGTATCAATCCCACTCTACTTTTTCAGAGGGTCAAGACCTAAATCTACTCTCTTATATTTTCTCTTCCTACCACACTTTGTTTTTGGGTTTGAAACTCTGATCTACAACCTGTAGGAGAATTTTCCTAATCTTGCAAGTGAGGAGACAAATCAAAAACCTTTCTTCAATATTGTAACTTAATCTTCAAAGATCCTTCAAGCTCCAAGCCACCTAGATCTACAATCACACATGTAGAAAGAGAGAAAACTTGTTGATTGTTAGGGAAAAGGGGTTTTCCTTGGTCAAACCCCTTTTAGGTAATTAAACCAAATGATGAGATAATGAAATAAGGACATGAAACATGAAACATGGAACATGAAACATGAACAATGATACTTTGAATGATGTCTTGTAAATCTACAATTTAACTTGAAGTGGCCATGAAGAATGTAGATCTAGTTCTTGAAATAAGTGTATAACAATGCTTAATCTTGGATCTTGCATGCTACATCACAACACTAGCTCAACAACATGCTTGATTCTTAATGATCTTGACATGATTATGGATCTTTAATTGATACAACAAATGATGAAGAATTCTACCCTTAAATGCCTTAGAAATGCTCTTGTAAACTCTCTTGACACTCTTGTGATGTATTGGAATTCTTAAATCTTGATACCTTATGTTGATATCATGAAGGCTTAGTGAAATAATGATTTGAAACCTTTTTTATATAGGAAATCCATCCAACTTACCATTTATTAGATCCCAGAGGCCAACATTCATGAAATTTGAACTTAAAACCTTGATTTCCCACTCAAAACCCTAAAAAGGGGCCAAATGGGACTCATATGCCACTTTTGTTATATAGGTCCCATCTGGATGGGACTCATATGGCTAAGGTGGCGTATGGGTCCCACCAAGCTTTTTCAAGTGGAGTAAATGTCAGAGAGTTAAGAAATTAAGTATATTTGATGTCTATGTCAAGAATTCAATTGAAATAAGCCTAAGGATGCATAATATAGGGTCTTAGGGGCCTATTAATGATGATATGAAGATAATAAATGCAAGAGGGTCCAAAAGTTAATTTGAAGGTGCAAATAAATACACTGTACAACATTAAATTAAGGGAAAATTAGGTCTATTCAGCTTAAAAGGGTCATAATCCAATGTGAATGTGGAAAACACATTACAACATTAGATCAAGGTGACATTAGGTCCATTTTAATTTTAATCATTCCCAAATTAAGTGGGAAATGTAGAGGGATACTTTTTCCATTTCCATATTTAGCCCCCACTTTAGTGAGAGGAGGATCTTGCTTAAAACTCACACTAAAGTAGACATTCAAGAGGGGTCCAAGTGTACCAATGCAGATGGTCTAGGATGAAAAAGATCAAGGGAGTGGTCAAGCCCCTTAGGATCCAGATCTTACGTCAAACGGACATAAGCACAAAAGGACACACACAAGGTGTATGATATGCAACATCAAGATACACAAACATGCAATGTCAATGACTAAAAGAAAGAAAACAAAAACAAGCAAAAATAAATAGAGGTGGATCAAGCCTTGACCGTTTTTCCAACGTTATGTGGATCAGATCTAATCTATTTATCTAAAAAATCATGCTCAATATGAGGCATTGGAACATTGGGTTGTCCGTTGGGTGAGTATCCAAAGGGTGGCTTAGTGAGAAATTCATGCCTCTGTATATGCTTCTTACTATATAATGAGAAAGTCATGCCCACATTTAGGCTTCTCGGCATAAACTAACCATATCAAAGCTACAAATCCTGATAACTTTGACAAGGTGCCAAAAAATAATGAAATTCAAGCTCCATGAGGCAAGCAAAGCTTCATATGCTTGAAACTCATGAACAAATAGGATGGCTCCATAGGCAAGCAAAGTGTATTATGTAAGGTGGCCATATAACAATTGTTGTAAAAGTGTATAGTATGTTCAAAGGGATTTTTCTTAGTTCATGTAAGGTATCTTCTTAGGGAACATAGTTTCTAATTTCTCCAAGGGAGGACAAGTTAAAGAAATATCATGCTCTCATAGGATATCAAACCCAATGACACTGCCAAGAAAAAGACACATCGCGAGTAGAAAGAAAATCACACAATGAAACATGAGTATCAATGTAATGTCACATGCGAGTAAAATTAAGGAATGTAGTCCACATCCCAAGATTTCTCTTATATCTACATGAAAGGTGGTCAACTAGCCAAAAGAGACAATGACAAGTGACATATGAGGACAAGGCTATTTAACCCCTTGCTCCCACTTAGTGCAAGACAAGGATGAGCTGAAATGAAAGTATCAATTAGAGGATCCAAGTGCTTCAACACAATGAAGAGCACCATGATCCTTAAGATATTGAATTTTGTTACTCAAAGCCTTACATTCATTAGTAGAATGACCGTGAACTCTATGATATGCACAAAATGAAGTCTTGTAGTAAAATTTCTTTCATGTTCTTGGAGGGAGAGATATCAGACTATCTTCGAGGAGTCTCAACAAGATACTCTCTTGATCAAAAGTAGAAGATTTTTCTTTAGTTTATGACAAAGATACCTCTTTCTTAGTACAAGGTGTCATACTTATGCAGGAATATTTAGATTGTGAGATTTTGTACTCTCCTTTACAAGAGGGTGTAAAATATATTAAATTTGAATCTTTAGTGTTTTGCATTATGAAATTAATGTTAAGCGAGGATTTCCATTTCTTTCATTTCTTTCAAAGGATAATAATCAAGACCACTAGTGTCTATTAGTTTAGGATGAGCTATTGTTAAAGTTGGCTTAGAATAATCTTTTGTAAGAGTGTTGATATTAAGTGAAAGCTTGTTTGTTTGTTTCGAGGGACAATAACCAAGACCATTAGTTGTTCCTTGCATGTTAGGCTCTACAAGGACACAGATACCTTGTTCTCTAGCACCACATTCTTTTCCACTACATCCAAGTTACTTCATAAGTTCATAAACTCTTCCATAAAGCTTTTCATTTATTTTGGGTTCAGTGGTCGTTCATAATCAACCTCATCAAATTTTGTCATTTATGTTGTCTTTTCTTCTAAAGTGGTTGAGGTGGATGCTTTCAAGGAGTCTTCTAAATTGTGTGTTGATGTTCTCACTTTTTCTTTTCCATTTTCAAATTATTTTTTTACGATCTCGTATTCACCCATGAATGTTGGTGTGAAATATAAGGAACCCCAATCATCTTCTAATAGCTTCGTGAATTCTTCAATATATTTTTATTTATCTTGCACGGGTTCCACTTGTGTAGTTTATGTTAATGTTTTTGAAGGATTCTCTTTATTTTTCTCAATGTTTAAACAATTCTTTGGTTCAGGGTTAGCTTCGAGTATGTACAATGTTCTTGTAGACATATTTCATGATACAATGAAGAGTAGAAGGCACCCCATTCATTACATGAATCCATAGTATACCTAAAAGAAGGTTGTATGAAAGATCGTGAGGTGTAGTTCATGGATTGGTGTTTCTAATGTGGCTTGTCCAGTTGTAATAGGAAAAGTGATCATACCAAGTGGTTTCTTTCCTACATTTTCAAATCCCTTAATAGATAAAGATTCAAGTTGAATTTTTGATTTATCCATGCCAACTCTATCAAAAAAGGTCACACTACACACATTAAGGGTGGAGCCATTGTCAACGAAGGTTCTTTTTATTTCCAACATATTATAGATAGCTATTATCATGAAAGCATCATTTTGTTTTTGCACTTCCAAAGGAGGGAGCTCACTTTGGTGAAAGACAATGTCAACATTTATTTCTTGAATCATGGCTACTATGTCACTCGGTTGTGCATTAGGGGGTATGAACTTGTTGTAAGGCATTTTGAATCATGTTATGATAATGAGGGGAGGCTTGAATAAGGTCCCATAATGATATCTTAGTAGGAGTATTCTTTATTTTTTCAATAAGATCATACTCCTTTCCACTTTGTGGAGGTGAACAAGGAGGAATGGGTAAGATAGGATTAGGAAATGGGAGGGATGTTGAAGGTGTTTGTCGTGGTTGTAGATTATTTCTAGTGTTATATGTATGAGCAATGGTATTATAACTCGGCTGTTGCGAAACTTTATTCTTAGGTGGGTATAGGATTTAAGTTTAGGTTTGTTTTGAGTTGGAGGTTTTTGTGAAGGTGGGTAAAGGATGAGTTGAGGTTGACTAATATTAACATCCCTTAGTGAAGGAAAGTCTACTATTTCTTCATCATTGTCATCTAAGGAAACTATATCACTATTGTCAATGTTATCATTTTTTTGCACCATGATATCCTCTGTAATGCCTTGCCGTGCAAACCCCAAAGGACAACAACTAAGACACAATTTTTTATTTTTAAAGAAAACTATTTTAAAGATTACATAAACAAAATAACCCTTAAGTTTCAATGCATGAAATTCAATGGTTATATGCATTAACAACCCTACATCCTTTGGGGCGTACATGAAGACATTACACTAACTAATCACTATCACTGATATAATTGCATTAACAAGATGCATCACTAGAATGAAAAAACCATTGTTTCAAAGAGAATTCATTATTAAATAATTTTCAAGATTTAATTTATTAAAATAAGATTGTCTCCAATTCAAAAACCATAACCATATGCTACATTCATGAGAACTCCCAACGTGCATATCTCATGACATAAGAAAATAACAATAACCATGATCATTAATCACATAAGGACATCATCATTACACTATACATTACAATAATTATATTATGTTGTTCAAATACATAAGTTACAACATTTCTTTCTTAGTACCTTAAGAGAAAAATACATAAATTAAATGGTATGATAGATACAAAGAATATACACCAAGAAATATACTGATCTCTGAAACACTTTGCAACTAGTAACCCGACACTGCATGGATGCTGACAGGGGAACCCAATGGGGTGCATAGCACGTTCCACCCAACCACGTGAGTTTTAGAAAAACCCACCCCCCGTGCTAGGAGATGAAAAGGAAGAATCCTCAAACAAGAATGTCCAAATAGAAACGACAAGACACAACTCCAAACAAAAGTGACACGAGAATACATAGACAACAAAACATCTATAGATTCCAAAATCATAACATCAATAGATCACAAAACATAACATCCATAGACCACTCTCAAAGACTTGCGAAATCAACCAATCACAAAGAGTCACTCTCCTACTAAAAATACTCGTAGTAACCGGGTATCCATACTATATTACATATCTCATTCATGGTAGCTAGGCATTCAAACTGTCTACACCCATGTGTACTACCCAACACAAATCAAAAGTTGAACCAACATATATAACAACCCCTTATAGAATGAATTTCTCTAGAAGACTTACAAAATTGAACAACTCAATTGTCCAACAACGCAAACAAAGAAAACTCAACCAATAAGCAATTCCAACATATAATTAATCTAACATCCGCCGATAAGGGCGTGGTTCGGTGGTCAAGTCGCTTGGTTGTTGTGACGGCCACCAGGGTTCAAACCTTCGCTGGGCAAAAGTGCTCGCAGGCCTTGTGCCTTCGCTGGGCCTTTGTGCTCGCAGGTTTGGTTGTTTCTTGTGGTTTGTTGTATCCGGTTCATAGCTCCGGTCAAAAAAAAGCGTTTACCCCTAATATTATGGGTGCATTGCACCTTTTTAAAAATAAAAAAAAAATAAAAATCTAACATCCGAATTCTCTGAATTCAATCAAATCATCAACCCATTACTTGGAATTAATCAACTTAATTTAATTTAATTTACAAGCAATAAAAAAATTAACACTAATAGTTTAACTCAAATTTTTACAATAACACACACAACAATAAAAAATCAATTTCTCTATAAAAAATCATTTTATCTTAACTATTTGTGCTTCACATGCACCAAATAATACATAATATCCATTTATCTTTTAAAATCATTTCATCTTAAAATAACTATTTGTGCATTTTCATGCACCTAATTAAAATTAATTTTTCTAATAAAAAATTATTTTATTATCCAATATCTATTTAAATTCAAATTTCCTCTTTTAAATTATACATTCTAAAAAAATAATCTATTTCATGCATTCACATACATCTATTATCTTTTTTTTTTTTTTTTAGACTGCAGGAATCGGGTAGCACGACCCCCTATAAACTGCAGTGCGCCTAGTAAACTTTTTAACGTGACCGGTGGCGCTGGCGCGACACACCCTTCGGTACCATGGGACGGGGGAGACTAGAACTCGTGACCAGCAGAGCCGCAACAAAATTACTTAGCCAACCGAGCTAGGGCCCCCGCCCCACATACATCTATTGTCAAAATATATTTAATTAAATAAATATATTAAAACATTTTAATATTTTAATATTTCATTTACAACTTCCAAACGTAAAAATTAATCATATATATTTAAAATATATATTATATCAAAATAGCCAATTAAAAAAATATATTTAAATATATATATATATAATTAAATATATAATACATATAATTAAACATATATATAAATACTTATTATTTAGTACATTAAAAATAATTTACTATATTCAAACAATACTAATAATAAAACTACTGTATTTTAACTTGAATAACTTTTGTTTTCGGATCTAAGTTTTTCTAAAATTTTTACTAAAAGTGCGCCATCAAGTAGTTTAAAGCATATAAAAATTTCAGCCATACCCAGTTCATAAATTGTGAGTTATGATAAATTTAGTGACCCTATGTCTCTATTGTTTTCTATAGGAAAATATTTATTATTTTATCATAGGATTTCATTTTTCCTAATTTATTAGAGGATTTCTTTTTTTTTCAACCCTACAGAGGTTTTCTAAGTTATATGTGAGATTTTCTAAATTATCTATTGTTTTCTTTTTGAATTTCCTACCATTTTAAATTCATTTCCCTACAGAGGACCTAAAATTTTCACAATCCTTCTATAAAGATTTACCAAAATTTCACAACAAATTAACAGACAATATTTCAAAATATATAATCAAATTATCTAATTTTTTTATTTTTTTTTAATTTCACAAAATTAAAATAAACATCTACAATTTTGTACAGACAATATTTTAACAACACAATTTAAATAAACATTTAAAATAAAAAACTTGGATCCTCAAGCTCGAATTGATGAAGATTGAAGCTCGAATTGATGAAGATTGAAGCTGAGCCTTCGTATTTCGATTCCCAAAGATTTCATCTTCGAGAAGATGTGCAAAACCCCTCCAGCCCAGAACTTCCCTCCGAGCCTTTTCAATTTCTATTTTTTATTTATTTTATTTTTTTAAAACCCAAAAATCATAATAAAATAGTAATTTTCCATTCTCTTAAGTTTTTGAAAAATAAAACAAGCATGCATTCGTTCTTTTTATTTCTTTTTTTGATTTTTCTTTTCTAAATAAAATCTCTAAATTATAAATTTCTATTTTGATTAGTTTCAACTTATAGTTGACATATTATTAATTATTTAAATCTTTTATTCTATTATTTATCCTCAACTTACTATTTACATTAAATTATAAAAAATGTCAAGTTTTAAAATTATAAATAATGTTATTTACACAATTAATTTATTTATCTTAAATTAGTTACATAACTTTTAGTTTAACACTTTTAAATT
This sequence comes from Sequoia sempervirens, assembly GCA_007258455.2. Taxonomy (NCBI): domain Eukaryota; kingdom Viridiplantae; phylum Streptophyta; class Pinopsida; order Cupressales; family Cupressaceae; genus Sequoia; species Sequoia sempervirens. The sequence goes on along the minus strand of VDFB02086081.1, from coordinate 10,859,101 downwards.
TTAATAAAGTTATTCCCAATAACTAACTAATAACACTTATTTTAATTATTTAATTATTTAAATTAAATAATACTATTAATCCACCCAAATACATATCAACACAAATATTAAATAAATAACACAAATACAACTCACGATAGAAAACTATCACATAATACCAAAATAACCAAAATCAAGGACACACAATACCACTAGACTCACGATGGGTTGATAGAATTGGGATGGGGAGACTTTCTTGTCATCTTTGTTTCAACATCATACCTATTGGGACAATTTAATGCTCACCCTATCCTAACAAAGCAGGTGGAATCAAGGCTTAGTTCCTGCAATCCTGCATACAAACAATGTTGTGCACAATATATCTATTTAAATACAAGCACCTCGTGAGAAGGAATCGCAGCGTAGCAGGGCACTCACGAATGAGTGATGCTACGCCATCCCCTCACCATAACCACATTAGCAACTACAACATCAAATATAAAACAACATCACTAAGATATACAAATCACCTCATATTATCATGAAACAATTACTAATTCACTGCATCACCACCTAATACTGTATCTATATAAAAACATCACCAATTAAATGCAATCATAATGTAATATCATACTCACAAAAATACCATTAGAAGCTCTTGTCCCATCTTCCTCTTCTGATTCCTTAGCCAGACTACCTGCACATCCCAGGTGAGAATGGAGGGGTACTACATCCTCCTTAGGAGGAGAGTTTTTAGGAAAACTACAAGCTAAATTTTCATGATATTGAAAAGTTGGTTCTTCTAAAATTAATTCATCGCAAGTAGGGTAATGATCAATGGTTGTATTGTCTTGTTTATCAATGATGGCATTCTCTTGTTAAATAATGCTTTCTCGAGGGGGAGAGAGGAAACTAAGATTCTCATGACTCTTATTGCTTTGATCTTCTAACATCAAAGTATGTTCTTTACCAATAGTACATATATTAGGAGGAGATCCAATTTAATTGTTATTATTTTCCATGACTTCATCCTTGTTTTTTAAGGGTGCATTCTCTTGTGCCCTAATATCTACCCTAGTAGGATAGCTTTTAGGGGAGTGACAAACAAGATCTTCATCACATTCCATGGTTAGGTTTTGTAAAGTAGCCTCATCACAACTAGGGGAGGCATCAAGAGAAGGAGAGTCATGCTTGTAAATGATTGGTTCTTTTTTTTCAAATAGATTTCTCCAAATGGTAGGAGCATTAGGAAAGGGAGAAACAGGATTTTCATGAATTTCAAGTGTATCTTCTAACAGTAAACTATTTTCTTCATGACTAGGAAGGATATTAGGAGAAGACCCAATGTGATTATCATGGTTATCTAAAATTACATCCCTATGTTCTATAATGTCTTCCCAAGTGGGAGAGGTAGGATTATCATAGCTCTCAATAATTAGATCTCTTAACACCAACATTTCCTCCTCACAAACATAATTTTCATGGTCGTTCACGATTGTAGCATTCTCATAAGTAGGGGAGGAGTTGGGAGAGGAATGTAAACTAAGTAAATTAGTGACAATGATTTCATCTTTTGTTGTTATAATATCTTCCCAAGGGGGGGGAGGAGAAGGAAAAACAAGACTTTCATTATTCTCAATGATTGCATCTTCTTTCACCACTATACCTTTGTCACTAATAGGAGAGGTATCGGGAAAAGAACAACTATGATTGTAATGATTGTCTATAAGTTTGTATCTTCTATCATATCATTCCCACAAATAGGAGAGATAGGAGGGGGTTTAGATTTAAGGCAAGCATCAACATTTTCACTTTCTTTCACTAAGAGACTCTCATAACTAGGAGGTGTATTGAATGAATGACTAACATGCTCATTGACTAACTTTTTCTTTGTGAACTTGGAAAAGAAAGATACTAACATTTGTGAAAAGTAATCTATACAAACTTAAAATGAAAAGAGACTTAAAATGCAATGTAAAGACCTAGAATTAAATGTGTAAATGTAATTTTCATATTTCAAACAAGGTAATTTACTGATTACACAATGTAACAATTTGAAAATGAAATGTCGTAAATGAAAATTTGGAATTGCTAAATGCATGAAACGAACTGATTTAAGCTAGATCTAGTGAAATTCATGTAATATAAACTCAACCAAGTGAAATAGATAACTAATGGTAACAAATAGAAGTGCAAAAACAAGGTTTTCAATGTTGTAAAAGGCAGTTTTAGGGCTAACCTAGGACTAATTCGCCCAAAGGGGCATATGAGTCCCAGTCAGGGTTTTCCAGGGGTTCAAATGTTGAAAAATACACAACACAAAAATCCCAAAAAGTAGGCAAAACAACCTATACTAGGACTAAATCACCCAAAGGGGCGTATGAGTCCCAAATTAGGGGTTTTGAACCAATTTTAGTAAATTATGAGTTGATTCTAATGTTTCTAACTTGTACAATATCTGCATTGTTTACAACTGTAGAATTTTAGTGAAATTTAATGATCTAAGATGCAAAAAATGCAACCTATATGCACTTTCACTAATGCAATATTTAGAAACCATAGATGTAAATTAACTAATGTAAAACTTAATGCAAAGTCAATGCAAGCTAGATATAGGATTATGATTTTCTCCAAATCAAAAGAGGGGTGTTCACATTGGATTCACCAAAATGTAACAATGGAAATAGGGTGCCCCACCTTCAAGGAAATGGAGCACAAGGGACATGGTTCCTATTTCACACTTATTACACTCAAGGAAACCTTAGAGATATCAATCCAAAGATGGAAAGGGGGAAAGATATCTTGCAATAAGGTATCCTAAGGTGTGATTAAAGACAATAAGAGGGTTCAACACCAAGCTAGGTCTTGGTAAGACAAGAAATGTAAATGACATGCAAGGTACTATGCAAAACCTAACTAAATGACCGAGAAAATGAAACTGAAATGTAAAATAAAAAATTGAGAAAGTACAGAGGTGCACCTGGAAGAAGGATGAGGTCAAAACAAGCTTCAAAACCCAAAATCTTATTGTTTAATGCCCACTGGGACTCATACACCAGTTTGGGTGATTTATTCCCAGACTAGGGTTTTTGTGCCAAAACTGGAATCTCGTAGTGGTTGATCTGAAACAACTAAAATATGGAAAATATGTTGTACTAAGATGCATACACCACAAGTGGTGTATCAGTCTCACTCTACTTTTTTGGAGGTTCAAGACCTAAATCTACTTTCCTATATCTGCTCTTCCTACCATACTTTGTTTTCAGGTTTGAAACTCTGATCTACAACTTATAGGAGACTTTTCATGATCTTGCAAGTGAGGAGACAACTTAGAAACCTTTCTTCAATCTTGAAACTTACTCTTCAAATATCCTTCAAGCTCCAAGACACCTAGATCTACAATCACACATGTAGAAAGAGAGAAAACTTGTTGATTGTTAGGGAATAGGGGTTTTCCTTGGTCAAACCCCTTTTAGGTAATTAAACCAAATGATGAGATAATGAAATAAGGACATGAAACATGAAACATGGAACATGAAACATGAACAATGATACCTTGAATGATGTCTTGTAAATCTACAATTTAACATGAAGTGGCCATGAAGAATGTAGATCTAGTTCTTAAAATAAGTGTAGAAAAATGCTTAATCTTGGATCTTGAATGCTACATAACAACACTAACTCAACAACATGTTTGATTCTTAATGATCTTGACATGATGATGGATCTTGAATTTCTACAACAAACGATGAAGAATTTTTCCTTGAATGCCTTAGAAATGCTCTTGTAAACTCTCTTGATGCTCTTGTGAAGTCTTGGAATGCTAAAATATTGATAGCTTATGTTGATATCATGAATTCTTAGTGAAATAATGATTTGAGACCTTGTTTATATAGGAAATCCATCCAAATTATCATTTATTAGATCCCAGAGGCCAACGTTCATAAAAATTGAACTTAAAATCTTGATTTCTCGCTCAAAACCATAGAAAGGGGCCAAATGGGACTCATACACCACTTGTGGCATATAGGTCCCATCTAGATGGGACTCATACACCCAATGAGGCATATGGGTTCCACCAAGCTTTTTCAGGTGGAGGAAATGTCAGGGAGTTAGGAAATTAAGTATATTTGATGTCTATGTTGGCATTTCAATTGAAATAAACCTTGAGATGCATAATATAGGGTCTTATAGGCCTATTAATCATGATATGAAGGTCATAAATGCAAGAGGGTCCATAACTTAATGTGAAGGTGCAAATAAATACACTTTACAATATTAAATTAAGGAAAAACTATGTCTATTTAGCTTAAAAGGGCCCTAAATCCAATGTGAATATGGAAAACACATTAAACTATAAGAGACCATGCTTCCTTAATCCAAAATTTCACTAAATTTTTTTTTACAAAGTAAATCTCTTAATGTCTTGCTTAATTAGTTGTATACTCAAGAACTTCTATCCATACGAGATAGGCATCTATCCATCTGGGGTAGGCATCTAACCATATACGTTAGGTTAATATCCATATGGGACAAAGACTCACCTATCCATCTGGGATAGGCATCTAACTATTCCGGTTAGGTTAATTTCCATATGAGACCAAGATTTATCTATCCAAATAAGGTAGACATCTAACCACGTGGGTTACAAAATGCTCTGGCCAGAGACTTAGACTCATTGGGACCATCTAAGTCCTAACTCACTCTCTAAAGACTACACTCCCCTACTAGGAGTCCACCGAGGTTGACTTCCTTAGGAGTATGTGAGATAATAATAAAAGTTTGAGTCCCACCTTTGAATTTGGCCTAAAGCCTCGGGGAATCAAGTAAATCCATCTAGGATTCCTTCTGAGTATAACAAGTAATTTCCAACTTCAATATTAATATTTATTTATCTTTCTTTAACTAAAGGTATCTTAACAAGACCAACATGGAAAACACCCTTAACCAATCCTAAATCCCCATCCTGAGCACCTGCATACTAGGGACAACTCCATCCCTAGACTACCTACATAATCCATTTCAGCACAGGATTGAGGCATATAACATGTTCTATTTTCTAATCTATTGTTTCATGTAAAATGTTTTTTGGGTACATGACCCTTTCTAGGGTTGTTTCCCCAAACAGTTTCTCTTTGGTTGCTAGCCACATAGGGGAGCATAGAAAGCATAAAGATTCACGATGATCTTTTGCTTGTTTCCTAATTCATCTATGTCCTAAATTCCTTTAAGTCACATCACCCTTGCTTATTAAGTAACAAATTATCAAAGATAAAAGAATTAAAAAAGTCAATTCACATGCCCAAACCCTATTGGGGTTTTCTATGATTTTCAATAATGGATGTAAGTCCATTATAGTATTATCTTTTTAGATTATCAATCCAAGAGGGATTTCCCGCCCCTTGGATTTTAACTCAAAAAATGTTCCTTATTACTCCCCCGTGATTTATAGGGATGGTGCCACAAGCACCATTGTTGCAGCTTTATTAGGCTATAAACGCAATAACTCAAGCATGATGACATTTCCTGTAAATTTGAGTCAGAGGCACTGTTAATACCGAACACTGTTGGTTTTTTTATTTTCCTTCTCTTATTTAAGTTTTCTATCTAAGAAGGAAATAACAATAAAAAAAAGTAGCTTGTGCACATAAACTAAATGGTAATATAAAAATGTTATACCTTCTTGCTAAGGAAGTAAAATTAAATGAACTTACTAAAAATAAAAACTATTTATTCAAAGTACATTTGCTAGAAAGAAGTATTGCATCTACTTACATCCTATGAAAGTGAAACTTTTTGTAACATTGAATTGAATCATAAAAATAGTCAAATCCATTTGTGAAATAAAAACACTTATACATAATGTTAAATTCTTCAAGATGGGTGATCTAATTCAGAGATGGTATGAATCTAATTGTATTGCAATGTTAGCATTTCCTAGAAAAGGAACTTGAATCTATTTGTATAATCTATGTCATAAAGTAATTTAATTAAAGTATTTTTTATTTAAATTGCATAACACTAATATTTTCAAGATAAATATCCATCTAAGCATAAATAATTCCAACTCAAAGAGACTTCATGGCATAATCTATTGTTTCAAGACAAAAAGTTTATTAATTTTGATTGAATTGCATGAATAAATAATCCAACTAGAGAAGACTTGATTTTAATTACATGAGTTATTTCACTAATGTCTAAAGATAGATAAACCAATATAATGTCTTAATCTAATAAAAGCCTTGATTTTAATTGTATAAGTTATACTACAAATGCCTCAAGATTGATGATCTATCTAATGTAGGTTTGCATTAATTTACATAAGTTTATTCTTGATAATATTCTAATGATTACATAATGATTTATACACTATGCCCTTGTTGTAATTAAATGAATCAACCTTGTTTTAAAAAGAATTGAATCTACTTGCATATTAAGGGAGAACATTAATTTAAAGAATAACCATGACGTTGAAGGATTAAGTTTATAGCAAATTTATTAAATGATAACTATGATGTTGTGTTATAACCCTTGAATCCCAAGGAAATAAATTTATTGCATGGAGAGAAAGTTTATTTGAATAATAACAATAAATCTAAGAGTTAAGTTTGTAGCATAACAAGAAAGCAATTTTATTAAAGGGATATTATTAATGCCTTAAGTTAGATGGTATTTTGTTTGCATCAATTCGATTTTACTAGTTACCATTCGATAAAACAAGAAACTTTTCATTTAAGCTTAAAATTTAATGTCTAATAGTCATAATTGTTATCATAGAATTGTAATTATTGTCATAAAGTTATAGTGTTTTCATAAGATATAAATGTTTTCATTCCTTTGTTTTAAAATATTCTATAACTAGGTCCATACTCATAGTTTATCATCATTTTATAAAGAAGAGAGGTATATTCTAAGTTCATTAATTATATTCAACAATAACTAGTAATCATTTCCATTTTATTCAAAGGAAATTAAATACTATCTCATAGAATCATAATTTGGACCAAATCTTCATCAATCCTAGATGTTAATTTGTTGTCTTACTAAATTAAGGTAACATTATTAAAATTAGGAAGTTCATGGAATTTCTTTAATAATTTGAATTCATTTAATGAATAATCCCATCCTTTGATTGTTAATTAGACCAAATAATTTATTATTTAATCTATCCAATTGATACCCTTTTGAAGATTCTATCAATTTATTTATTTTCAAAGGACAATCTAATTTCAAAATAAAAATATATATTTTATTTATGACTTAACTAAATTAAAAGAATATTAATTCTTGTATATATATATATTCAAAATTTAATTTAAAACAATTAAATATTTTAAAGAACTTTAATATAAAAATTCATATTATAAAATATATGTATTTAGATATATTTTATTTTATTTTAACAATAATAAAATAATAATTTATTTATTTGTAAATTTTATTTTATAAAAAAATAATTTATTATTGTAATGACATTAAAAAAATTAAAATAAAAATTATTTCTTTGTATATAAACATATATGAGAATAAATTTTATTTTTTTAAACATATTGATTTAGAGATGAAAAAAATAGAAAAATTAATTTCATTTTAGATTTAGTTTGGAAAACAAAGAATGATAAGGACAATAATAATAGATTGATTCTAACTTTCTTTTAAAATTTGATTTTTACAAAACAAGGATATGAAAAAGATTAATAGATTGATTCTAACTAATTTCTAGATTTAATTAGTTTTCTAAAAGAAAATCAAAAGAAAGGAAACCCGGATGTTGATGGAGTTGCAACAAATCTTTTCCTTGTGCCTTCTTCAACTCAATTTTTCTTCCTTCAATCCTATCTAAAATCCTTGAAAGTGATAGCATAAAAATAGAATTCATGTGTTGTTGATGAGAAAACAAATGACCTCAATTTATAGATTTAAGGGGAGGTAAATGGAAGGCCAAGATTGAAGATTGATTCAATGAATAGGATTGTTTGAGAAGATGGGGTTTGGATTGATAGCCTCACCTTGTGACAAATGTCACAAGGAGAAGAGTTTAAAAATAGACCCACATGACATGTGGAGAGGAGCCAAGGGTGCTCACACATGTGTGAGCACACTTTGAGAGAGGTGGATATGACAAGTCCTCGCACCTTTCCCAAGACTATAAAACTCGTCAATCCTCTTTAAGTGACTTTTTGGGGGTTCATACTTTTCTCAAAATGTCATATTATGTTCTCAATAGGCTCCCACCCCATAGATACTCACCCTAGGGGTCCATTTCTACACTAAAGTTAATAAAACAAGCCCAAATAACCCTATGCAAGAAAATTATAATTTTAAAATACAATTTTTGATTTGTGAGCACACCTTGGGTAGAGAAGATTTTGACATGTCGATGACATGTAAGAGAGGGGGTGGATTGATAATTATGTGTCTATGACATGTAAGAGAGGGGGGCTTTGACCATGTGTGCTCACACATGCATGAGCACACGAGGAATCCAAATGGCTCAAAGAGAAAAAGTCGCATGCATGGTGTGAACTCCCACACAAAGGTGAGTGGAGATGAGTTTTAGGGTGATAGTGATTTGTGCATGCAAGACACATGTAAGGGAGATTAGAATAAATTTTAAATTTGAGAAAATGATAATGAAGATTAATTAATCAATTAATCTAGGATTAATTGATTAATGGATTATGGAGGATAGTGACATCTCCTTAATCCTGATTAATTAGATTAAATGATGCATTATATTAATTAATGTGACTTAGAAAAGTGGCTAATTTTATTAATTAAGTATAATGATAGATTGTGCTAATCAATAATGCTTAGGATAAGATGGGGATACTTGTCACATAATGACTTAATTTTTATTCAAAATTATTTTATTCTTTATTTTTTCATTTCCCCAACACCATGTGTTGAAATTATTAATGAGACACTTATTTATTAATATTGTTAACTTTTATTTGTTCCTTTTTAGGAGTGTGTATTTAATAATTTTATTTGTTTTTTATTTAGTCTCTACCTTCTTCACACATAAATTAATTGTATAAAACCACTTACATAATATTACCACACAAAATTATAATATGTCTAAACTTTTAACAAAATGAGGGTCATGAAATCCTCCCCCCCTTAATTTGTGCATCATCCTAATGCACGCACTAACAAGATAAGAAGTTTCATTAAAATTTTCAAAACAAGAAAGTAAATAACTATTTCATTTCATTTGTATCTTCCCATGTAGCATTCCCCCCATCATATCGATCTCATTGTACTTTGCATTAATTAATTTATCTGTTGTGTAATTGATACTAGTGCCTCTCCAAGATTATGTATGGCTCTATCATTATTCCCCCTGTTTCTTGGACTTGTAAGGCATTCCAATCCAAAATATGTACTTTTTAAGAAGAGAGAAGAGGAATACATCATGGATTCGGATTAGTTGGGGAGGTAAGGCCAATCGGTAAGCAACTAGATTTATCTTTTCCAAGATCTCAAAAGGCCCAACATAGCGAGGTGCTAGTTTTGTCTTCTTCCCCAATCTTATGAGACTTTTGTGAGGTTTAACCCTTAGGAAAACTCTTTCCCCCACTTCAAATTCCCTTAGAGATTTGTTTTTATCTGCATAGCTCTTTTGTCTATCAAAGGCCTCCTTTAACCTTTTCCTTATTTCCTTAGTTTTTCTTTCCATTTCCTTTAACATGTCTGGACCAATTATTATTTTGTCTTTAAGACTATCCCAACTCAAAGGTGTATGACAAGGTCTACCATAAAGGGCTTCAAAAGGAGCCATTCCCAAAGAAGTTTAGAAGGTATTGTTCTAAGAAAAATCTACAAGCAGTAGGTACTCTTCCCTTCCTCTATTGGTCTATACAATACATCCTAAGTCCTGTACGATTCAATTTTTTCTTTCTATTTGCTCATCAGTTTCAGGATGATATGTTGAACTAAAGTTTAATTGAGTTCCCAAATTTGATTGGAGAGTTGTCCAAAACCTTGAAGTGAATCTTGCATCTCTATTTGATATGATCTTCTTAGGTATTCCATGTAACCTAAAGACTTCCTTCACAAAGCGTCTTGCTAAGGTAGGAGCATCATCAATTAATTTCCCTAGTATAAAGTGGGCCACCTTGGTGAGTTTTTCAATTACCACCATTATTGCATCATGTCTATAGGGTGTCATTGATAGTCCTTGTATAAAATCCATGCTAATAACTTGCCATTTATGGTGGGGTATATCATGTGGATACAATAGACCTGCTGGATGGTTATGTTCTACTTTTACCCTTTGACATTCTAAACATTTAGCCATAAAATGGACAATGTCATTTTTCATCCCTTTCCAAAAATACTTCTTTAGATCTGAATAAAGTTTATTAACTCCAGAGTGTCCTAAATAAGGAGTGTTGTGAGCCTCAACTAGAACTATATTCCTTAAATCACTTAGATTTGGAACATATATTCTTTTATTATACCATAGTAGCCCTTCTTGATCAAGAGTGTACCCTTCAAACTTAGGATTTTTTGGATCATTTTCCAAGATTAGCTTGACTTGTTCATACCATGGGTCATGTTTTTTCTCTTCCTTTACTTTCTCCTTGAATGAAGCCTTGAAAGTAGTCATGATTAGCAAGTGTCTCCTTCTACTTAAAGCATCTGCTACCCTATTTTCCTTTCCCTTAATATATTATATTTCAAAGTCATATTCACTTAGAAATTATAGCCACCTCATTTGCCTTTCATTCAAGTGAGATTGAGTAAAAATATATTTAAGTCCTTGATTATCTATTTTTAGCTCAAAGGGCTTCCCAAGCAAAAAGTGCCTCCATTTTTGTAAGGCATGAACAACAACTACTAACTCTAAATCATGGGGGGCATAGTCTACTTCATGGGTTTTCAACTTTCTAGATTCATAAGCCACTACTCCTTCATCTTGAATAAGAACTCCCCCTAATCCTTTGATAGATGCATCTGTTACCACTATGAAATGTCCATTTGGATTTGGAACCCTTAAGATAGGTGTTGTAGTTAACTTTTCCTTTAAAATTTGAAATGCCTTATCACTTTGTTCTATCCACATAAACCTTTTATTCTTCCTTTGTAATGATGTGATAGGATTTGCAATCTTAGAGAATCCCTCTGCAAACCTTCTATAGTACCCTACTAAACCCATAACACTTCTCATTTCTGACACATTTTTAGGAATCAACCATTCCACTATTGCCCTAATCTTTTCTGGATCAACCACTATTCCTTATTTAGATATAATGTGACCAAGGTAATGGATTTTCCTTTCAAAGAAGACACATTTTGATGATTTCCCATATAATTTATGTTCCTTCAATCTTTGCAATACTAGTTGTAGGTGAGCCAAATGTTCTTCATTTCTAGAATAAATTAATATGTCATCCAAAAACACCAAGACAAAATTTTCCAAGAAATCGTGGAACACACTATTCATTAGGTTCATGAAAGTAGTTGGGGCATTAGTCACACCAAAAGGTACAAACGTGAATTTGTAATGCCCATATCTTGTTTTAAAGGCAATTTTTGGGATATCCTCCTTAATTCTTAATTGATGATAACCTGATCATAAATCTATCTTGGAGAATATTGTTTCTCCCTTCATTTGTTCAAAAAGGTCTTCAATTCGAGGTAATGGATACCTATTCTTTATTGTGACCTTGTTTAGCATTCTATAATCAATATACGGCCTTAGAGTTTCATCCTTTTTCTTAACAAACGAGATTGGTGCTCCCCAAGGGGACACACTTGGCCTAATTAAGCCCTTCCCCAAAGGTTCTTCCAATTGAATTTTAAGTTCCTGTAATTCTATAGTGTTCATTCTATAGGGTTCCCTTGACACTGGTTTAGCCCCAGGTAAGATGTCAATGGAGAAATCAAATTTCCTTTTTGGAGGTAATCCTGTTAATTCTTCTAGAAATACATCTGTATATTCTTGCAAAAAGGGGGAGTTTTCAAAGGTTGGAGTATTTTCTTCTTCATTCTCATCAAAACTTACTAAGTATATTTGGTCTCCTCTTCTTCTTTCCTTCTTTAATTGCATTGTTGAGATGGTTTTTGCATTTATATGTTTAAATTTTCCTTGTATTTTGACCCTTCTTCCCTCATCATTGTAACACTCAACCACTTTATTGTAACAATCTACATTAGCTCATTGATGTGTTAGCCAATTCATCCCAATAATTACATCATATACTCCTAGGGGAGCCACATAAAAATCTACCCTTGTTTCAAATTCAGGAAATTGCACCCTTGTCTTTGATAAATATTTTGTTACTTCCCTAGTTGCCTTATCCCCATACTAAACTGTCCATGATGATTCCATATGGTTAACTCTTAGTGTTAACTTCCTTACTAATTCTGGTGAAATGAAACATTTAGATGACCCAATGTCAACAAGAATTGAAATTGGTTTATTATTCCTATTATATAGTTTCCCTTGTTATTATTGTATCCATTCCTTTGATTCTGTTTTGGTGGCAGTCTCCTTTCCGATGAATTATTTCTTTGGTTTTTTTTGAAATTGGGGTTTCCCTTGAACTCATGTTTCCTCTTATTGTTAAAGTTTTGTCTTGTTGTTGCTAGGGCTTGCAACTTCCTTTCTTGTTCAAGAGACTTTTCTAATACCTCATTCATGTTCTCAGGTCCATGCATATCAACCTCTGCCCCTATGTTGGCATTTAGTCCCAATATGAATTTCCTTTCTTGGCTCTTTTCATCTTTCTAATACATTGGCACATATTTCAATAATTTGGAAAACCTATCCCAATATTGTTGAACTATTAGGGTCCCTTGTCAGAGGTTGTGGAATTCCATCATTTTCTCATCAAAGAATAACTGTGGTAACCACCTTTTACAAAAAATATGAACAAATTGTTCCCATGTTATTGTGTCCTTATTGTATCCATTTTATTCCTTAGCATTGGTCCACCAACTGGCTGCCTCCCCAATGAGTTGATAAGATCCCCATAAAGCCTTAGTGGTTTCACTAAAATCTCTCAACTCAAAGTATTTTTCCATTTCATTCAACCAATTTTCTGCCCCTTCACCTATTTGCTTCCCATCAAAATTTAGTGGAGTGATTTTCTTTAGATCCTTTGATAAATTCATTATGTCATTCCCCTTTATTACTTCTACTTCATTTCTTTCATTGCTCCCAAGATTCTCCCTTTCTTGTTCACCCCTGTTTTCAATTAGTTATATATTCAGGAACTTCTATCCATACGAGATAGGCATCTATCTATCTGGGGTAGGCATCTTTCCATACGGATTAGGTTAATTTCCCTACAGGCCAAGACTCATCTATCCATCTAGGATAGGAATCTAACCATTTGAGTTGGGTTAACGTCCATACGAGACCAATATTTTTCTATCCAAATAAGGTAGACATCTAACCACATGGGTTACAAAATTCTCTGGCAAGAGACTTAGACTCATCGGGACCATCTGGGTCCTGAGTCACTCTCTAAAGACTACACTCCCCTGCTAGGAGTGCACCGAGGTTGACATCCTTAGGAGTATATTATATATATAATATATATATATTATATGTATATATATTATATAATATTATCTAAATAAGATTTTTATTATTATTTATATATATAGTATATACATTATATATATAATATGCATATATTATATAGATATATATATATATATATATATATATATATTATGTATATATTATGTATTTTTAAATAATGGGATTTGGAATTTATATGATTGATTTGAAATATATATATATATATATTTAAATATGTATATATATTGGTATATATATTAAGTATATACTTTTATATGTATATTTAATATATGTATTTATGTTTAAATATAAATTATTTAAGATGATTATTGTTACTTTAATAGAAGCAAAAAAGTTGTTTTTATAACAAATGATTTTATTTAAAAAGTGGAATTTATAATAAATATTTTATTTAAAAAGATTGATTTTAATCATTGTGTATGATTGAACAAATGGAATTAAATTATTAATTTTAAATTCCTTAATGTTGCCAATGTGATTTGATTTACTTTTGAGTATGTGCAAATAATTTTAATTATTTAATTGATTTCATGCACTATGTCATTGCTTGGCTTGGATTTAGGAAATCCTAACATTAGTTTATTGAGTTTCCTGAAATGCTTTCTAAGTGATATTTTCGTTCATTCTTGATGTTGGGAAATTGAGTCATTTGTTTATGTAAGTCTTCCAGATGGGGCTTTTCAGTTAATTATGTGGGTTGTCATAAAATGTTATCCAACCTTTGGATTGTCTTGGGTAGCGCGTATAGATGTATCATGTTGTTTCACCTAGTTTTCACGAATGGGGATGGTTTGTGCCTCCTTTGGAAGGAGTGGATTATGTGTTTTGTAGCCTCCAAGTGTTTGGAGTGGGTTTTGTTATATGTGGCCTCCTTGGATTGGAGTGGTTGTCTTATCTAGTTTACCCATCAAATTGTGGTTTTGGTTTGTATGTGTTGTCGATAGGAGAGTGGCTCTTTGTGGGGGTCCGACACACAAAGGGGCGCTAAGGTAACTCACTTAGGGTTTAAGTAAGTGATAACTTAAAAAGAATTAATGAAAAACTTTCAAACTAATTAAGATAATGAATGCCTCTCTCATAATTCATGCGCTTATCAAGGCTTAAGATGAGATGAGAAGATCAGTTTGTATGGGGGTCTGGCGGCTGGTAGAGGCAAGCCAGGGTAACCCCGAAGTGGGGGTCTGATAGCCTAGGAAGGTTGAGCTAGGGTAACTCATAAAAAAGGATGTGTGACACTCTCTCTATTTCAACCATAAGTCAGTTTTGTTGTACTGCGTAGATGATCACTATTTTCTAGAAGCATTGTTACCATTGTGTTAAGTGTTATTGTATTTGTATTTGTTTCAATTCAGTTATGTATTAGCCTATGTCTAGAGGTAGATGGTCTTGGATAGGAATTCCTTGTTACTATCTCCTAGCACGGGGGGTGAGCCTTCGGGTATCACATGGTTGGGTGGAACGTGCACCTTAATCCGTTAGGTCTTCTTCTTGTCCATGTGGACGAGATTTCCAATTGGAGAGCTCGTGGGATCCAATTTCATTTCATGCTTTTATTCATTTTAGTTGGAACTTGTAATTTATCGCCCCTCATTTGTATCAATGTGGAAGATGTAATTTGTAACCATGCTTATTGGATTTACCTCATTTGGGGAATGAGAGTTGTAATTGTATTGTAAATTATATTATTGGAAACATGTGGTATCTATTATCCTTTGATGTATTTTATCTTGTATGGAATGTATGCATTCTTAATTCTTTAAGTAATTAATTGCTATGGTTTATATTCATGTTTCTTCTTTGGGTTTTAAAGTAACCTTAGTCTCGTAACCTTAGAGGTTGTTGCAATGGGTAGTGAACTTGCTTATTCTTTGTTCTTAAAAAAATAAAAATTAGTGCGTTTGTGTAGTTAATTGCAACTTCCTCTAAGGTTGTGTGGCGGGGTGTTAAACATGGTATCAGAGCCCAAGTTTAAACACTAGGTGCTCTAGGATAATGTGGACCCATTAAGTTGTTAGCTGCATAGAATTTATGTCTGTCTACCTTGTCTTATGTTGTGGTATGTATCTATTCAGGATCATGCCACCTAGGTGAGGTCATAGTAGAGGTCGTGGCTATGTAGGTAGTTGAGGAGGTAATCAACAAGATACACCTCCCATTGTTCCCCATGTTTCTGATCATGAGGAGTAGCAAGCTTCTTAGTTTGTGCCAGAGGTCGATAATCAGCATCAGGATCCACCAAAGATCGGGGACGCTTAGTTACGTCGCTTGCTAGAGGAGACTCTTGCTCATATGGGCCCTAGGTAGGATAGAGATTAGGAGGTTATAGGTGAGAGAGATTAGGTTCCAACTCCATCTGAGGCAGTCATGGCTACTCATATGAGAGATCTTCTTAGAGCTCATCCACCCACTTTTGATGGTTTGGGCAGTGGATCAGAGGCCAAGACATGGTTGATTGATCTGAATAGGTGTTTTGCTATGCATCCGTATGGTAGGAACACCAAAGCTAGGTGTGCAATCATGCATTTGAGGGATTTCACATCTACTTGGTGGAGGTTGGAGGGGCAAAAGCTCCATTTAGATATCAACACTATATCTTGGGATTTATTCCTAGAGCGGTTCAGAGCTTGATTCCTTTCTGATCATTGGTGTCAACACCGTGGAGATGAGTTCCATGCTCTACGACAAATGGATATGTCAGTGGAATAGTTTGAGCATCGCTTTTTTGATCTCAAATAGTTTGCGGGCATAGGTGATGATCAGGGTATGTTGGTTGTAACACCCCTCCATTTTTTTCTTTTGATCGAACAGACTTCGTTATGTATATTTTGCCTTGTTAGCACGTTGGTGATAAACTTGGTTACTTTTGATCACTAATTATTAAGTGATGTAAACATTATGTTTTGATGTGATGGTACTTTCATTAGATGATGTTATTATTTCATGTTGTGGATTGAATTATCATGTATGTGAATTATTGATGCTTTATGCTTTGATTATACCATTGATGTTTAGAGGCATCAGTTAGCGACATTGTATTGGTGAAGGGGACGGGATCACATCACTCGCACACGAGTGCCCTGTGATTCCGCGATTTCCTCTTCACGGTGTGTTTTGATGTTTATATATATATGTATGCATGTTCGACACTCGTGTTGTGTGTAGGATGCAGGTACAGGACATTGACTCCACCTAATTTCGCAGGTCTGAGCATGTCCCTTGTTCAACGGAAATGATTGGGAGGTAGTAGCTTGGGTTTCTGTGTCGTAACATCACCCTAGTCATAGTGGGTCGTCGGATTGTCAGTTGGGATAAGCTATTTGTCTTGTCATCTCGTCTCCCTTTGCTTGCATGATTTAAATTTCCTAATGAAATGGTGTTGCTTTATTTAATTTTTTTGCCAAAATTCATAATAGAGTGCTTATTAATTAATTAGTTGATTTAATGCAATTGATGAATAATCTAACCATGAATTAGATTTATTGTGGATTAATTAAATTAGTCCAATTGTGTTAGCATTATTAAATAATGAGACAAAAAAATATACATTAGAAGTTGTATTGCATTCCTCATGTAAGAAAATAAAATTAAAAAAATGATTTGTTTTAAATGTAATAGTTGGATTCAATTTTGTGAAATAAAATGAATTTAGTTAGCATAATGGGGTAAATGGAATTTGGTTTTTTTTTTTTAAATGAGAATTATGCATTTGAAAAGGGAAAATAAAGTTGTATTATTAATTTCCAAAAAAAAAAATGAAATATCCAAAAATATCTATATTGCAATAACTTTTGGTGGGTGGCTAAATTAGGGGTTTGACATTTTTTTTGGAGAGGCTATAAGGAAAATGCATTCTTTTTTTGAATGATCTTTTTTATGAGAATTTGGTAATTTTAGAGAGCAAGAGGAAACTTGGAAAATTTTTGGAGAAAATTGTTGAAGAAGGATTGGAAAAGCTTGGTGGAGGAGAAGATTTGAAGGAGCACAACCTCCATTGAAGGACTCTACAAAAACTTGGAGAAAACAAAAGGTTCTATGTTTTCCCATCTTCATGCAATGTTATTTTAACAATCTTGTTTGGAAATGGCTCAAATTTAGTTTTGAAAAAAAAATTCAAACTTCAAACTTTAAACCATGTTGGAATCTCCATTAAACTTGAATAGAAGTGTTTTGCAAAAAAATTTTTTGAGAAAACAAAACAAACCAGAAATTATACTCAAATCAACAATGAGAAATTGAAACAAATTTGAAGGATTCAAATGGAATTTATGAAAACTTAGGTTGTTGGGAGATCTTCCTTTAATTTGGGTGAAATTTGGAAATTATTGGGTTAAATTTTGAAGTTTCAATGGGGTTTCATTTTGCTTCTCAAAATTTATGTGTTGCCCAATCTGGGTATTAAAAAAAAAAAAATTTACAGTCATTTGCCATGACTGTGTGTGTATATATATCTATATATGCATATATATATATATATATATAATATGGAATGTATATATACATATGCATGCATATATATCATATATTATATCATGGTTTTTATTAACTTTAACCTGGTAAATGAAATTTTGTTTTGTTTATGGGTCTGTGTGTTTTTGGAAAAAAAAAACCCAATTTTTGCATTCGACCAGCATTTCTTTTTCGTTGGGTATGAAACCCTGGCAGCGCGGCCGGCGGTGTCATTGGCCACCACTCCCATGGAGGGAGGCGCTGCCAGTGAAGGCAACGCTGCTGCTGCCTTCCCTGGCAGTGTCCCCCGCCATATGAGCAGGGCGGCCAGGGGCAGCAGGGAGACCCTGCGTCTCCCCTGCCTCGGCCGCACTTTTCCAGCACGTGGGTTGTTTTAAAACATTATTTTGTTTTACTTTTTTTTATTATTTTATATATTATAATATATATTATAATATATGTTATATTGTATATATTTTATAATATATATTATAAATATATGTTATATTGTATATATTTTATAATATATATTATAAATATATGTTATATTATATATACATTATAATATATGTTATTATATATATTTTTTAATATTTTTCATAATAGTTTAAATATTTTTTATGAATTTAGAATGTAATTTATATATATATTTAATATATATATATGTGTATAGTTTTTTTATAATAAAGGGTGAATTAATTATAAGTGGAAATTAAATATTAATTATATATATATTTTAAAAGATATATATATAATTAGATAAGTGTGTGTATACTTAAAAAGGTTATGTATTTTCTTAAAAGTGAAGAAGTAATTAATTTATATATGTGATATTTGTAAAAAGGAATAGACGAAAACTAGATATAGGAAATTGCCGCTTAACGCAGAATGATTGATTTATTTCATAGTATGTATTGTGTCAACAAGAATCAAATGAACTTTCAAACCCTTACGTGATTATGCAAGAACATAGTTGTTTTAAATTGTTTAAATGCACTAATGTGATGAATGATTGGATTTATGAAATCCGAAGGTAGGTTACCTTATATTGTTTGCATACTTCTTTCATCGTGGGGTGCTTATTCTTGTTGGATTTTGAGTCAGATCTAGTAAGTCTTCCAGATTGAATCGTCCTTAATGTGTCTTGAGATCATTAGCATGTCAATCAACCTCGTTTGCCATGGGTAGTGCATACTTGAGTTTGGCGTTTTATCTGATTTATCTTGGGTGGGTTTCATTTACTTCATGTCATGGTTAGGGATTCATCATCCCTAGGTTGTACTTGAGTACCCTTGGTGGTGGCATAGTTCCACATGTTGTCTTAGAGAAGTGGCTTGCATTGAGGGCCGGCACACAAAGTGGTGCCAGGAGATCTCAATGTAAGTTGATTAATTCAGTGAAAACTTAAACCAATTAATTAGTATAGGTGGTACCATCATTTAAAAAGATTAATTTTTCCTCGCTCATGGACGCAAGTGCTTGTATAGACTTGGGATGAGACGAGAAGGCCTGGAATGGCAAGATCGTTATCTTGTCCCTTCGAAAGATAACTGATTCCGCATTGGTTTGCATGTGGGGCCAGAAGTCATTAGAGGTTACCAGGATATCCCGAGATGGGGGCTGGGACTTAGGAAGACTTGCCAAGATATCCCATGCGACATTGTGATGACACTTCTCTTAAGACAGCATTATGTTTGTATTCGTGATGTGTTCATGTATTTAGAATCTAGAAGCATTGTTACCTTTATGTCATGTGGTGTCATGTTCATATCCTTTTCCAGTTGAGTCATGTTGCCTTTGTATAGAGGTTGTTGGTCTTGATCTGAAACCCTTGTTACTATCTCCTAGCACGGGGGGTGAGCCTTCAGGTATCACATGGTTGGGTGGAACTTGCACCTTATTCCGTTGTTTTGGCATTGGCTTATGTGGATGAGACTTTTGTGTTGGAGAGCTCGTGGAATTCCAGTTGCTACCTTGGTTTCATTTATGCTAGTGCTGTTGTATTTTATTTACCCCTCATTTTCATCGAGGTGGAAATTGTAATAAACAATCATGTCATTGATTTACCTCATTCTGGGAATGAGAGATGTAATTGTAATTATATAACTTTTGTCTTTGGAACCATGAAGGATCTCATGGTCTTAATGGAAATATCATGTATGGAATGTATGCACTTTAATTAGTTTAAGTGAATGTTGTTACGTTTCATTTCATGCAAGTTGTTGTAAACTGTGAATTAATTAATCTTTGCCGTGTAACCTTAGGGGATTGTTGGCTTTGTGTTGTTATCATGCTTGTATTTGTATTTCAAAAAAAAAAAAAAATTGTAGTGAAATTGTTGTAGTTTGCAACTTCCCTAGGGTTGCATGGCGGGGCATTACACATGGTATCAGAGCCTAGGTTTAAACAATAGATACTCTGGGATTATGATGATCCCATTAAGCTTTTAGGTGTGCGGATTTTATTTGTGTGTTGTGCTTAATGCCTTTTTGTGTCTGTATAGGATAATGCCTCCCAGGCGTGGAAGAGGAGGGGGTCGTAGACGTGGCCATTTAGGCGATCGCATTGAGGAATAGCAAGACCCACCTCCACATGTTCCACTTGTTTCTGACCATGAGGAGGAACAGGCTTCTTAGAATATTCAGGGAGATGGCAATCAGAATCCAGATCCACCTAGGATCGAAGACGCTTAGTTGCGTCAGTTGTTAGAGGAGACCCTTGCCCGCCTTGGGCCTAGACAGGAGGTAGAGCCAGCGGTGGTTAGAGAGAGAGAGGTACCAGTTCACTCTGATTCAGAGGTAGCAGCCCATATGAGGGATTTGCTTAGAGCACGACCACCCACTTTCGATGGATCAGGCAGTGGTTTGGAGGTAGAGACATGGCTCATTGACTTGACTAGGTGTTTTGCTATGCACCCATATGGGAGCAACACTCGAGCTAGGTGCGCTATCATGCACCTGAGGGGATTTTCCTCCACTTGGTGGAGATTAGAGGAGTAGAAGCTCCATCTAGACATTGGTACAGTTTCTTGGGAGTTGTTCCTAGAGCGGTTTCGGGCTAGATTCCTTTCTGAGCATTGGAGGTAGCGTCGAGGGGATGAGTTCCACACCCTTCGACATATGACTATGTCAGTAGAGATGTACAAGCGTCGTTTCTACGAGCTCAAACAGTATGTAGGCATAGGTGATGATGAGGGCATGTTGGTACAACATTTTTTTAGGGGCTTAAATTCCCGTATCAGTGGTGGAGTGCGGGTTTTCGAACCCAGGACCATGGAGGTGGCGGTTGATAAGGCCAGGCTCATTGAGGAGAACCTGGCGATGGCCCTAGGTGGTCATGTAGGAGTGCAGGTGGGAAATGGTTCAACAGCTGGGACTAGTGCTCGAGGGGGTCAGCCTCAGGGAGGTGCACCTTTTAGAGCTCAGTAGGGTCTGTCTCAGGGTGGTCAGCAGCAGCAGCAGCAGGGTTCTCAGGGGAAACGGAAGGGTTTCTAGCAGAGGCAGGGGGACAGGAGTTGGAGGCGCATGACACGCTTCAACTCTGAGCAGCCAGCGCAGAGTTCTCATTCTTCTTTCAGGGGTAGTGCGCAGCAGTCTAGCACACCACCTGTAGGCAGGGCTTTGGTAGAGGCACTAGATGTTTTGCGTGTGGCCAACAGGGTCACATAGCGAGGATGTGTCCCAATAAGGGTGCATAGGGGTATTCTCAGGGACCAGCGGCGTCAGAGCTGACTGAAGGAGATGCAGGCCATGGGCATCGAGTATTCACAGTGGTTGACAACCACCAGGCAGAGCACCAGGGTACAGTTGTTGAGGCCTATGGTATGTTGGGGGGTAACCCAGTTTCTATTTTATTTGATTTTGGAGCATCTAATTCCTTTATTTCTTCATCAGTCGTGGCGCGATGTAGACTGGATGCGGTAAAGCAAGTTGATAGGTGGCAGGTGGAGTTAGCTTCGGGTGCAAAAGTTGCATCCCTTTCCCTTGTGTCGAAGTGTAGGTTAGAGGTTGGACCTCTCCAAACTACCTTGGACCTTCGTGTTATTCCGTTGGCTTCTTATGACGTTGTCATAGGAACGGATTGGCTAGAGGCTCATAGTGCAGTTACTGATTGTCGACGTAAGTCGATTAGATGCATTGGGACATCTGGTAGAGAGATAGAGGTAGTGGGGGTTTAGAGCCCGATCTCCTTGAGGATCATCTCAGCTATGCAGTTGAGAAGGTGTATGCGGCAGGGTTGCCAATTTTCACTGTTACAGTGGATGATTTGGATCTAAGAGTTGGAGAAGAGAAGGTTTCTCTTGATAGTCACCCCATCCTTTAGGAGTTTTCCGATGTCTTTCCAGATGAGATTCTAGGGATGCCTCCTCAGAGAGACATTGACTTCAAGATAGACTTGGTACCTGGATCAGAGCCCATTTCACGAGCTCCCTATCGTATGACTACCTAGGAGCTGAAAGAGCTTCGATTGCAGCTTGAGGAATTGATAGAGAAGGGTTTTATTCGCCCTAGTGTTTCTCCATGGGGAGCACCTGTCATCTTCATGAAGAAGGATGGTTCACTTCGGTTATGCATTGATTACCGACAGTTGAACAAAGTGACCATCAGAAATCGATATCATCTTCCTAGGATTGACGATCTATTCGATCAGATCAAGGGTGCTACCATATTTTCAAAGATTGATCTCAAATCAGGGTATCATCAGCTTCGAATCTTCGAGTCAGATATTCATAAGACCGCGTTTCGAACGCGGTATGATCACTATGAGTTCACGGTTGTGCCATTTGGTTTGACAAATGCACCCTCAGTGTTCATGAGTCTTATGAATGGGGTATTTCGCACATACCTAGACAAGTTTGTTCTTGTGTTCCTAGATGATATTTTGGTATATTCTAGAACAATGGAGGAACATGAGGAGCACTTGCGATAGGTATTGCAGTGTTTGCGAGATAATCGGCTGTATGCTAACTTGTCAAAGTGTGAATTCTTTAGGACTGAGGTCCAATACCTTGGTCATGTGATCTCTGGAGAGGGTATTTCAGTGGATCCTACAAAGATCCAAGCGATCTTAGATTGGCCTGCGCCCACGAATGTGGCCGAGATACGTAGCTTCATGGGGCTAGCAGGTTATTACAGGCACTTTGTGCAGGACTTTTTGAGGCTAGGGCATCCTATCACCTCATTTCAGAGGAAAGGAAAGAGGTTTGAGTGGTCTGAGAAGTGTGAGACAGCCTTTCAATGTCTTAAAGGGAAGTTGACCAGTGCACCTATACTTGCGATACCGGATCCTATTGGGGACTTTGTAGTTTGTACAGATGCGTCCTTGGAGGGATTAGGTGCAGTATTGATGCAAGAGGGTCGTGTCATTGCATATGAGTCATGGAAGCTCAAGGATCATGAGCTAAACTATCCCACCCATGATATTGAGTTGGCAGCAGTGGTTCATGCATTGACAAGATGGAGGCACTTTCTTCTTGGGCATAGGTTTGAGCTGCATAGTGATCATAGGAGCCTTCAGTATATCTTCACGCAACCTAACCTTAATGCTAGGCAAAGGCGATGGATGGAATTTCTCTGTGAATATGACTTTGAGGTGAAGTATATCCAAGGGAAGGAGAATGTGGTTGTAGATGCCCTTAGTAGGTGAAGGCATGAGATATCTGAGTTGACTCTTATTGTTGATTTGTGGAGACAAATTCTTTCTGCCCTCCCAGCCGACAGTTGGTATTAGGATGTTAGATCGATAATAGAGGCAGGAAGACCCCTTGAGGGTAGATATTCAGGATACTCTCTAGATGCTGATGAGATATTGAGACACACGGGACACATATACGTTCCCCCATCATGTGAGCTTCGCGCTTTGGTCATGACTGAAGCACATCATGCACCTTATTCAGCCCATCCAGGGGTGAAGAAGATGTATGCAGATTTGCGTCAGTTATATTTTTGGCCAGGGATGAAGTGAGATATTGCGGATTTTGTGTCGAGATGTCTTGAGTGTTAGCAGGTAAAGGCTGAACACTAGCATCCAGCAGGGCTTTTGCAGTCGCATTTAGTACTAGAATGGAAATGGGATATAATCTCATTGGATTTCATTGTTGGTTTACCCAACTCTTCAAGATAGCATGATGCAATTATGGTAACAGTGGATAGGTTGACGAAGGTAGCACACTTCTCACCTATGCGCTCTTCCTATACTGCATCATCCGTAGCTAGGGTGTTCATGGAGGATATTGTGAGGTTGCATGGTATTCCACGTCGGATTATCTCTGACAGGGATCCAGTGTTCACCTCAGCTCTATGGATGTCATTACAGCATGCGATGGGAACGCAGTTGAACTTCAGTTCAGCTTACCACCCAGAGACAGATGGACAGACTGAGAGGGTCAATCAGATCCTCGAAGACATGTTGTGTATGTATGTGATTGACCAATAGACACGATGGGAGGACTATCTCTATTTGGTAGAGTTTGCCTATAATAATGGCTTTTAGAGTTCTATCGGTATGGCTCCATTCCAGGCATTGTATGGGTGACCATGTCACACTCCCTTGAGTTGGGATTGGCTAGAGGACAGAGTAACTTTGGGCCCTGAGATGTTTGCATGATATGGAGCAGCAGGTGGATAGGATTAGAGAGCACTTGGTGGCAGCTCAGGATAGGCAGAAGAAGTATGCGGATGCGCATAGAGTGGACTGTCAGTTCTCCGTAGGCGATAGAGTCTTCTTGCGTGTGGGTCCACGAAAGAGTCCAATCCATTATGGAAAGGGCTCTAAGTTGGTGCCTCGCTTTGTTGGACCCTTCAAGATTCTCGAGAAGATTGGTCCTGTTGCTTACCGTCTTGCTTTACCGCCCAGTCTCTCATGTGTGCACGACGTATTTCATGTATCAGTTCTTCAGCCGTACCATCTAGACATTTCTCATGTCCTTGATTGGAATGCTTTGTAGGTAGAGGACGGGCAGCTGGCTTTGGAGCCCGTGGCCGTGGTGGAGTGTAGAATGCTCACTCTTCGAGGGCGAGATATTGATCAAGTTAGGATCCAGTGGGATCCTAGGGATGACTCATCATCCACTTGGGAAGATGCAGCTAGGATGAGGGAGCTTTATCCCTATTTGTTCACAGGCTTCTAGGAGTAAGCCTGACCCTAGGGAGGGAGGATCTAACACCCCTCCATTTTGTTCTTTTGACCGAACAGAGTTCGTTATGTATATTTTGCCTTGTTAGCACGTTGGTGATAAACTTGGTTACATTTGATCACTAATTATTAAGCGATGTAAACATTATGTTTTGATGTGATGGTACTTTCATCAGATGATGTTATTATTTCACGTTGTGGATTGAATTATCATGTATGTGAATTATTGATGCTTTATGCTTTGATTATACCATTGATGTTTAGAGGCATCAGTTAGCGACATTGTATTGGTGAAGGGGACGGGATCACATCACTCACACGCGAGTGCCCTGTGATTCCATGATTTCCTCTTCACGGTGTGTTTTGATGTTTATATATATGTATGCATGTTTGACACTCGTGTTGTGTGTAGGATGTAGGTACAGGACATTCACTCCACCTGATTTCGCAGGTCTGAGCATGTCCCTTGTTCAACGGAAATGATTGGGAGGTAGTAGCTTGGGTTTCTGTGTCATGACATCACCCTAGTCATAGTGGGTCATCGGGTTGTCAGTTGGGATAAGCTATTTGTCTTGTCATCTCGTCTCCCTTTGCTTGCATGATTTAAATTTCCTAGTGAAATGGTGTTGCTTTATTTAATTTTTTTGCCAAAATTCATAATAGAGTGCTTATTAATTAATTAGTTGATTTAATGCAATTGATGAATAATCTAACCGTGAATTAGATTTATTGTGAATTAATTAAATTAGTCCAATTGTGTTAGCATTATTAAATAATGAGACAAAAAAATATACATTAGAAGTTGTATTGCATTCCTCATGTAAGAAAATAAAATTAAAAAAATGATTTGTTTTAAATGTAATAGTTGGATTCAATTTTGTAAAATAAAATGAATTTAGTTAGCATCATGGGGTAAATGGAATTTGGTTTTTTTTTTTTAAATGAGAATTATGCATTTGAAAAGGGAAAATAAAGTTGTATTATTAATTTCCAAAAAAAAAAATGAAATATCCAAAAATATCTATATTGCAATAACTTTTGGTGGGTGGCTAAATTAGGGGTTTGACATTTTTTTTGGAGAGGCTATAAGGAAAATGCATTCTTTTTTTGAATGATCTTTTTTATGAGAATTTGGTAATTTTAGAGAGCAAGAGGAAACTTGGAAAATTTTTGGAGAAAATTGTTGAAGAAGGATTGGAAAAGCTTGGTGGAGGAGAAGATTTGAAGGAGCACAACCTCCATTGAAGGACTCTACAAAAACTTGGAGAAAACAAAAGGTTCTATGTTTTCCCATCTTCATGCAATGTTATTTTAACAATCTTGTTTGGAAATGGCTCAAATTTAGTTTTGAAAAAAAAATTCAAACTTCAAACTTTAAACCATGTTGGAATCTCCATTAAACTTGAATAGAAGTGTTTTGCAAAAAAATTTTTTGAGAAAACAAAACAAACCAGAAATTATACTCAAATCAACAATGAGAAATTGAAACAAATTTGAAGGATTCAAATGGAATTTATGAAAACTTAGGTTGTTGGGAGATCTTCCTTTAATTTGGGTGAAATTTGGAAATTATTGGGTTAAATTTTGAAGTTTCAATGGGGTTTCATTTTGCTTCTCAAAATTTATGTGTTGCCCAATCTGGGTATTAAAAAAAAAAAATTTACAGTCATTTGCCATGACTGTGTGTGTATATATATCTATATATGCATATATATATAATATGGAATATCTATATACATATACATGCATATATATCATATATTATATCATGGTTTTTATTAACTTTAACCTGGTAAATGAAATTTTGTTTTGTTTTTGGGTCTGTGTTTTTTTTGAAAAAAAAACCCAATTTTTGCATTCGGTCGGCGTTTCTTTTTTGTTGGGTATGAAACCCTAGCGGCGCGGCTGACGACATCATTGGCCGCCGCTCCCATGGAGGGAGGCGCTGCCAATGAAGGCAGCGCTGCTGCTGCCTTCCCTGGCAGTGTCCCCCGCCATATGAGCAAGGCGGTCGGGGGCAGCAGGGAGACCCTGCGTTTCCCCTGCCTCGGCCGCGCTTTTCCAGTGCGTGGGTTGTTTTAAAACATTATTTTGTTTTACTTTTTTTTATTATTTTATATATTATAATATATGTTATATTGTATATATTTTATAATATATATTATAAATATATGTTATATTATATATACATTATAATATATGTTATTATATATATATTTTAATATTTTTCATAATAGTTTAATTTTTTTTTTATGAATTTAGAATGTAATATATATATATATATATATATATATATATATATATGTGTGTGTGTATAGTTTTTTTATAATAAAGGGTGAAGTAATTATAAGTGGAAATTAAATATTAATTATATATATATTTTAAAAGATATATATATATATATAATTAGATAAGTGTGTGTATACTTAAAAAGGTGATGTATTTTCTTAAAAGTGAAGAAGTAATTAATTTATATATGTGATATTTGTAAAAAGGAATAGACGAAAACTAGATATAGGAAATTGCGGCTTAACGCATAATGATTGATTTAATTCATCGTATGTATTGTGGCAACAAGAATCAAACGAACTTTCAAACCCTTACGTGATTATGCAAGAACATAGTTGTTTTATATTGTTTAAATGCACTAATGTGATGAATGATTGGATTTATGAAATCCGAAGGTAGGTTACCTTATATTGTTTGCATACTTCTTTCATCGTGGGGTGCTTATTCTTGTTGGATTTTGAGTCAGATCTAGTAAGTCTTCTAGATTGAATCGTCCTTTATGTGTCTTGAGGTCATTAGCATGTAAATCAACCTTGTTTGCCATGGGTAGTGCGTACTTGAGTTCAACGTTTTATCTGATTTATCTTCGGCGGGTTTCATTTATTTCATGTCATGGTTAGGGATTCATCATCCCTAGGTTGTACTTGAGTACCCTTGGTGGTGGCATAGTTCCACATGTTGTCTTAGAGAAGTGGCTTGCATTGAGGGCCGGCACACAAAGTGGTGCTAGGAGATCTCAATGTAAGTTGATTAATTCAGTGAAAACTTAAACCAATTAATTAGTATAGGTGGTACCATCATTTAAAAAGATTAATTTTTCCTCGCTCATGGATGCAAGTTCTTGTATAGACTTGGGATGAGACGAGAAGGCCTGGAATGGCAAGATCGTTATCTTGTCCCTTCGAAAGATAACTGATTCCGCATTGGTTTGCATGTGGGGCCGGAAGTTGTTAGAGGTTACCAAGATATTCCGAGATGGGGGCCAGGACCTAGGAATACTTGCCAGGATATCCCATGCAACATTGTGATGACACTTCTCTTAAGACAGCATTATGTTTGTATTCGTGATGTGTTCATGTATTTAGAATCTGGAAGCATTGTTACCTTTATGTCATGTGGTGTCATGTTCGTATCCTTTTCCAGTTGAGTCATGTTGCCTTTGTATAGAGGTTGTTGGTCTTGATCTGAAACCCTTGTTACTATCTCCTAGCACGGGGGGTGAGCCTTCGGGTATCACATGGTTGGGTGGAACGTGCACCTTATTCCGTTGTTTTGGCATTGGCTTATGTGGACGAGACTTTCGTGTTGGAGAGCTCGTGGAATTCCAGTTTCTACCTTGGTTTCATTTATGCTAGTGCTGTTGTATTTTATTTACCCCTCATTTTCATCGAGGTGGAAATTGTAATAAACAATCATGTCATTGATTTACCTCATTCTGGGAATGAGAGATGTAATTGTAATTATATAACTTTTGTCTTTGGAACCGTGAAGGATCTCATGGTCTTAATGGAAATCTCATGTATGGAATGTATGCACTTTAATTAGTTTAAGTGAATGTTGTTACGTTTCATTTCATGCAAGTTGTTGTAAACGGTGAATTAATTAATCTTTGCCGCGTAACCTTAGGGGATTGTTGGCTTTGTGTTGTTATCATGCTTGTATTTGTATTTCAAAAAAAAAGAAAAAATTTGTAGTGAAATTGTTGTAGTTTGCAACTTCCCCTAAGGTTGCGTGGCAGGGCATTACATTGGTTCAACATTTCATTAGGGGCTTAAACGCCCAGATCAGTGGTGGAGTTCGGGTATTCAAGCTGAAGACCATGGAGATAGCTGTGGATAAGGCTCATATTGTTGAGGAGAATTTAGCCTTGGTTTTAGGTGGTCAGACGGGAGTTCAGTTTGGCAGTGCACCTTCCTTTGGTGTTGGATCTTAGGGTGGCTGATCTCAGGCTACAGGCTTTTCTAGAGGGCATCAGTCACCCGCTAAGGGTGAGCAGCAACAACCTTCGCAGTCAAGGCAACAGAATCCTCTGTCCCAACATGATAGAATTTGGAGACAGAAGAAGAGAGATCAGAGTTGGATGTGAGCTCATCGTGATCATTATGATCAGCCTGCTCAGAGTTCTCGGTCGACGTTTAGTGGAGGTGGTCTTCCATGACCTAGTGTATCTCCAGCTGTTCAAGGATTCAGTAGAGGGACATGATGTTTCTCTTGTGGTCAATAGGGCCACTTTTCTCATTAGTGTCCTCAATAGGGCACTTCTGGTTTTAGTCAGAGGCCGGAAGCTTTAGAGCCAATAGTAGGAGATGCAGGCAGATTGCATAGGGAATTTACTGCGGTGGATAACCGTCAAGTCAAGCATTTGGGTGCAGTTTTTCCTTTGGCATTAGGAGTTGATCCTCAAGGATCAAGGTACTCAGTAGGTTAAGGTCTAGTTGGTTTGAGGGAGCTCTATCCCTTGTGTTTGCAAGCTTCCAGGAGTAAGCCTGACCCTAGGGGGGAGGATGTAGCACCCCTCCATTTTGGCTCTTTTGTTCAGCAGTGTTCTTTGTTATGTTGATTCTATTTATACTTTGACTTTGGTACTTGGTTACTATTTGATCACAAACTATAAAGCGATGTGAATGTTATATTTTGATGTGATGGTATTTTATTCTGATGTTATCTTTATGGCATGCTTTGGATTAGCTTAGAAAATATTGAATTAATGATGCTTTATGCTTTTGATTGTATTATTGATGTTAGATTCGTCAGTTAGTAATACTATATTGGTGAAGGGGATGAGATTGTACCACTTGCTTGCGAGCACCCTACAATTCTAAGATTTCCTCTTCATAGTGTGTTTGATCATATTATATATATATGCATGTTTGATATAGTCCTTGTTTGTAGGATGACTGGTTTGAGCATGTCCATTGGCCAACGGTATTCGATTGGGAGATAGTAGCTAGGTTTTCCATGCCAAGTCATCACCCTAGTCATAGTGTGTTGTCGGGTTTTAATCGGGTTAAGTTGCTTCTTGTTGTTCATCTCTCCCTAATTTCATTTAAATTGCAAGTTGAAAAAGGTAAATAAATGGCTTTATGTATCTAAGTTGTTTATTAAATTTATCTGGTTATAATGTTATAAATGTTATTTAATTTATTAATTAATTTAATTTAATTAATAAAATGATCTAATATGGGATTGATTTATTTTATTGATTAATTAAATTAATTGTGTTGAATTGAATTAAGTTAGCCATTTTTGGAATTAAGAGTGTTAAATGATTTTTGAAAAAGAAAATTTTAAAAGTTTCAAATGCTTTTTAAAAATGAATTATTAAAAGTCTTAAAAGTTGTAAATTCTTTTGAAATGAAATTATTAAAAATTTTAAAGTCTTTTGGAAAATAAAATTTTTAAATTCTTGTTGAAAAGAAATTTTAGTTTTAAATTTTCAAATAAACAAAATATCTCCAAAAATGAATAGTGGGAGTAATAACTATGGTGGATGGGATATTTTAGGGAAGTTGACTAAATTTGGGGAAGTTTTTCATTTTTGAAAGAAAATTGTTGTTAAAAGGAAAATGAAGGTATTCTTGTTTGCATGATGCATTTTGGATTTTGGGTGAGGATTTGGGAAAAACTTTGGAAAATCTTCTTGCAGGGAAGCTTAGCTTTCTTCTTCAAACTCTCCTTCAAGCTTCAGATTACAGGTTCTCCTTGCTTATTGTTTTAGAAATTTGCATTTTCCATTTGAAAACTTACTTAGAAATCTTTTTTGAAAACCCTGGTTAAATCTTAAAAAAATTTAGATTGTTGTTGAAAAACAAAACTTGCAACATAAATTTTCAATTTCATGAATAGAAAAATGGAAAGAAAGCAAAATGAAATTAGAAAATCTCTATTTAGAGTTGAAATGGTTCATTTCAAATTTGAAATTTAAACCAATAAATTGTGCTTGAGAAATTAGTTTTATAATAAATTTTTGGGGAAAAGTTACACAATTTGACTGTAAATGGAATTTAGGTATATATTTATACATATGTCTATATATATATATTATATTTACATATATTCAAACATATATTATGAATGTATTTGGATCATTTTGGAAATTTTTATTTTGAAATTTATTACATAGGAAATTTTTTGTGCAACAGGGGATTGTTGTTTTGTTTCTTTTTATTGAAAATAATATATATAAAAAAAAAAAAATTAGAGGGAGGCTGGGGGCCCTACCCCCACAGTCGCCCCCCATGGGAGGCATTATGGAGGTAGCAGTGCTGCTTACACAGTGTACCCCCAAAAGGGGGAGGCTCCGTAGGCAACCAGGCCTCTCCCTTTAGGGGGGCTCGTGACTCTTAAAATCGTCCCTTTGTTTTATATTTATTTTTAAATTTTATTTATCTATATTATATTATATATATTATATATAATAATTTTATATTATATATATAATATATATATTATATATAATATATATATTATATATAATATATATATATATTATATAATATTATTTAAATAAGATTTTTATTATTATTTATATATATAGTATATACATTATATATATAATGTATATATTATGTATTTTTAAATAATGGGATTTGGAATTTATATGATTGATTTGAAATATATATATATATATATATATAAATATGTATATATATTGGTATATATATTAAGTATATACTTTTATATGTATATTTAATATATGTATTTATATTTAAATATAAATTATTTAAGATGATTATTGTTATTTTAATAGAAACAAAAAGTTGTTTTTATAACAAATAATTATATTTAAAAAGTGGATTTTATAATAAATATTTTATTTAAAAAGATTGATTTTAATCATTATGTATGATTGAACAAATGGAATTAAATTATTAATTTTAAATTCCTTAATGTTGCCAATGTGATTTGATTTACTTTTGAGTATGTTACAAATAATGTTAATTATTTAATTGATTTCATGAACTATGTCATTGCTTGGCTTGGATTTAGGAAATCCTAACATTAGTTTCTTGAGTTTCCTGAAATGCTTTCTAAGTGATGTTTTTCGTTCATTCTCGATGTTGAGCAATTGAGTCATTTGTTTATGTAAGTCTTCCAAATGGGGCTTTTCAGTTAATTATGTGGGTTGTCGTAAAATGTTAGCCAACCTTTGGATTGTCTTGGGTAGCGCGTATAGATGTATCCTGTTGTTGCACCCATTTTTCATGAACAAGGATGCTTTATGCCTCCTTTGGAAGGAGTGGATTATGTGTTTTGTAGCCTCCAAGTGTTTGGAGTGGGTTTTGTTATATGTGGCCTCCTTGGATTGGAGTGGTTGTCTTATCTAGTTTACCCATCGAATTGTGGTTTTGGTTTGTATTTGTTGTCGATAGGAGAGTGGCTCTTTGTGGGGGTCCGACACACAAAGGGGCACCAGGGTAACTCACTTAGGGTTTAAGTAAGTGATAACTTAAAAATAATTAATGAAAAACTTTTAGACTAATTAAGATAATGAATGTCTCTCTCATAACTCATGCACTTATCAAGGCTTGAGATGAGACAAGAAGCTCAGTTTGTATGGGGGTTCGATGGCTGGTAGAGGCAAGCCAGGGTAACCTCGAAGTGGGGGTTAAGTAGCCTAGGAAGGTTGAACCAGGGTAACTCATAGAAAATGATGTGTGACACTCTCTCTATGTCAACCATAAGCCAGTTTTGTTGTACTGCGTAGATGATCACTATTCTCTGGAAGCATTGTAACCATTGTGTTAAGTGTTATTGTATTTGTATTTGTTTCAATTTAGTTATGTATTAGCCTATGTCTAGAGGTAGATTTTCTTGGATAGGAATTCCTTGTTACTATCTCCTAGCATGGGGGGTGAGCCTTCGGGTATCACATGGTTGGGTGGAACGTGCACCTTAATCTGTTGGGTCTTCTTCTTGTTCGTGTGGATGAGATTTCCAGTTGGAGAGCTCATGGGATCTAGTTTCATTTCATGTTTTTATTCATTTCAGTTGGAACTTGTAATTTATTGCCCCTCATTTGTATCAAGGTGGAAGATGTAATTTGTAACCATACTTATTGGATTTACCTCATTCGGGGAATGAGAGTTGTAATTGTATTGTAAATTATATTATTGGAAACATGTGGTATCTCTTATCCTTTGATGTATTTTATCTTGTATGGAATGTATGCATTCTTAATTCTTTAAGTAATTAATTGCTATGGTTTCTATTCATGTTTCTTGTAACCTCAGTCTCATAACCTTAGAGGTTGTTGCAATGGGTAGTGAACTTGCTTATTCTTTGTTCTTAAAAAAAAAGAAATTAGTGCATTTGTGTAGTTAATTGCAACCTCCTCTAGGGTTGTGTGGCAAGGCGTTACACCAACAAGGAAAACTCCCTTAACCAATCCTAAATCCCCATCCCAAGCACCTGCATACTAGGGACAACTCCATCCCTAGACTGCCTACATACACCATTTCAGCACAAGATCAACGCGTATAATATGTAATTCTATTTTCTAATCTATTGTTTAATGTAAATTGTTTTGTGGGTACGTGACCCTTTCTAGGGCCATTGCCCCAGATAGTTTCTCTTTGGTTGCTACCCACATAAGGGAGCATATAAAGCATAAATATTCAAGGTGATCTTTTGATTGTTTCCTAATTCATCTATGTCCTAAATTCCTATAAGTCACATCACCCTTTCTCGTTAAATAACAAATCATCAAAGATAAAAGAATTAAAAAGTCAATTCACATGCCCAAACCCTATTGGGATTTTCTATGACTTTAACTAACGGATGTAAGTCTATTATAGTATTATCTTTTTAGATTATCGATCCAAGAGGGATTTCCCACCCCTTGGATTTTAACTCAAAAAATATTCCTTATTACTCCCCAGTAATTTATAGGGATGATGCCACATGTAACGCCCCGCCACGCAACCCTAGGGGAAGTTACAATTTACTACACAAATAAATTAATTTTTTTTTGTTTGGTTTAAGAAAAATAAACATGCAAGTTCGCTAACCATTGTCAACCAATCCCCTAAGGTTATGAGACTGAGTTACTTAAACCCAAACAAGAAACATGAATTATAACCATAACATTTAATTACTTAACAATTAAGTTCACATACAATCCATACATAATAATTCGCATCAAATAATATGAGATACCACTTGATTCCAATAATATAATTTACAACATGATTACAACACTCATTCCCCGAATGAGATAAATCCAATAAGTAAGGTTACAGATTACAACTTCCACCTCGATAACAATGAGTGGTAATAAAATTACCATATTAACTGAAAGCATAAAGCATGAAATGAAACTGGATCCCACGAGCTCTCCAACTAGAAATCTTGTCCACACGAACAAGAAGACAACCCAACGGATTAAGGTGCACGTTCCACCCTACCATGTGATACCCGAAGGCTCACCCCCGTGCTAGGAGATAGTAACCAGGAATTCCTATACAAGACCATGTACCACTAGACACAGGCTAAAACGTAACTGAACTAAAACAACTACAACCACAATATCACTTAACACAAAGGTTACAATGCTTCCAAAGAACAATGATCATTTACGTAGTGCAACAAAACTGACTTCTGGTTGACATAGAGAGAGTGTCACACTACATTTGCTATGAGCTACCCTGGCTCAACTGTCTTAGGCAACTGGACCCCCACCTTGGGTTACCTTGGCTCAACTCTACCAGCCGGACCCTCATACCAACTGTGATTCTTGTCTCATCTCAAACCTTAAAAGAAAATGAGTTATGAGAGAGGCATTAATTATCTTAATTAGTCTGAGATTTTTTTATTAATTATTTTTAAGTTATCACTTACTTAAAACCCTAAGTGAGTTACCCTAGCGCCCCTTTGTGTGTCAGACCCCCACATAGAGCTACTCTCCTATTGACAACACACGGTACAAAACCACAATCTAATGGGTAAACTTGATAAGATGACCTCTCCAATCCAAGGAGGCAACAAACAAAGGAAACTCACTCCAAACATTGGAGGAAACAAAAGTCAAAACCCTCTCCAAACATTGGAGGCAACAAGGTCAAAACCCTCTCCTAACACTGGAGGCAACAAGGTCAAAACCCTCTCCAAACACTGGAGGCAACAAGGTCAAAACCCTCTCCTAACACTGGAGGCAACAAGGTCAAAACCCTCTCCAAACACTGGAGGAAACCAAAATACAAAACCCACTCCTTCCAAATGAGGCACAAACCACATAACCCTCTCCTAATCCTAAGGAGGCACTAACCATCCCCATTTGTGAAAATCGGGTGAGACAACATGATACAACTCTACACATTTCTCAAGGTGATTCGCAAATCGAACCACCACAAAAACATCCCAACCTAGAATAACTCCTTTGGAAGACTTTCTAGACAAATAACCTCATTTTCCCAACAACGAGAATGAATGAAACATAATATAGAAAGCATTTCTGACAACTCAATATACTACTGTTAGGGTTTCCTAAACCCAAGCCAAGCAATGACATAGTGCATGTAATCAATTAAATAATTAACAATATTTGCACACTCAAAAGTAAATCAAATCACTTGGGCAACCTTAAGGAATTTAAACCAATAACTTAATTTCGTTTTCTCCAATTAAATAAAAATCAACTCGCATTGACAATATTAAGGAATTTAAATTTAACCATTTAATTTCATTTACTAAACCATACATAATAATTAAAAACAATCTTTTTAAATGAAATCATTTATTATAATGCCAATTTCCTTTCAACTATAATAATGAAATAATTACTTAATTCTTATTTAAAATATTATACATCATTTAAATAATAACATAAAAATTTATTTAAATTAATATGTTATATATATATATATATATTTATATATGTATATATATAGTATATTTATATATGTATATATATAAGATACATATAATATTTAACATATAATATAAAATTTAAATTAAATTAAAAATTAAATAAAAACTAAAAAAAATGAAATTTACTTTTAAGAAAACAAAGCCCTAAATATGGCACATGCTCTACTCCAAGGCCGGTGGCCTGTGTGCTCAGCACACAGTCCACCTCCCCTAGGGCTGGCGGCAGTGGGGCTGGCTTCCCCTGCCTCCCCACCACAACAAAAAAAAATCATTTTTAATTTTAAATTGCATTCAATAAAACCAAATGCAGTGCCCTGCTTTGGGCGGATTTCTCTTTTTTTAGTTTTTACTAGTCATTTAAATTTGAAAATATAAATATAAATTTCTCATATTCCAATTAAATTGAACAAATTTTCCTCACATAAACAACATACCCAACAAATATAATTTCTTAAGATCAAATATTTTGCCAAAATTTCTGTTTGAAGAGATTGAGTTTTCTACAAAAAAATTCCAAATCTTTCTCAAGATTTTAACAGTGGTTTTTCTTTCTTTTCAAATTCAACACAAGATTTTGACATGGGTTTCCCATTGAAACTTAAACAACATTTCTAGATTTAAACTCTTTCAAAATGAAACAAGAAAAAAAAAAAAAAACAAAGAAGAACCTAGTGTTTTCTCCCAAAGCTTGAATACTTGACAATGGTGATTCCAAATCTCTTCTTCAAAATCCAAATCCAGTCACAGCAAACTCTCCACCAAAAATCCAAAATTTCCATAATATGAAATGGAAAATGCTAAAATAAAACTTCCCCAAATTTTTGGTCAAACCCCTAAAAATATCCCACCCACTAAATTTATTGAACATTTGGAGGATATTTCCATTTTTTAAATTTAAAACAATTTTTTTTTCTAAAAAATATTTCATGCATTTTTGAAAATTTCATTTAAACAAAAGCATTACAAAGTTTGCAAAGAATTAATTTTATCTACAATTTTCAAAAAGTGAAATTTAAAGCACATTTTTTTATTTTTATTTTAATTTAACTTTAAATGTCCAATATGATTTCTATTTTCATTTTAAATTTGAATCCTAATATACAATAATGCCAAAACAACTATTTCATTTAATTTATCACCATTAACCTAGTTAATCAATAAACTAAAAATTATTTTATTAATTAAATTAAATTAATTAATAAAATAAATAACATTTCAACATTGCAACAAGCTACATTTAAACATCATTTTAACTACACCCATCATCTAATAACCCTTAAAATTTGAAATTAAATAAATACACAAGATGAAATAGACTAAATTAAAACAACCAACCCGACAACAACCCGACGACACACTATGACTAGGGTGATGACTTGGCACAGAAAACCTAGCTATTATCTCCCAATCGATTACCATTGGTCAATGGACATGCTCAAACCTATGAACCAAGTGGAGTCGATGTCATGTACCTATCAACTTGTGAACAAAGAGTACATCGAACATGCATATATATAATATGATCAAACACACCGTGAAGAGGAAATCTCAAAATTGTAGGACACTCACAAGCGAGTGATACAATCTCATCCCCTTCACCAATACACAATTACTAACTAACGATTCTAACATCAATGGTATGATCAACAACATAAAACATCGTTAAATAAAATATCCTCTAAGTTAATCCAAAATATGCCATAAAGATAACATCAAAATAAAATAATATAACATTCACATAGTTTAACATGTAACACCCCTCCATTTTGCTCTTTTGATCGAACAATATTTCTCTATGTATGTTTATTTTGTGATCACTTTGTTTGTGGAACTTGGTTACTTTTGACTGCTAATTGTAAGGGATGTAAACATTATGTTTTGGTGTGATGGTATTTTATTTGGTCATTATTATTATTGCATGCCATGGATTAGATTAGCATGTATGTGAATTAACGATGCTTTATACTTTTGATTATATCATGGATGTTAGATGTTTCAGTTAGCTATACTGTATTGGTGAAGGGGAAGGGATCACATCACTCACATGCGAGCGCCCTGTGATTCCACGATTCCTTTTTTCACGGTGTGTTTTAATATATTATATGCATGTTTCAACACTCATATTGTGTGCAGGATGCAGGTACAGGACATCAACTCCACCTAGTTTCACAGGTTTGAGCATGTCCATCGACCAATGGTATCGATTGGGAGATAGTAACTAGGTTTTCTGTGTCAAACCATCACCCTAGCCATAGTGTGTCATCAGTTTTAGTTGGGTTCAGTGTTTATGTTGTTAGTTTCCCCTTTGGCTTTATATTTAAAATTGCAAGTAAAAAGGGATTAAATGACTTTTGAAATTTATAAATGATTATTGTTTTGTCTTATTGAAATGTTGGGAAGTTAGTGATTAATTAATTAATTTAATTTAATTAATAAAATAATCTAATTTTGAATTAGGTTATTTTATTGACTAATTAAATTAATAAGGATAAATTAAATCAAATTGGTTGGGTTGGCATCTTTGGATTTTGGATTAAATCAAAAAAATTAGAATTAAGCTTTATATTTTACCTTTAGAAATAAAAGATTGAAAAGAATTTTATTTGTGAATTGTAAAAATCATTTGGTTAAAGAAAATTTAAATTGTCATTTGGGTTGTAATGAATTTTATTTAAAGAATATTTTTGCAAAATGCATTTGGAAAATGAAATTGTTTTATTAAATTTCAAAAATAAAAATATCTAAATTAGCAATAAATGTTGGTGGGTGGATTCAAAGTTAGGGGTTTGACAAATTTGGAGAGGATTGCATAAGGTAATTGTGGTTTTATTTTTGAATTTTAATTGGAAAAATTTGGAGAGCAAACTTGCATGGAAATTCTTGGAAGAAATTGAAAAGAAAAGATTGAAGATTGGGGAAGCTTGGAAAAAGAAAAGGGCAAACTTCCATTGAAGGATTTTAAAGCTTGGAGAAAAACACAAGGTTCTTTCCTTATTTGTGCAAATTTTATTTTGAAAATTTTGTTTTGAAATTGTTTAAACTGTCTATGGAATTCAAAATTTGATTTAGAGGAAAAACCCATTAAGAATCTCCATTCAAAACCTGAAACAAAACAAAAATAATCTGGTCAATGAAATTTAGAAAATAAAACAAACCTCTGTTTATCAAATTTTCTGTTGTTTGATCTTCTTCAATCTGACTGTAATAATGGAAATAGGTATATATATATATATATATATAGATACATATATATCATATATACATCTTTTGCTTTTGTTTTGGATCTGAGAAAATCCGCCATTTGACATAGGCGAAGTTGTAGGTTTTTTAAAAAATGAAAATTTTAAAATAAAGAAAAATATTTAGGGTTTTTGTTTGGGGAGGGCACTACCCCACGGCCCCCCCAATGGAGGCACTGCCTATGGTGGCCGCGCCCAGCACGGCCCACACAGGCTGCGTCCCCGTGTGGGGGTGCTAGGTAGCAACCCCCGCGAGGGAGTCGTGGGCGTCGCCGCCCACACAGGGGCTGCGTCCCCTGTTTGGGCCACGCGGCCCATGGCGAGTTAGGGCTTTGGCCCTTATACTTTTAAAAAATATTCATTTTTAATTTTATTTATTTTTTTATTTATTAATTTTTTTATAAATATATTATATTATGTGTATAATATTTAATATTATATATTTAATATTTAATATTATATAATATGTGGTTTTAAATAATTTAGTTATTTTTAATAGTTAAATATTTAAATATATTAAATATATATATACATATGGGTGATCCCATAATAGTGGTTTACAATTTTTGGCCAAACTGGACACTGAAATTATTATTTTTAACTAAATCTTCACATTCGAGCACCTATAGCGGCTAAACTGTGAGGAATTTGAAGATGGTTCAAACTAGAGTCTCATCAAATTTTGTCTGTAGATTCTAAAAATATTTTTTTCAAAATTTTTGGAATCAAATTGCACTTCTTTTTCCATCTCCCATGAATTTTTTTTTAGAAAACAACATTTTTAAAAAGTGACACACTGTATAACGCATAACTTTTTTTCAATGAACGATAAAATTATAATTCTTTCAAATATAGATTTGTAACTCTGATATCTATTGCTTCCACTTGGTTAGATAGTTTTTTATTGAATATTTTTTCCTTAATCAAGTTTCAAAGGCAAACGAATTACAATTCATTCACAGTGCGACTGTATAACGCGTAACTTTTTTTGTATATGTCAAAATTTAATTTAATTTTTTTTGTTTGATTAAGGACTTCAATATCTGATGCACTCATATTTTTCAATTTTTTTTTTGATAATCTTCTATTTTTCCACATGTGAAGAACAAAGAAATTCATTTTCGATGAAAAACCTATGTTTAATAAAACTTAAAAAACAAATACATTAACAAAACCAAAACATATTAAAATTATATTCATTGGATAGCTTGTTCTGAGGAATACCATAATCACTTGAAATAAATTTTAAATGAATTCATTTGATCCCCCAAAAGCTAAATCAAAAGTGGATTTTTTATCAGCATTTTGATAGGTGTAAAGGAGATGCATTTATAGGTATGGTTTAAAACTAGCGAGGTTCTATCCAAGGGGGTTTGATCTAAGGTGATTTGATCAAACCCTCTTCAATTGGAATCCTTAAAATGGAACTTTTTAAGGCTTAAATAATTATATTTTTTAAAAATATGTGATTTCAACTAAAATTTGTTCCTCTCAGGAATTGTAAACCACTATTATGACAACACCCATATATATATATATATTAAATATGTATGTATATATTAAATGATTTAAGATTTGAATTTAAATTAGTTGATTGATATCTAAATGGAATTTAAGTATATAAAAATAATAGTGATATTTCATTTGACATAAATATAAATAATGTTTATATATTAAATAGAAATTGTAAATGAATATGTGATTATTATAGTTGAAGGAAATAAAATTATATTAAATAGTTGTAGTTGTTTAAAGAATATATTTTAAGCATTATGTAGCATTGAACAATATGAAATTAAATTATTCGATTATGGGACATAATTGTGGAACTTAGAGATAACGATTGATTTATTCCAGTCAGATGACTTTGCTTATCAAGGTTTGATTTATTTATAATTTGATTTTAATTATTACGGATAGTTGAGACAAATGAAATTTTATTTGCTTTTGAGTATGTAAAATTAAATGTTAATTACTTTACTTGATTCATGCACTATGCCATTATTTGGTTTGGATTTAGGAAATCCTAAGGTAGGGGAATAAATTGTCAGATTGTCGTTCGTTGCATTGTCTCTTTTATTCTCGATGTTGTGCTATCAAGTCCTTGGGTTAGTAAGTCTTCCAAGGTTCATTTCGTGTTGGGTTATTTATTTGCGTTGGTCAAACTTGTGTCTTGTTTTGGGTGGTGCATGTGGGGGTAGTTGTGTTATCACCTAGTTATTATAAACGGGATGTGTGATATGTTTTGGTTACCCGTGTACTATAAATGGGGTGTGTGACCTCATGTGTTAAGGTCTAAACTGGTTATCAATTTGTGCATGGTGTCTACCCTTAGTTTGGGGGATTTGTATCCCTGTGTTGTCAATAGGAGAGTGGCCCTTTGTGGGGGTCTGACGCCCAAAGAGGTGTCAGGGTAACTCACTTAGGGTTTAATCAAGTGATAATCTAAAAGAATTAATGGGGAACTTCACACTAATAAAGTTAATGAATGCTTCTCTCATGAAGTATGCGTTATTAAGGCTTGAGATGAGATGAGACACATAGTTTTGCATGAGGGTCCGGCGGCCGGTAGAGGCAAGCCAAGGTAACCCATGATGGGGGTTCGGTAGCCTAGGAAGGTTGAGCTGGGTAACTCATGGCAATTTATGTATGACACTCTTCCTATGTCAACAGTGATTCAGTTATTTTGTGTTGTACAATGGTGTACTTGTCCTATGTAACCCGGAAGCTATGTATTGTCTTGTGAGTTTTCATACTGTGTTAAGTGATGTTGTTTGGTATTTGAGTCAGTTTAGTTATGTTTAGCCTTTGTCTAGAGGTAGTTGGTCTTGACTAGAAATCCTTGTTACTATCTCCTAGCACGGGGGGTGAG
This sequence comes from Sequoia sempervirens, assembly GCA_007258455.2. Taxonomy (NCBI): domain Eukaryota; kingdom Viridiplantae; phylum Streptophyta; class Pinopsida; order Cupressales; family Cupressaceae; genus Sequoia; species Sequoia sempervirens. Next base: position 10,816,713 of record VDFB02086081.1, on the reverse strand, counting down.
CCTTTGGGTTTCACTTGGTTGGGTGGAATGTGCACCTTACACCGTTGGATTTGTTTGTGATCTTATGGATGAGACTTTCGTGTTGGAGAGCTCATGAGATCCAGTTGCTACATTGGTTTCATTTATGTTAGTTGCTCTTGTATTTTATTTACCCCTCATTATTATCGAGGTGAAAATTGTAATAAACAATAATGTTATTGATTTACCTCATTCGGGGAATGAGTGTTGTAATTATAATGTAAACAATTGTTATTGGATATCGTGATGTATCGATTTGTCTTTGATGTTATATCATGTATGGAATATATGTACTTTAATTCCTTAATTGAATAATGTTATGTTTTCATTCCTTGGTTGTTTAATTCAAGTTTAAGTAATCTTTGTCTCGTAGCCTTAGGGGATGTTGGTAATGTGTAGCGAACTTGTACGTTATTGCACTTATTCAAAAAAAAATATTTGTTGCGTTTGGTTAGTGAATTGCAACTTCCCCTAGGGTTGCGTGGTGGGGCATTACACATGGTATCAGAGCCCAGGTTTAAACACTGGGTACTCTGGGATTATGGTGGACCCATTATGCTTGTAGTGTGTAGGTTTTGAGTGGTGTGTCTTGCCTAATACCTTGATGTGTCTATGCAGGAGTATGCCTCCTAGATGCGGAAGAGGTGGAGGGTGTAGACGTGGTCATTTAGGCGATCACGTTGGGGAACAACAGTACTCACCTCCACATGTTCCTCGTGATTCTGATCATGAGGAGCAACAGGCTTCTCAGAATGATCAGGGAGAGGGTAATCAAAATCCAAATCCACTAGGGATCGAGGACGCTCAGTTATGTCAGTTGTTAGAGGAGACCCTTGCTTGCCTTGGGCCAAGGCAGAGAGTAGAGCAGGTTGTGGTTAGAGAGAGGGTAGTACCAGATCAATCTGATGCAGAGGTAGCAGCCCATATGAGGAACTTGCTTAAGGCATGTCCACCCATATTTGATGGATTAGGTAGTGGTTTGGAGGCAAAGACCTGGCTCATTGACTTGACTAGGTGTTTTGCTATGCACCCATATAGTAGCAACACTCGAGCTAGGTGCGCTATCATGAACTTGAGGGGATTTGCCTCCACTTGGTGGAGATTGGAGGAGTAGAAGCTCCACATGGATATTGGTATAGTATCTTGGGAGTTGTTTCTGGAGAGGTTTCGAGCTAGATTTCTTTCAGAGCATTGGAGGCAGCGTCGAGGAGACGAGTTCCATGCCTTATGGCAGATGGATATGACAGTAGATCATTATGAGCATCATTTTTATGAGCTCAAGCAGTATGCCGGTATAGGTGATAATGAGGGTATGTTGGTGCAACATTTTGTTAGGGGCTTGAATGCCCAGATCAGTGGTGGAGTTTGGATATTTGAGCCGAAGACCATGGAGGTAGCTATGGATAAGGCTCAAATTATGGAGGAAAATTTAGCTTTAGCTTTCGGTGGTCAGTCGGGAGTTTAGTTTGGCAGTGCACCTTCCTTTGGTGTTGGATCTCAGGGTGGTCAATCCCAGGTTGCAGGCATTCCCAAGGGGAATCAGGAAACCGCAAAGAATGGGCAACATCAACCTTCACAGTCAAGGTAACAGAATTCTCAGTCCTAGCACGGTGGTAGTTGGAAGCAAAGGAAGAGGGATTAGAGTTGGATTCGAGCTCATCGTGATCACTACGATAAGCCTGCTCAGAGTTCCCAATCAGCGTATAGTGGAGGTGGCTTTTCGCGACCTAATGCATCTCCTGATGTTAGGGAGTTCAATGGAGGGACATGATGTTTTGCTTGTGGTCAGTAGAGCCACATTGCTCGTCAGTGTCCTCAGCGGGGTGCTTCTAGTTTTAGTCAGAGACCGTTGGCTTCTGAGCCAACGGTAGGTGATGCGGGCAAATCACATAGGGTACTTACTGCAGTGGATACCCTTCAGGTCGGGCATCAGGGTGTAGTTCATCCTTCAGCGTCAGGAGTTCATCCTCAGGGATCTAGATTTTGAGTGTGTTTGAGGGAGCTTATCCCTTCTTGTTTGCAGGCTTCCAGGAGTAAGCCTGACCCTAGGGGGGAGGATGTAACACCCCTCCATTTTGCTCTTTTGATCAAACAATATTTCTCTATGTATGTTTATTTTGTGATCACTTTGTTTATGGAACTTGGTTACTTTTGACCGCTAATTGTAAGCGATGTAAACATTATGTTTTGGTGTGATGGTATTTTATTTGGTCATTATTATTATTGCATATCATGGATTAGATTAGCATGTATGTGAATTAACGATGCTTTACACTTTCGATTATATCATGGATGTTAGATGTTTCAGTTAGCTATATTGTATTGGTGAAGGGGAAGGGATCACATCACTCGCATGTGAGCGCCCTGTGATTCCGCGATTCCCTTTTTCACGGTGTGTTTTAATATATTATATGCATGTTTTGACACTCGTATTGTGTGCAGGATGCAGGTACAAGACATCGACTCCACCTGGTTTCATAGGTTTGAGCATGTCCATCGACCAACGGTATCGATTGGGAGATAGTAACTAGGTTTTCTGTGTCAAACCATCACCCTAGCCATAGTGTGTCGTCGATTTTAGTCGGGTTCAATGTTTATGTTGTTAGTTTCCCCTTTGGCTTTATATTTAAAATTGCAAGTAAAAAGGGATTAAATGGCTTTTGAAATTTATAAATGATTACTGTTTTGTCTTATTGAAATGTTGGAAAGTTAGTGATTAATTAATTAATTTAATTTAATTAATAAAATAATCTAATTTTGAATTAGGTTATTTTATTGACTAATTAAATTAATAAGGATAAATTAAATCAAATTGGTTGGGTTGGCATCTTTGGATTTTGGATTAAATCAAAAAAATTAGAATTAAGCTTTATATTTTACCTTTAGAAATAAAAGATTGAAAAGAATTTTATTTGTGAATTGTAAAAATCATTTGGTTAAAGAAAATTTAAATTGTGATTTAGGTTGTAATGAATTTTATTTAAAGAATATTTTTGCAAAATGCATTTGGAAAATGAAATTATTTTATTAAATTTCAAAAATAAAAAATATCTAAATTAGCAATAAATGTTGGTGGGTGGATTCAAAGTTAGGGGTTTGACAAATTTGGAGAGGATTGCATAAGGTAATTGTGGTTTTATTTTGAATTTTAATTGGAAAAATTTGGAGAGCAAACTTGCATGGAAATTCTTGGAAGAAATTGAAAAGAAAAGATTGAAGATTGGGGAAGCTTGGAAAAAGAAAAGGGCAAACTTCCATTGAAGGATTTTAAAGCTTGGAGAAAAACACAAGGTTCTTTCCTTATTTGTGCAAATTTTATTTTGAAAATTTTGTTTTGAAATTGTTTAAACTGTCTATGGAATTCAAAATTTGATTTAGAGGAAAAACCCATTAAGAATCTCCATTCAAAACCTGAAACAAAACAAAAATAATCTGGTCAATGAAATTTAGAAAATAAAACAAACCTTTGTTTATCAAAGTTTATGTTGTTTGATCTTCTTCAATCTGACTATAATAATGGAAATAGGTATATATATATTGATATATATATATATACATACATATATATCATATATACATCTTTTTCTTTTGTTTTGGATCTGATAAAATCCACCATTTGACACAGGCGAAGTCGTAGTTTTTTTTTAAAACAAAATTTTTAAAATAAAGAAAAATATTTAGGGTTTTTATTTGGGGAGGGCACTGCCCCACGACATCCCCCAATGGAGGCGCTGCCTGTGGTGGCCGCGCCCAGCGTAGCCCACACAGGCCGCGTCCCCATGTGGGGGAGGCTGTTGGGCAGCAACCCCAGTGAGGGAGCCATGGGCGTCGCCGCCCACACAGGGGTTGCGTCCCCTGTTTGGGTTGCGCGGCCCATGGGGAGTTAGGGCTTCGACCCTTGTACTTTTAAAAAAAATCATTTTTAATTTTATTTATTTTTTATGTATTAATTTTTTTATAAATATTTTATATTATGTGTATAATATTTAATATTATATAATATGTGGTTTTAAATAATTTAGTTATTTTTAATAGTTAAATATTTAAATATATTAAATAATAGTGATATTTCATTTGACATAAATATAAATAATGTTTATATATTAAATAGAAATTGTAAATGAATATGTGATTATTATAGTTGAAGGAAATAGAATTATATTAAATAGTTGTAGTTGTTTAAAGAATAGATTTTAAGCATTATGTAGCATTGAACAATATGAAATTAAATTGTTCAATTATGGGACATAATTGTGGAACCTAGAGATAACGATTGATTTATTCCAATCAGATGACTTTGCTTATCAAGGTTCGATTTATTTATAATTTGATTTTAATTATTACGGATAGTTGAGACAAATGAAATTTTATTTGCTTTTGAGTATGTAAAATTAAATGTTAATTACTTTACTTGATTCATGCACTATGCCATTGTTTGGTTTGGATTTAGGAAATCCTAAGGTAGGGGAATAAATTGTCAGATTGTCGTTTGTTGCATTGTCTCTTTTATTCTCGATGTTGTGCTATCAAGTCCTTGGGTTAGTAAGTCTTCCAAGGTTCGTTTCGTGTTGGGTTATTTATTTGCGTTGGTCAAACTTGTGTCTTGTTTTGGGTGGTGCATGTGGGGGTAGTTGTGTTATCACCTGGTTATCATAAATAGGATGTGTGATATATTTTGGTTACCCGTGTACTATAAACGGGGTGTGTGACCTCATGTGTTAAGGTCTAAACTGGTTATCAGTTTGTGCATGGTGTCTACCCTTAGTTTGGGGGATTTGTATCCCCATGTTGTCAGTAGGAGAGTGGCCCTTTGTGGGGGTCCGATGCCCAAAGAGGTGTCAGGGTAACTCACTTAGGGTTTAATCAAGTGATAATCTAAAAGAATTAATGGGAAACTTCACATTAATAAAGTTAATGAATGCCTCTCTCATGAAGTATGTGTTATTAAGGCTCAAGATGAGATGAGACACATAGTTTTGCATGAGGGTCCGATAGCCGGTAGAGGCAAGCCAAGGTAACCCATGATGGGGGTCTGGTAGCCTAGGAAGGTTGAGCTAGGTTAACTCATGGCAATTTATGTATGACACTCTTCCTATGTCAATAGTGATTCAATTATTTTGTGTTGTACAATGGTGTACTTGTCCTATGTAACCCAGAAGCTATGTATTGTCTTGTGAGTTTTCGTACTGTGTTAAGTGATGTTGTTTAGTATTTGAGTCAGTTTAGTTATGTTTAGCCTTTGTCTAGAGGTAGTTGGTCTTGACCAGAAATCCTTGTTACTATCTCCTAGCACGAGGGGTGAGCCTTTGGGTTTCACTTGGTTGGGTGGAACGTGCACCTTACACCGTTGGCTTTGTTTGTGATCTTATGGATGAGACTTTCGTGTTGGAGAGCTTGTGAGATCCAATTGCTACATTGGTTTCATTTATGTTAGTTGCTCTTGTATTTTATTTACCCCTCATTGTTATCGAGGTGGAAATTGTAATAAACAATCATGTTATTGATTTACCTCATTCGGGGAATGAGTGTTGTAATTATAATCTAAACAATTGTTATTGGATATCGTGATGTATCGATTTGTCTTTGATGTTATATCATGTATGGTATGTATGTACTTTAATTCCTTAATTGAATGATGTTATGTTTTCATTCCTTGGTTGTTTAATTCAGGTTTAAGTAATCTTTGTCTCGTAGCCTTAGGGGATGTTGGCAATGTGTAGCGAACTTGTACGTTATTGCACTTATTCAAAAAAAAAAAAAATTTGCATTTGGTTAGTGAATTGCAACTTCCCCTAGGGTTGCATGGTGGGGCATTACATAACAATGGTGATAAAAAGTAACCAAGTTCCCAAGTCACAGCATAAACAGAACAAAGCATTACAAAGAAAACACTGCTGATCAAAACATCCAAAATGGAGGGGTGTTACACCACAAACACTATTGTTGCAACTTTATTAGGCTATAAGTGCAATAACTCAAGCATGATGGCATTACCTGTAAATGTGAGTCAGAGGCACCATTAATACCGAACGTTGTTGGTTTTTTTGTTTTTCTTCTTTCATTTAAGTTTTCTATCTAAGAAGGACATAACAATAAGAAAATTAGCTTGTGCACATAAACTAAATGGTAATATAAAAACTTTTATACCTTCTTACTAATGAAATAAATTAAATGAACTTACTAAAAAGAAAAACTATTTATTCAAAGTACATTTGCTAGAAATAAGTATTGCATCTACTTACATCCTATGAAAGTGAAACTTTTTGTAACAATGAATTGAATCATGAAAATAGTCAAATCCATTTGTGAAATAAAAAAATTATACATAATGTTAAATTCTTCAAGATGGGTGATCTAATTCAGAGATGGTATGAATATAATTGTATTGCAATGTTAGTATTTCCTAGAAAAGAAAACTTGAATCTATTTGCATAATCTATGTCATAGAGTAATCTAATCAAAGTAGTTTTGATTTAAATTGCATAACACTAATATTTTCAAGATAAATATCCATCTAATGAAGCATGAATAATTCCAACTCAAAGAGACTTCATGGCATAATCTATTGTTTCAAGACAAAAAGTTTATTAATTTTGATTGAATTGCATGAATAAATAATCCAACTAAAGAAGACTTGATTTTAATTGCATGATTTATTTCACTAATGTCTTAAGATAGATAAACCAATACAATGTCTTAATCTAATACGAGCCTTGATTTTAATTGTATAAGTTATACTACTAATGCCTCAAGATTGATGATCTATCTAATGTAGGTTTGCATTAATTTACATAAGTTTATTCTTGATAATATTCTAATGATTACATAATGATTTATACACTATGCCCTTGGTGTAATTAAATGAATCAACCTTGTTTTAAAAAGAATTGAATCTACTTGCATATTAAGGGAGAAAATTAATTTAAAGAATAACCATGATGTTGAAGGATTAAGTTTATTGCAAATTTATTAAATGATAACTATGATGTTGTGTTATAACCCTTCAATCCCAAGGAAATAAATTTATTGCATGGAGAGAAAGTTTATTTGAATAATAACAATAAATCTAAGAGTTAAGTTTGTAGCATAACAAGAAAGCAATTTTATTAAAGGGATATTATTAATGCCTTAAGTTAGATGGTATTTTGTTTGCATAAATTCAATTTTACTACTTACCATTCGATAAAACAAGGAACTTCTCATTTAAAATTAAAATTTAATGTCTAATAGTCATAATTGTTATCATAGAATTGTAATTATTGCCATAAAGTTATAGTGTTTTCATAAGATATAAATGTTTTCATTCCTTTGTTTTAAAATATTCTATAACTAGGTCCATACTCATAGTTTATCATCATTTTATAAAGAAGAGAGGTATATTCTAAGTTCATTAATTATATTCAACAATAACTAGTAATTGTTTCCATTTTATTCAAAGGAAATTAAATACTATCTCATAGAACCATAATTTGGATAAAATCTTCATCAATTCTAAATGTTAGTTAATTTGTTGTCTTACAAAATTTTAAGGTAACATTATTAAAATTAGGAAGTTCATGGAATGTCTTTAATAATTTGAATTCATTTAATGAATAAGCTCATCCTTTGATTGTTAATTAGACCAAATAATTTATCATTTAATCTATCCAATTGATACCTCTTTTGAAAATTCTATCAATTTATTTATTTTTAAAGGACAATCTAATTTCAAAATTAAAAAATATTTTATTTATGACTTAACTAAATTAAAAAAATATTAATTCTTGTATATATATATATATTCAAAATTTAACTTAAAAGAAATAAATGTTATAAAGAACTTTAATATAAAAAAACCCATATTATAAAACATATGTATTTAGATATATTTTATTTTAACAATAATTTATTTATTTGTAAATTTTATTTTATAAAAAAATAATTTATATTTGTAATGACATTAAAAAAATTAAAAGAAAAATTATTTCTTTGTATATAAACATAGATGAGAATAATTTTTATTTTTTTAAATATATTGATTTAAGGATGAAAAAAAAAGGAAAATTAATTTCATTCTAGATTTAGTTTGGAAAAAAAAGAATGGTAAGGACAATAATAATAGATTGATTCTAACTTTCTTTTAAAATTTGATTTTCACAAAACAAGGATATGAAAAAGAGGAATAGTTTGATTCTAACTAATTTTTAGATTTAATTATTTTTCTAAAAGAAAATCAAAAGAAAGGGAACCTAGATGTTGATGGAGTTTCAACAAATCTTTTCTTTGTGCCTTCTTCAACTTGATTCTCCTTCCTTCTGTAATGCCCCACCACGCAACCCTAGGGGAAGTTGCAATTCACTAACCAAATGCAACAATTTTTTTTTATAAAGTGCAATCACGTACAAGTTCGCTACACATTGCCAACATCCCCTAAGGTTACGAGACAAAGATTACTTAAACCCGAATTAAACAACCAAGGAATGAAAACATAACATCATTCAATTAAGGAATTAAAGTACATACATTCCATACAGGATAATTACATCAAAGACTAATAGACACAACATGATATCCAATAACGATTGATTACAATAAAATTACAACACTCATTCCCCGAATGAGGTAAATCAAATAAGCATGATAATATATTACAATTTCCACCTCAATACAAATGAGGGGTAATGAAATACAAGAATAACTGGAATGAAAGAACTAGAAGAGTAACAAGAATCAACGAGCTCCCCAACCTGAAAGTATCGTCCACATGATCATGATCAAAGCCAGCGATGTAAGGTGCACATTCCACCCAACAAAGTGAAACCAAAAGGCTCACCCCCCGTGCTAGGAGATAGTAACAAGGATTTCAGGTCAAGACCAACTACCTCTAGACAAAGGCTAAACATAACTGAACTGACTCAAATACCAAACAACATCACTTAACACAGTACGAAAACTCACAAGATAATACATTGCTTCCAGGTTACATAGGAAAAGTACACCATTGTACAACACATAATAATTGACTAACTATTGACGTAGAGAGAGTGTCATACATAAATTTCCATGAGTTACCCTAGCTCAACCTTCCTAGGCTACCGGACCCCCATCATGGGTTACCCTGGCTTGCCTCTACCGGCCACCGGACCCTCATGCAAAACTATGCATCTCATCTCATCTCGAGCCTTGATAACACATACTTCATGAGAGAGGCACTCATTAACTTTATTTGTGTGAAGTTCCCCATTAATTCTTTTAGATTATCACTTGATTAAACCCTAGGTGAGTTACCCTGGCGCCCCTTTGTGTGTCGGACCCCCACAAAGAGCCAATCTCCTATCGACAACACACACGGTGAAAACCACAATAGGTAACTATATAAAATGACCTCTCTAATCCAAGGAGGTAAAAAATTAGTGAAACTCACTCCAACCACTGGAGGAAACAAACGTACAAAATCCACTCCTTCCAAAGGAGGCACAATCCCCATAACCCTCTCCAAATTCCAAGGAGGCACAAATCCCCGTTCGTGGAAACTGGGTACAAATTCCCAAGGCGATTCACAAATTGAACCTCTACACAAAATATCCCATCCTAGAGAACTCCTCTGGAAGACTTACTTAGACAGTTAACCCCATTTTCCCAACATTGAGAATGAGAGAAACATGATATAAAAAAAATTCCAGGTAACTCAATATCTAATGTTAGGGTTTTCTAAACCTAGTCAATCACAGTTTTCATTACTTGCATTTATTCAATCAAATACACCAAATTCATTTCCCAACATGGAAGTATTTACAACCCAATCATTTACTCTAAATTTCACAATCAATTTTCCATAATCAAAGCATTTAATAAATAAAGTCATCTGATTAAAATAATCAACCCTTACTCTACGTTTAACAGTTATATTCATAATCGAGATATTTTAATAAACAAATTCATCCAGTTAAAATAAATCATTCATTTATCTCTAAGTTTCACGAGCATATACTTTAAATAAAACCACTTGATTAATATAAGATTTAGATTAAATAACAAGTCAATCAATTACGTCGCACAAGAAATTAAGTAAATAATTAACATTATTTGCACAACTCAGTAGTAACTCAAAGCATGTTGACAACTTTAAGGAGAGTAAACCAATAATTATATTTCATTTTCCCAATCACATATCTTATTAAAATCAACCTTTAAAATAAAAACATTTGATTTTTTTAAAAATCTACGTTTTTAAAATAAATCATTGGCTATTAAAATTCAACGTTCTAAATAGATCATTTGAATATAAAATCTAATTTTGTTTCTATTACGTAACAAATTCATCTTAAGATAATCTATATTTAAATCTATCCATTTAATTTCATTTGCTCAATGCTACAATTAATCAAAATCAATATTTTTAAATAAAAATGTTTGATTCTATGCCAATTTCATTTCAATTTCTAACAATGAAATCATTATTTTAACATTCCTCTAATAACAATAACAAAATTATTTAAATTAAAATATTATATATATATATATATTTTTTTCATAACATATACATATTATATATATATATAAAATATTATAATATTATAATATATATAACATATATATTATAAAATATACATATAATATAAAACATTAAAAATAAAATATAAACAAAAATGAAATTTAATAACTTTAAAAACAAAGGGGCTGCAATAGTGCGCCACCCCCCATTCAGGGGTCTGATGCAGTCTGTTCACAGAGCGCCTGGGTGGCAGTGCCATAACAAAAAAAAACAAACCCTAATTTTTTTAGTTAAAAAAAAAAATCGTTTATAAAAAAATGACCTCCCCTGTGACGAATGACGGATGATAACAGGACCAAAAACAAAAGCAATAGATATATATGATAAATGTATGTATATATGTAATGCCCATAATTCTACACTCGGGAAAAAACACAACTAACAATTTTTTTAAAAAAAACCAAGTTACAAAATGCTAAAATTGACAACCATACATGTGCAGAACACTTACAACACACATCGGGTTAGGTTACTCATACAACACCATTTCCAACACGACGCTCGAGAGCAGGGTAAGGGTACAAAAACTAATTTAGGTTGAGCTCCAACCATAGGGTTTACTAGACTCTAACTGCCATTCAAAATTTGATGCTCACTTTTGCATAAAAGTTAATGTCCTTGATAGACTCCTATGGCCCGGGTTCACACATGCGAAAACATATGAATATTATCAACTTGATTTAATATTAATCCTAAAGATTAATTGACAAAACATTATTTGACTTGATAGCCCTACCCCCCTTTAGCCATTTCGATGATATGGATGTCATTCACATTTAACACTTTACCTTGCACTATTCATAATTTGCTAACTATTTATTAATATTCCACTTTTATTTATTTATTACTATTGTTGTTTTAATTTTAGTAAATATGATAATATATCTATATATATACATATTTTAAGAATAAATTTTAAGATTATAAATTTAAAGAATATCTTATATAAATAAATATAGTTTATTTCCTTACAAATACATATTATTAATTTCCCTAATGGGAAGAAGAAGGGATTTAAATAAAGAAGTAATATCTTTTAAAGAATTCCTCTACGTGGGTCTATATCCCTAATTAAAATCTTATTTAAAATAGTAGAATCTTAGTTAAGGTATGGGGATATATTCCCCTTACTTTATTTTGAAGTGGGGGTGAGTATTATAGCTGGAAATTTATTACGATGACCCTTGAATACAAACTGTATTCACGTGGTGGAAGGCAATGGGCCCCCATGCAGGATTTTCTTTTTAAAATGTCACACACCAGACAACGACTAGAAAAAGGAATGTGTTCATTTATTTTGATATTAACTATAACAATGCAGAAATACCCAATCAAATTATACACAATATTTAATGCTGATTTATATATTACAACCAAAGTTGTCAACTCTTTCCTCATAAGAGAATATCCAAGGAGGTGAACCTTTATTCCACTAATGATTACGTTCATTGCTATGAATGCAATAATATTTTGAGCAGCCATGATACCAAAAAAAAATAGCGCAGGTCACGTGAAGTTTAAGTGTTGAAAGGAGAATGTGTAAGGGGAAGAAGACGTGTACACCAAGCAACAGCCCGTGGTACCTGCAGATCTATAATGATCTCGTGAAAGACTAGGACAGGGTGGTGGATTTGGCACAAGTAGCTAACAAAACAGAGCCCAATATTTTGAATAAGATGTCATCGATAATTTGGTTAGTATAGACCACCAAAGCTTCTTTATCCATGAGTCTCATGAATAACAAATTGGACACTTAAATATTCAGCTGAACCCAAAATTTTAACACGCTAGGTGCCAGATTTCATTATGTAACATTTGATGGGTACCTGTCTGTACAGTTAGTAGTGACTTAACAATTAATGAGCTCTCTGACCAACTCCTCCTAGAAACCAATTGAACCAATTGTGTGCGAGTTACATGATAGTCCCCTTCACATCTCCAAAAAGAGTCACGTGTGGCTAATACAACTAGCTGTGTAGTCATAGCCATAAGCCCTATGGAGATCGTATTGCCCCAAGGTTTATTATTTCTCTTATTGGATGGCGTGAATACTAAAGGTAGTGAGTTACAGGTGTTTATGTCATTGCTCGTCTCTTCACATCTATTTAAATTCCCAAGCAAGGCGATATCCTCCCAACAGGTAGCTTTTATGTTTACAGGCGACTGCAAGATATGAAAAATGATGGCCGCTTTCAGTAATCCTTAAGTCGGTTAGTTTTGGCGAATTCTCAGGCGCTCTTGAGATACTTGTTTTGTTCTACTTCCCCTTATGGAAGGAAGAATTACGCAATCCCAGTTAAAGTCCATCCTGTGGAATCAAGAAGGAAGACAACACGGATGATACTAATAACTCTCTGGTTATATCAACTACTGTGTTACCAGAAATTGCAATCTCTGATGGATGTCCCAGATGAACCTCATGGAGGACGATGCACACATGGCTGAGACTATAGAACTAGCTTATGGATAAGGTCACAATGCATGCATAGGTATTGTTGCTATTCTTTATTTGTTTATTTACTATCTTTTTCGATCCATCACTCAGAGCGTAGTATCTAAAGTTGACTCCTCCCATTTACTTATTGTAGGATGGAGACCATAGGCTCGTTTATTGCTAAATAAGAGTTAACATGTGGTTGTGACAGTCTGAAAGGAGTTTTAAAGCTCGCCCCTTCACCCTGGTGTTTGAAATGATCTTACCTCCCATTCAGTTTGGGTATGCCCTTGAGGCATTCATTTCATCACAAATATGCATCACTGCTTAGGAAAAAGTTTAGATCGTTATTTTTAAAAGAAAAGAAATACATGTCGAAGCACTATTATATGCAGTGACTTTAATACTAATAAATGTACAATTATATTTAGTCTGGGTATGTTGTAATCTCTAGATCCTTAGTTATATGATTTTTTATAGACTGCTCTCCAAACTATGCCAACAATGCTATGTCCCTATACAAAGCTACTTGTCTGAAATCGCCCACTTATATATGAAGCAGTCATACGTTTTGGTTTCTTTATGTTTCTGGACTCTCGTCCTATCAGTAGGAATAGATATATATTTCCTTATTTTTCTCGCAGACATGGCCAAGAGATTTTAAGACTATAAAACATTTCCTAGAGTTCTCATATGTTGTATTTAAACCTATGGAATAATGTCTTCAACCTTTCGATTCTCTAGTCATTTATGCATCCTCTAATTAGATATGAGTGACTACACATGTGTATGTTCACACGACCTAACCTTCCAAGTTTCTTTATGATTTATGTAACAAAGATAATCTTTAAAGTCAAAGTAACAAATAAACAATCGTTACTAACTGAATGCCCACTAACTAGCTCAAAACATTTCAACGTATTTTATTTTATAGAGCTCTTCCATCAACAGTTTGTTCTTTCTTTTAATTCTGCATGCCACAAGAAGGGATCTGAACATTTATTTAACAAGGTTATATTTAAATGTCTTTAACTTATACTACAATTTAAATCAAAACCGCACGCACTCGATTTAATCTAGATACAGGGAGAACATCACACAAATATCTCATATAAACTTAGTCCTTTCCTAGCACAGTTTAACTCAGAAGTTTATTTAATTCCAAAGTATTTGTTTTTAAGTTAGTGTAAGCTTATACAAGTTCAAAATAACAGTTCATAACTCCTTTGCTAGGTATAAGATAGATACAACTATTTCATTTCATCAAAATAAATGGAAACATCATAACTTTACTTGGAAGAAATGCATGTGGTATGGAATCCTTTTGCACTTGAGTAACATACGTGGTTTTTTTTTTTTAAACCGAATGATGGTTCGCCTTACAAATACAACTATGCAAGTTTGAACACAACTAACATGAGCTTTAAGGACAATAATGGAATCTTTTTGCACTTGAGTAACATACATGGCACTTTTTAAACAGAATGATGGTTCTCCTTACAAATACAACTATGCAAGTTTGAACACAACTAACATGAACTTTAGGGACATCATGAGATTGATATTATTTCCAAACACATTCTTCACTCCACAACAGTCAGGTTGCACCTTAAATCTGCGAGCCCTTCCAACAATATCACCTACACAAGAAACACACTCAAGAAACAACTTTCTTTATGGCCATTGGTGTGCTCACCTCCCAACCATAGGTTTGCTCATAAACCACCCCTGAGCTAGGAGGCAACCGAGGGAACTAGGTACAAACAAAACCAAGCAAAACAATATTTACACACATAAAACAAATTTCACTCCCTCCCAAGGGGTTTATCACATAACTTAAGGATTCATTACAAATCCAACAAGGGGAATGGAGGGTGGAATATGCACTCCATATGGGGACTCATAATAATAGCAACAAGAACAAGTGAATATCATACTCCCATCATTTCACATTCAACCCTTCTATAATATCTTCTCTTTCTCCCAAAACCCATACCACCAAAACCATTTCTACCATTTCACAATTATATATGGGTACTCATACCCTTTTTTAGCCTCTCCTATTAAGGAGGGATTAAAGTTCCCCATGGAGGTTCCTACTCCATACCATCCCCAACGAGGGATGCTCTTCCCAAATTTTGGGTGAGCCTATCCCTATACAACCCTTTTCCCATCACATAAACCACATTTAACAATACAAGGAAACAAGCACCAAAAGCATTTTGAAATAAGCATACAAGCAAACACAAGAGATAAATACCAAACACATTTTCACATACATATGAAATCTTTCAATTAAAAACATAGAGAAATAGAAAGAGCGGTGAATCTACCTCAAAAACCAAGCTTAGGGAAGGATGGGTGGAGGATCCCCACAATCCTCTTCTTCCAAGTTCTTTCTTCAATCTACTCATCCCTCAAAATTCAACCAAAATCAAGAATGCAAAGAGAATCCCCTAACCCTTGTTTTGAGTTTGTTTTATAGGAACTCAAGTATGAACTCCTTTGAATAGGGAGTTGACATTTTTCAACCTCCCATTCACTCTCTCAGGCACACTCACCCATGTGTTCTCACACATGTGTGAGGATTTGGGAGACTTCCAAGAAAACATGGAGAAGTGGGATTGGAAAGGGACTACTCCCCATCCCACCTACCAAACCTTATTTTCGTCAAACTTCTATAAGGCCTCAAAAAGAGTGCCCTATCTTGAGACTGACCCATGATTTTAAGATAAAAAGGTACCTAACCCATAGGTACCTGCCCTAAGGACATTAAACCCATAAAAACACTTAAAAAATATCACTTTTCAATCCCCAAAAAGTGCCTAAAAGTTCAAATCCGAGTTTGTCCACTTGAATAGACAACTCACCTCCTAGATGGAATGGCATGGCAATAAAACCAAATTAAAAGCATTCACAAATAACATCAATAATTACATGATGGAACTATAGTCCCTTCATATGGACTTTAGCTCGGTTTCACTAGTTAAATTACTCAGGGTTCCCAAGAGTTGCCTCCAATTTCCATTGGCCATGGAAAATGTACCTGCACACTCAATTCACACATTAATCCATCCAAGTAAATCATATTCATATAATAATCAAATCATTTGAATCACAATTGCATTCACACAAGTTTCATAATTTGTATAGCATAAAGATCCTATAACATAATTGAAAAATCATTAGCCAACTATCTTATCTCATTTTCACTAACACTAATTTCCATACTCATCTAATTGCAACATGATTGGTTCACACCACTTGTTTCATTCCTTCATCATTAAGTTTTCGGATTCAAATTGAACAAACTCAATAACCAACATAAAATTAGATCAATTATTATAGTTAGCTAGCATATCGCATAATCAAAATCAAATAATCATATTAAATTAAATGTTCAAATATCTTGTCATCAATGATATCAATAGGGATAGACAATAACCAAAATCCAAATAATCCAAGTACTAGATGTAGCATAGTCATAATCGAACCATCACATGAACACAAATGTCTAAATCTCCTATCATCGGGCATAATCAATAATTAAACTTAAAATAGTTAACTTACTTGGATGTAGCATAGAGGTGGGCCTCACAATATATATATATATATATATATATATATATATATATATATATATATATATATATATATATATATCTCTATATATATATATATATATATATATATATATATATATATATATATATATATATATATACATACCTATTTATAAAATATATATATATATATATCATAATTTTTTCCATTATCACAGTCAAATTGAAGAAGATCAAACAACAAAAAATTGATAAAATAGAGGTTTGTTTTATTTTCTAAATTTCATTGACAAGATTTTTTTTTGTGTTTTGTTTCAAGTTTTGAATACAAAATCCTGATGGGTTTTCCTTTCAATCCACAATTTTGAATCTTTTAAACAATCTTGAACAACTTCTAAATTATTTTCAAAATAAAATTGCACAAGATTTAAACAATGAACCTTGTGTTTTCTCCAAAGCTTGAAGTCTTTCAATAGAGATTTTGCCCTTTAGTTCAATTCAGCTTCTCTTCAATTGCAATCCTTCCTTCAACAATTTTCCTCCATCCAATCCAAACTTTCTCTCCAATTTCAATCCTCCACCATTTTCAAATTAAAAGAAAAAGAAAATCCTAATTTCCTTATCAAAGTCTTCCCTAAAATTTTGTCAAAATCCTAAAAATGACTCACCCACTAAATTTATTGCCAAAATGGAGATATTTTCTATTTTTCAATTTTAAAACAATTTTCTTTCCCCAAATGCATTTTGCATAATTTTCTTTTTAAATAAAATTCATTTTCAACCAAAAAGGTAATTAATTTTCTTTAACCAAATGAATTTAACAATTCACAAATAAAATTCTTTTCAACTTTTATTTTTAAAAATAAAATATAAAGCATAGTTCTAATTTTTGACTTAATCCAAAAATCTAAAGATGCCAACCCAACCAAATTGGTTTACTTTATCACTATTAATTTAATTAGTCAATAAAATAAATCTAATTCAAAATTAGATTATTTTATTAATTAAATTAAATTAATTAATTAATCACTAATTTTCCAACATTTTAATAAGGCAAAACAATCATCATTTATAAGTTTCAAAAGCCATTTAATCACTTTTAACTTGTAATTTTAAATACAAAGCCAAGGAGGAAACTAACAACATAAAATAACTGAGCCCAACTACAAACCCGATGACACACAATGACTAGGGTGATGGTTTGACACAGAAAACCTAGTTACTATCTCCCAATCAATACCGTTGGTCAAGGGACATGCTCAAACCTGTGAAACCAGGTGGAGTCGATGCCCTGTACCTGCATCCTGCACACAATACGAGTGTCGAAACATGCATATAATATATTAAAACACACCGTGAAGAGGAAATCGTGGAATCACAAGGCGCTCTCATGCGAGTGATGTGATTCTGTCCCCTTCACCAATATAATATCGCTAACTAACGCATCTAATCATCAATGATATAATCAAAGCATAAAGCATCGGTAATTCACATACATGCTAATTTAATCCATAACATGGAATAATAATAACATCTGAATAAAGTACCATCATATCAAAACATAATGTTTACATCGCTTAACAAATAGCGGTTAAAATAACCAAGTTCCATAGTCACAATGCAACAGAAATAAAACATACATAGAGAAATATTGTTCGATCAAAAGAGCAAAATGGAGGGGTTTTACACCTTCAATGATATCTAAAATCTTTTTTCAAAGTGATAGCATAAAAATAGCATTCATATGTTGTTGATGAGAGAACAAATGACCTTAATTTATAGATTTGAGGGGAGGTAAATGGAGGGCTAAGATTGAAGATTGATTCAATGACTATGATTCTTTGAGAAGATGGGGTTTGGATTGATAGCCTCACCTTGTGACAAATATCACAAGAAGAAGGCTTTAAAAATAGAACCACATGACATGTGAGAGGAGCCAAGGGTGCTCACACACACATGTGTGAGCACACCTTGGGAGAGGTGGATATGACAAGTCCCGACATCTTTTTCCAAGACCATAAAACTCGTCACTCCTCTTTAAGTGACTTTTTGGGGGTTCATACTTTTCCCAAAATGTCATATTATGTTCTCAATAAACTCCCACCCTATAGGTACTCACCCTAGAGGTTAATTTTTGCACTAAAGTCAATAAAACAAGCCCAAATAACCCTATGCAAGAGAATTATAATTTTAAAATACAATTTTTGATTTGTGAGCACACCTTGGGTAAAGAAGATGTTGACATGTCTATGAAATGTAAGAGAGAGGGTGGCTTGATAATGACGTGTCTATGACATGTAAGAGAGAGGGGGTTTGACCATGTGTGCTCAAAGAGGAAAGGTCACATGCATGGTGTGAACTCCCACACAAAGGTGAGTGGAGATGAGTTGTAGGGTGATAGTGACTTGTGCATGCAAGACACGTATGAGGGAGATTAGAATAAATTTTAAATTTGACAAAATGATAATGAAGATTAATTAATCAATTAATTTAGGATTAATTGATTAATGGATTATGGAGGATAGTGACATCTCCCTAATCCCGACTAATTGGATTAAAATGATGTATTATATTAATTAATGTGACTTAGAAAAGTGGCTAATTTTATTAATTAAGTATAATGATAGACTGTGTTAATTAATAATGTTCGGGATAGGATGGGGACCCTTGTCCCATAATGACTTAATTTTTATTCAAAATTATTTTATTCCTTATTTTTCCATTTCTCCAACACCATGTGTTGAAATTATTAATGAAACACTTATTTATTAATATTGTTAAATTTTATTTGTTCCTTTTTAGGAGTGTGTATTTAATAAGTTTTTTTTTTTTTATTTAGTCTCTACCTTCTTCACAAATAAATTAATTGTATAAAACCACTTACATAATATTACCACACAAAATTATAATGTCTAAAGTTTTAGCAAAAGGAGGGTCATAACAATTACAACATTAGATCAAGGTGATATTAGGTTCATTTTAATGTTAATAATTCCCAAATTAAGTGTGAAATGTAGAGGGATACTTTTTTTATTTCCACAAAGATAATAAGATTTGATTGTAAGGAATTCAAGCGGAGGCTAATTCTACTAAAGGTTTTGAAATTTTGAAGCGCATAGTAATAGAAAAACCAAATTTGTCTTTGCCACATTTTAACTAGATGTTTCAAGTGGATTGTAATGTTAGTGGTGTAATAATTGATGAAATTGTTAGTCAAGAAGAATAAAAAATTGTATTTCAGTGAAAAATGAATGCTCGATTTACATCATTCAAGTATTGAATAAATGGAGCCATTTCCTATTGTCAAAAGTGCTTGTACAATGTATAATTTATCAAGAACTAATTTTTTTTAAAAATTATGGTTTGTTGAACTAATAAGTTTTCAAACAGGTTAAATTATTTTAGAGACCCATTTTTAATCACAAAAGTGGTAAATCCAACTACTAAGTAGATGTATTGAGTTAAATACTCAGATTGTTGAGAATTGAAGTAGTGTGATTTAATGAGATAAAAGGGTTGTATTTTACAAATATAAACTTTAAGGACACATGGAGTGCATGCCAAAATTTATTGGTTGAATTATGTCATCCCAGATATAGTGTTGTTGTAAATATCCTATAGATTGTGTAATGCCTCGCCAAGCAACCCCAAAGGACACTAATACATCTATGGCTCCAATTTTTTTTTTTAGAGTACTAACATACATCATAATAATCATATATCACAAGAAATGAAACTAAACATGAACTACATATAACAAATCCCTCGGGTTTACATGACTGCATTACTTTTCACAACAACATCATTACATCACATGAAAGGTAAGTATATACTAGTAACCATAAGATAACATGAACATGGACAATACATTAATCAAAGATTACAATATTACAATGCTGCTTCCCAACATGAATGGGGAAGATACAATAAAATGGAATGATACATTTGAAATGAAGGAGTACAAAGCTGCAATACTGGATCCAACTCTGGTACAACTCAGGAGTCACTACAAGGTACAATTTCGCACTTCTCAATCGACGAATGGGGACCCAATGGGGTGCATAGCACGTTCCACCCAACCACGTGGACCCTAAGGCCCACCCCCCATGCTAAGAGATGACAAGAAGGACCCTAATGATAACCATCATTCAAAACAAGGATACAAGACTTCACAACAAGAACCACAATAATATAAGGCAATCTCCAGCACAAGATATAACCAACACAAGATGTGCCCAACATAAGGAATAACCAATAAAACATCAACATACAAATGCCAACATGTGCTTCTAGAGGCCCAAGAACAACTTAGAGGGAAACAAATCATACATGGTTGTTAAGGGTGGAGTGTCATCACAATGTTGCATGGGTTACCCTGGCGAATCTTCGTAGGTCCCGGCCCCCAACTTGGGTTACCCTGGTGACCTCTTACGAAACTCAGCCCCACATGCAATCCAATGCAGAATTGATTATCTTTCATAAAGACAAGATAACGATCTTTCCATTCCAGGCCTTCTCAACTCATCCCCAAGTCTGAACTAGCCCTTGAGTCCATGAGCGAGGAATAATTTATACAGTTAAGTGTTTTAGACTACCTAATGAATTGATTTAGTTTTCACTTATTAGACTAACTCCACATGAGTTACCCAGGCACCACTTTGTGTGTCGGCCCCCATGAAGAGCCACTCCCCCACTAACAACATATCTCAAAAAACACAAAAAGGAAAAGCCAATTTGCACAAGAAACCTAATCCAATAAAATAACTACATCAGGTGAGGCATGCACCTTCTCACGCTAGGACGAACTTCAGAGTAATGAAAACCACATCAAGTGTAAGACTCAAGCCACAGAAACACAAACCAAGTGCAACATCAACCATAATCCAAGTGACAGGATCATAAAACCACCTATTTTCAGGTGAAACAACATTAAACTCAATAAATACACCGGGCTTGATATGGGTTACCCAAGGCAATCCTCCTAGGTCATCGGCCCCCATACCAACCCTTGCAAAAATATAAAATAAAAATCATATCCCCTCTATCCTCTGGAAGAAAACAAATTATCAACACAATGGTTTCCATCAAGGTGACAACAGTAGAACAAATAGTACCCCTTTCATCCCCAATTCCATTATCAAGTAATAATCATTCACTTGTTTTCACACACAACTAGAAACCAAAACATCAACATGGAATAAGTAATGAATTCACAATACAACCAATTAACATTTTCTAAAGTTCAACATCACATTCAATGTGTCTCTCAAGTCTAAATGGAACTAAAGTTTTAACAAGACTGATATTTCAAAAGAAACTCTCTAAATATTTATTACCATACCCTTAATCTTCTTCTATATTGTTTAAATTTAACAACAGTTCATATGACACCAAGGTTTAACTTATCATTGATACAAGTATTTTCAGCTTTCTACTAATCTTAATTTTTAGATAGAAAGTACAGAATAATGATCTTATCTTTTGTTGAAGCAAACATTCCTAAAGTTGATTACAAAGCATATTACTTATACACTAGCATACTGCATTAGGAAACGGCTCCTTAACAGATCGTATGACACAGGGTAAGTATCTATATCCAAGAGTTACATTAAACAAATGAAAACAACCAATACATGGAAGAACACCGAAATCCTATGACTAAATTTCATTGAAGTACAAGAAGAACTAAGTGTTACCATGGAAGTGTATCGATGCTAAGGAGAGTACTGACACCTCATAGACATGCTTAAGTGACCTATCTAGCCATGAGGAGAACTAATAAGCTTATAATCTAAACGGATTTACATGCAACCCAAGCGACTAACAGTTACTAACATAGATCTAACTTAAGTCTAAAGGATTAGAGTAATAATCATGCATAAACTAGAAATGCTACGAATGTATCTCAGCTGACTTGGAGAAAACCCGTAGCATAAAATAAAGTGAGGTCCAGGTTAAGTGAAACATTGAGACCTACATGTGCAGTAAGAAACTACCAATATAGATTGAACGGCTGAGATAAATTGACAATAGAATCACAGTGGATATTTAAATCCTTAAACTTCCTATTAAGTTCAAGCGCCGCAGCTAAGACAGGTTGACAATGAAATCAGAAAGATTATTTAAACTTCTACAGTATTCTATTTTCAAGTATAGGAGATGCGACAGGTTGCGAATTGAATCAGAGAGGCTATCTAATTTACTACACCTTTGCAAATCTAAAAGTTACAGTTGTGACGGGTTACCAAAGGTTTTAGGGAGGCTACTTAATTCTGTACACTGCTTCAACTCTAAATGCTGTACAGTGACAGGTTGTCAAGTATATTAGAAAATGAATATTGGGATTTGGAAATATCACCATCTTCTTGCATTATTGTCAAGTCCCAAACATTATCCCCAAGACTGAAGGGAAGGAGAAAGGTGAGGTGCAAATACGTGACTTAAGAGTAGAAGAAATAATGTACAACTTTTCTTTTTGAAACTATACGCATTTCTTCTTGGTGGCGAGATTCCAGAGACGCGCTCAGATTGAAATTTGGGAGTAAAACTTCACCATGATCAAAGGTAAGCTCTCTATTATATCAGTACATTGACAATATTTATTTTCAAGTGTTGCAGCTAAATCTGGTTGACACTGAAATCAAAGAGATTAATTAAACCTCTATCCCATTCTATTTTCAAATACTGCAGATGTGACGGGTTGCAAAATGTGCACAAGATGGACTTTGCAAGGAAGGTCTCAAAATATTCAAATTGGTGAAGCGCCCTGGAGCGTATCCTAACATTGTAAGCATTGCTTGTGTTCTAGGAGCATGCCAGTTAAGCAAAAGAGAGCTACGCTATTTTGTGGAAGAGAAGTGACAGATGAGAAAGGAAAGGCACATAGATGTTAAGCACTTATCAATGGTTGGAGGATATGTTCTAGATAGATTTCATAAGGGAGCTCTCAAAATCGATGAACTAGTGAAGTTCTTAGGAACGCCCCCAACCCTATAAGCTTTGTATGTGTTCAAGGTGCATGCAGTCGAGAAGGTTGGCGAGTGAGGGCCACGGATACTTCTCACATCAGTAACCTTTAAAGCATTACATAAGAAGTTGGTTATAAGGTGCGCATGGTTGACCTTCATGCCCGTGATGGCTATCTTGGGGACAAAGTGAGAACATCTTGAGGAATTTTTAAGCAGTTTCCATAAACAGACATAAAGCCAATTTCCACAGCTGTGGGTTTCAGAAACTTACAAGCACATGAAATTGGCAGAGTTGCAAGATTTAACAATGAATAATTATAAAGGGTGACTGAACATGATACCTCTATGAAATATAAAGCTATGAGGAGAGAGAAGTTAAGAATTGCATAATGCGTACCATGGGGAGCCAGCCACTAGTTTTGATGAAAGACTTTTAGAATCCTGCTGAGTCCTCTATGAATTTTCTTCAAGCCTTGCAGTCAGCCCTATCCCCACCATCATGCCAAATCGTGAACTCTGTATATGGCACGCCTAAAACCATTCCCCCAAAGGCTTCCATCCTGAGGAAGAAAATGAAATCCCCCCATAAAGAATAACAGCCCCCCCCCCCGTAATATGCATGTTGATTCCATAAGAATAGACAGGTCATGCCAAAAAGAAAGTAGTCCCCCCTGTTTCTTTTTGTTAATCACGCATTCCCAAGAAAGTAGAAGACTTTTGGTTACCGAGGATCTTTTGCATGCAATCATAATAATTTCTCAGAATGAAAACTCCACTACTTCCCACGTTTCTCTCCATTAAAAGTGTAACCGCTTGATTGACTCTATCCACCCACAATTGTTCACATTGTGTTGGCTTATAACACTTATTTTTTTATTAATTTCATAACTCAATGCAAAATATCAATTTAAATTATAATTATTTTACCACTTATTATTTATTGTTTTTATTTAATACGTTTCAAGCAAACAACATTATAAATCTCCTTAAATTTAAACACTCCAAAACACAATTAATCAAACAACATACCATTCAATACTCGACTTCACAGCGGGTCGGTAAGCAACTCAAGGACAACACAAATGGAGGGTCATTACAGATTGATGAGGGAGATTTTGATCTAAGAGAAACATGGTGAAGGAATGGAATAAATCTTTGGAATTTACCAAATCTTGGTGCTAATTATTGAAGGTTATAATGCAAGATTCGAGAAAAATTTTCAAGTTTTCTATTTTTCCAACGTAAATAGTCTATATATACATGATTCTAGCATCTATTAATAATGCTAAAAATTCTATGGAAAGATATCAACATGGATTTTGTGATAGGATTGTTGAGAACTCGTCATGGTAATGATTCAATCTATATCTTTGTGGGGATGATATCCAAGATGGAGCATTCCATTGTATTCCAAAGATGAGTGATGCCTTGCAAATTGCAAACCTTTTTTATAGGGAATTTGTGAGATTGCATCAATTTCCACATATCATAGTTTTAAACCATGATGTGAAATTGATGGGTCATTTCTAAAAAAAATTGTGGAAGAAGATGAACAATAATTTCAACTTATAATCTATAGACTAACTAGACAATATAGGGGAAGCAAAACCACTTTAGGTAATTTTTGAGATGTGTAGTTAGAAGCAAGCCCAAGTAATTGGATCTTATATTGGCACAAGTAGATTTCATCTACAATAAAACACAACATTGAAAAAAATACCTTTTCAAGAAATATATGGGTGAATCCCAAGAGGCACAAAAAACTGTGGAGTGAAAATGAAGATAATCTTAAAAAAAATTAAGATAAATTTTCTACACAAATACAAGATGTTCATCAACAATTCAAATATTATCTAGCCAAAAACAATCAAAAATACAAGAAAAATGTACACTAGAAAAGAAGAGTGAATTAATTTGAGGAAGGGGATTTGGTATAGGATCGTGTAAGGAAAGAGAGATTTTGAAGCAAGACACACAAAAAATGTGTTAGAATAAAAATGGATCATGCAGAGTGTTGAAGGAGATATCAATAATTGCATATGTTATTGAGTTGTCACAACATCTAGAATCTCAACCATTTTGTGTGGGTAATCTATATTGCTATCATGTTATCACAGAAGTAGAAGTTGAGGCATTTTTATCACAATTGTAAGTAAAGGATAATTTTTTTCTTAGATGTTGTATAGAATGCCAGAGAATCTCAATCTAACAAGCAATCTTATATCACCAAAAGAGAATATTTATTCTTCACATTTTTACTTAAATTGAAAGTTTCATTGTGTTTATTTAGAGTTTTATTTTCTTGTTTATGATGTAAGGTCTTCCAATCCCTCAATCAAAAACTCTAACAACACAAAATATAACACAAAAATTCTTTGCAATGGCACCATAAATCTATAAGAAGTAACTTTGGTTTCTTATTCTAAACTCCACAAATTTCATGGAATGCAAGGCATATCTGAAATGAATTAGTTTTGCAGCCATATGGGCTGATGGAGATCCTAAAAAATATGATTAAGATTTGATATAATTCTATTACAAATAGAAAATATAAATCATAAATTGATCTCCTTTAATCAGTCCTCTTCTTGTAGCTTCTAGCTCCTTCAACCTGCAATCTTCAATGGAAATCATTGTTTCAATAACCTATAACCTTCAAGTCTATTTTTTGTTGTCCAAACACCTTTAAACCTATAAAAAAATGGAGTCTTGATCTCCTTCTCTAAGATTTATTCCAAAAATCCCCAACACCAAAACAAGGCATGAATATATAGAGTTTAGTGAATGAGGAAACCACTATGGTTTCCCAAAACAATCTACCAAACCCATCTAGGAAAAATCCCATGCCCACCTTAGAATAATGCACGAAATGAATTAAAATCAAATAATAAATGCTCAAAAAGCATCTTCATAACCACTTCCAAGAGATTTCTAAAAATAGATGACAACTCAAGGATTCCCACTCTCCATGCATATGGACCCAACTTAGCAAATGAAATGGTCAACTCAACATGGGTGTCTAGATTCTTCATGGCCAAGTTTAGGAGAATTTAATGGGCTTTCATACCCTGCATCTCCCCTAAAATCCCATGCTAAGATTGACCTTATTGAATTCAAATTCCAAAACTATTAACTAGATTAGCTCCCACACCAAAATTTGCAACATTAAAATAAGACAAATTATTTAATACAATATTTTTGACCTAATATTGCAATTTATTTATTCAACAACATTATTACTCAAACCAAAAATTAAAACATTCTTTTTGATTGATGCAAGATTACCATTGATTGTGGATGCTCTTGCATCGATTTCATTTAGAATATTTTTGAAATATTTTACTAATTTTGTAATAACAAAAAATAATTTATATTTGAATTTCTTTCAAAAAAACACAAATTGTTTTGAACAACCTTCTACCCTATTGTACGATGCCAACCTGACAATTATAGCCATAGTGAGTTTACTGCCAAAACTCATGTTATTTCTTTAGGATTTGAAATTCATAACCCCTCATTCAAGGGTAGCAAAAAATTAGGATAACCCAATGTTTTACATTGCATTCAAACAAGTGATCATTTTTTTTCTAACTTCTAGTTGATGAGAATATCTAAATGAGTGAGATGCAAACTTATGTCTCAAATATTTCCATTCTCATGTTATATTCCTATATAACATACCATGATGAATTGTGTAAAGAAGACAATAGGAAAGTGAGATGCATTGTATCTTAGGTGATGACACACCATCCAAGGGCTTGCATATCTTAAATCCACATAATGCTTACTTGGATCAATCACAACATAAATCAAAAGGCTATCATTTACAACAAAAAAAGTATGATCGCCAACCTTACAAGGAAACATATCATAGAGATTATATATAAAATATATCATTTTCATTAGATGGATAAGCAATAATTTAATGTGAAATATCTTATTTTGAAGTTTGCATTGATTCCTTGGGATCTATAATGGATTTTATTTGTAACCTATTGTGTATAACTATATCTTAACATTTGTTTGAGGGATTGATTTTAGTTAGGCATAAGAAAATCATAGCTTGTCCATTTCACTTAGGAATATTATATAGGAATGAGATTTATTTATTTTTTTATCTATCCTTGCACCCACAATAAAGCTCTATAAAATACATATGATCTACAATCAAAATAATATATTCCCATCCAAATTGTTGTTCTCTTCTGCATGAGAATTGGATTTTCTTAATGGCTACTTGGTCTAGTAGCCTTTCATTAGGCTCTCTAACCTCACACTACACCATATTGTAATTTGTATAAATGTACATATAACTTTTTTCTCTACATTGTGTTAGGGGTTTTTCAATCATTATTGAGTTATGAAATGTGGAGAATGTAAGCTATTACTTATTGTGCTAGATAGAAGAGAGAACCAAGTTATTTAAATTAAAAGGAAATTATGTTTCCTAAAGGCTCAATTTCAATACAACTAGTATATTTAAACAAATAAAAAATTATTTAAATGGAATTCATTTTATCAATTATGAACTTCACAACAAAGTTTATCATTACAGTGAATTAGTACTTACTATTGGCATGTCTCTTCTTAGTGTACTAGATGCACATGCCCAACATAAGTGGAGCTAGATAGAGAAGATCATAGGAAGCTATGGCATGAAATTGATGGGAGATGAATAATTGATATAGTTGAATTTTTTAAATGCAACATTCAAATGACATTCATAGTAATTCATTTGTTATGTGCCAAGTTTATAGTATGGTTGAACTAATGTGTTGAATTAATTCTAATTTGTTGCTTAAAATTTTATTTGTTAAGTTAGTTTTACTAGCTTAAGATGTTCCACATTATTTGTATTTATGACTGTATAATGTTATTATGGTTTAATTGGAAACAATCTATTTAAATTTTTTATTGCAACTATTAGAATTAATGTGAACTTTAATTTAAATTTTAGTTTGTTTTAGTGTTTAATTTTAATGTATTATGGTTTTATTCAGGTAGATAGTGAGGTAAAACTTGACTTAATCAAACATAATAATTTTAACTCAAAATATTTGTGTATTCAAGTTTAGGTCATCATGTATACAAAGAATCACCATACATGTCACACTATCAAATTAAATATCAATATGCAATTTTTATGTTTAAATCATCACATGTGTCAAATTGTAAAATTTAAAATATATAAATTTATAATAAACCTCAAATATATAGTCTTCATATCAAAGTTCTAATACCATCGGGTTCACCCCCAAGTAGAATGGCTATCTAAAAACTACCATAGAACTTTGTATTTATACATGTACATGTAAGAACATACATATATCTAAAATAATATATGTTTTAAATTTAAATTTATTGTTTACCTATTTAATCAGATTTTTTTTTTATATTACCTAGTCACTCACCTGATAAAAATAATGATGACACACAATACCACTCTAAGTAATTTTAAATGGTAATCCCTACAAAATTCAGTAATGAACATATATGTACATGAAATTAAGTTGTTAAAAATAGACATTAAATTATATACAAAACTTATTTATACCTTTTTTAACTGAACTAGGAGTAGAGTGTTAAGCCAATCTATGTAAGTCAACACATATACAACATCAAAGACATTATATATGTTTTCCTATGTACATTGATAAAAAATCAATGTGTACCTTAATGGGAATGAACTTGAGGACATTTTTATAATCATAAGTTGTGTATATATCCCATGTCACTTAGTAATATCAAGTATTACATCCATAAATTCCCAATAGTGGTAGATACTCTTAAAGACTAAACATTTTCCTTCAAAAAAATTGAGGAAGCTTTTGATATAAGGGTTAAAGCTCTCAACTACCATAAACATCTTCACTCAACATTCAAAGTGTCATGCCAAAAGGAGAAATTTTTTGTTAACTAATACAATTACATCATCAATAATGACTATGATGTGAACTTATCATCTAATTCGCTTAGAAAATCATTAGAAACATATTGTACAATTATATGCAAATATTTGATATTTAATGTCTATCCTACAAGTCCCCTTGAGACACCAAGTTTAATAGTCAATATGGATCATTTAATTTTGACCTTGATTTGTATAATTCATGTGGATTCCTTGAAAAAAAATCATAGAAATAATTATAATAAATGGCCTACATATGATAAATTTACAAAAATATCCTCAATTACTTCCCTCTAGGAAACATTAAACATGGGGAGCTATTGATCTAGAATATTATTATACAATTTATTGAAACTAAGAATACATTATATTAAATAGGTAGTCACTAATTATTAGGTCATATTTTGATTCATTAAACCTAATCTTTAAACTTAGGAGTGTTTTTTTATTATTAGGTATGTGTTTTTTGTCTTATAGCATAGGATGAGGATAATTACAATCTAATTTAATCCTTGTTGGTGTAGGCTTTTATTTTCCTAGTGGGATAAATTGCTTTCCCTTAGTTATAGCTTTTCCTATACTTTTATTAAGTTTTCTTAGGATAATAAAGTGATTTTATCATTTAATAAATAGGAGATAAAGTGATGAGTTGTCTCCACCCTTTACGATTGGAGTAATTACTTTTTCATCACTTTATTTAATGTTGGTGGTTACTGGTGATCAATTCCTATAGGTTTATTTTCCACCTCCATCCTCTCCTTAGTTTGATATAAACTCACCACCTAGTTTGTTTTTTCATCTTGGAATCTCTTAATGCAATTTTGTTATCCTGGCATTGTATATCTCTCAAAGTTGTTGGTTTGTATTGTTTACATGTTTCCAGATTATGTAGCTTTGAATTTCTCTTATAAATTTCCTTGGGTTATTCAATCTGTTTTAGATTTCTAACATGGTATGAGATTTTTTTTTTTAGGAAATCTAAGTTCATAGATTCTTAATTAAAAGATTGATTTTTTTCATGCAAAATCTTGTATGCTATTCTCTTGCATTTTGAACAATTTGGAGAATTAGAAAGGGTTTGTAAAGATTTAATAACCTCTTCATATTGTATGTGTTTTGTGAGATATATGTGATTATTGCACTTTTGTTATATTGACGGTATTTTTAACCGTTCCAACGCATCCAAAAGGATTGAGAAATTCAATATTGAATTTTTTCATTTGTTTTGGAGATCATTTGACATAGTTACAAATAGGGGTTTGAAACTCAAATCTAGCGAACAAGCTTTTGTAGGATCATTTTCGGCCAAAATAGGCCTTGTCATTGTGTTCAAGAGGTCGAGGAGACAAATTTTGACATAAAAAATTTCCATATTCGGTGCCAAGAGCCACTTAGGAAAAAAAAATTCAAGAGGTCATACTGCCCCCCAAGTCACACAGGTATGATTGTACATCAAATATTTGTAAAAATAAAATTAGTGATTAGCACTTTATGTTTAAGTTCTTAATAACTTCACACAAGCACTAGCACTAAGGGAATTATATACACAATGATTGGTGCTAAGGGCCTACGGCCCTGTGACTTAAATTTGCAAAAGCCACAATCCATCGACCACAAAGTATTGATCTTGCAATTAACTTAAATCATGACCTGGTGGTAAATCTGACCGCCAACTTTTACTTGTAAATTGTGATGATAACCACGATGGAAATCACCAATAGCTACTACATCTATTCCAAGTCACCACTTAAACTCCACCAATTTGTCACTACTGCACTGCCCAAGGGCTACCAGAGGGCCACCAAGGTCCTCCAATAGACCAAATTAGGTTTTTTTTCAAACTTGCATAACTTTCCACCATGGTATTTATTTTTCAAAAATGAGATATCACCAAAAAGATGGAGATGAGAACTTTCCAACCACAAAGGTATTGAAAAAAAAATCCAATTTTTTGCCATATATTTTAGGTTGAAGTTTTTTGTTGCTAATTTCTTCAAAAGGCCGTAACTTTTGCCTCGGTGCTCCAATTTTTGGAAATATTTATAGGCATTGGAAAGGTGGTAAAGATCACTACACAGTTATAAGGCTAATTTTTCCATATTTTATCTTAGGTTCATTTTGTATCAAAATTTGTATTTTTGGTTATTTTGAGCCTATTGAGCATTGTATCTTGGAAAAGGCTTTGTAAATACTCTAAACTATAAAGTTCCAACTTGATAATATTTGGGGGGTAATTTTTTATACTAGTGAAAAGAGTGGGGTTTTTTTGGTGTTCTTATGTTCACTTTCTTTCTGCACTTCCTTTTGCATCTCTTCATCATGGCTCAAACAACAATTCCTATTCTAAATGCATTCAACTATTTTGAGTGGAAGTCTAAAATGCAAATACACTTAAGAAGTCTTGGTTTGTATAGAATAACAATGGTATTAGAAATTGAACCTACTAAAGATGAAGAAAATCCTAAGTGGTTTAATAGATGTGATGAAGCATATTGAGCATTGTGTATGCCTTTATCTCTTAATTTTCTCTTTCATATTGAATCTTTGAATACTTCAAATGAAATATGAAAAAATCTAGAATCTCTTTTTGGCACTCAAGATTCTATGAGGAGTCATATGTTGGAAAATGAAAAGATCAGTTTAAGTCCATTTTTAGTTGACAATCAAGATCAATTCATTTTCCATCAAGAACACATTTCAAGATTTCTTCACCAAACTAAAATCACTAAGGCTACAACTAAAGCAATGTGGAATTGATAAGAAATATGAACAACTAATTATAAGTATTCTCTCTAAGCTAAGTTCTAAATATTTAGTATTTTTTTCCACCTTCTATACTACTAAGGATGCATTTGGGTCTAAATTCACCATGCCATCTTTAGATGATTTTGCTACTTCTCTCGCATAGGAGCAAGATAAGCTAATCCAGATGGGAACTATTAAGTCTTTTAAGTCACATGCCTTGGCTGCCAACCATGTCATAAATGAATAGCAACGAAAAAATGGTAATAAGGACAAAAAATTAGAAAATAGAATAAGGATCAAACATTGGTTGCTCCAAAAGTAGCTAATGAGGCCTCATCTTCAAAAGTGACAAGTCTCATAAAGAGAAGTTTAAATTTTCCTATTGTAAAAGACCTGGTCATGATGAGCACAAATTTTTGAAGAAACAAGTTGATCACTTGACACACATTCTTGAAAAGAATAAGCTCAATGTTCTTGATTCCATCAAACCTAGTTCATATGAGGGGTCTCACAAGGCTAAAAATAATAGCAAGGGGAAAGGAAAGGGTGAGGCCCTTGTAGCAGTTGCTTCTCCACCATCCATTTGGGTTCTTGATTTGAGTTCCTCACACCACATGGCTTCTTCTAAAGAAAAAAATTCATCTTTGGATCCATGTTCTATGCCTTCCATTTTGATGGGTGACGACACTCCTATTGATGTGTGTGGGAGAGGGTATGTTGATATGGGGGATGGAACATTTCATGATGTTCTTTTTGTTCCATAATTTTCAACTAATCCCCTATTGATCTATCAAATCACTCACATAGATACAGACAAACAAGTTGAGTTTACTCTTGATTCAATGGTGATTCATGAGTTGCAAAATTATTCTACAATTACAGTTGGGAGAACAGATCATTTGTATCAACTTTATTTATTCTATCACTTTATTTTTGATCCACCTTCATCTGTTCTACTCTCATTCAAATTATGTGAGTATTTTTTGGCATCAATAGTTTGCCCACTTTAACTACTAATATTTACAACAACTCAATTAGTAGGAAATGGTTATAGAATTTCCTATAGTTTATTTTTTTGATCGAGTTTGTCAAGGATGTATTCTTGGTAAGAATCTTGAAGAGAAATTTCACAAAGGAAAATCTTGGAGAGCCTCTCATCTTTTAGAGTTGTTATATAGTGATTTGGCAGGGTCATTTCCAAAGCCATATTTTAGTAGAGCTCGACATGTTTTGAGATTCATTGATGAATTTTATAAGTAAACCTTTTTGTACTTTCTCAAATAGAAGTCTGAAGTCTTTAATTCATTCTTGGAATTCAAGGCTTTTGCATAGAAACAAATTGGGAAATCCATCAAATTTATACATACAAATAATGGGGGGAATATGTCAACCACGAGTTTTTCTAGTATTATGTAGTAGAAGGAATTGATTTATAGAATACAATTCCCTACAATCCTTAATAGAATTGAATTACAAAATGAAAGAATTGGTACTCAAAAGAGGGCCAATTATATCATTCAATCCAAGTCTTTGGCACCACCTTTTTGGGTAGAATCCATTAACTATGTGTGTTATATCTAGAACCAAGTTCCTCTCAAAGTTGTGAAGGGGGTAACTCATTTTCAAGCTTGGTATGGTCTAAAACCCTCAGTTAAGCTGGTGTAGGAGCACCAATCCCTTTCAATGGATTTTTTGAATTGGTTTTATGAGAAGTTGAGTCTAGGTTGATGGGAGTGTAGAGTTCAAATAAGGTCAATTGAGACCATTTTTATGTAATTGGAAAACTTTGGTGTCTTTTGGGTCTATATTCTAAATGTTGCAAATCATGTTAAAAGTTGTCAAGGAGGGTAAGGTGTCATTTTTATTGTGTGAGGTCATGTTCTTAGGCTAATGTTATCAATTTTTCACACAACTCAAATTGACAGAATTGGTTATGCAAGTTCATTTTAAGGTGAAGAATTTCAGTTTGTTATTGCAGATGTTTTAACCATTGCAAATGGTTGAATTGTTCATTTTTAAGAAATGCAATGTGTTTTTAGTTGCTTTATATGATTTGCAGCATTAAGTATTGCATAAGAAATAAAATAAGTTGCTTTCATTTTGTCATTCATTCATGATGTTCAATACATTGTTTGCAAGAAAAGAAAGTATAGATTTGAACAAGTATTTCACAAATGTTTTTTTTGTATTCATTGGAGTAAAAAGGAGAATCAAGTGTCCCACAAAATCCATGGGAGTAGCTGGAACAAAGAACCACAAAGAATATCCTACACTACTGAAGATAAAAGAAGGAGAAAGAACATAATCATCATTGCCTGATGATGTCTTTGAGCTGCTTTCAGAGTTGAGCTCTCCTTTCTACTTCCATGCTCCAAGTGAACCTACAAGTGGATGAAGTTTTGTTAGAGCTCAGACTATGAACATTCCTACATGTTCCACCAACAGTAATGTAGAATATTGTCTATGATTCATTGAATCAACTGAACAAGAACAAGAGGAGTATAAGAGAATACCAGGGAGAAAACATCATGAGAAACTTCTGAATTTATTGTTTTAATCTAACATTGTTTGTTTCTTGTGCAGGTATAGGAAAAGCCATGTTGTTTTGTTTTGAATATCATAAATCATGTGGTGTAAAATGGGCTCCCACAAGGATTGAGACTCGACATGCTCTCCCTCAACATTCCATAGAGGGGTTTTCAAAAAAGAGACAACTCAATATTTCTCAAAGAGATATGCATCTGAATGAGTGCATCCAAGTGCCATGAAAGCTCAAGCAAGTGATCATCTAAGACAGTCAAGTCTGACAGTGCAATGAAATGAAAATCATAGGTTATCAATTGCTCAAATGAATTGACATCAAGTGCATCATCACATAATGTGATAGTGAATAGGCATACATAATGCCTTGTTTACAAATCAAACAATAACAGTTAAAGAAAATGGAGAAGCTTCAGAGCATCATCAATAGTTGCTTATATTTCAAAATCTTCCATGCAAAAGAATAGTTTACATCAATTTTTGTTGTCCAGGAGAAAAAAATGCATGAAGAGTTCCAAAAGGAAACTTCTCCCATCAAGAAGATAGAGTTATCAATGGTTGCAAGTGAGCTATTGAAAGCAAAGAATGAATGAAAAGAGGCATGGTTGATTGTGGGTGCAACACATTAAGTGTTTGAGTTGAATTGAGCATGAGGATAGCATCATCAATGAAGGTAATTTGTAGGTTAAGATATGAAGCTGAAAATACATTTTTTGAAGCATTCAAGTGCACATGATGTGTAATAATGGATAAAAAAGTAGCCTACAGGTGCACCATGATGACTAAATGTAGCATTGCAAGACAAGTAAGTGAAGTGAAACATTCATATGTAATGCATTTGGAGAACAAAAGAAGCTTTTGTATGTCTTCATTGAGTAAAAATGTGTACAATGGTTACTACAATTCATGTTCAACAGTGAGTTAACATTTGCACAGAATTGGAAACATGTTTTCATAAGTTCAAGTAAATTGAAAGTCAAAGATTGTTACAGTGTGTACATCATGTTGGGGAGATACAAACAGTGCAAGGAGGGAAATGTGTTTCATTGAGGATGATATCTAAGTTAAGAGAAATTTGCAATATGAGGGCAAGCAAATAAGCTATAGTTGTAGGTGTCGAGATTGAAAAGAATGAAATCATTTTCCTTCCATAACAGTGAACTTGTTCTACAGTGGGTTAGGGTTTCGTAATAGAGACAAGTGCAAAGGTGCTAGCTCGGGCTGTTAGAACTAAACCCCATGTAGGTTTGCATGGCTTTTTCCCAAAATGTAGAAGGTAAAAATATTTTGAGCTCATACAGAATGCAAGGAAATCCTAGTTCATGCTCTCATACCCATGGCCTAGGAAGGAAAATTTTTCTTCATAAGTCACAATACCCGCTCAAGGTTTTGATTCAAAATGAAAATACAAGAAGAAACAGCAAGGGTTTGAGCCCTTAACAACATAAATGTTGTCATACAATGGAGAAATGAAAATTGTAGGTCACGGCCATGAGGGGTTTTGGAAACCCATAAAATGGAAAGCGTGTATCTAAAAAAATGTCTTCATTTAAAAAATGTTTTCATTTGCACACTATGGGTCGAGCCCATAATCTTTTATTCTACAAAAAAGAAGGAGAATACATAGTGATGGTCACGGCCTATACATGGCCGAATTTTAAAAACCCATAGTCTTTCATGATGTTTGTAAAGAGAAGCTCGCATAAGCTTTATTTAAGAGGGAAATGCTTTGAAATGTAAATAGGAGAGCTCACCTTCAATGTTTTGTGGAGAATCACATTGAAATCCGTGGTTGAGCCTTCACAAATGCTCAAGAAAAGTCTCTCATGGTGGCCATGAAGAGTGGTAAGAGGAATGGTCGACAAAACCAAACACAAAAATGCATCAAAACACAATAACAACCGTGACCTAAAGGCCATTTTTTCTCTTTGAATGAAGTTATAAATGTATCAAAATGCAGATAAAATTGCTTACCATTGAATGTAGAAGAAGGAACAATAGAATAGAGAAGAAAATATCTTGAATGGTGGAGTCTCTACTCCAAACCCTAGTCATTCATGGCAGCGCCCAATAAAGCCCCATTTTCCCTAACTTGGCCAATGCAAATGGTAATCAAAAATGTGTTTGAGGTGTTTTTTTTGTTAGGGTTTTCCCTTCATTGTCAATTCGAATGTGATTTTAATCACATTTATTTTCGAAAACAAATGCCTTAATTAATACCTTGCCTCAAGCATTTCCTAGGTCGAATGCCTTAGGCATTTCTTTTTTCTGATTTTTAAAGAAAATCAAATGTAAAACCATGCACATTGCCCCTCTTATTAGTGTTACCCTTTGCAATTCCTTAGAGACACTTGATGCCATGATCCTTGCCTTAGAAAAATTGAACAATGACTTTAGGCCCTCTATTTTCACCTAAGTCCTGAATATTTTAGGGTCCCCTTAAAGTATGAATCTTTTTATATGTGATGGGGCTTTCAATTATTTTTATGATTTTTGCAGAAAATCAAAGTGTGTAAGAGGCTGTATAATATTTTGACTTTTTGCAAACATTGATGCAAAAATCAAAATATTTGGAGATAGAAAAAGAAAAATCAGGGTAACTGGAGGTGAATTGAAAAATAAATCAAATGTGATCAAGCTTTCTATATTGTAATTCATAAACTACTTATGATTGTAAAACAACACTAATGGTAATGTTTCTATAAATTTCCTTAGTGTTTGTTAGTGTTTAAAATGCAGTTGATACACTCAAGTCTTCTTGGAAACCTTCTTTTTTGAGTTTCAGCTCCTGGGCGGATTTGGAAAAGAGGTGGCAGTTTGGACTTTCTATTTTCAGTTCTGGGCAGTTTTGGACTTGATTTTGTGGATTTTTTGGATCAACTTGTTGGAGATGAGAAGTTTCCATTTTGGTGAGGTTGTTTGGAGCAGTTTGAGCCCCTTCTTTTTAGGCTTTTTCCTTGAGCTCAAAAATGCAAAATGAGCTATTTTTTGATGATGTAGTGGGCCTGATTTTTCTATTTTTGCACCATAGATGTCACTTGATTCCTATAAGTTAGGGAAATTTTGAATTTCTCAAGGTTCAAAAATTCTATTTCTTGCTCTCTTATGCATTGCAGAGAGTTTTGTAAACTTTTTGAATCATATTTTGATGTCTTGCTCCTTCATTTGCAATAAAAGCACTAGAGTTTTCATTTCCCTTTTCTTGTCATGAGCTCACAGTGATAATCTGATTTTGTTTGTGATTCAAAGTAGTGGATCCTTCTTTGTCTTATTATTGTGAGTTATAGTCAAGAGTGACAGATAGTTCATGTTGCATATTGTATTCAGTGTTCAAGAATATTTATGCAAAACACTATTGAGCTAAATGTTCAAGAGTGGATTGTGAGGGAAAATTGCTTTGAAAGAGGTGTTGTGAGTTAAGTTTTGTCAAAATCTCAAATATCTATTTGATCATCATTAGCTATAGGTTTCATTTTCAGCTTTCTTCCTATCCCTTTCCCCTAAAAGTTCATAGGTTAGGTAATTAGCTAGATGGAACCAACCCACTCTAGAGATTCACTCCCACCAATTGATTGACCCACAAATCAGGAAGTGTTTCCATGTTGCAACAAGATAGCCAAGCCTATCTTTATTGAGGGTGAAATCTTGGTTTCCAATAGTTAAATAAGTTCATCTTGACTATTTCTTGATGTAATGGGTCTATTAGGTGTCTAGGAGAGTCAAATTGCAAATTATGCAAAAAGTTGTCAACATAAACTTGCAAAAAATGCAAAATTTGTAAAGGCATAGAAGCCCAACAATCATAAGTTTCAAAAGATAGTTTTGTATGGTTGGGAAAATTGTTCTTGGAGGGAAAATAAGTTAAATATGTAAGGAAACTCGTTGAAAGGCTTATTGAAGATTTTGGAAGGAGAACTAAATCAATTATCTCAGTTTTTCTGTATTTTTCTAGGTTTTCTCATTGTTTTCAGCCTGTGATAGGCCCGTACTATTGAAACTTGTCACATAATTGTTTGGAATTATTTGGAGCAATGGAATAACCTTCATTTAGATCTAATTTGGTGAGGTTTCATTGAACCTAAAGCATTTTAGAGGCAGATTTCATAAAGCGGGTATGTATACCCTATTTAAGGGTTTGTAAAACAAAAATCATGTTTTAAGGGACCATTTCACTAACTGTGCAGCTTGTGACTAGTGAAATGGGTCCCATTGAATAGGTTTATATGTATATTTCTTGATTAAAGTAGGGAGTAGTGTTGGAAGATATTTTTGATGATTTTCCTCAGGGATTTCTAAGAGATTTTGCTTGAAAAAGGAGGTTTTATACTAGGGTTTGATGAATTAATGCTAACAGTGGTTTGGTGAATGTTTTTTAAGCATATACATGCATAATGAAGAGTGATTGAAGTGGTATCTTGGATTTTTTTGGACTGTAAGATGGTTTTTCAATAAACCCCCATGTAAATGCCAAGGAAAGAGGGTTTCATGGTTGAGTGCTTTGGGAAACATGTATGTGCAAATAAATTGTGAAATTGGGTGTTTTTATGTTTTTTTGGTGCTGCCCCATAGATTTTTTGGGTAGGTAGTAAGTAAAAAGTGGTGACCCTTTGTAAAACTGGCCTAGGTCAACGTAGAAGGCATAGTTCCAATTTTATGTTCTAAAAGAGTTGCACAAGGTGTTGAGGTATGTTATAGTTTTCCTTAATGGGTCTCTAGAACTATGAGGAGTTGGTTGGTTGAGAAGAGTGCTTGTGTGAAGAAGTGCCCTTGTTAGGGTTTGAAGTTTCAAATACTTGTTGAATAGTGTTGGTGTTGTGTTGATTGTTTTGGAAGCCTCCTTGATTGTCATCAAATGGTATCAGAGCACAGTTAGTAGATCTTTGAAGGTGATATGTTGAAGTTTGCAAAGAATAAGGTTGAAAGATTGAGTAAGGAAAAGAAGGGAAATTGGAGGATTTAAGATTCCTCCTAAGGGAAGCATTGTTGTTAGGAATATTGATCAGTAGGCCAAAGAATTAGAAGCCTTGAAAAAGGAGATGGTTGCATTGAATTATAAAGGTGGGGTTGACATTGATGAAAGTGGTTCTTAGGAGGAAGAAACTTCTAGTGAAGAGGAAGATTTGGATCCAAAGGATGTGAGGATGTTGAAGCTTTTGAAGGCCGTGAAAGGTGATGGACATAGCAAAATAGATTTTCCTATGTATGGGGGTAAAATAGATGGTGAAGAGCTCTTGGATTGGATAGAAGCCATGGATAATTACTTTTAAAGTGAAGAAGTAGATGAAGAACATGAGGTGAAGAAGGATAAGACCAAGTTAAAAGGGCATGCTTTATTGTGATGGAACTTTGTGCAAGAGGAAAGGCAAAAAAAGGGGAAGACCAAGATCACTTCTTGGGAGAGAATGAAGAAAAAACTCAAAGGTAAGTTCTTCCCTAGTGATTACAATGTTCAGTTGCATAAAAAACTTCAAAATATTAGGCAAAAGGATCTAGATGTGTAAGTATACACTGAGGAGTTCTATAGGTTAAGTATAAGGACAAAACATGAGGAAGATGAGGAAGAAAGAGTGGGAAGATATCTTAATGGGCTGAGGTATAATATCCAAGATGAAATAAGTTAGATGACACCAAAAATAGTAGAAGAATTTTTTCAAATGGCTATAAGGGCAGAGGAAAGGTGAAAAGGAGACAAGAGAAGACCACAAGAGGAAGAGGCGGTACTTCTAGAGGCAGAGGAACCTTTTCTACACTAAAACATTCCAATCAAGAACAAGAAGATGTTGGTTAAGGAAAAGAACAATTGGCTAAATCTAGAGGTGGATGGAGAGGTGGAAGAACAAGTTTTAGGGGCAAGTATGTAGTTCAAGTAAGAGGTTCTAATGTGTTTTCAGGAAGGTGTTACAATTGTGGTGATTTTGGTCATCCATCCTTTAAATGTCTTGAAAAGTTTGGTGCTATTTCTAGTGGAGGTGAAAGAAGGGGTGAAAAGAGAGTCCAAATTGTGCAAGAAGATGAAGAGGAAAGTGTCAATTCATCAATTCTTGTTGTTGCACCTAAATTTGGAGAATCTTTGATGCTACAAAGACAAATTTTGAAGGCCTCCAAGGAGAAATAACCATTACAAAGGATAAATCTTTTCAAGACCACCTGCAAGAGCAAAGATAAAGTATGCAAGTTAGTAATAGATTCAAGCTCCACTGATAATATAGTGTCAAGAGAAATGGTAGATAAGTTGAGTTTTGTAAAAGTTCCTCATGAAACACCCTATAAGGTGTCATGGTTAAATGATGATCAGTCACTTTTAGTCAATGAGCAGGCTTTAGTTGAGTTTCAAATTGGAGGATACAAGGATAGGGTAATTTTTGATGTTCTACCAATGCAATGTTGCCATTGGTTGCTTGGAAGGACATGAAAATTTGATAAACATGCTATGTATGATGGAAGGACCAATACGTATCAAATTGAACATGATGGGAACTCATTTACTTTGCTTCCATTGCAAGAGGAAGTCAAGGAGTAGAAAAAGTTAGCAAAGGTAATCATGATGGGTAGAAAAGAGTATGTGAAGAATGAGGAAGTCAAGAATGACCAGTTGGCAACCATGACAAAAGTTGTAGAAGTTAGGATAGAGATATTGAAGGGTGATGCACAGTTGGAAAGGAAAAATAGTGAGAAGAAGAAGATGAAGACTAACCTAGAGAAGTTCAAGGATGAATTTTTGATGATGAGGAAAGATGGGTTGAGAAAAGATGGTAAAATTCTTATTGGAACAATATTGTGTCCTATAGTAGTTGCAAAAGTTGAGGGGCAGTCAAGCCTTGTTCAGGAAAAGGCTCCTAAGACTGATAATGTAGTGGTATGTAGGTCTAAAAATGAAAGGGCTATGAGGACAGTGAACTTGATGCATAAATCCAAAGGAAAGGATGAAGTGAGATAATTGAAAAGGCAAGGACAAAGTCATGCAAGTAGGTATGTTGTATGGGCAAGGCAGAGGGCAGTTGGTGCAAGTTCCATATTAGGCACAGATGGAAAATAAGTCAGAGGATGTGCAACAAAGAAAGGGAAACCTTATCAAGTTGATCATGAACTCAAGAATGGTAAGCACAAAGCAAGATTTCAGAATTTACTAGTCAAGGTAGCTTTTGTAGGTCAAAGAGGTGAAGCTTTCAAAGGAGGAATAGTTGAAGATCAATTTCCAAGAGACATGGAAACCTTTTTAGGTGATGTGTATGGTGTAGGAGCATCAATCCCTTTCAATGGATTTTCTCAATTGGTTTGATGAGAATTTTATTCTAGGTTGATGTGAGTGTATGAGTTCAAATAAGGTCTATTGAGACCATTTTTTATGTAATTGGCAAACTTTGGTGTCTTTTGGGTCTGTATTGTAAATGTTGCAAATCATGTTAAAAGTTATCAAGGAGGGTAAGGTGTCATTTTTCTTGTGTTAGGTCATGTTCTTAGGTTAAATAAGGTCATCTTGACCATTTCTAGATGTAATGGGTCTATTAGGTGTCTAGGAGAGTCAAATTGCAAATTATGCAAAAAGTTGTCAACATAAACTTGCAGAAACTAAAAAATTTGGAAAGGCATAGAAGCCCAACGATCATAAGTTTCAAAAGACAATTTTGTATGATTGGGATAGTTTTTCTTGGAGGGAAAACAATTTAAATATGTAAGGCAACTCATTGAAATGCTTCTTGAAGATTTTGGAAGGAGAACTAAATCAATTATCTCAATTTTTCTATATTTTTATGGGTTTTCTCATTGTTTTCAGCCTGTGACAGGCCTATACTGTTAAAAATTGTCACATAATTGTTTGGAATTATTTGGATCAATGAAGTAACCTTCATTTGGATCTAATTTGGTGAACTTTCATTGAACCTAAAGCATTTTAGAGGTAGATTTCATAAAGCGGGTTTGTATACCCTATTTAAGGGTTTGTAAAACAAAAATCATGTTTTAAGGGACCATTTCACTTACTGTACAACCTATGACTAGTGAAATGGATCCCATTGAGTAGTTTTAGATGTATATTTCTTGATTAAAGTAGGGAGTAGTGTTGGAAGATATTTTTGATGACTGTCCTTAGGGATTTCTAAGAGATTTTGCTTAAAAAAGGAGGTTTTATACTAGGGTTTGATGAAATAATGTTGACAATGGTTTGGTGAATATTTTTTAAGAATATACAGACATAATGAAGAGTGTTTGAAGCAGTGGCTTGGAGTTTTTTGGACTATAAGATTGTTTTTCAATAAACCCCCATGTAAATTCCAAGGAAAAAGGGTTTCATGGTTGAGTGCTTTAGGAAATGTGTATGTGCAAATAAATTGTGAAATTGGGTATTTTGATGTTTGTTTAGTGCTTCCCCATATATTTTTTGGGTAGGAAGTAAGAAAAATGTGGTGACCCTTTGTAAAACTGGCCTAATTCATGGCCTAGGTCAACGTAGAAGGCATAGTTCCAAGTTGATGTTCTAAAAGAGTTGCACGAGGTGTTGAGGTATGTTATAGTTTTCCTTAATGGGTCTCTGAAACTATGAGGAGTTGGTTGGTTGAGAGAGTTTTATGTGAGTTAGGTTCAATTTTTTAGGTCTACAAACCTAGTAGAGAAGAAGGGTGCTTGTGTGAAGAAGTGCCCTTGTTAGGGTTTGAAGTTTCAAATACTTGTTGAATAGTGTTGGTGTTGTGTTGATTTTTTGGAAGCCTCCTTGATTTTCATCATAAGAACTTTGAGTTTTTGGAACCAGTGCATGTGCCTACATTCCAACAGAGAAATGCAAGGCTGTGGATCCAAAAAACAAGCCTTGCATATTTTTTGGTTACCCAAATGATGTCAAATGCTACAAGCTTCTCCATCCTACCACACAAAAGTTATTCATTGAGGAGAGTGTTCATTTTGAGGAGATCCCTTCTAGTTCTTCTCTCAACACTTCTCCAACTACCATAAGATTGGAGTCCTTGCATCATGATGATAGTTATTCAAAGGATAATAATCCTTCCTATCATGATGAGGATTCTTCTTCCTCCACTTTAGATGATGACAGTAATGATGAGGGTTCACATAACCTACCTTCATAGGATGATTATTCTCCTCCTAACTCTCCTACTTCTCTAGTCGAAGGGCCTCTTTGGGCTCATCATACATTATAGTCAGTAGGGGGTTTGGTAGGGGATCCTTTAGATCATAAAAGAACATGATCACAATTTTAGGAGGCTCCATTTCTCTTCCTTGCTATAGCTTTTGATCCACAATCCTTTAAATAAGCTTGTGGTGTCCTTGAGTGGGATGTAGCAATGTAGGAAGAGTTCAATTCCTGTGAGAGG
This sequence comes from Sequoia sempervirens, assembly GCA_007258455.2. Classification (NCBI taxonomy): domain Eukaryota; kingdom Viridiplantae; phylum Streptophyta; class Pinopsida; order Cupressales; family Cupressaceae; genus Sequoia; species Sequoia sempervirens. The sequence goes on along the minus strand of VDFB02086081.1, from coordinate 10,772,679 downwards.
AAGCACACTTGGGATCTTGTCCCACTTCCTAAGGAAGGGAAACTTGTTGGATGCAAGTGGGTCTATCAAACAAATTCTATAGTAGATGAGTTGGTTGATAAGCATAAATCTCACTTGTTTTCCAAAGGATTCTCTTAGGTTCTTGAGATTGACTAGTCTGAGACTTTTGCACCGATTTCCAAAATGAATTATATCTGACTTATTCTTGCTATCACTGCAACACATAGATAGGAAGTTCATCAGATGGATGTGAAGAGTTATTTTCTTCATGGTGATCTTTAAGAGGATATATACATGGAGCAACCATAGGGGTTTTTTCAAGATCCTTCACTTGTGTGTTGTCTTTAGAAGTGTCTCTATGGCCTCAAATAGGCCCCTCAATCTTGGTATGCCAAGATGGACTCCTTCCTTCTAAATGTTGGATTCACTTGATTCCATTCTAATTCTAATGTCTATATTTTGTAGTAGAATTATACTCACACCTTCCTGATTCTCTACGTTGATGACTTGTTGATCACAAGAAGTCATCATCCACTATTCAGACAATGACAATTGCCCTTAATGATCATTTTTTGATGTTAGACTTGGGCTTATTGCACTACTTCTTAGGGATTGAGATGACTTGATCTTCCTTAGGTATCTCTCTTTTACAACCTAAGTATGCACTTGATATGCTCCATAGGTTTCACATGGTTGATTGTAAGCCTATGTCGACTCCATTTCTATTAGGGGTCAAACTTGAGGATAAGTGTTCTTCACCATTGGTGGATGGAACTTTGTATCAATAGCTTATTAGTAGTCTCATCTATCTGACTCATATGAGACATGACATTTCATATGTTGTAGTCATGATCTCTTAATTCATGTAGGAGCCACATGAGTTGCACTAGAAAGTAGCTAAGTGGATTCTTCACTATATCAAGGGTACTCACAATTATGGGATTCACTATGTAGCAAGCATGGATTTTGACTTGGTGGGACACACATATTCAGATTGGGCAAGTGATTCTCAAGATCGAAAGTCTACTTTTGGGTATTTCTATCCCTTAATTTTAGTTCAGTTTGTTAGTCAAGAAAAAAGTAGTAGACTATTTCTCTTTCATATACAAAGGTTGAGTATTGAGGAGTATTTAATGCCACTACTAAGTTCATTTGGATTCAAAACATTCTCACTAAGTTTGGAATTCCATTTTGGAAGCCCACAATCATCTTTTGTGACAACTAGAGTATGATTCAGATCTCTCACAATTTGGTTCATCATCAATGGACCAAGCACAATGAGATCCATATGCACTACATTCAGGAGTTGATTCATGTGAAGATCATTGATCTCGAGTATTATTTGACATCATATCAGACTACAAACATCTTCACCAAACCATTCACTAAGAGAAAATTCATTCATTTGTGAGCTTTTCTTGGGGTGCGGTTGGTGTCCTTTTCAAGAGGATCTACTTAGTCCTTCTCTTCTCTCTCTATTCTATTGGGTTGTTCTCTCTTTATTTTTGGGGGGATTCTTCTTCTTTGGAGGGGGATTTGATATTTACATGGGTACCTAACATGACCTCATTTTTCAGGACCCATCATCTTTTACATCCTCCTAAGTTGTTCTTAAGGGTGGTGTTTGTGTAGGTTTTTATTTTTCTAGTGGGATAATTTATTTTCCCTTAGTTATAGGTTTTCCTACACTTTTATTAAGTTCTCTTAGGATAATAAAGTGAGTTTTTCATTTAATAACTAGGAGATAAAGTGATGAGTTGTTAAACCCTTTAAGGGCGAACTATTTACTTTTTCATCACTCTATTTAATGTTGGTGGTTATTGGTGGTCAATTCCTATTGGTTGATTTTCCACCTCCATCCTCTCCTTAGTTCTATATAAACTCACTACCTAGCTTGTATTTTTCATCTTGGAAGCTCTTAATACATTTTTTTCATTCTAATATTGCATACCTCTCATATTTGTTGGTTTACATTGTTTATGTGTTTCTAGTTTATGTAGCTTTGAACTTCTCTTATAAATTTCCTTGGGTTATTCAATCTATTTCATATTTATAACAATCATCACCTAAGGTTTCATCTAGGTTTTTCATTTAATAACTAGGAGATAAAGTGACGAGTTGTTAAACCCTTTAAGGGTGAAGTATTTACTTTTTCATTACTCTATTTAATGTTGGTGGTTATTGGTGGTCAATTCCTATTGGTTGATTTTCCACCTCCATCCTCTCCTTAGTTCTATATAAACTCGCTACTTGGCTTGTATTTTTCATCTTGGAAGCTCTTAATACAATTTTTTCATTCTAATATTGCATACCTCTCAGAGTTGTTGGTTTACATTTTTTATGTGTTTCTAGTTTATGTAGCTTTGAACTTCTCTTATAAAGTTCCTTGGGTTATTCAATCTATTTCATATTTATAACAATCCTCACCTAAGGTTTCATCTAGGTTTTTCTTTTCCTTTTCATATGGATTCCTCCTTATAATTGTAATCATTCATTCAGGAGATCATTGCATTAATATAATTCTTAGATTGCATAAAAAAACTATTTCTTCTTCTCTCTATTGTGATAGGTGTTTTGGTTGTAGATGTGATTTCTAGTAGATATGGGGTTCAACACTCAACTCTAGCATAGCATTAGAGCACCAAATCTATAATTTTCTATCCATTTTTTAGAGATCCAACCTTAAGGAAAAATTGGTGCATCTTAGAGCAAAATGGACCTTTCCATTATGTCCAAAATGGTTAAAAACCTTAAGCTCAATTATCAAATCAATGAAATCTAAGTACGGAAATTCTTGGGTGGTTTTTTTGGGGTTATTTATTAAAGTTTAAAATTCCATACAATTATATGAATCCATAAAGGCATACAGGTCCATAAAGATCATACACATTCATACACATTTGTACCTACTATATTAGGATTGCAAAGGAATTTGATCATTGTAGGAAAAAAAATTATCACTAACACAAAAGTCTAATAGGATTTTAAAATAGTGGCATCATTTTTTCCATCAAGCAATTTTTCAAGATTCTAGGTAGTTTAAAGGAATTTTTAGGTGGTTTAGGGTTTTCATAGGTATTTTTTAGCTTAGCATTATCTAAGCAACATTTCTAAAATATTTTTTGGTTGATCCACCCATTTCTCAACAATTTCTCCACTAACACTTTTTCCCCACTAGTTTCACCACCTAGGCACATGCAACAAGAGCCAACCCCAACCCTAACCTATAGATGTATGAGTTAGAAAGGCTAGTTGATCTAGTCCTAAGCACTAGAGGAAAGTCCTACATAGGACCAAAGGCTATTTTTTTAGCCCCCAACTCCTCATATAGACAAAATTGGAGAACTTTATGAAAATCAACCATAACTTAGGTATACAAACTCATATTTTTGCAAATAAGATATCATCAAAATGAAAGTTAATATGCAGCCACCCAAGGCTATTTCCACATAACCCAAATAGAGAAATATATGCAAACCAATATTTAGAATCCATATGCAAAATAATAGATAACATGTACCATCAAATATGACACAAGATATACCCTGGGAAAACCAGTAAGAGGGGAAAACCCAACCTCAAAAAGCATCCATCACTCATGTATTATTCAAAAAAAATCATTGCAATACATCTTCAAATTTCTCCATTAACACTTATGAATAACAAGCTCTCTAAAAACACTCCATGTGAAAAATAATGTAACCACACATCCCATTCCATGCTTCAAACCCCACAAATGCAAGCAAGAGATGATCACAACCCCTTAGTAAAAATAGCCATCTATCCAACCTTAGAAAACTACCCATGTGCTTTCTTTTATAGAAACAAGCTTGCACAAAACCACCAAGGGGTATTACATAAACCATGTAACTAATACCATGAGCTTACAAAGCAATTAACCCCCACATTTAATTTTTTTGTACTAAAGTTTCCCAATATTAAATATTTACCCAATGTGCAAACTAACATTAAATATTTATTTCAATGTTACATACAACATATAAAGTTCCCTAAGAACTCTAATTGTGAGCGATTCATGCATCCCTAGATTCCCTAAGTACACCACACATAAGAATAAATTACATTATAAAATTATGCAAGGTGGACAACACACCTTTTCCTACCATTCTCCCACTTGTTTTATATATTACATAAGGGGTAAACAAGTAAACTCAAGCATCAACAAGCGGAAAATCCCTATAGCCACATTTACCATCAAGGAATCAAAGTGATCCATGTGCTCCATCAAGATAACTACAAAAAGAATCAAGGTGACCATATCAAGCATGAATTCTCTCATCCTCCATCATTCCAATGCACAAAGATAAAAATCCATCCAAAGAGATTCCCCACTAACTATTGCATAGAAGCATAAGTTTTTCCTTCAACCAATATCTCAAAACACAAAAACTCAATCCAAAGGTAACAATTATGCATTGTATCTACCAAAAAAATCACCCTAGTTGAGATATCACCCACAAAAAATTTTAACACATCAAACTATCCATACCTCAAAGGTATATACATTATAACAAGTGAACCTCATGCCAACAATGTATATGATCATAACATACAATCACAAGCTCCAAGTGCCAAAGTTTTCAATGAAGAACATGTGCATCAAGTAACTCCCACTGCAAATGATCAAGGCATCCAAATATCCACCAGTAACATAACATAGAAAGTGTAATCAACATCATGTAGTACCAAGGAACATTCACAATGATATGAAAAAACTACAAACTAAATATATTGTAATACAACTCTCACCACAAGTCTCCATAACTCTCCAAAGTTCTCCACACCCAACACAAGAAAGAGATAAAGGAACCTCCATGTTTTCACCAAATAATAATGAACACATGACTGCAAACACAATGATCACCATAGCTCCACATAATACCTAAAATTTAATATCATGTGAATATAAATATCTAGGAAGAATAACAAGACCAAAGAGAGAACCTGCAATTCAAAACCTATAGCATGTCTTTTACACACACCTATAAATTCTAAGCTATGATAAGTATGATATCCTCCATAAAAACCCAAAGATAATAGCATTATCTACATCTAACAATGACCAATATGTATGCATCTCAAATCAAAGGAAGATCAAACTAAATTCATTCCTAAAAAAGGGAATAAGTCCAATAGCATCTCCTAAACTCAACATAAATGAATGAACTCACAATACATAAGGAGATAAACACACTAGCACTCCTCAAATGAACCCTCCAAAACTATTAAACTATAGATCAAGATCCATATGGATGAGAATATAAATCATAAATAACTCATACTAAATGAGCCTCAAATGAGCCTCCTAAAATCAATTATCATGGCTCAAGACTTATTCCCATGAAAAATAAAAAAACACGAAACATAATGCATGTAAAAACAAGAATGGGAAATACATCTTAGATGATTATACATCAAGTATACCAAGAGTGGGGAGTGAAAATTCTCTTTAAAGATATCAAAGTCATTATGAATCATCCAAGAGAAATATCCTCTATAGTTCCATATTGAACTCACATCCAACCAAGGTGTAAATTCCTCATACTTCTAGCTAAAACCTCCAATGAGTAATTATCTCAACACATGTCTCTAATATTAAGAGATTTCCTAGTGTCACCTATGTCTCCAAGTATCCATGAGAACCTATAATCGATCGATCCATGCTAAAATCCAAATGCAACATAGCACCATGATGAAGCTCTCAAGAAAATGATCAATGTACTCAATACCAAGAGAGCCAACCAAGATCAAATCCAAATATTCAATCAGGAATTAGGAAAACATCATGACATCATGATCTCACGTCTCCTCAAAAGAAGATCATATTCTATAAAGAACATATCATTCTCCTAAGATCACTTCTATCATTACAACACTCTAAACATCCAATCAAGAGTACATCATGGTACAATAAAAACCATCACATGTCAAAACTAACAAATCATAACCAACATCTCAACCAAAGACTCCAAGAGTCCTCCATGGTACCAAGATGTCAACATATCCAAACCATATGAAGATAACCATATATTTTCAATGAACTCTCACTCCATAAGAAACAAGATCCAATATCTCCTCCATGACACCAACAACCACTATAGAAGATCATCCACCATCAAATGGTGAATCCACATCACTACCACAAGCTCCCATTGATTCATGATTCTAAGCTCTTTGTGTCATAATGAAAGTAATCCTCTAACTAAATATATTCCATGGTCCCAACATAATCAAATAACTCAATACCAAGAGCTCCTAAAGGGAAGATTAAAACCATGATCTCTAAAACCAAGAAGATTCAATGCCATAAAACCATCATTGTCACAAGCTCTCACTGAATAGTGTAATCAATCTATTTGTGACATTGTGATAACAATATCCTCAATGAATATCATCCAAAGGCCCTCACACAATCAAAGAACTCAATTATAACACCAAGATCTTCAAAAATGTAAAGTAAAACCATGATCATCAAACCAAGAAGATACACGATCACAAACAAGCATGAATCAATTGAACACCACCAAGAATGCATCTACATAAATAGTCATGTCATGTCAAAGTACCAAAGGCACAAGGAACATTTGTGACACTATGATCACCACCAAATGTACTAGAAATAAACTCCAACTATGTCACACATGTTTGCATCGCATAGATAACAAGCATAGGTTCCATATCATGACTTTACCTAGTCATACCATCTCTCCACCTCAACATGAAAAATAAACTAGAAAAACAAGTGACTAAACCAAGCAAAAAATCTAAATTTTCATCAAAAGTGAAGCATCTATGGGTATAGACAACCCACATTTGAGTCATATATGCAACTTGTAAGAATAGATAGCTTACAACACTGCATAACTTGTAGATCCAACAATGCAACATACAAATCTAATAATATATTGATAACCATTCAAACAAAGGTAATCAAATATGTACATGTGAGTATACAATGAATCAAACACCAGATCACCAATATTCAATTTTTTATAATCTCACAAAATTACCATAGTCAACAAGAACTCATAAACAACTTAGATGGAAATAATAGAAAATAAAACATATCAAAACATCTCCAAGCCTTATCCAATGTATAGTGCTCTAAATAGGCTTTTTGTTGACTATAATAAATCCAAAATCTGACTTCATATGCATAATTTATGACCTCTCCAATTCTAAAAAGAACATTTGACTTTGTATGCACAAATTATGAACTCTCCAAGCTTGATAGAACATCTAACTTCTAGCAAGTATTTATCTGTCAAAATAGAAAAATATAGAAAAACCATTGATACCATTGTGGAGTACTTGGGACCACCTTTCCAAAAACTATAAGAAGCCAAAAATCCAACACCTGAGGAAAATGTATGCCCACTAGAAAATAAAATCAAAGTTTGACTATAAGGTTATAATAGGGGTGGCCCCCGAGCAACTCCACTAGTAGTTCGTAGACGACACCCAAGTGATGCTCAAGCTAAGAAGGTCCAACAACATTATAAATTTGAGTTAAATTTTGTTTTAAAATATAGTGGAAGTTTTTATTTGAAGCTCGTGGGGGGCTTAGTCTATCCTGATTGGTTCCCCATGGGACGGGAGCCTAAGCCTACCGGTCGTTGGGCAACCCATAGGGTGCAGGCCACAAGGGGGTCTGAAGACCTCCCTTGAAATATTTTTTATTTTTTACTTTTATTTTAATTTTAAAAAATATTAACAAGATATTTTTATTAAAAAATAATATTTTTTCTCTCTATAGACGCTCATATGGCTAGGGCAAGGGACAAAAAACTGCATTTTTTCTCACTAACCAAAATAGGTCAAATTTTATGTCAATCTTCATCTCTCGAGCCTCCTAGATCCAATGGTGAGGTATGTTTTGTCTCAAGGGGTACTCTATGAACCTTCCCCTACAAAACCCTCATGGTGAACACCAAAGAAAATCCTTTTTTTCCAACAAATATTAATAAACTCATATTTAGAAGGAAACTAAGGTAGTGAAACAACTTCCCACACTAATCTTGAGAGGAGAATAACAAAAAACTTTACAAATCTTTACAACAGTTACAAAAAAAAATTTAAAAATATAAATATCATGCATACCATAACACAATGATTTACGTGGGAAAAACCCTACTCCAAAAGCCACCTAATATATTATCAAAAATATAAATATTACATTATACTTGCAGAGCAAGCTTCTCATTGGAGTATCACCAACCATAGATTCAGAGACAACATCACCACTATCAAACTCTCATAATACATCATGATACGTAGTTGTAATACAATGCCCTCATAAAATAGGGTTACCTTCTAGGAAAAGACAAGCCAATACAATATCTACCATCAGATCTGAAACCTAATGATGAACAATCAAGATTTACAATATATCATTAATTTAATGTATGATGGAAGTTTAATAGTTTTTGTTAACACACTCAAATTTTTCTCCACCCCATGCTCTCATTGTATATTACACCTATTGATGTAACTAGGATATATTAAATATATGCTATCAAGAATAAACCTTATATAATTGCAAGGTTGAGACACATTTTCCCAAAAAATCTCCCACTTGTCCAACACCTTGCAAGAGCAACAGGAGGGAGTAAAAAATCATCTCTTAATTGGTAGGGGTCAAAAGTCCCATAGTCTCTAAACACCATCTGAACTTTTTTCCACTCACAGACTTAGTTAAAGAAACATTAACATTCATCAAAGTCTCTACCTTAACCAACCTCACCCTACCATATTTGACCATATCTCTAACAAAATGATAATGTACATCAATGTGCTTGGTAGTGGCATGAAATGTTATGTTCTTACCTAGACATATCACACTCTGACTATCACAATAAATTGTCACTGCACCTTGTTTTATTTCAATATATGAACATAGTCTCTTAAGCCAAATGGCATATTTGCAAGCATGAGTAGCTATCATATACTTAGCTTCAATAATGGATAAAGCAACTACATTTTATCTCTTACTCATCCAACTAATTGTACCACCAAATAAATTAAACACGTAAGTACTAGAGGATTTGCTATCAACATCACCTGCCCAATTTGAATCCACATAACCATGAATATCAAGGGAAATCTCGTCTTCAATCAAATTACTATAATAAAAAAAGGAATACTTTGAGGTACTGTGCAAGTATCTAAAGACTCTTTTAACTACATTCCAATGAACTCTACCAAGATTAGACATATATCTAGAAAGAACTCCCACTTCTTGGGTAATGTATGGTCTAGTAAAAACCATTTCATACATCAAAATTCCAACTACATTCTAGTAAGGCACTCTGCTCATCTCTTCCATCTCTGATGGGGATGTTGGACAATCTGAAATAGTTAACTTTGTTCCAACTAAAAAAGAAACAAGCAATGGGTTAGATGCATAGGAAAACTAAGAGGGGGTGAATTAGTTATATACTTTAAAACATCAAAAACCTTCATTAACATTCAGATCTACATTAGTCCTTAAACCCTTATTCACCATTAAACCCTTAACATGCATTAACAAAATGTAAACATGTAAAGCAGTAATGCAAACACATCAAAACACATAAGAACACCAGATTTATGTGGAAAAACTAAGGGGAAAACCGCAGTGAGGATTAGCTCACAAATTTATGAATTGCAATATAAAATACAATAAGGCTCACTACTAAGGGCTCACTACCCAAAAATATTAAGAAAGTCTCACTATCAATGGCTCACTATCTAGAAGAAAGAAAGAAGGGGTGGCTCACTGCCAATTTGAACTATTAAAAATGCATCTCTCATATGTCGAAGGTATAGTTCCATTGAAGCACAAACAACTTATCAAATAGATTGAAATGTAGACAACTTCTACTCACTATATTAGAAAGTCATAAGCTTTAAGGCTCACACTCATATCAACACATTTGATCACTTTTTCATCTTTTGCATGCACACTCTTCACACACTCCATATAATAATTCTCCTTTCATTTATACCCTCCACAACCTAAAACAATCTCAATTAGGTTAGCCTTAATGAAACATATTCACCTCAATCGTGTAACACCAAATAGATAAGCACTAAACACTTCCACAATATGAAGTGAATCCAAACCATGCCACTACTTAATTGGGAACCAAATCTACATAAACAAACTTCTCAACACTTCCTCAAACAATAGTTATCCTCCACAATTAGTGCTAGCATGCCAGGTTAGCCAAACCTACGCTAACACTAACAAGTGACTCCAAACACACCTCTCAAGGTCTAAAAACATCTCACGGACCATATAGAAACACTCCATGATATTCACACAACATCTAAGAATACACCAGCACCATCAGAATATTTTGCACAACTACTGCAACCATCTAAAAATCAAGAACACCTTCATTTTATGCAACTAGACATGTTGACACAGACATCCAACACACCAAAAAAACTTGTGGAATAGATCAACACCTAAAAAATTCAAGGGGAGGTAGATACAAACATTATAGTAACATTCCTAAATTTGCAACACTAGAAAATTTACTACGAAGCAATCTCATTTCCCCCAGACATCATGTTTCACCAAACAAACATACTATCAAATGCATCTTCCACTGTGCTACAATCAAAAACCTGAAACTATGGATATGACATCTTTAAACACCTCTGATGATCACATCCAAAGCACATGAGCATATATTCAAGCATGAAGAAATACAGTGCAAAACATAGAACACCACTCTGTCACACTGAACTCTCTTTTATTCAAATTTTCTCAAAATCACTTGGAAACCAAGTGAACTAACTTCATTAACAACATTACTAACATCTATGCAATACATATACAACACCTTCAACACTTTCCAAATACAACAATCTCCTCAAACAGAATTTGGGACAACAACCTTTGCAACTATACTAAAGTAGGACATTAATGACAACACCCAAGCAACTCACAAAAAACTCAAGCTTCCAAACTTCCAAAAATCTCACCCTTTGTCATTGATGGCAACACCTGCTTTATGAAAAACCGTCAACAAAAAAAGAAACCAACAACAATTTTGTAATGAGAAGTACTCCCCTTAACAAGGACAACTCTTCACTCTACATGCTCTCTCTTCAAAACTTCTCTTGCATCACCAACAACACCTGCTCTTCTAGATCACTCTACTCCTTTTCTCCTTGGACAACACGTTTCCATACTCTTCCCCCCTATGGTCTTGAAACCATACCCACTTCTACACTACAACCACTTTAACTTTCTCTCCCCCTTTGACATCAATGACAAAGGGCCATAAACTCATCTAAACCTCTTGATATCCCCCTTTGACAACATAAAAAGGGCAACACCTGAAACTACACTCATTCTTTTGTACTCTCTTTTTTGTATACTCCCCCTTAGGATCACATAATATGCTCCATCTAAATACATCATCTAGAAACCATTACTACCTATTCCCCCTGAGAGGTATCCTTCAGCATCAATCCAAGACCAAGAATGTATCTTGAAATGCTTCCCGGATAAATACACACACTTATGCATCTAGTTTAAAGGAGGGAAAATAACCCCTAACTTCTCCTAGAGATACACAAAAGTATCTTTTGGAAGAGCCTTTGCGAAAATATCAACAACCTGATCCTTAGTAGGCACATACTCCAACTTCACCTCATGCTCTACAACTTTTTTCTCTCAAGAAGTGATACTAGATTGAGATGTGTTTTGTTCTTGAATGCATTACCATAGTCTTTGAAATATTTATTTCACTTGTGTTGTCACCCATGATGGGAATATGTTCATCGTATGAAACTCTAACATCTCTCAATGTTTGCTTCATGCATAAAACATGTGTGCAACATGATATTACCATAATATATTTTTCTTCTGTAATAGATAATGCCATTGAATCCTCTTACTTAGCCATGAAACCAACTTGATTCCAAGAAAGAAAACACCACCACTTATTCTTTTCATTTCATTTGCACATCTAGTCCAATATGTATTTGTATATGTGCTCAAGGAGAAGTTAGTATCCTTAGGATACCACAAACCACAATCTAAAGTGCCCTTCAAATATCTAAATATCCTCTTCACTGTTGAAACATGAGATTCTTTGGGATCTTCTTGAAATCTAGCCACAAGATAGACTGGATGCATGATATTTGATCTAGTAGTAGTAAGATATAATAGTCCACCAAGCATTGATCTATACTTTCTATAATTTTTCTTAGGAGATTCATCATTTTTTCCTAACTTACAACTAGTACCCATAGGAGTACACACTAGTTTAGAGTCATCCATTCCAAAAAATTTCAACAATTCCTTAACATACTTAGATTATGATATGAATATACCTTTCTTTAATTGACTGATCTAAAACCAAGGAAGAAATTCATCTCCCCAAACATTGGCATCTCAAATTCTTTCTATATTTCCATTGAAAACCTCTTGTACATATCCTCATTTCTTTTGAAGATTGTTTCATCAACATATACCACCACAATTATTATTTTTTCTCCTTCAACTTTGAAATACAGATTGCTATCTACAATACCTTTCTTGAATCCTTCTTGCAAAAATACTTTATCTAACCTTGCATACCAAGCTCTAGGAGCTTGCTTTGTTCCATACAATTCTTTCTTCAATCTACAAACCATATTTACATCTCCTAAAAATTGAAAACCTTATGTTTGTTCAATGTATACCTCTTCTTCCAATTCACCATTTAAGAATCCAGACTTCACATCCAATTCCCAAGTCAAATTATTCTATCTGTTCTAACTCTTATGTCATTTCTTTGATCCCATTCTCATCTTTGCAAGCCTCAATCACTATTTTTAGTTCTACCTCGGAAATTAAATAGAAATTCACTTGTTCCTCTATCATGGGAGATTTTCTCCTTATTAGCACACATGTTTTTCTTATCTCTAATGATTTGATCTTCTAAATAATTCTTTTGCACATACTTAGGATTCTTGGGATTCTTTTCCAAAGCTTTTTCCTCTTCAACTATCAACTATGTTTCTTTGTCTTTATAATTTTCATCTTCACTACAAGGGGATTAATAAAATTCATATCCTTCTATCTGCATTGAACTTTGATGTGGTTCTTAATCTACTTTGACACTTTCACTTTCAACAATCTTCTTCAATCTTTTGTTGTAGCACTGATAGGCCTTGCTTCTTGTAGAGTATCCAAGGAAGATTCTATCAACAAATCTTGCATCAAACTTTCCCAAGATTTCCTCATCTCTTCCGATATAAAATTTGCTTCCAAAAATCTAAAATATTTCACAGTAGGGGGTTTACCATACCATAACTCATAGGGAGTCTTTGAACTATTTTCTCTTGCTTGACCTTTATTAAGAATTTAGACTGCAATATGAATTGCTTCTCACCAATAGACATCTAAAAGATTAGCTTTCTTCATCATTGTCCTAGCTACTTCCTAAAATGTTATATTTTTCCTTTTTACAACTCCATTTTTTGGGGGATTTATAGGGGCTAACAAATGCCTCTTTATTCCATGATCTTCACAAAAATTGTTAAACTCATTTGAAGTAAACTCACCACCTCTATCAAACCTCAAACATTTTATTTTTTATATTCATTTCATTTTCAACCATAGCCTTGAATGCTTTAAAATTTTCTAGAGCTTCTAACTTTTCTTTGAGAAATGTAACGCATCCCATTCTAGAATAATCATCAATTAATAACATGAAATACTTGTCACCACATGAGCTTCTAATTTTGGTAGGTCCACACATATTTGTAAGCACTAACTCCAAGAGACTTGTGGTAGAATATTCCTTTTTATTTAATCTTATCTTTGTTTACTTTTTAGCTTGACATTCTTTGTAGATTGCATTGATAGGCTTTGTAATCTTTTGCAAATCTCACATAGCATCAGTATAACTTATCCTTGCTAGGCTATCAAAATTGATATGACCCATTCTTCTATGCCATAGCTAACTTTCATTATTTTGATACATAAAACACTTTGTACCACTACCTTTGAGTTGATAGACACTACCTCATGTCCTTGTTCCAGTAGCAATCAAAATACTAGAGCTTCCTTTTCTAATTTCACAACCACCATTCTAAAATACAAGATTATAACCTTTGCTACACATTTTTCCTACACTTAGAATATTATGTTGGATACCCTTGACATAAAGAACATCATATGTATTATGATTGCCATCAAAACTAATTGAACCCTTTCCTTAGATCTTAGAAGATGTATCATCACCAAACATAATAAGACCGCTATCATACTTTTCAAGGTTAAAAAACTTACTCATATCACCTATCATATGATTTGAGCATCCATTTTCAATGATCTAGTAATTCTTCTCCTCTCTAGCATGAAAAGTAGACAACATAGTTCCTTCAATGTTATGACTACTTTTTGAAGCACTTTCCTTCACACATCTTTCAAGATTAGTAGAATTTGTCCCAACATTTAAAGCCATGAACAAGCATTCATCACTTCCTTCATCTAGATAATCTTATTCTTTGTTATCAAATACACCAATTTCCTTTTCAACATAATAACTCTTTTTGATAAATTTACCCTTATGCTATTTTTGTTTATCATTAGTAACTTTGATTGGACATTTAGATGCATAATGACCTATCTTTCCACAATTGAAACATTTGAGAGGTAGCTTACCTTTGTATTTTCTAGTACCCTTTTTCAATATCCTTACAAAGTTTACTTCCACCTCATCAAGATCATCTAGATCCGATCCATCATCTTTTCCCACTTTTTATACTTTAAAAGCAGTTTTTTTATTTGTAGCATCTTGACCAAACTCTCTCATTTCAAAAGAAGTTAAAGCACCAAACATCTTATCTATAGAATAATTATCTAAAATTTGAGCTTCCTCAATAGTAGAAACTTTATGACTATAAGCTTTAGGTAGAGTTCTTAATACCTTTTTCACCACTTTGATTTCATCCATCTTTCCACCAAGACCATTGATGACATTGAAAACTTCAACTCTAATCATGTAGGCAGTAATATCTTTATCTTCATACATCCTTATGGTTTAAAATTTTTCTTTGTATATTTTCATCTTCACTTCTTTGACCTAGTCATCTCCTTCATAGATTCCTTCCATCTTTGTCCAGATATCTTTAGAAAACTTGTAGCTCATAACCTTCACATGTTTTGAATCAGCAAGACCACTCAGGATTGCATTCCTTTCTTTGTCAGTGTTCTCATATTCCTTTATCTCATCATCAATTGATGGTCCATTTGTAGGCATAGTATAACCTCTTTCAACAGACTACCAGACACCAAATCCAAGAGAAACCAAAAAGGATTCCATTCTATCCTTCTAGTAGGTAAAATTTGTTCCATCAAATAAAGGAGTTTTAACACCTTTCCTATGTGCCATCTGATTCTACCTCAAGTAGTTAAGCTTTTTCCTAGGAACCACAACTTTGGTACCAATTGTTAGATGAATAAGACAATTGAGAGGTGGATGAATCAGATGTATACTTTAAAACATCAAAAATCCTCATTAAAATTTCAGATTTGTATTATTCCTTAAACCCTTATCCACCATTAAACTCTTAACATGCATTAATAGAATATAAACATGTAAAGAAATAATGCAAACATGTAAAAACATATAAGAACACCAAATTTAGGTGGAAACCCCAAGAAGGGAAAAAGTACGATAAGGATTAGCTCACTAATATATGAATTGCAACACTAAATACAATAAGGCTCATTGCCAAGGGCTCACTTCCTAGAAAGATAAAAAAAAGGCTCACTACCGGTGGCTCACTGCCAAAGGACTAATTGCCTAGAATAAAGAAAGAAGAAGGGGTGGCTTATTGCCAATTTCAACTTCTAACAATGCATATCTCATATGTTGAAGGTACAATTCTACTGAAGCACAAACAACTTATCAAATAGACTGAAAGTAGACACCTTCCGCTCATTGCATTAGGAATTCATAAACATTAAGGTTCACACTTAGATCAACACAATTGATTGATCACTTTTGCATATTTCACATACACACTCTTCGCACATTCCACACAATAATTCTCATTTCATTTATACCCTCTACGACCTAAAACAATCTCAATTAGGTCAGCCTTAATGAAATGTATACACCTCAATCATGTAACACAAAATAGGTCAACACTAAAACTTCCAAAATATAAATTGAAGCCAAACCATTCCATTGCTGGACCCAAATCTACACAAACACACTTCTCAACACTTCCTCAAACAACAATTATCCTCCACAATTAGTGCTAGCACACTAGGTCAGCCAAACCTATACTAACACTAACAAGTGACTCCAAACACACTTCTCAAGGTTCAGAAACATCTTGCAGACCACACAAAAACACCCCATGATATTCACACATCTCAAAATACTCCAAGACCATCATAATATTCTCCATAACTATTGTAACCACCTAAAACTCAAGAACACCTTCATTCTATGCAACTAGACATATTGGCATATAAACATCTAACACGCAAACAACCTTTCGGAATAGCTTAGCACCTAAAACTTCAAGGGAAGTTAGATACAAATATTATAAGCACGTTCCTAGATCTACAACACCATAAAATTTATTATGAAGAAATGCAAAGCAATATCATTTCTCCCAGACACCTTGTTTCACTAGACAAACAACTATCAAATACATCTTCCACTACACTATGATCCAGAACCTCAAACTCTGGTTATGACATCTCTAAATACCTTTGATCATCATGTCCAAACCAAATGGGAATATCTTCAAGCACAAAGAAATGTGAAGCAAAGCATAGAACACCAATTGGTCACATTAAACCCTCATTTATTCAATTTTTCTCAAAAGCACTTGGAAAACAAGTGAACTAACTTTATCAACATTACTAACATCTCTGCAACACATATACAATATCTACAACACTTTCCAACTATAAAAATCTCCTCAAACACAAGTCATGGAAACAACCTCTGCAACTATACTGAAGTAGGACATCAATGACAACACCAACAACATTGTGTTGACATTACTACCAACAGCTCCCATGCTAGGGGTTAACATTATTAACACAAACAACATTCCAATACTCTCTTCATATAAGGGGTTGACATCAATGACAAACCCAAGCAACTCACAAACAAATCAAGCTTCCAAACTTCCAACACAATGGTCTAAAATCCTACATGTTCAACCTCTATAAAATTGAATTGAAATACTTACTTTGGCTAAGCCATAGATTTTTTTTCACTCTATCTCTTCTAATTTCTATCCCAAGAATATGCTTAGCTACACCAAGATCTTTCATTTCAAATTTAACTACAAGTTGAGACTTCAATTCTGAAATCATACATTCCCTTTACTAATAAATAACATATCATCAATATATAATGCAATAAAATAGGAAATGATCACCATCAGTTTTATAATAAACACAATAATCTAATGTAGAATGCTCAAAATCTAAACTCAGTTCACATATGTATTAAATTTTTGGTACCACATCCTAGGACTTTGTTTTAGGCCATACAAATATTTCTTCAATTTGCAAACCAATTTACTTTTACCTTTCACCGCGTAGTTCTCTAGCTATGTCATACAAATATCCTCCTCCAAGTCACCATGAAGGAAAGTAGTTTTTGCATCCATTTTCTCAACCTCTAAATCATAAGCAACAACAATAGAAAGAAAAAATCTAATGGATGTCATTTTTGCAATATGAGAAAATATCTCACCATAATCAATACGCTCAACTTGAGAGTAACCTTTCGCAACCAACCTTGCTTTTTACTTCTCAATACCTCCATATGAACCAATATTTTTCTTGAAAAAACCCATTTGCAACCAACAAGTTTTTGTCCTTCAGGAAATGGTACAAGATCCCATGTATCATTTTTTTTCAAAGATGTCATTTCTTCATCCATAGAAATATTCTAGGATTCTACATCATTCATACCTAATGCTTCTTCCACATATATGGGTTCATACATGTTAGTATTCAAAGAAAAAATCCATCTCCAATCATCAAATTAATACCTTTTAGGTGGTTGTCTATGCCTTGTAGACCTACGAACAAGTTGAGTTGGAGGTTCTTCATCCTCTTCTAAAGATTCAGAGCTATATGAACTCTCCTCAACTTCTTGTCTATCCATGGGAATTGATTCAACTTTCTCAAGTGTAGAAGGAAATTGAATCGCATCTTCCTGTTTACTTTGTTTTGGCTGCAATGTAACAAAAAAAGGCTTAGTTTCTCTATAAACAATAGTTTTACTATATATTACCTTATGTGCAACAAGATCCCAAAGCTTGTATCATTTCACACCACAATTGTATCCAATGAAGATACATTTCACATCCTTGTTCTCCAACTTTGTTCACTTCTCCTTTGGCACATGTGCATATGCCTCACAACCAAAAGCTCTAAGATGTCTTAATGAAGGCTTGTGACCGGACCATGTCTCTATAGGTGTCTTATCAAAAAGAGTTGATGTAGGAGACTTGTTAATTAGGTAACAAGCAGTGGCAATAGCTTCAACCTAAAAAAATTGTTCTAGACCAGCAACAATAAAAATACTCATACCCTTCTCCATTAGTGTCATGTTCATTCTTTTCGCAACTCCATTCTACTATGGAGAATATGGATTTTTCTTTTATCTATGAATACCACAATCTTCATAGAATCTATCAAAATATTTAGAGAAAAATTCACCACCATTATCATTCTTCAAAACTTTTATTTTCTTTCCAGTTTGCAACTCAACCACTTATTTGAATTCTTTAAATCGACTAAAACATTTAGATTTACTCTTTAGAAAATATACCCATGTCCTACTATAATCATCAATTTAAATAAAACATAACATGTGGATTTTCCAATTAAAGGAACATCTACAAGATCAAAAAATTCAAGATGAATAAGATCCAATACACCACAATATTTATGAGAACTCAAGTAAAATTGAATGTGATTTTATTTTCCATAAATGCAATGCTCATAGAAATCAAATTCAAGGTTACATTCAGACAACCCTTCAACAAGGTTTTTATTTTTCAAGGTCCTTAGACCCTTTTCTCGAATGTGTCCAAGTCTCTAGTGCCATAACATAGTTTTATTTTCAAGTAACATTGATTCAGAAGAAAGAGCACCCTTGGGTACCTAGAATCCATGACCATTTGTTGAAGGTGAAACCCTCACCTCTTCTAACAGAGTTGCCACAAAATTGTTTTTCACAGAAGTACTATTACACTCAAAAGTACATGCATTAAGCTTATATATTGTGTCATATTTAACATGTCTAGCAATCACCATAGCACCTCTAACCATCTTGCATCCAGCATCAAAAAATACTACATGCACACTCGCATCTATTAGTTTGCTCACAAATAATAAATTTCATGCTAATCCAAATATATGTAACACAACATTAATCCTTTTTATTCTACCATAAAAAAAATTGATTCTAAATTTACCATGGAAAACAATATTTAAACAAGAATCATGACCCAAGTACACATTACCCCCATCAAATTCTTCATATTTTGAAAACCAATCTCTATTAAAGGTCATATGGAAAGATGCACCTGAGTCAATTAACCATGCATCATTACCTGCACAAGTTACCAAAGATGCAATGAATGCATCACCGTCTTCCTTCTCAAACTCAAAATCAGAATTAGATCTCTTCTTTTTATTCTTCTTTTCTTCTTTACTGTCCTTCCAAATATATCTAGGCTTACTACAATTCCAACAAATAACTTTCAAATTTTTAGGAGATTTTGATCTCCCCTTGGACTTGGATTTATCACACTTCTCATTCTTCTTTCCTTTTTCCTTAGGTCTTCCAAAAACATCTAGGGCCTCTTTGGTAGTGATGGATACCATCCTCCTCATCTCTTCAAAAATAAAATAACCCACCAAATCTTCAATCTTCAAGATAACAAAAATACTCCCAATAGCCATAACAAGAGAATCCTATGAATCGGGCAAAGAACAAAGAAAGATCGAACATTTCTCCTTCTCATCCATTTTGATACCAACTGATCCTAATTGAGAAATGAACATATTAAATGCTTCCAAGTGGTTTTTGATTCAGCCAACCTCTTCCACTCTCAAGGAATCCAATTTCTTCCTCAATAAAATCTTGTTCACTAAAGATTTGGCTTGATACATCTCACCAAGTTTCTTTCATAATTTCTATGTAAAGGTCTCTTCATGGAAATTGATTAAACCAAATTCTTCCAAGCATAATCTGATTAGACCCTTGGCTTTAGAGTCCATAACATCATATTGAGCAACCAAAGTAGGATCTGTAGGACTTGAAACTTTCTCATAAACAACATCCCACAAATCTTAATCTATCAACAGATCCTCCATCTTCAACTTCCCCATTTCAAAATTATTTTTAAAA
Source organism: Sequoia sempervirens (assembly GCA_007258455.2). Taxonomy (NCBI): domain Eukaryota; kingdom Viridiplantae; phylum Streptophyta; class Pinopsida; order Cupressales; family Cupressaceae; genus Sequoia; species Sequoia sempervirens. The sequence goes on along the minus strand of VDFB02086081.1, from coordinate 10,752,265 downwards.
TATTTATCCACCTCTATTCTCCCTAATGAACTTGTCATCTAAAAATTCCTATAGCAAGATCACAAAGTGTCTTCTACACAAGCTCCCATTCAAATATGTATTATTTCAAAAAAACCCAACAAACCACAATTGAAACCAAATGTGATTAGGCTTTGATACCACTTTTAGGGAAGCTAAGGTAGTAGAAAAACTTCCTACACTAATCTTGAGAGGAGAATAATGCAAAAGTTTAGAGATCTTTACAATAGTTATAGAAACATAGAAAATATAAATGTCATGCATACCATAACACAGTGATTTACGCAGGGAAAACCCCACTCCAAAAGCTTCCCAATATATTATTCAAAAAACATAAATATTACAATATACTTGCAGAGAAAGCTTTTCACAAGAGTATCACCTATCAAAGATCTAGAGACAACATGGCCACTATTAGCCCCTTGGAATACATCATGATATGCACTCATAATACAATGCCCTCATAAAATAGGGTTACCTTCTAGTTCAAGAAAAGCCAACAAAATATCTACCATCAGATTTGAAACCTAATGATGAATGGTCCAGATTTATAATATATTATTAATTTAATGTATGTTGTTAGTTTAATATTTTTTATTAATACACTCACATTTTTCTCCACTCCATGCTCCCATTTTATATTACACCTATTGGTGTAACTAGGATATATTAAATATATCCTATCAATAATAAACCTTATATAATTTCAAAGTTGAGACACATTTTCCCAACAATATCTACAAAAAATAATCATAGATCTACAAAACCAAAACCCAAATTTGTAAAAATTAGCCTACACAAAACCCTCAAACCTTGTAATGTCTTCACCCTTTCATGCAATTCCTTATATTCAAATATGCACCAAATTTGTTAACAAGGGTTATACAAACCACAACTATGGCTCTCATACCAAAAGATAGAAAATATGCGACCACCTAAGACAACATCCACATAATCCAAATAGAGAAATCTATGCAAACTAGTATTCAGAATCCATATGAAAAATAATAGACAGCATACCATCAAAGATGGCACAAGACATACCCTAGGAAAACTCTCAAGAGGGAAAAACCCAACCTCCAAAAGCGTCCATCACTCATGTATTATTCAACAATGAGATCATTACAATACATCTTTTGATTTCTCCATGAAATTATTTGAAACACAAGCTCTTTACAAAAACTCCATGTGAACAAGCATGTAACCACACATCCAATTCCATGCTTCAAACCTCACAAATGTAGACAATATTCTCTCAACCACTTAGGAAAAATAGTCAACTATCCAACCTTAAGACAACTACCCATGTGTTTTTCTTTATAGACATAAGCTTGCACAAAACCACCAAGTGGTATTACATAAACCATGTGACTAATACCATGAGCTTACAAAACCATTAACCCCCACATTTAATTTTTTGGTACTAAGTTTTCCCAATATTAAAATTTCCCCAATGTGCAAATCCACATTAAATATTTATACTAATTTTGCATACAACGCATAAAGTGGCCCCAAGAATGTTAACCCCATGTGATGCATGGATCCTTATATTCCCTAGGTGCACCACAAATAAGAATAAATTGCATTATAACATTATGCAAGGTGGACAACACACCTCTTCCTAACACAAAAGTATAGTTCTAATTTCTCTATCTAGTGACACTAATATTTTTCCAAATTTTGTTGCTGCTGATTTGATTGTCTATTGCAGTCAAATCTACTTGTTTGTTCTTATAGGATCATAACCTTTGACTCAAATATCCATTTTTCAATATTCTTGTGTTGTTGGAAAGCTAGTTCAACCCTTTACAAAAATCTCAGATCTTTTTTCTAGAATATTTACCAAGTACCTATTATTTTCATCAGAAGTTAAGTTTTCTCTTTGGGTTAATTTTTTTGTAAGTATGAAGGTGTTGTGATTGATGTCAACTGGTTGTTGTTGTCATTAATGTCATGTAAGTTAGTTTTTGGTTGTATATGTTGAGGATATTAAGAAAATTGTAATAAAGAAGGTTTGCAGGTATTTTGTGTATGATTTGGTATATGCTCTGAGTTGTGCTCCGTATTGCTTCTATGCTTGTGTGGTTCATATATATTGTTCACGATTGTTGGTAATTTCTATATCTAGAATTTGGGCTTCTAGATCAACATACAGTGTGAGATATTTTCACCAGTATGTGTACTATGCTTTTCAGTATATCTGGTTGTGGTTTGGGAGAAATGTAGTTGCTCCAGACCTCTCTGAATTCTAGTTTCAAGACTTGTAGTTCTAAGAATAAGCTAACATGATCACGTTCGAGTGAATTTTTTTATCCAGAGAGATTGGATTGTGTTAAGGATGTGTGTGCTTAATTGTTTTATGTGTTTTGCATGGGTGTTGGTCGATCTTGTGTTAAACACTACTTGTGAAGTGTGTTGAAGCATGTTGGAACTTATTTAGGTCCTCATTAAGTATGTGTTTAGGTCACCCTCATTCTAATTCCATGGTAGAATATTTTAGCGCTGACCTAATTTGAATTTTAAAATACAAAAAGTGTGGTTGACCTTGGATGAGGTTAAAGGTTGAATATGATATAAATATAAGTTGAGATGTTTGTGAAAGATGCAATATAGATGCAAGAAATATGTGAGATAGATGTGAAATAGTGTGTGTGATGTGAGTTTGAGCAGATCAGTGTGAAATTTAAGTGGTGAGTTCTTGAAGGCAGTGAGTTGGAGGTGTACTCTATCATTCAAGCATGTCTACAAGTGTGTGAGCGAATTGAGGTGAAAATATCTATTGCATTGAGATATTTTTCTCTCTATAACAATTCTCTTCTATCTTCTTTGTAATTTTTTGGAAGTGAGCCCTCCAAGCAGTGATCCCTCATTGGATAGTGAGTCCTATTTTGGACAAGTCCTAACTTGGAAGTGAACCTTTCTGATAGTGAACCTTTATATTTAGTTTTGGAATTTTTTATATTGTGAGCTAATCCTCACCGTGGTTTTTCCCTCATTGGGGTTTCCACATAAATATGGTGTTATTGTGTGTATGGTTTTACTTCTTTTAGCACTTAATGATTAATCACATTAGCAAAGTAAAGGATTTGTGAATGGTTATTGATCTAACTTCTAGTGAAAGTTTTAAAGGTTAAAATTGCTACAATTGATTCAGCCCCCCTCTCAATTTTCTTGTTCAACAATTGGTATCAAAGCTTGGTTCCTTGGAGAAGAGCTTAACCACTTAAGGAATGTCTAGGATGGAAAACAAGATAGTTGTCAGTTTTAATGGAAAGCATAATACTGATGATGTCTACTATGTTAAGGGTTTAAGGAATAATCTATTGAGTGTTGGATAGATGTGTAGTAAAGGATATAATCTTGTGTTCAAGAATGAGAAATGTGAAATAAGGAAAGGATCTAGAACCATGATTGTTGCTGGAAAGAATTATGAAGGAAATATTTATCAACTTAAGGGTGTTGATGGAAATTACTTTATGTCTCATATTAATGATAGTTTGTTATGGCATCAAAGGATGTGTCACATGAATTTTGATAACATGGTGAGAATCAGTGTAGTACAAACTATGAGAGATTTACCAAGAATCACAAATATGATTAATGCTATTTGCAAGGACTGTCAGTTTGGAAAGCAAGCTAGAAATAGCTTTAGGTCAAAGGAACAATCTACTATCAGACTACTAGATTTGATTTATGCAGATATTTTTGGTCCTACAAGGGTGAGAAGTATACAAAGTGATAGGTATTGTATTCTTTTGATTGATGATTACTCTAGAATGGCATGGGTTACATTTCTTAGAGAGAAATATGATGCATTAGAAAAATTCAAAGCATTCAAAGCTATGGTTGAAAATAAAATGCTTGAGGTCTAATAGAGGTGGAGAATTCACCTCCAATGATTTTAACATGTTTTGTGAAGTTCATGGAATAAGAATGAAATTATCTACTCCTAGAACTCCTCAGCAAAATGTAGTTATTGAAAGAAATAATGGGACAGTTCAGGAAGCTACTAGATCAATGATCACTGAGGTAGGTCTACTAAAATTCTATTGGAGAGAAGCAATTCACATTTTTTTTATGTGTTCAACCAAGTTCAAGAAAAAGCTAATAGCACTAAGACTCCCTGTGAGTTGTGGTATGGAAAGATTCCTACTGTAAAGTACTTCAAAGTATTTGGAAGAAAATGTTATATCAAAAGAGATGAAGAAAATTTAGGAAAGTTTGATACAAGATGTGATGAGGGTATCTTCCTTGGATACTCCCTTAGAAGCAATGCTTATATATGTTGTAATAAAAGGCTAATAAATATTGTAGAAAGCAAAAATGTCAAGGTTGATGAAGCATTGAAGAATTCAATTGAAGTTGATGGATATGTATCAAATAAACTAGAATGTAGAAAAGAGGTAGAAGAATTTTTTGAAAAAAAATAAAACCAAAATGAAGAAGAAGAAGCCATGGTGGTGTCCCAAAAGACACCTAAATATATGCAAAAGAATCATTCTAAAGAACAAATCATTAGAGACGAAAGAAAAGGAGTATTGACAAGAAGCAAAGTTGTTGCTACTGATATAAATTTGTGTTTAATTTCTACAGTTGACCCTAAGACAGTAAGTGAAGCATGTAAAGATGAGCATTGGATGAGGGCAATGGAAGAAGAACTTATGCAAATTGAGAAAAAACAAACCTGGGAATTGCTTCCTAAACTTGCAGATAAAAACATAATTGGATCAAAATGGGTATTTAGAAACAAGTTGAATGAGAATGGAGAAGTGATCAAAAATAAAGCAAGGATTGTGTGTAAGGGTTACTCACAAGTAGAAGGTATAATTTTTTAGGAGACTTTTTCTCTAGTGGCTAGGATAGAAGCTATCATAATGTTTTTGGCATTCGCTACTCACAAGGATTTTAAAGTTTATCAGATGGATGTGAAGTTTTCATTTATGAATGGTGAATTAGAAGAAGAAGTGTACATGGAACAACCAGAAGGATTTTAGTTGTCAGAACAAACAGACATGGTCTGCATATTAAAGAAGGATTTATATGGATTGAAGCAAGCTCCTAGAGCTTGGTACGCAAGATTGGACAAATATTTGATTCAACAAGGTTTCAACAAAGGTACTACATATAGAAATTTGTATTTCAAAATTAAAAATGAAAAAATCTTGATTTTAGTTGTATATGTTAATGATATTATCTTTGGAGGAAATGAAATAATGTGCAAAATTTTTGTTGAAGAAATACAAAAAGAGTTTGAGGTGTTTATGTTTGGTGAGATGAATTTATTTCTTGGGTTACAAATCAATCAAACAAAAAAAGGGATTTTATTTCACAATCAAACTATGAAAAAGAAATGTTGAAGAAGTTTGGGATGGAAGGTTCCAAACTAGTATGCACTCCTATGGTGACTGGCTACAAATTGAGTAAAGATGATGACTCACCTGAGGCTAATCAAAGCAAATACAAATCTAAGATTAGAGGATTGTTGTATTTAACTACTACCAGACCGAACATCATGCATGCAATTTTTCTTGTAGCTAGATTTCAAGAAGATCCTAAAGAAACACATGTTGTTGTTGTTAAGAGGATATTCTTATATTTGAATGGCACTCCATATTATGGCTTATGGTATCCTATGCATACTAATTTTACACTAAATTCTTATATAGATGCAAATTGGGAAGGTTGTATTGATGATAGAAAAAGTACAAGTGGTGGTGCATTCTTTCTTGGTTGTAGATTGGTGTCATGGTTAAGTAAAAAGCAAGATTTAGTTTCCTTATCCACTATAGAGGTTGAGTATATTGTTGCAGCCTCTTGTTGCACACAAGTTTTATGGATGAGATAGACTTTGAAGGATATTAGAGTAATGTATGATGATCCCATCTCTATTTTTTGTGATAATACATGTGCAATTAACATTTTAAGGAATCTAGTGATGCACTCAAGGACAAAGCATATATCTATCACATATCACTTTTTGAGAGAAAAGGTCATGGAGAATGAAGTGAAGCTTGAGTATGTACCTATAAAGGATCAGAGTGCTAACATAATAACTAAGGCTCTTCCTAAAGATACTTTTTAGTATCTCTAGGAGAAGTTAGGGGTCATTGCCCCTCATTTCTTGAACTAGATGCATATGGAAATGCATCAATCCAATGGATTTGTGGATCTATCTTCTTTCTCGACTAATGTTTGGTGGCTACCTCTCAAGAGGACCAATTAGTGTCTTTTGTTTTCATTGTGCGGTTAATTAGGTGTACTCCTAAGGGGGGGTATTCAGTTTTGGTAATGTTCTTGATAACAAAGGGGGGGAACAATGTAAAATATCTTTTTCATTTTCTGTTGATGTCAAAGGGGGAGAAATTATCATGTGAAAAAATTTATCTACTCAGAGGAAGAGAAAGTGAAATCATGAGAAAATGTGTTCAGAGTTGTTATGTTTCCTTTGATGTTTTTTCACATCATGTGTCACCATCAATGACAAAGGGGGAGATTGTTGCAAGTATGAAGGTGTTTTCATTGATGTCAACTAGTTGCTATTGGAATTGATGTTATGAAAGTTGGTTTTTGGTTGTATATTTCGAGGATATTGAGAAAATTGTAATAAAGAAGGTTTGCAGGTATTCTATGTGTTCTCCATTATATGCTCTGGGTTGTGCTCTATATTGTTTCTATGCTTGTGTGGTTCATACATATTGTTCATGATTTTTGGTAATTTCTATATCCAGAATTTGGGCTTCTAGATCGTCATACAGTGTGAGATATTTTCACCAGTATGTGTACTATTCTTTTTAGTATGTTTGGTTGTGGTTTGGGAGAAATTTAGTTGCTCCAAACCTCTTTGAATTTTGGTTTTAGGACTTTTGGTTATGATAATAAGCTGATATGATCATGTTCAAGTGAAGTTTTTTATCTAGAGAGATTGGATCATGTTAAGGATGTGTGTGCTTAACTTTTTGTTTTTTTCATGGGTGTTGGCCGACCTTGTGTTAAACACTACTTTTGAAGCATGGTGAAGCATGTTGGGACTTATTTAGGTCCTCATTAAGTATATTTCTGGGTCACCCCCATTCTAATTCCACAGTAGAATTTTTTGGCGTTGACCTAATTTGAATTTGAAAATAAAAATGGCGTGTGGATGATCTTGGATAAGTTTCAAGGTTGAAGATGGTATAAATATAAGTTGAGATGTTTGTGAAATAAGCAAGATAGATGAAAGAAATATGCAAGATAGATGTGAAATAGTGTGTGTGATGCGAATTTGAGTAGATCAAAGTGAAATTCAAGTGGCGAGTTCCTGGAGGCAATGAGTTGAAGGTGTACTCTATCATTCAAGCATGTATGCATGTGTGTGAGAGAATTGAGGTGGAAATATTTGTTGCATTGAGATAGTTTTCTCTTTTTAACAATTCTCTTCTATCTTTGTAATTTTGTGGTAGTGTGCCCTCCAGGCAGTGAGCCCTCATTGGACAGTGAGTCATGTTTTAGACAAGTCTTGTCTTGGTAGTGAACCTTTCCAGCAGTGAGCCTTTGTATTTGGTTTTCAAATTCTTTATATTGTGATCCAATCCTCACCATGGTTTTTCCCTCGTTAGGTTTTCCACATAAATCTGGTGTTATTGTGTGTATGGTTTTACTTCTTTCAACACTCAATGATTAATCACATTAGCAAAGTAAAGGATGTGTGAATGATTATTGATATAACTTTTGGTGAAAGTTTTAAAGGTTAAAATTGGTACAACTGATTCACCCCCCCCCCTCTTAGTTGTCTTTTTCAACAATTTTCTTGGAGAACATGCAAATAAGATTATTATTTTTTGGTGATTTTCTTGCATTGTGATGGTTATATTGTTTTTTCTCTTTCATTTTTTAATATTTTTATTGCCAAAAACATGGATCCAACCTAAATAACTCCACTCACTCCATACCATTACAATTGGTGGAAAACACAAATGGAGATAATCTAAAAAAACAAGGGTTGTATAGGATGACCATGTGTACAAAATTGAACCAACAATAGCTATAGAGAAGAGAAAATGGTATAACATATGTTATGAGGATTTTTTAGATATTATGCATGTCTATGTCCCCTAATATCTTGTTTCATGTTGATTCTTACACTACACCCAATCAAATCTAGATTCAATTGGAGTCTTCTTTTGGTAGAAAGATCCATTGAGAGGTTTTTAGTTAGAGAATGAATGTATTGTTCTAAATCCTATAGATTTTGATATCATCTAGGACTTCTTCACCAAAATTAATTCTCTCATATTACAATTGGGTGATCCCACAATAGTGGTTTACACTTTCTAGGAGATCCTAATTTTTGTTAAAATCCTATATTTTTAGAAAATATAATAATTTAAGCCTTGAAAAGTTCCATTGAAAGGATTCCAATTGAAGAGGGTTTGATCAAACCACCTTAGATAAAACCCCATTCAATAGAACCCCGCTAGTTGAAAACCATACCTATAATGGAGTCTCCTTTGTACACCTATCAAAATGTTGATAAAAAACAAATTTTGATTCACCTTTTGGGGGATCAAATGAATTCATTTAAAATTTATTTTTTGTAAGTATGTATTCCTTATTATAAGCTTCCCAAAAAGTATAATTTTAAATAAATTTAATTTGATAATTGTATTTATTTTTTATTTCTTGTGAGTGTAGGTTTTTCACCAAAAATCAAGCTCTATGTTCTACACGTGGAAAAATAGTAGATTATAAAAAAAAATTGAAAAATACCAATGCACTAGATATTGATGTCCTTGATCCAACAAAAAAAAAATTGAATTTCGATACATACAAAAAAAAATTATATTTTAGCTAGTAAATCATGTCTAAATTGTAACTAGTTTGACTTTGAAACTTAAAATTAAGAAAAAAATATTCAATGAAATGCTATGAAACCAATTCCATGCACTATATATCATAGTTACGAATCAAAATTCAAAAAAAATAGAATTCTATCCTTCATAGAAAAAAATTGTGTAAGCCAGTAACGTCACTCTTTAAAAATGGTGTTTACTGTTAAAACTAGTTTTCGAAGGAGATGGAAAACGAAGTGCAATCTAGTTCCAAAAATTTTGAAAAAAAAAAATATTTAGAATCTACATTAAAAATGTCACAAATCACTAGTTTGTGTCATCTTCAAATTCCTCACGGTTTAGCCGCTATAGGTGCCTAAAAGTGAAGATTTAGTCAAAAAAAATTGGTTCAATGTCCAGTTTGGCCAAAAATTGTAAATCGGTATTGTGGGATCACCCAATTTTCATGGTTTGGTGTTGAGAAATAAGACTCTTAGTTGATCATTTCCATCCTTTCCAAGTTTTGTGTCAATTATTCCATGTTTTTACCTTCCATGCTACTAGACATTCACCAGGTACTAGATTGCATATGCCTTCACTTGATGATTTGCTACATCACTCACTAGGGAACTTGTAAAGTTGATATATATGGGAACATTGAAATCTTACAAACCATAATCTCTTATTGCAACATAGTGCACCAAAGATTAGAAAGCTTTCATTAGCAAAGGCAAGAAACAAAAACCTAAGGATTCAAAGAACAATGAGAAATAAAATGAATCACATTCATATGAAACCTCTAAGTCCTATCCCTCTTTAAATGGTGAATCATTTAAGGAGATACTTAAATAAATAAATATTGCAAAAAGTCAAGACATGATGAGCATCAATGTTATGCAAAAAAATTCATGAGCTAAAAGACCTTCTATATAAGAATCATATTTAGCTTTCTTCATCTATGTCATATGGTACATTCTCTTCTTCCACATCATCACCTGCATAATCAGGGTCAGATATTATAGTAAGTAGACTAGATAAGATAAAATATCATGCACTCTTTGCATCTACTAGTATTTAATCAAGTTGATGGCTTCTCAATTCAAGAGCTTCACATCACATGGATTCATCTTTGGGTATGTTATTTTCATATGATTATTTTAATTCACCACACATATTGATTGGGAACAACAGTTCTATGAGTATTTATGGGAAAGTATCTATTGATATTGATGATGACACATTTCATGATGTAATTTTTGTTCCTTCACTACCCTCCAATATTCTTTCCATCTATAAATTTACACACAATGGGGTAATTAATACTATTGATTTCAAACTTGAATTAGTTTTTATCATAGACTTGTAGAGTAGAGAGATTATTTTATTTTATACAGTTGATCATACATCTTGATTGTATGTCATCTCACACTTTGTTCTTGATGATCTTGTATTACCATTGACCGATTTACACTCTCATGCATCTAGAGTGAATAATATATCTAAGGATAATTTTTGTCACTTAAACCTATGTGTAATTCCAAACACCTTTGTTCATGATCCTTGTGCTAATATTTCACTCCTCCACCTTTTACATCTTTATAGATTAGCTCAGTTCATTAGGATGTTACTTATATTTCAATTTCAACTTTGTGAGATGTGTTTTTGCCAAACATTGTAGAGCTATTTTTTGAGTCATAAATTAAAGATATTGGGGAAATAATTGAGGATATTCACTTCCTCTTTGATGATAGCTACAACCTATTTGTGTAAAAAGTATCTATTCATCTAGTTATCATTTATCTAGTTCCTACACCTACTAGTCCTATTCACACTAGCTTAATTTCACTTCGTGGTTTAGTTGTCTCGCCTCATAGACACTTGAAACATGCCTTCACACTTGTCCCAAGTGTTCTACATGTGTCACATCACTTGGATGGTTATTCAATTTTTTTTTCACCTTCTTACCTCCTCCATGTCCTATATAAACAATGAGTGATCATTGAATCTACACACATTCTATGATAGTCATTTGGATTTTTCATTATGCTTGACTCATTTCATGGTAGTTTGAATATTATATTCATTATTTTCATCTCCAACACATCCCACCTATCATCACTTCATCATTACCTTTAGAGGTTGTTCTACATGGATATTCACAATTGTTTGGATTTGCTTCATTTGATATGACATCTTCTGATTAAGACATCTAGACACTTGAGAAATTTTTCGAGGCACGCATAATTATACATTTTCTCTCATATGTGTTTATGTTCTTTCTTCTAAATTTTCCATTGGATTTCTTTCTTCCTAAGGGGAAGAGCATTTTTTGGATCATCTTGAGCATTCTTCTTTGTGCATTCACTTCTGACATAGGAGCTACTTCCATGTGGGGGAATTCATTATCTCCTCTTCTATCTCCTATAAGGGTATCTTGATTGTACTTATGTGACGGAAGCAATACTTGGGGGGACATGTTGAGTCCTACATTATTTTGTCACATGTATATTTTTATTTCTTTTTTCTCTTTTGGAGAGGAGTTTTTCTAATGAGGCTTCCTCCTCTTTGATGATGAGATATTTATTTTTTTGTGTGTGGGAACCTCATTCATCCTTATATCTAGAACCGATTCTCACATCCATTCTTGCATTCATCATTATGTATTTATCTTCTACCTAAGTTCTTAAGGGGGGATGTTAGAGTAAATGGTAATCACCTAATAATTAATTAATTATTAGGTACCCTTTTACTTTATCACATTTAAGCTAAACTTAAGAGTTTTTTTCATTATTAGGTTAATTTTTTGTCTCATACAATAGGATGAGGACACTTGTCATAATCTAATTTAATCCTCACCCAAGTTTTCATCTAGGGTTGATTTTTTTTACCTTTTCATTAAGGATTCGCCATTGTAATTCTAATCATTCATTCAAGAGATTATTGCATCAATACAATTTTCAATTTGCATAACAAAATCCATTTATTTTTCTCTCTCTTGTGATAGGTGTTTTTGTTGCAAGTACTTTCTAGGATTTTTTTGGTTCAACAATCAACTTCAATAGAATCATCAAAAAAAATTAATTCTTGATCTAAATAATGTTGAATAAAACTAAGGGGGGGTGAATTAGTTGTAGCAAATTAAAACATCAAAACCCTCAAAAGTAATTAGATCCAAATGAATTCATAAAACCCTTATTCTAGTAATTTGATTAAACATGAATTTCACATGACAAAAACTGAAATAACAACACCATACACAAGAGAACACCATATTTACATGGAAAACCAAATGAGAGAAAAACCATGGTGAGGATTACCTCACAATATAATTAATTGCAAAACCAATACAAGGGCTCACTACCAGAATAGGACATATTGTCTGAAAAGGCTCACAGTCAGGGCTCACTACCACAAAAATAAATACAAAAATATAGAAGAGAAATGTTACACAGAGAATAACTTCTCAATGCAACAGGGAATCCACCAAAAATGCTCCAACAATCTCATATTCTTGCATGAAATATTTTGAACACCTTTAGCTCACTGCCTTCAGGGATCCAATACTTGAGATTTGCATTGCTCTACTCAAATTCACATCACACTCATCACTCACATCGATCTCACATCTATCTTGTTTCTCTCTTGCATCTTACAATGCCACACTTATTTATATCAACCTCAATCTCAAAAACCTTCTCTAAGGTTGGAAACTATTTGTTATGCTTACAAACTCAAGTTATGTCAGCACCAAAACATTCTTGCAGTGGATAGGAATGAAGGAAACATATATAAATTCTCAATTAGGACCCATATAGACCCCAACACATCTCAACACACTTTCACAAGCCTCTCATGTAGTGTTAATACAAGGTTGGCCAATACTCATGCTAAACACACCATAAACATTAATTACTCACTTCCTTAAATCAAACTGAAACTTTCAGACAATAAAATTCACTTGAACACAATCTAGAATAATCTTCAAACTACTTGAGATCCATCAAACACTTAATCCAAACATGCATCATACAAATACTTCAACTCGATATTACTAGTAAACCTTATTCACGCACTGACATAAGAAACTCACTTTGTATTGTACAAAATGAAGTAGAACCTTGAATACAAAAAGATATAAACAATATAAGAAACTTCCCAAATCTGCACAACTTGAATCCAAATTGTGAAGAAATGCAGAGAAAATACATTTCTCCCAAGCCACAAAAAATATCACTGAAAGATTGGTTCACACATAGGTGAAAATATCTCACTCTGTACAATGATCTAGAAACCCAAATTCTGAATATAGCAACTTCTAAAAAAATTGAATAACATATTAGATCCACACAGGCATAGTATCAACATAGAAGAAACGTGAAGCACAATACCAAAGCACACTTTGAACACTTTCACAACACTATTTACTTTGTTTATCAAAATTTCTCAAAAGAACTTGGAAACCAAATACCAGAGACATCATCTCATCTCATTACTTCATTCCAACTCATCTCCAGACACTACAACATAAAGATAGCTCCATGTACTCACAAAAATTCCTCAATATCTCAATTGCACATGCACAATCTACAACAACTTGTTTTCCTCTTTTTCATAATTTTCTCAATAACCTCGACATCTTCATCATGCAACAATTTCCTTTCCTTAACACATAGTTGACATCAATGACAACACCAGTCAGTAGACTTCCTGTTGACATCAATGAAAACACTTTCATACTTGCAACAAATAAAACTATCTAAAAATTTCTAAAAAAGTAATTTTGATTGTGCAAACAACAATAAATAATGTTTGAAGTTTGAATGCACACATGAAACTCAAATTTTACCCTAGAAGCACTCCAAAATAGAGGGAAAAGTAGCTAGTAGATGTCAATAGCTCATCTACCTAATTAGATTAAGTGAAAAATAAGTTATATGGAGTTAATTTTAATACTATAGTTGTTCCTTACTATTTTTTCAAGCTTTTTTTTTATAAAAAAATTGAGTTCTTATGAAAATTGCATACAATCTAATGCTCCACCTTCAAACCTCATCAATGTCACTTGCATTCCCTTAACAAGAATTTTTTAATCCTTTCTTATGCAATGGAAGACTCCTCAAGCAAACTCGAATAAAATATACATGATTGTTTATTTCCCATCATTGTTCCTTGTGTAATGTTGAAACTATCAATTTTGATCAATCAAAATTACATCAACAATGTTGAAAGCACCCTTGTAGTTTTGAAAGTACCACCTATGTGAAATTGGTGATTTTAACTCTGTCAAAAGTGTGAGCACTTATGGATCATACATCCCTTTCTAGAAACTCTCTTGGTCCAATCTTGGACTCCCTTTCTAGTCTCTCATCTTTTAATGTAGCACAACAGCCTCAAAAGAATCACTTCCTTCTCATAGACCAAGTATTTCAGTGAGGTTAGTAACAAATATTCTTCTTCATCCAAAATGAGATAAACTCACAACTATAGCTATTCACAATTGACCACTCACTATAACCTCATGAAATGAGGTAGGTTCAATAAGAATACATAATCTCCAACTACTTTATAACATAACCACTAGATCATGTTTCAAAGAATATGATTTAATCTTCCTACTTGATTTTATTTTTTTATCATAATATAATGCACCCTAAGATGTCACCAACTTAATATACCATTTAATTATTTTCAATTTGTTAAAATTATGTCATTTATAAGATATAAACATTGTCACCATCTTCAATATTGTTAATATTAATAAAAAAAAATCTCCCATCTTAATTATCTCATACCCATATTTTTTATAATTTTACATTTGAAAAAATATCATTTAAAAGAGATTAATTAAAACCACCATATTTTAAAATTATATTGTATAGTATTCAAAACAAAGTGGAAATAAATTGTGTCATTTAACCATAAGAGTATGAGAGATGTAACACCCCGCCACGTAACCCTAGAGGATGACGCAAACACAACGGAAGCGTAACAAAAAAAAAATTAAGTGTAATTAATAACAAGTAAAGTGAACTACACTTAATGCATACATCCTCTAAGGTACGTGACAACGCTTACATTTGAATCCCATAACATACAAAAGTAAATTAATCCATAGCATATAAATAATACTCATGAAATAAATAACATACATCCAAAGCATTAAACTCATTTCATTAGATACAAAGTACATTAAAGAATCATCCATAGATTGCATTCATTCCATAAAGTAGTTACAAGACTCATTTCCAGAATAAGGAAGATAATACAATAATGTTACAATAACAATGATACAAGAATCCTCCTCGAATACAAATGAGGAGTAGTACATATACATAAGTATCCAACTGAACCAACAATATACAAGATATGGTACAAGTAACTGGAACATGCGAGCTCTCATTCTGGAAGATCCTGCCATCATGAACATGTAGTGGAAACCCAACGGTGTAAGGTGCACGTTCCATCCAACCAAGTGGTACCCGAAGGACCACCCCCCATGCTAGGAGATAGTAAAAGGGATTCCTAGGCAAAACCAACAACCTCTAGACACAGGCAACACACAATAGTATACCATACAAGAACAATACATACATAAAGGTTACATTGCTTCCAGTGTAAAATAATCAAGTATATCAACTACACAATACATATTGTTATCATAGGAGGAGTGTCATCACAAAGCTACATGGGTTACCCTGGCAGATCTTCCTAGGCCCCAAACCCCATCTTGAGTTACTCTGGTAGCCTCTCATGACCCCCAACCCCACATGCAAACTGATGCAGAATCAAATATCTTTCAAAGAGACAAGATAATGATCTTGCCATTCCAAGCCTTCCCATCTCATCCCAAGTCTAAAAAATCCCTTGAGCCCATGAGCGAGGAACAATTAACAAGTTATATGATTTAAGCTACCCTTTCCCCTAATACATTTATTTAATTTCCACTGAATTAACTAACTCTCACATGAGTTACCCTAGCACCACTTTGTGTGTCGGCCCCCATTGAGAGCCATTCCCCTACTGACAACACAAGGAACTAATCCACCACCAAGGGTAAACACAGTGCACAAAACGGATATTAAATCCCAATCCAAAATATAAGAGGCAACACATCCCCGTTTGTAGTAACTAAGTGTTTAACTGAAACTCAACCAAGTGCACTACCCAAGGGAAAATAAAGGGTTGAACCATAAAACACAACAAACCCCTCATAAAATAATATCATCTGCAAGACTTACATACATGACTAACCAATTTCCCCAACTTACGAGAACAAAAGAAATCATAATTTAATAGGCAATTCAGGCAGGAAATAAAACTACCATTAGGATTTCTTAAATCCAATTTCCATTTCAATAAAATACAATAATACATTGCCCAAAATAAACTAACTTAATACAATTTCAATTACAAAAAATAGAGAAATTAAATTTGATTGTCTATTTCAATTTCTCAATTACATTTTAATAAAAACCAATTTCCTTTTTTTTTAAAGCATTTTATTTTAAAATCATCTACATGTGCATTTAATGCATCTATTATAACAAAATATCCATTTAAATATATATAATTATATATGTATATATACATATAATTATATATACATAAATATATTATTTAATTATTTAAAAATGAATTACAATTTCCAAACAATTAAAAAATATATATTTATATATATATACATATATACATATATATACATATATATATAAATATATAAATGAATATATACTTACATACATACATACATATATATATATATTATATTTTAAAATTTAAAAACCGTATTAAAATTGAAAGAGAAATTTATAAAAGTATAGACAAAAGTTCAACTGCATCCCCATGGCATGTTGCAATGACGTCCAAAGAGTTGAGGTAAACACAGGATCCCTGTTAGAAATGATCCGACGAGGAATCCCATGCAACCTAACTATATATCCCATGTACACTCTAGCAATGGATGAAGCATTATAGGAAGATCAAATAGGCGAAAAGTGTGCTACCTTTGCCAACCTACTCACCGTCACCATAATGGCATCATGTCGTTGCGAAGAATTGGGTAACCCAACAATGAAATCCAACGAGATTATATCCCATTTTCGTTCTGGCACCAAATGTGGCTGCAAAAGTCCTGCTAGATGTTGGTGTTCATCCTTCACTCACTGACACTCCAAAACCTTGACACAAAGTCAGTGATATCTCTCTTCATACCTACCCAGAAGTATAGTTGTCACAAATCGGCATACATCTTCTTCACTCCTAGATGAGCTTAATAGGGTGCTCGATGTTCCTCTATCATAACCAAGGTATGAAGATCTCCAGAAGATGGAACATAAATGTGTCTCAACAAACCATCTAACTCTAGAGAATAACCTGAGAATCTACCCTCAAGAATTATGCTTGTCTCTATCTCTGATCTCACCTCCTGATACCAATTGTCTGCAGGAAGTTTAGAAATAATCAGACTCCTCAAATCCACACCAAGAGTCAACTCTGACAACTCGTGTCTTTGTCTACTTAGAACGCTGGCCACTACGTTCTCCTTCCCTTGGATGAAATTCACCTCGAAGTCATACTCACAAAGGAATTCCATCCATCACCTCTGCTTGGCATTTAGATTAGGTTGCATGAAGATGTATTGTAAGCTCTGATGGTCACTATACAACTCAAATTTGTGCCCCAACAAGAAATGCCTCCATCTCATCAAAGCATGTACTACCACTGCCAACTCAAGATAGTGTGTGGGGTAATTCAATTCATGATCCTTGAGTTTGTGTGACTCATACGCAATAACACGACCATCCTGCATCAAAACTGCTCCTAATCCCTCCAAAGATGCATCTGTACAGACAAAATCTCTAGTAGGATCAAGTATTGCAAGAATCAGTGCACTGGTCAACCTCTCCTTCAAAGTCTAAAATGTTGCCTCACACTACTTTGACCAGATGAATCTCTTCCCTTTTCTTTGAAGAGAAATGATAGGATGTCCTATCCTAGAGAAACCCTGAACAAAGCATTTGTAATAACCTGCTAATCCCATGAAATTGTGTATCTCTGCCACATTAGTGAGCACAAACCAATCAATGATTGCTTGGATCTTCATAGGATCTACTATGATACCCTCTCCTGATATCACATGCCTGAGGTACTTAACCTTGGTCTTAAAGAAATCACATTTGGAAAGGTTAGCGTACAACTGATTATCTCTCAAACACTGGAAAACCTGCCTCAAATGCTCCTCATGCTCCTCTACTGTCCTAGAATAGATCAATATATCATCAAGGAATACTAATACAAATCTATCTAGATAAGTGTGAAAGACTTCATTCATCAAGCTCATGAACACAAATGGTGCATCCATCAACCCGAACGGTACCACTGTAAACTCGTAGTGACTGTAATGTGTGTGAAACATTGTCTTATGAATGTCGGAATCAAAAATACATAACTGATGATACCCTGACTTAAGATCAATTTTTTAAAAGATCATAGCACCCTTGATCTGATCAAACAAATCATCAATCCTAGGTAAGGGATATCGGTTCCTGATTGTCACTTTATTCAGCTGATGGTAGTCTATGTACAGACAGAGAGAACCATCCTTCTTCTTCACAAAAATTACTAGTGCTCCCCAAGGTGAAACACTAGGGCAGATGAAACCCTTCACTAGAAACTCCTCTAGCTACAAGCAAAGCTCCTTAAGCTCCTATGTAGTCATATGGTACAGAGCTCATGAAATAGGATCGGAACCAAGTATAAGATCAATCTTGAGATCAATGTCACACTAAGGTGGCATCCCTGGAATCTCATCAAGAAATACATCTTCATACTCCTGAAGTATGGGGTGGCTATCAAGAGAAACCTTCTCACTATCACCCAACTCCAAGTCATCTACTGTCACTACAAACAAATGACATCCCTGATGTACACATCTCCTTAGCTACATAGCCAAGATCATCCTCAATCATATGGGTCTCTGAACTCCCACTATCTCAACCTCTCTACTAGATACATCAATGTATCAAATTGACTTGTGTCAATAGTCAATAACGGCCCTATGAGCCTCAATCCAATCCATCCCTAAGATGATGTCATATGACCCCAACAATAAAATACAGAGGTCTACTATAGTGTGAAAGGATTCAATCTCCAATCTACAATTAGGTACTAGGGAATACGCTGCAACTTTAGCACCAAAGGCCAATTCGACCTGCCACTTAACGTCTTGCTTTACTACCCTCATTCTACAATGTGCCACGACAGATGATGAAATAAAAGAATATGATACTCCTAAATCAAATAAATTGGTAACCCCGTTACCTTGTAACATACCAAAAGTCTACCACTATGTCCTGGTGATCATCCTGGCAGTTGTCAACTGCAAAAAATACTTGATGACCTCTACCATCATCTCCAACAGTCGGCTCTGATGCCACTGGCCTCTGAGTATAACCTGATGTGACCTTAGTGGGACATTGTCGCACTATGTCAACCTATTGGCCACAAGCAAAACATCCTGTACTCTTGCCGAATCCTCTACCTCTAGGAGATGCACTCAACTATTGAACGCTACCCCTATTATAGGTAGACTAAATACTCTATGTCAGCTGCTCAAAGTTGGGGTGTTTGTTTCACCTCCAGTTCCTATCACCCCCTGACTGATACTTGTATCCCTGTCTCAGCTAGAAATTCTTTCATTTCCCCTATGAATTTTGATGTTGACCACTCTGTGCAGACACTTGTTGTGTCCTAGGTGGTCCAACTCCTTGAGCCTAGCCACTACATGAACTAGGTCCTACAGCTAAAGCACTGCCTATTTGCACTCCAGTATGGCCACCCAATGCCATCACCAAATTCTCCTCCACCAGTCTAGCCTTCTCCACTAATGTCTCCATGGTCTTAGGTTTGAAAACCTGAACACCACCACTGATCTGAGCATTTAAGCCCCTAATGAAGTGTTGAACAAGCATGCCCTCATCATCACCAATGCTAGGGAACTGCTTGAGCTCGTAAAATCGATGCTCATACTATTCCACCAACATGGACATCTGTCACAAAGCATGAAACTCATCTCCATGATGCTATCGCCAATGGTTAGAAAGGAATTTGGCTCTAAACCTCTCTATGAACATATCCCAAGACACAAAATTAAGGTCAATACGAAGCTTCTACTCCTCCAATCTCCACCAAGTAGATGCAAAGTCTCACAAGTGCATGATCGCACATTTGGCCTTGGTATTGTTACCATAAGGGTGCATAGAAAAACATCGGTTTAGGTCTATCAACCATGTCTCAGCCTCTAATCCACTACCAAAACCATCAAAAGTGGGAGAACAAGCTCTAAGTAGGTCTCTCATGTGAGTGGCTATGACTTCCTCTAGCTTTGCTAGTACCTCTCTCTCACCAATATTAATCTAATATATGTCATGCCTTGGCCCAAGGTGAGCAAGACTCTCCTCTAACAAATGACGCAATTGAGCATCATCGATCCCTGGTGGATCTTGATTCTAATCACCGCCTCCCGAAGCATTCTAGGAAGCCTAATGTTCCTCATGATCTTATTCATGGGGAACATGGGGAGGTTAATCCTACTGACTACCTCCGCAACTGCCTCCTCAACCATGACCATGACCTCTACCGTGACCTTACCTAGGTGGCATGATCCTACACAAACACACAAGGTATAAGATAAGGTACGTAAACTTAAATCCTACACAACTAACAACTTAATGGGTTTAACATTATCCCAGAGCACCCAGTGTTTAAACTTGGGCTCTGCTACCATGTGTAACACCCTGCCATGTAACCTTAGAGGAGGAAAGTTCAAAGGCTATCGTAATACTGAAGCACCGGCCTATATACAGTGTCAGCTCCCATTGAAGGCCTTAGGTTTGTGGAGGGAAGCGTTGGGTTGCCTCCACAGTCTGCCTCCCTATGGGGGTGGCGGCTATGGGGACAGCCAAAGCCTCCCCCATACTTATATTCAGACCATTTAATTTTCAACAAAACCTGTGAATAAATAAAATTTGCAATACGAAATTTATCTCTTTTTTTTTTCAATACAATTTTTTTTTCCAAAATTATTTCTACAGGGATTAATAACATATAAAAATATACATATATATAAATACATGTATGTATATATATATATATATATTAAAAAATATATACATATATATTGATCAGCATGAAAGCTCTAGTTGGGCAATTTATTTTCACAAAAAGTTTTCTATAGGAATTATTTACAAAATTTTACAGAGGTTTCAATTTCCCAACCAAATAAATCTAAATGGAAGAAAAATAATAATCTTTTACAGGAAATATTTACAAAATTTTACAGAGGTTTTCTACAAATTTGACAGGAAGATTTAAATCCATTCCAATAGAGGTTTTCCAAATCTTCTATTGTTTTCCTTATGGGATATCTTTTATTTAAAAATGATTCCTACAAAAAATTTCAGAGTTCTCTATAAAATCTTTTTGGGAATTCTATTTTTTTTAAATCAATTTCTACAGAAGCTCTAAAGCTTTTATGACAATCTTCCAAACATGACAATCTTTCAAATTTATAAAATATATTAAAGCTTCTACACAAATAAAATATTCTTCTTGTACATGCAATCTTCCCAATTTGCATATAACTAAAAACAATTTAAAGAACTTGTTTCTGAATGCTTGAGGAAATGATGTTTGAAGTAGCTTCGCCTTTAGATTCCAATTTACCAAAGCTTTTTCCAAATTATCCACTTTTCCAGAAAGATGAAAACAAAACCAGAGCCAAATTTTCCCAAGAACTTCTTTCCCAATTTTTCAACAACCTCCCCAAAATATATTTCTTCATTGTCATGAAATAGCCTCTTTCCTCTTTCAGTTAATGAAATTATTCTCTCTGAGAATTAATTCCCAAAAACAGTGTTCAATTTTTCTAATATATGTCACAAATAAAATATCTTTTCAACCAAATCACAAATATTTCCTCTAATATAATTACAAGATATTTATGCATTTAATAATTCAAAATTCACATATTAATTTCTAATTAAATTTAATCTAATCAATTTAATCACTTTATAAAATAAATTTAATCTCAAAGATTAAATCACTTTACAAAATAAATTTAATTTAATTACTTAAATCAAATATAAAGCTTCTAACAACATTAATCAAAATTAATTAAATAATCACTAAAAACCATTATAAACATTAATTTCCCACAAAACATACCTTGCAAAATAAATAAATGACAAGGAAAACATGGACAACATAACAACAAAGCATACCGAAACAAGGACTGATGACACACTGTGACTAGGGTTGTGGCTTGACAAGGAAACCCCGTTACTATCTCCCAATCAACTATACCATTGGGAAATGAACACACTCAAACCTGTGAATCCAAGTGGAGTCGATGTCCTGTACCTGCAATCTTGCAATAAAACATATGTCGTAGATGTATATAAATCATGAATCAAACACACTGTGAAGAGAAAATCGCAGAATCGCAAGGCACTCGCAAGCGAGTGATGCAATCTCGTTCCCTTCACCAATACAATGTCACATCAAAACTAACAAAACTAAAACATCAATTAGCTACAGGTGATCATATATCAATATCAACTCAAATAATCAACTATGCTAACCAGAAAGTATGTCATAATCAATAATCATCCACAAAGTGTACCATCACATCACAATATAAAAACCATCATTGCACCAATATCAGTGATCAAATAACAACAACATAGTATCATGGTCTATCAAATTAAAAGAATTGTCTAAAAATATAAGCAAATCGGAGGGGTGCTACAAGAGAAGATAATATAGTAATAAAAAAATTGAGTGAGGAACATGGTGTTGCCTTGTTACCACGATATGTCCAAGTTTATGAAGACTTGAGGCCCCTTTGAATTTTTTAACTTTTCTAAGCTTTTTGTTGATTTCTAAGTTTAATTAGGAATTATTTTGGTTTCCTAATGAAATATTTTGTAGCTCATTACACACCTTATCTTTATTTTCATGTTCTTTTTTCTCTTTCCCTTATTGAGCTCTTTTCTCTTTTTAAAACAATTTATTAATAGGGTAAAACTACAAAGTTGTGTCACACTTTTATAAATGAAACAACCAACACTAATCAAACTTTTAAATTTGAATCACTAAAAAGTGGTAGATATATTCTGAATTTTGAAATGATGTAAAATATTAAAATATGTATTTTTTAGTATATTGTGTGTTTGTGTTTTTTTTTAAATTAAAAAATTATTTAAATATTTTTTTATAAATTGACATTATAATTTAGTTGTTGATAAAATGTTGAAAATGAAGTTACATAAGACGTCGATCTTAATATAGTAATTTTTTGTGTGTATTTATAATTTAAACTTTATTGCATAGATATATTTTTTCCAATTTTGATAAATAAATATTAAAATGTGTGTGCATTTTAACACAACTATTTCCATTCAATGTCAACTTTCATGTTAACTATTTATCTAAAATAGAAAAGAAAATATATCATCTTAATATATATTATTTTATCTAGTGCATCATATTTTTAAAAAAAAATTAATAATTTTTAGTTTTTTTGACATGATAATCAACCTAATGTTTTTGTGTTGATAACCTACTTTTAGTAAAAAATTTATATATATATATATATATATGAAAACTACACTTATGGATCCGCAAAAGAGTACTTTTTTTTTAAAATGTTATTTACATGAGTAAGTTGTTGAAACATCAAGTTCTTCAAATATTTTTTTTTGGTAAATTGGCCTCAAAGTGGTGCTATATATGCATTTAGAAAATAATTTTAATTGGAAAAGTTGTGGACATAGCTAAATTAGCTAAAATGAATCTTACTCGATCATATGTTTGACCAAAATTGACTTTTAGTTAGAAATACTTAAATTCACTTGTTCTAATAAGTTGGCCAAAAGTGTGATAACTTTGTACTTTTTCCCATTAGTTCAAGATTAGAATATACAATAAGTTCAATTTTAGTTATGTGTTTAACTTTAATGATAAATCATTTTTGAGTTTTATTCAAAAACTACAAACAAGGATATGTTGATAGACAAAACAAACCTAACCCCCTAGGGTAAACATTAACTAAATGATTATACATTCATTTTATTTAAAAACCAAGAGACCTTTAGAAAATACTAACTCACACACATCTAAGTTAAAACCACACACACATTAATGGGTTTTACAAGATCTGAAGGGTGAGTTTCCCCTTTCCAAAAGAAATGAATAACTACATGATTTTTTATTTCAAAACATGTACATAGAGGAATCAAACTAGGAAAACAGGTAAAATGTCATATTTTAACAACTTGTTATTCTATATCATTTTTAATAGTTTTTAGTTCCATTTTAGTGTGATGCTTTTATTAACCAAATATAGTTATCCTACTATAAACGTGTCTTGGTAATGGATGGTCCTATTAAAAAATTTTGGGATGTCCATGATATTCTTGAGAATGTTGATAAGTACCTCCTAACATACACTCTCAAGGATGGGAGAATTGTATAATAATATATTAGAAAGTTAAAAGACACTCTAGGATTGTTAGGTGTCATCCATGAAGATGTAACATGTAGATTATTCTCATTCACCTTAAAAGGTGATTCCTATATCTAATACCACCACCTAGCATCTAATTTTATGCATTTATAGGTGGAATTAGAAATTTTCTTTCCAACACAATTTTGAGAGATCATTGACCCAAAAGAGGTTTTCCAATAATTTTCAAGTGTAAAACCTAACCCTGTACCTTCAAATTCATATTTCAAAAGATGCTCAATAGGTTTCAATCTCATTTTTTGTTGAATAATTGGCCATTTATTTTTATATTTAAATGCACTTGATCCCTTAACTTCAATTTTTATAAGACAAGCTCCAAGAATAGTAACTCTAGGATATTCTTATAAAGAGGCCATTATTGTAGATCATCTCATGCCTTAGGGCTTTGGTTCAAATTTTTTTTCCACTTTTAACCAAACCAACCTTGGTACCCTCTCTTATTTTGCATAGCCTAATGTTGATCTTAATCTTGTTTACAACAATTATTTGATGTATGAATCATCTCTTACAAAATTTCTTAATCACATAACTTGCACCCCTCAACATACTTTATTTGACTCTAAGGAGCATGCAATTGAACCTATATATGTGATGTCATCCCCAAAACTACCATATGGATTTTTGTATGTGATTCAAGTTCAAGTGATGATATTGATAATGATATTGAAATCCCTTTTCAATTAGTGTAGATTAATAAATCTAGTATAGAGGAAATTGACCATGTTGAATCTTTTGATAACCTAATTAGTGAGGAAACCATGTTTCATGTGAGTGGAGATGTTCATTCCCATAAGAAAAAAATAGCATACATAGTTTAAGGTGAAAATGAAGTATAAATAATCCCTAGTCCCCTATCCAATTTTAAAATGCTTGAAATTAATAAAATTTATGCTTGCATTAATGATTTTGATGTTTTTTTCTTGAAGATGATAAGTAACAAGTGTAGAGAAGGGGGACCAACCCCTTGCTGATCCCAGGTCATGGAGGATCGGGAGTTGAAGGATACCCTAAACTACCTCAATCGTGTAGATGTCTAAAGGAAGGATAGAGAATGAAGATCACTGTCAGGTGTTGTTGTCACTTTGTTGATCCAAAAAACTATGTTGTGGGACTAGATGAGCATGATTTTGGGATTCAAAGTGTAACTTTGATATCTCACTGGTAGAGGAAAAAAGTGCGGAAAAGGGACAATAGTGCATTGCACTAGCATCTCACTTATGTGCTAGCATTTGTATGGACAAAGAGCAGAAAGCTACAAGTAGAATACTCCATAACCTACTAATAGCCTAGTCTGAAGTGAATAAATGCAGTGACAAAATAGAATAAAAGCATAATAACATAAGTAAATGCTATGAAAGTGACGAAGTAGATGAGATAAGAACAAGCTCACTAGACGTCCAGTTCTCCTGGAAGCTCCATACAAATAATGTACCTACACACAGCCAAGAGGGGAAAATGTTGGGGTTGTTTAGGGTTTTGCCTCAGTCAAACCCCCACTTTGGTGTTTCCACCTTGACGGATAACCAATTTAGCAACGATAGAAATATGATAAAGAAGGAGAAAGGAAGTGTAGTAATGGAAATATCACCAAACACTACCAAAGGCACTATGTTGCCAAATTCCAATAACAAAGTAATGAAGAACAATATCACCTCCATACAAGGGCACTCAAGGCCAATGGAGGAAACTGCAAGAGCACAAGCTTGGTAAGTCGACATGGCCGCAGCAGTGATGAAGGATGGTCTCACTAGGCAACCAAGTCGTGAGCTTGAGTTGTAGATGCAAAAGATGTTATGATGTTGGAGTTGCAGCAAGAACCTTGAAGTGATGTGTGAAATGAATGTTGTAACTAGCAAGAATCTTGAGAGTGAAGAGTGATCAAGAGAGCGTTCAAGAGAGAGAGATTGAAGTTGAAAGATAGCCATTTGAAGAGGTTTTGGGGGGAAAGGAACTACTCAAAGGTCAGAATAATCCCATAGAGTCATTACATTTTGGCCCCAATAGTGAGTATAACATTTTAGCAAGCTTCAAGAGTAGGAATCATGTCAGGACGTAAGCGCCCTGCGCAAACATCTATGCGTTGCACGAGCATTTCTGACAAAGATTCACCCACCGACACTAAGGACGAGCACCAAGTGGATGGAATGTGGAAAGGTGAAGTGGAAATTTATCGACGGGATTAATTATTCTAAGGGAGGAGGTGCAAAAGGGGGATTGTCAAGGGGGTGCAAATTCACTCCTATTCATTTTTCCCCCACTTTAGCGAACATGAGTGCTAATGAGTGTTCAATAAAGTAGAGTCAAAAGAGTTTCTAGAAACATATACCTGAACAATTGAGGAAGCAGATCACTATTTGGATAGATTGAAAGTGTAAGACATGCAAATAGGCTCCATAGGTGCTTGGTCCTAAGGAGTGTTGAAATGAAGGTACATTGAAGGTCCACGAAGCAACAGTGCAGAGGGTAACTCTGAAGGTACTCTCTAATAGAATTCAAATGAAAGGATACACCCCATGTACTCTCTCATGAGGAAGGATGTGAAGGAGGTGCCCCATGTACTCTCTCATGAGGAAGCTTGAAAAGAAGACTTTGCAAAGTGATGTAGGCCTTGGTAGTTTCGCAATCTTTCAAAGCAACATATGTCAGATGTAAAAGCCACACAGGAAAGTATACAAACATTCAAGCAGTTGAAAGAGAATCTTTCAAAGGGGTCCCTTAGAAAACCCTTCGAAAGGAGAAGGGGTTCGCTCAAGGGATGCTCAATTTGAAACTATAATAATATATTTTGCAAATAGATTCAACATCAAGGAATCCCTTTAGAAGGTTTCACTTCATCAAGGAATTTGAAAGGAAGAATGCCCCCACACGAGGGGAAAGCCAAGACCTATCCAGCAGGACAAGGTGCTACAACTTCTTTCTTAACGAACCCATGATGAAGGGAGACACCTCTCAAGAGGGGTTCTTTAAGGAATGCGATTTTTGAAAAAGATAGGTGATTTTCAGGGAGGGATTCGTTGGCCACCAAATACACCTTTTTGAAAATTATAGTAGATATGAAATGATAGACCCCCTTAGGATGGTACATGTGAAACAAAAGAGCACATGGCATCCTAAGGAAAGGAAATAAATAAGGTGATATTGTGGCCCATCGTACATGACTAGATGTAATCATGGTAATGTTGTCGCACATGCGATGGACAAGAACATAGGCACCACAACATCACAACTCAAGCAATATGAGTCATGAAAGAAAACACAAGAGACAAGGGGATTTGGTTATGTGGGGTTAGATCTACTCATGCTTATATAAAAAATAGTTAACCATAGTGCAAGGTGAAAGATCATCAATCTCCACCAGATCAAGAGAAATGCACAAAAAACAAATAAAAAATAAAAAATTGGGTCAACATGGAAGAAGGCCTAAATGCCCCCAACACTTTGCATGGTCCCCAATTATCAAAAATCAAGGCACAAACATGGAAGAATGATGAGACAAATAGAAGAAGGTTACAAAACAAAGCATGCCTATTTCCAAGCTCCAACAAGGGTGGCAAGGGTCATCCAGGAACATAAAAAGACAAGCACGAGAGAAGCACAACACACACACACAAAAATATAATATATAGATAAAGAAGAGATCCCCCTAGTAATCATCAACCAAGAGATCATCATGCTCCTAATCTAGATCATTATACAAGGAGGGTGGATGAACTGACAAGGGTGAGATCAATAGGGGAGGATCCTCCGACCTGGTTGCAACAACAACCAAGGAATAAGGCCCCTCGAGGTCTTCTCCATCGAGCTCATGTGAACCCAAGGTCATCGACCTTGCAAAGATTGATGACAAAGTTGAGATCTCATCCATTGAATTAAACATGCACCCATCAAGATGAGAACGTCTTGGTTTAGCAGATGAGGAAGGAGGTTCACGAGATCCACCGCCCACCTCTTTTGAGCAAATAGTGACATACTCTAGTGACATCAGGGCTCCCTCTGTCACTAAGATGGCACAAGCCAAAATCAGACTAGCTTTCCAAGAAGAGGAGCTCTTTTTCTAACCCCCATTGGGAGTAGGGTCATCCTCCATCTTTCACTTCAATGGAGGATGCGGGATTCACACAGCAGAAGTAGGAGATGAGAAGGAAGGGGAAAGAACCGTAGGGGACACCACCAGAACATTCATCATGTCAATGGACTCCAAGAAATGTGAGACATCTGGAAGGGATGTCAATAAAGGAGGCTCAATAGAGGGATCAATGAAGACTTGCAACCTTTGGGGTTGCAGGTCTTCAACGCTCACCGGGGGAGCTGGAAGAAAAATAGAGGCGATGGGAACCGATGCAGAAATAGCAAAAGAGGCAAGAGGGGCAGTGAATACCTCACTTTCTTTCTATGAGGTTGCTTGCTCAACAACCAAAGCCTTTTTCCAACCCCTACAGTCACACGCAAGTCAGTTTATATAGCTTTTGGAATCAAAAGCAGCCCCCTGAGAAGGAGTGGGAGGCTCCTACTCTAACATCTCCATAACCATCAAGGTCATTTCAAATGGAGGGATAGGATCCTTAATAGAAATAGGAAGCAGTGCAGAAATAGTAGGAAGAGGGGGAGCAGGAACCAACATCTCAGCAATGGGCCCTTTCCCATTCGCTGTTACGGAGGTAGGAACAGTAGGAGGCCACAAAGGCCAAGATGCAAAAGCACCCCCATGAGGGAACTTCCCCTTACCTTACATAGCAGGTCGAGGCACCACGGGCAAGATAGGAAGTTCAAAAGCATGATGCTTGTGTTTTCGCCAAGCAGGCTCCCCTTACCATACATAGCAGGTTGAGGCACCGCAGGTAGGATAGGAAGTTCAAAAGCATGACGCTTGTGTTTTTTCCAAGCGAGCACCATCAAATTCTCTATCAAACAACTAGGAGTGGAATTCAATGGCACCACAGCAAGGCAAGAAGAAAAAGAAGATGAAACAACAGGAGAGAAAGAAGCTTGTGCAAGCTTCTTCTCTTCCTCCCTTCGGGCCAAGGTAGCATCACTATCTGCCTTCAAATAGGCCCTATGTGAAATGGCATAAGGGGAAGGAGGGTACCTCACCTTAGGTGTTAAGCCCCCCTTCTTGTATTTCATATAGGTTTTTTACAAGAGATCTATCCTAGGAGGAAGCAAACCAATAGGGGCCAACCAGAAGTGATCCAAGGACCGGTCCTCACAACCTCCTTGTGGCCTAAAACTAGTGTCATGTACCACATGAACAAATCCATTATGGATTAATTTCAAGCATTTGTGCACTACCGAGGGAACTATGTTCCTAGCTACCAACCAGGGGATACCCAGTTTCACTCTGAACACTTCAAATCCCAATATGATGTCAAAAAGGGTGTCAACATACAGGCCCAACTAGGACTAATAAGGTGATACTACCAAGGGGAGGAAGAGAAATTCCATCATGTGTGTGAATGGTGCTTCTAGACTCATTAAATCCATCCTTATGCAAAAAGTTGATTAGCAGGATCTCCTCTTTAATGACATTCACATGGCACGTAGGGTCAACAAGGACTTTAGTTACAATATTCCCATTGATGTGTGTGGGAATATACAAAGAGATGGCTCTCTATTGTGATTCATTGGTAGGATTCACTCATAGGTTGCACGGATGGGATGGGAAAATCAAAAAAGGAGGCCATTTACACACACTAAATGAAGCTTTCTTAAGAGCCTCCAAAGGTTCAATTATTAGACAATTACCCACCTAAGGTTACGCTTTGCAAAACTTAGGGAGCCTTCCAGCTATGCTGCTAGCGGTCGTGGGTTGGCTTGTAAGGCTAGGAACTTCACAACACTCACACCCATAATGCACCTAGGATGCAAGGAAAGGAACTTTGAGCATTGTCAAATGGAACCCAAATGGTTCACATTAGGTTTACCAAAATGTAGAGAAGGCAGACCAACCCCTCGCTAATCCCAAGTCACAGAGGATCGGGAGTTGAAGGCTTCCCTAAACTACTTCAATCGTGTAGATGTCTAAAGGAAGGATGAACACTCTCGAGTGTTGTTCTCACTCTGTTGATCTAGAAAATTGTGTTGTGGGACTAGACGAGCATAGTTTCAAGATTTGGACTATAACTCTGCTAACTCACTAGAAAAGGACAAAAGCGTGGAAAAGGGATGGTAGCGCATCGTGCTAGCATCTCACTTATGCGTTAGCATCCATTTGAACACAAAGTAGAAAGATACAGGCAGAATACTCTAGAACCTACTAACAGCCTAGTCTAAAGTGAATAAATGTAGTGACAAAATAGAATAATAGAAGTAAATGCTATGAAAGTGACAAAGTAGATTAGATAAGAACAAGCTCACTAGAGGTCCATTTCTCTAGCAAGCTCCATACAAACAATGTACCTGCACACAGCTAAGAGGGGAAAATTTTGGGGTTGTTTAGGGGATTTCCTCAGTCAAACCCCCGCTTTGGTGTTTCCACCTCCACGGACTAGTATAGAAATGATAGAAATATGATAAAGAAGGAGAAAGGAAGTGCAACAATGGAAATATCACCAAACACTAACAAAGGCACTATGCTACTGAATTCCAACAAAAAAGTAATAAAGAACAATATCACCTCCATACAAGGGTGCTCAAGGCCAATGGAGGAAATTGTAAGAGCATGAGCTTGGAAAGTTGACACAGCCGCAAGGTGACGAAGGATGGCCTCACTAGGAAACCAAGTCGCAAGCTTGAGTTGTGGATGCAAAAGATGTGATGTTGGAGTTGCAGCAAGAACCTTGAAGTGATGTGTGAAATGAATGTTGTAAATAGCAAGAAGCTTGAGAGTGAAGAGTGATCAAGAGAGGATTCAAGAGAGAAAGATTGAAAGTGAAAGATATCCATTTGAAGAGGTTTTTTGGGGAACGGAACCGTTCAAAGGTCGGAAGAATTCCACAGAGGCATTACACTTCGGACCCAATAGTGAGTGTAACATTTTCGCGAGCTTTAGGAGCAAGAATCATGTTAGGACGTAAGCATACCAGATAGACATATGCACACAGTGTGAGCGTATCTGACAAAGATTCACCCACCAACACTAAGGAAAAGTGCCAGGTGGATGGAATGTGGAAGGGTGAAGTGGAAATATGCCAATAGGATTAATTATTCTAAGGTAGAAGTTGCAAAAGGGGAATTTGCAAGGGGTTGCAAATTCACTCCTATACAACAAGTATTCAAACTTAAATATGCACACAAGCAAGTAAACTTACCCATATAGTTTGAACTTAAGTATGAATGATAATGATTCTTTTGGTTTTATTAATGTGGAATGCATTTGTTTAGATGTTGATAGTAATGAATTTTAAACAAACAATTATTGGAAAGATTATTTATTAACTAATGATCATATGTGAGCAACATGAGGACAGTGGTTTATTCCTAAAAAGGAGATGCATTTTGCAAATTCCTTGGATGATGATGACAAAGTGATGGATGATCAGCAAGAACCTTCAATTGGTTTCATAAAAAAATATATATCCTTCCCATTTTAACTTTATTCTTATTGTTTTGGTTATGCTAGGTTAGATAGTAAAACATTTGTTTGGATTGAATGAATATAATGAAATAACACAATTGTTGATCCTATATAATAGACATCAAGCATTTGAAAATAAAATAAAACAGAAAATATTTTCAAAATTCAAGAATGTCTTAGTGAGACTTAGAACTGTAACTAGAAAAGCATTATTATTGCATACATTTAGAAGAACAAGAATAAGAAATGTTTAAGCATATATTCCTAAGTCGCATATATTTTTAAATTAGTTAATTGGAATTTTTGTCATTTTATATTTGTTTTGTTTATTTTTTAAGGAGATAAATGTTTTGTTTGATGGTAGAAAAAGTTTTACATATAAATTCTTACCCTCGTACTTGTTTATTATAAATTTATATCTTATTAGATTGTATTAGTTAGGTTTTATTTATATATTTTTTGATTGATTGTTGAGTTTATTTTTCATACTCAAATTATTGTAGTAACTCAATCATAACAAGCACCTTAATGGGATGTTGGCTTTGTAAGCTTATATGTAAATTTTGGATGTAGAAAAATCAAATGGGTTAAACTATTGTTTTATGTAAGTTAAACTTAGTTTATTTGGCTTCTTTTTTTATTTACAACCATCTTATTGTTGGTCTATGGAGCCTAATCATGCTTTGGCACTAATTTTTTTTCACTTTGGCAACTAAGGTTTCCCCCCAAATTAGTTAACAAGGAGTGCAAGGGATAGATCCTTTCCTATAGGGTCTGGGGGACCACCCCCCTCCCCCTGACAAGAGCCCGAGGGGGAAGCCCACTATGGGATTCTAAGGGAAACACCGCTAGAAAAAGTTATTGGGGGCAACGCCCCTGAAGAAAAAAATTATTATATTTTAATAAAGAAAATTGATGTTAATCCCCATAGAAAATCATTTTCATAACTACCAAATTTGAGTAGTTTTTTACCATTGATATGAAAGGCCAAGATGCACATGTGTGTAAATTTGGATCAATATGCAACAACATGAATTGGAGTTGGAAGATTGTGCAGTCTAAAAAGAACACAAAATATAATGCGCAAGTAGTAAATGGGTTGTGTTTGGAGCATGCAACAATGTGGAGTGCGTTGAGCACAAACTAAAAAAATTTGAAGTTATACATATTAATAGCATTTGCTACAAGTTAATGTAATATTGTTCTCTATTTTCACTGGAAATTTAATAAAAAATGGATAGATGTTTGTGGATGTAGCCCATTGGGTGAACCACATTAAAAAAAATTACCTCTGTGAATTAGTTATATTTTATCATTTAATCTATGTGTTCTGCATTAATAATTGATTAATTGTTGTATCCTACGGAAAAATCCCAACACTTATTTGATTGCATTTTTCATAGAACATATTAGAACTTTATTTTTTTGAGGTGATGCATTATGGTATAGGTAATAAAAATAAATATTAAACTTTAATCCTCAATTTTCATGGTGCTCCCCAACCAAAATTTTTTAAAATTATCTGTGATCAGGAAAATAAAACCAGGATTAAAGATTGCAAATCATTAAACTTAAATCCTAAAGATCCTAATCAAGTAATAGAGCATAGAAGAAAGCATAAAACATAAAATAATGAAAAGTCGTTACCAAGTCTTCATGCTTCCATTGAATGACCTCTATTACCCTCCTCCACTTCGCTTCTAAGTAACTAATGCCCTCAAATTATAAGCACGATTAAAATTCTATGTCTATGCCTAGCAAAATATCAAAGATTAATTATCTCAGCCTAATTCCGGATTTTCTAAGATTGTTAAAATGAAAATGATATGTGTCTTTTATAGAAAAGACAAGTTTAAACAAACGGTCAATATTAAAGACATTAATTTGATCAATGGTCGAAATCAAATGATATGAGATGGGATAAGATTGAAAGTGAAGGAGAATGAGGAAATTGAATGATTTTTTGACAAAATCAATTAGTTCAAAGAGGAAAGTGCATAATTAAATAATGGAAACATTATTTAAATAAAAAAGCAAAATTCAAGTTATCTTTTTGATTAAATGGAAATTTAATTCAAAAAGGTGAGTTAAAATGCAAGTCATTAATTAAATAAGATTTAATTATTTTTTGTCAAAAAAGGCTAAAATGAATAATTAAATAATTGACATAATTTTTTAATTATAGTATAGAAAGTGGTAATAATTAAATAAATAAAGTGTATTTAATTTTAGAGGAAAGTGGACATTAGTATAATTTATTTAATTAATCAAGAGTAATGGAGAAATGAATTAATTAAATAATTAAGAATTATTTAATTAATAGCATAAATATGACCATAGACAATGGAAAAATGGTGTTAGCAAGCCTAGGACATTTTTCAGTGTCTACATTTGCCCCTCTCTGATACAATGTAGTTTATCACATTGTTTCAAAGAAAAAGATATGCCCCAATGTAAATAAGAATGATAAGGAGGTAGAGGTATTCCCCCTCGAGAGGACATGCAGGTTCAAAGAACACAAGTGTGCTCTTGAAATGGATGAGAGGACTAGAGGATGAAGGATAGAAGGAATGTTAGTGCGGAAAAGATGGGTGTGAGTATGAATGACATGGATTCTTAGATAGTGCTAGTTGAGATAATTTACAGATATATATTTTGCTAGACAAGACTTACATTGAATCATCATTGGGTAGTAAAATATCACAAATGGACAAAAAAAAACCATGGTATGACATAGACCAAGATGTGCAAGGTCATCCATTTGTAAAATAGACAGTCGCAGACAAGGAATGTCCTAACTCATACTAAGGGAAAATTTTCCCCAGTCTTTTTGTCATAAAAAACCATAGACATCAATCAAATAAAAGATGAGTCATGAGACATCATCACTCTTCTAAATCCTTCATGGGACATCCTTGAGGTGGTTAGTAACATGACCGAAGCAAATCCAAAAGATAAGACAAAATAGACCAACAAGGTCAACAATCATTGAGATTGTTTTCCAATAAGTGTTTTCCAATATGTTAAGGGATGAAATGAGTGATGGGTGGACTATTTTGACAAGGCCTAGTATCAGGAGAAGAAACATGTCGTATAATACATCAAGTCTGGTTTCAATCATGTAACTACCTGTATAAGGAAAATGAAAAAGTGTGATAGTGACAAGGTTTGGTTTCAAGAAGGAAACATCTTGTATAAGACCATTGGTTTTGATCGATTTGAATAGTTTGATTGATTTGACAAATGACTGATTTGACTTGTTGGCTTTCTTGTCTTGTTGATTCAGGATTTTTGTTTGAAGTTCAGATGATTATTTCACATCTGAGTTGACAGTGTCTGATTTATTTTGACTGACTTAACAAACCCTAAAAGACTAACCTAGGGGGCCTCGGGGGTTCATCGACAGATGGCCTTTCCTACATAGCAATGCACAGAGAGCTCGTAGTTCAACATGACCCTTGACTTTGTTTCAATGAGAAAGGACCAAATCATGATTTTATTTGACAACACCTAAAGGGCTGACCTAACATGCCTCGAGGGCATATCAACAGATTGCCTTTCCTACATCCATTCATAGAGGCAAACAATTCGATAATGACAAAGACTAACACAGCTGAATTTGACTCTATTTTTGGGTTTTGACATGTTTTGATTTTTTTGGATTTTTGAAGTTTTATGATTTTTTTGGATTTTTGAATGTTTTGATTTTTTTGGTCTTTTTCTTTTTCAATATAGTGACCTCCAATAGTAAGTGTAGGATCCAATGAAGATGTAGGCCCAATATTTTCCCCCATTCAAGTATGAGACCAATTTATTAAGATTGGGATGAATGAATTTCAATCTATGAAGGGTGGGTATGAAAGACGCAAAATTTCAATTGTTCCAATTTATGGAAAGGATAACCGAGCATTATTATGGATGACGAAGAAAAGGAAAAGTATGGGTGAAGGATTTATTATGAATGAAGGGGTGACTATAAGGATCGTGACAAATGCATGTGAATGATGCATACAAGCAAGCAAGCAAGCACACACATTAATCCAAGGACAACCATGATCTTGCTCCTAGTCAAGCTAAAAACCAATCGACAAGTGATGATGATGATGACGATGTTGTTTGATGTGGGAAGGACACATCCCAAAACAACATGAGGATGGCGATAATGTGAGTAAAGGATCAAGGTTTTTAGCAAGGCTAGAAATAAGGCCAAGGAATGTTTTGGATGATGCACTAGGATGCATAGCATGATTATATGGATTAGGATCATTTCATTTGGAATGAATTCTTTTCAGGATTGAATGGGATGATGGAAGGATGGAAGGATAAGAGGATTAGAATCCTTAGACCATCGACAAGGGAAAACCAAGATAGGCAATAGGAATGAAAGGATGATAGGTGACTTTGGTAAAAGATAGGAGACATGAAGCTGGAAGAATTATCATATGCTCTCCAAGGACTCTTTTTCATAGGAATAATTTTTTTCTCCATGGTATGGGTTTGGATAATTCTATGAAGGAAATGACATGATATTTCATGGATAGTGTATGACCAAAGGATAGACATGTCAAGAGTTTTCCCAAAGAATGATTTATGTTTGTGCCCCAATCCTTATCAAGATCAAGGTAGGTGGTAAAATGGATGGAAATGATATGGATTAGATGGATTTATGGAAATGTCATAAGAAATGTCATGCGAAGGGTATGGGAGATGTGACAACTTTCCCCCAAGTGTAATGGTCCACATAGATAATTGCTCTTACACATGATGCCTGTTTGCCAGGTTTTCATCATGGTACTTATCTAAAGTGCCATAAAAATGGTTTTCACTATTGGAAGAATTTTTTTCTTTACTATTTTCTTGACTTTTTTTATTTTTGATGTTACACAAGACGCCTATTTGCCAGGTTTTCATCAAGGTGATGATTTTTTTTCATTTTTTTTATATTTTCCTTTGTATTGTCTACACAATCACTAAGTGCTCAGAATCCTTTGATGGTTCTGATGTAGATGTTGGTGTCATGATGTTCCAATAGTAACCTTTATGGAGTAGTTTTCTTGTCAGGATCATAGCAGTTGCATACAATTGATTGATGTCATTGTGATCCTTTTTGATACAAGAGTTTCCCTTATCAATATACACACATCACGATAGAGTTCCATGAGAGTCCTTACAATAAAGAGTTGCTACCAGGATGTGACAGATTTGTTAGGTATGTTTTTTAGACTTTAGGTGTGATGTAGGATTATGATGGATGATGGTAGAGCTGGAAGGATTATTTGGATTTTTGGATGTAGGAATTTTTATTTTCCAAACTTGGGATATTGGATGGGGGAGTTTGAAATTTTGATTGGGATAATGTTTGGAACCAACACTTTTATATGCCTTGATTGATGACCATTTAGAAGGAAGTGGACATTTATTATATTTGGGAGACCTCTTTTCTTGTGGCTCCATATTTTGATTTAATTTTGGATATGGAATATTTTCTTTGCTTGAACCATTTTTCTTTGGGATCCATTTTAACTTCATTTGTCCACTTGGATTTTTATTTGATTCAATGGCCTTTGACATTTGATTTTGTGTTGGCAGCAACCTTATGGTAAGAACTACTCATTGCCCCCATTTTCATGTTTGTATCAGATAAAGTTGCCCCAATATTGAGGAGGTGCCACTAACATCATTAGATTCATTCATTGAAGAATAGCTAAGACCTTGATGTCTAGAATTTTCCTGAAACTGTGTTGGTTCTGGAATCCCTTGCTCATGTAGGCCTAGTTCTTTTCCTTGATACTGCATGCTCTAACAAATTTTGTTTACAATGGGGTATTTTTTGTTTTAAAAAAAATATGCTAACAAATCATTATGTATACAGAAACTATTACTTGGAATATTCTCTTCTGCAAGAAATCCTGCTTTGATAAAAGTGGATGATCTTGGTTGATAAAATTTCTTAGCTTCATTGGCATGTGGGATATATTTCTAATTAACATATTTGGTTTGATTTTGTAACATATCAGATTCAAATTATTCTTCTAGTGGTTCCAAGTCGATGTGAAAACCATATTTAAGGTCATTTTCATAGATTCTTATGAATTCAACTATAACTTGGGACCCTACCGGCTATGTACTTCATGACCTAAGGTGAATATGGTCGGTAGAAAAGCTATACCGACCATTTCATTTAGGACTAACCTATTCAACTTAGGTTGATCTTGAAGGGTTGGTCGGCAGTGAAGTTGTATTGACCTTGGGTGTATCTATATCCTCCCACCTCCCTGGTCCCGAAGGGCTAGTCGGTCCCAAGGGGTGGGTGGGAAGCAATAATTTTTTGGGGGGTGGGAGATAGGCGGAGCCCTAAGGCATATAGGTTGATGGGGTTGGCTTTGCTACCAACCTAAGGAATATATGGTTAGTCCCTAAGGGCTGGGTGGTAGCGGAGCCTCAGTCAGTGGTCTGCCAACCCCACTGGGGGGTGGAAGGATATAGAGATGGGCCTTGGATAGTGGGGTCAATCATTTACGAATATTTCTAGAATAGGAGACGTGTGTTCTAGAGGAAGATCATATATGTGTCTCGTGGGAGGGATTGTCTCATCTACAATGGTGGAGGTGGTTGAAATGTGGATTCCATGAAAAGGGTTAATATTTTGATCTACGATTGGGCTATCATGGATAACTTGATCTTGATTTGTTTTGAGGTTTATTCTATCATGCTTTGGATCATGCTCTTGACATATATCTAATGATTTAGGCAATGGAATGATATGATTTTCTTCAATGGACTCAATATTCGGACATGGAAATGATGGAATTTCAATGACAAGATCCTTTTTGGGATTGGTAGTCAATGGTGAACATGATTGTGATAGATGGATAGATCCCTACTTGTTTTCAAAGTTTCTACAAAATTTAGGTCATCCTTTACATATGTTTGTTTTTCTCATATACCATTACTTCTATCCTCATTCCTTTTAGGAAATTTATTCTACTCAAGGAATATGTGACTCTCTTTGACTTTCCACTCCTATGCTTCAACACAAATGTATATCTTTGCATGAACTCTACTCCATGCATGTATTTGATTCAATTTTCCTTGGTACAATAAAAATACAAATACAAATTTCTTCAGCAATAGGTAATGTCTCCACTTTTTCAAGGCTTGGATTATGGCATAGAGCTCATGATCATGGACTGAGTATCTCTTCCTTGCATCATTCAATTTCTCAATAAAAAATTTTATTGGTCTCCCTTCTTGATTCAACACGGCTCCTATTGCATTTCCACTAGGATCACAATCAACTTGAAATACTTTATCAAAACTAGGTAATGCTAACATTAGTTTTTATGTAAAAAATTTCTTCAGTATTTCAAAACTCTTGTGTGCTCCTAATATCCAATTGACCTCTTTCTGATCTCCCTTCATTGTTTCTATCAACAATGTGAAAATGGCATTGAAACCCTTGATGAAATTCCTATATCAACTTACCAATCCATGAAAATATCTTACCTCTCCAAAACTTTATGGTGTTGGCCACTCCACAATTTCCCTTAGCTTCTCTAGGTTCATCTTCAATCCCTCCATAGAGATGACAAAAACCAAATACACTATCTTAATTTTCATGCAATTACATTTGTTGATGTTTATCAATATTTTTCTTCTCTAGGCCTCTAAAATATTTGTTTAATATATTGTAAATGTTCTTCCTTAGTTCTACTGAAAATCAAAATATCATCTAGGAAACAATGAAAAACTTGCCCAAGAATTCCTTCAATACCTCATTCATCAACCACATGAATGTACTTGGTGTATTGGTTAACCTAAATTACATTAATAACCAATTAAACAAGCCCTCATTCATCTTAATTGTGATCTTCCATTCTTCCCCATCTTTGACCTTGATCTGGTGATATTTGATCTTTAGGTCATTTTTTGTGAAATACTTTGTGCCACTCAAATATTCCATAATGTTGTCCATCCTTTGAAATGGTAATATGTATTTGATAGTGATATTGTCAATGTCTCTTGAATGTATGCACATTCTTCATTCTATATCTTTATTTGGTGCTAACACTACTCGTACCATACATGGACTTAAGATTTCTTGGATCAATCCTTTCCTCATCAACTCTTGCATTTGTTTATTTAGCTCCCCATTTTCTATTGATGTCATCCTATGCATCACTTATTTTTTGGAAAACTAAATCCTAGAATCGGTTCTATATGATGAATGATGTTCTGAACTAGTGATAATCCTTCTAGCACATTCTTTGATACAATATCTTGGTATTTTTTTAGTAATTTAGATACTTCTCTTTGTGGTGTTTCTTCTTTCATCATGATGGTATTTTATGCACTTTGGGAGTCACACTTCCTTGGAATCAATGCAAAGCACATTTTTTTCATGAATTGATCCATCCAAAAAAAATCTTCCATCCATCAAACAAATTATGGCATTACTATCTACTTCATTCTTTGCTCTTCTTCCAAAGGTATCAAGATATTTTTTTTTCCATTTGAAGTCATGATATAGGTATTTTTTCTCCCATTATGAATTTCCTTCCTATCATACTATTGTAGCCTTCCTAAAAATATAGTGCATGCATTCATTAGCATAATATTGCACAACACTTCATCATTATATAATCCTATATGAAATTTCATCAAATATTGCTCACTTACGAGTCCCTTGTGCTCATCTTGGATCCAGGAAATATTATATGGTTTGAGATGTTCCAACCTTTTAAACACTAACTTATTTACCATCACCTCTAAAACAAAATTGTTTGTACTACCACTATCAATGATAACTTTGCAACACTTAACTTCTAATTTTCATATTGTTCTCAATAGGATTTTCCTTTGTGTCGACTCCACATTTTTTTATGTCTACAACAAGGCTCTTCTCATGACTAATGATTCACCCTTCTTAGGATTTCCTATAGATCATGGCAACCTAATGGGTTCTTCCTCCACATGTTTTCCTCACACTATTCTTTGTCCTTTTACTAGCACTCCCTTGGTGACATTTGAATGTTCAATTTCCTTCTCTACATTTGAAGTTCTTATGAATGATCCCTTGTCATATCCCTTATCACTCCTTTTTTATCTTTCATTGTGATAGAGACTCTCATCATTTTTCCCTCAAAAATTATTTCCTCTTCCTTCATTGTGATATGTGCTTCTATCCTTATTATTATTTACATATGTATTTCCTTCATTGTGTTATGGTCTATCTCTCTAGAATCTACCTCCTCTTCCCTTATGCTTCTATTCAAATATCTTGTTCATTTTTTTGTCAACTTTTAGTGCAAACCAATATGCCTCTTCAACTATTGTGATTCTTACTAAACTCGATTCTTCTTGAACGTTTGATATGTGGCCATTTAGGCACCACATGACCTCCTTGCTAGATTCATTATGTCCAATCCCAATGATCATCTTATGAAATTCTTCGGTGTACTCCACTATCTTTTCCTTTTTCCTTATGTTTTATAATCTCTTAAGCAATTCTAAATCATAATCAACAAGTATGAATTGATTCTTCAACTTTGTCACCATTATATCCCATCGTGTAATCCTCTTCTTTCCTCTCCTATTTCTATCCAATTGAACTTCCTTCAACCAAATAGTCACATGTCCTTTCAACTTTGTTTTTTTGAACCTTACCCTCTCTAGATCTTCAATTTGTTCATACTCAAAGTATTCTTCCATATCATTTAATCATTCAATCATTTCCTCAATATTCAAATCTCATGCATAGTTAGAAATATTAATTTTAGGTCTCTTACCATTCTTGGAAATGGCTTTCAACATCTTCAATTGATTTTTTTTCTTGTTCTAACATTTCTTCATTTGGATCTACAACTTGATATCCTAATTCATCATTTCTCTCATCCTCATGTTTAGGGTTTTGACCTCTTTTCCTATCTTCTTCTACAACATCCAATCATATATTCATTTTCCTCATCATTTCTAATATTTTTTTCAATATTTTGGAAACATTATCCATACCAAGCATTCTCCTTGGTGGCATATTTTCTCAAACCTAGTGTGGTTGCCTCAATTCGGCAATTTGGCTACAAGGTTGCAACTACCTCACAATCAGTACTCTATTGAACAACACTTGCAAGTCACCTCAAGTCAAAAATATATTCACTAATTGGATCTTTAGGAATTTCTTTCCTCCCAAATGATTCAAAAACTTTCTTTAATACCACTTGATGTAGCCATGGATGAAGATCCCAAAGAAAGGACTATCCGACTATGCAGTTTATAGTTAACACAACAAAAATTGACACAAAATAGCAAAACAACTTACTGATTTAGTATCACAAAATGATTAAAATATGATAATAGGCCACTACATGCTTATATGAAAAGATATGGTAATGAATACTATTATCACACTATTACTCTAATACTACTACTCAACTACTCCACTCTACTACTATCACTAAATGAACTACTAGCTTCTAAAGATAAAATCTAGATCTATAAGATCAAAAATTAGAAGCAAATGCATAAATCATAAGGAATCCAAAAAACCATTAGACTTATGCTAACAATCCTAATCTACCAATGAATTATGAAAAAGAAATGCAAGGATTATGAAACTTAAACAAATATTATACCTTCTCACATCAATGTCGTTTTACCTCCATTGTTCTTCTCAATCTTGATTTTCAAGTAGTTATTGTTGCTCTCATAATCATGTGCACAAATTGTGATAAGCTCAGGATAATAATGGTTGAAATATTCCAAAGTTTGTGTTTAGATTGAAAGAGGATGAAGGTCAAATTTATAGAGGATGCAAACTCGATTGACAGTCAAGATTGGATAGAAAATCAAAGGATGAGATCAGAGGAGAAAATGTGCATTGGAAAATTTTCATTTTAGTTCATGAAGGGATAATAATGAATTATTTGAATTAAAATGATGGATAATGGTGCACATAAAGTTTCCAATTTCATGCTTAGTTAACTGATGAAGACTGAAGAGGTATCTAACATGGAGAAGAGTTAATTGATGATGGAAGATTGAGATGCTAAATTAAGACTGAGTGAACTGATGATGGCATGAATAATTAAATAAATAAAGATATTTATTTAACTATAGAAGAATTTATAAATTAGTTAATTGAATAAATAAAAATTAATTAATTATAAACAAGATTAGAGATTAAATAATTAAAAATAATTATTTAATCCAAAGGGTGCAATTAATTAAATAATTAACCTTAGAGAAAATTTAGAATAATTAAATAATTAAAATTATTTAATTATATGGATAAGAAGAAAAATGAATTTAGAAGAAAGAGGTTAACCTAATTAAATAATAAAATTATTTAATTACTTTAGATGAAAATTAATAGAAAAATATTGTTCTGAACATAGGACAACTTTTAGTGTCTACATTTTGCCCCTCGTTGAGGCAATGTGATTTTAACATTCTTTCAAAGAAAAAATAAGAAAAAAAAATTTCAAGACCTACCCCAGTGTGCCCCGGTAGCAATGAGAAATGGAGCCCCCTCAAAAAATTTGGTGAGAAATCTAGAAAATGAGCCAAATTTTCCGACAAGCTAATTTAAAGCATTTAGGTGTGTAGATGGAAAAAAAAAAGATTTGTAGGTCAATTAGGTCAACATTGGTAGTGATAAGATAGCACGGACAGTGAAAATAGTACAAAAAGGGGGGTCCATTAAGGCACCCAATCCCTATATAGGCTATTTATGGAAAAAAAAATCATTTTTTCTCATTTGATTTAGAAAATTTAGAGAAGAGGAGTGAAATTGAGGAGATCTGTAATGGAGCTATGGCCAAAATT
This sequence comes from Sequoia sempervirens, assembly GCA_007258455.2. NCBI lineage: Eukaryota > Viridiplantae > Streptophyta > Pinopsida > Cupressales > Cupressaceae > Sequoia > Sequoia sempervirens. The sequence continues at coordinate 10,708,518 of VDFB02086081.1, read as the reverse complement.
TCAAAGGGAGATCATCGAGCAGCGTGCATGAGGAACTAGATGGAAGGCTTGCAGGAGTGGATCCTTCAGTATGTACCCTATCCTTGTTTTATAATTTTGTTGTTTTCCATAGATTTTAGGACCCAAAAAATTGTTTGGATAGGTGACATTATAATTGCTATTCTAATTTGATTTATGTGTCTCCATGTTCTTTGGAAAGTGTTCTAAGAGACATGAGGGACAAAATATTTATTATTTATTTTCCTATGACAAACTGTAATTGCATTCAAAGAGGTGGACCCATTATGATGGCGATTATAAAGCATCTTGGAGGCATATTTTGTTGGAAACTTGTAGCTATTTAAAGACAATTTCCACATAACCCATAAGAGAAATCTATGCAACTAAGTATTCAAAATCCATATTCAAGAGAATAGACAACATACCCATGAAAATATGACACAAGATATGCCCTAGGAAAACCCTCAAGAGGGAAAAACCTAGCCTCCAAAAGCATCCATCTCTCATGTATTTATTATTTATCAATAAAGATTACAATACATCTTTAGAGTCTCCATGAACACCATTGAAGCAACAAGCCCTCTCCAAGCAATCCATGCGAACAAGCATCCAACCACATATCCCATACCATGCCGTAAACCCTCACAAATGCTAACCAAAGCTAACTTTCCAATTGACCAACTTAAACAACTACCTTTGTGGTTGCTTTTATAGAAGTAAACTCCCACGAAACCACCAAGTGGTATTACACAAAACTATGTGACTAAAACCATGAGATTACAAAACCATGTCCCCATATTTAATATTGGGTACTTTATTTATTTATTTTCCCCAATATTAAATAATTGCATTTTAGCAACTTAACTTATGTCCCAATGTTACATGCAACATAAAGTGGCCCCAAGAATAATTACATTAAATACATTATGCAAGGTGTACAACACACCTTTTCCTAACATTCTCCCACTTGTTGTATACATTGCATAAGGGGAACAAGTAACCTCAAAACATGAATCAAATGAACAATCCATAAAGCCACATATATCATCATGGAATCAAAGTGCTCCATGTCCTCCATCAAGATACCTAAAACAAGAATCAAAATGATCACCATCCCAAGCATGAATGCTCTCATCCTCCATCATGCCAATGCACAAAGATAAGAAGCCATCTATATACGAGTGAATTTGCACCCCATATGAAAATTCCCCTTTTTCCCTTCTTCACCTTATAAAACCAAGTTCAAAGGCTTAATTACACCTAAGCCCATTCCTTTCATTCCACTTGGCACCTATTTTGAGCGTCGGTGGGGGAATTTCTATCAGGAATGCCCACATGGAGCGTAGACTTCTATGTCACACGCTTATGTCCCTGGAAAATTCCTACAGCTGAACCTACAGATATGTTACACTTCTCATTGGCAGTTGACTTGTAACACCCTCTTCAGCCGATCGACCCGAATATGGCCTTTTTCTTCACTCTCTCCTTCAAATTCACTATTCACTCTTTCATTTCATCTTCTAAGCATTCAATTGAACTTCTTCCAAGCTCCTTCACACTCTTGCACTCTTCTTGCATTCTCAAGCACTTCTAGTAGCATTTTTGCACTCCATAACAGCAGAAACTTCACTCCATCACTTCAGTAGACAAAGTTTGGGACAACACCATTGCAGCAGAGGCTCGAGTACTCTCATTCTCTCCTCCATTGGCCTTGAGTTCTTTTGGTGGAGGTGGGAAACTTCCCATTCCTCTCCTCTATTACTTGGTTGAGTAAGCTAATTTACTATTTTGTAGTGTTTTAGTGTTCTTCATTACATTACTTTATTTATCATACTCTCTTTCTTGGCTATCCATGGAGGTGGAAACACCTAAACATGGGTCTAACTGAGGTAGGACCCTATACAGCCACCCAACATTTTTCCTCCTCTTTGTGTGTAGATGGACGTGCTTTTGGGAGCTAGTATTGAAAATTGAGGTGTTTATGTAGCTTAATACTTTGTAAAACTATTATACTTGTTGATCTAAATATGTAATCTTTGTTACAAATTATTTCTGGGTGATTATCTGATTAATTCATTTTATCATTTGTAGAATGAAGACAGAAGGTTGTAGAAGAAATGGACAAAATATTAGAAGATACACAACATATACTATGGAGAAATCCTTTCGAGAAGAAACTCCACCAAGAAACAATGTATTATTTAATTTCTGAAGTAGATTACAATCATTCCAATCCTTGCTTGAGATGCTTCTTTTTCTTTCAACAAATCTTCTTCACAACCTGCAGTACAAACTGATACAAACTCTCTTCAACTTGCTTGAGATAAATAGGAAATAATCAACCTTGTAAACACCAAAGAGTTACAATTACAAAGCTCAAAGATTATCACCAAAAAACTACACCTATCTCTTGCAAGTAGAGTTCAACCATGAACAACAATGTCGAATCAACTCCTTCATCCATTTGGGTGTCCCAAATTAAAGTCATAACTCAACATTTATTCTGAAGATATCTTCAAAGCTTATCCTCAAAGTTGGCACCCAAGAATTGTCCCACTTAACTCAACCTTCTGAAATATCTTAGCATGCAAAAGTGTTAACTCCAAGAAGCCAACTTGGGTGCCCAAGGTGGGTCCAAGTCATTCTCTGTTAACTAAAACATATCTCCCCACCATTCATGCAATAATGGTCATCCCCTGTTAACTAAAAGTAGTCACCTGTTATTTGTCATGCAACTCAAGTCATTAGTCATGCATTCCAAGTTAACTGAAGTCAACTAGCATTCAGCTGAAACTAATTAAAGATAACTGAACCATAACTAAACTAAACTAAATGGAATGGAACTGATACTGAACTAAACTGAACTTCATGCACGTAAACATCAATCCTTAACTTCTAGGATCTTTACATGCATTACAAAAGTGTTTTTTTTTTCCAAACAGTTAACTAAACTCAAGGTGAGTTCCACCTTCCATGTGGGGGCCCCATGTGCTCCTATTATTTAGGAACTCATCTTGGATGCCCTCACATGCTCCTAATATTTAGAATTAATTAAAAATTTCAATTAACATGATTATTTCATTCAATATTAATCTCTTTCTAATCCTAGTGTTGGGGAACACTTTCCAAGGACTTAGGAGATACATGAAATAAATAATGTTTAGGATTGCAATTAAATGGCATCCTATTTCCAACATTCTCCCACTTGCATTATACATTGTAATTATTCTAAACAAGGAATAATTATTATAAATCAAGTATAGGACTCAAGGCCAATGGCCTTCCTGCACCAACTAATCAATCCATGCCAACTTCAAATGCAACCTGCATAATCATGAAGCTCCAAGCAAATGATTAAAACCAAGATAAATTATCTGTAGGAACTGGTTTCATAAGATAATCTATAACATTAATTATAGCATCAACTTTCTCAATTAATACCTTCCCACTTTCAACCATTTCTAGCACAAAGTGATACTAAATATCAACATGCTTAGTACGAGCATGATACATAGGATTTTTTCCTAAAGACATAGCACTCTAACTATCACATTCAAGTTTAACTTACTTGCAATTAAAACTAATACCTTTCCCAAGTCTCTATATCCAAATTGCCTCTTTGGAGGCATGTTAAACCACCGAGTGTGTTGAACTCACGTTCAACCAAGGTGTAGGCTTCTCGGTCTTTACTGTTGAAAATAGCTTTTCTTACAAGTAACCATTCCAACATATATCTCTTAACATAAGAGAACTTAAGCCTCACCTATTTCTCCAAGTATCCATGAGGACCTGTAACCAACCAATCCATGCCAAACTCCAAATGCAACATAGCACTTTCATGAAGTAATCAAGAAAATGATTAATGTACCCAATACTTAAGAGAACTACACAAGATCAATGTCAAAGCTCCAAACTTGAACATAAACATGTCATCCATGATCTAACCATCTCCTCCTAGGAGATCGCATGCACTATAACATACATCTTGGTCTCAAGAGAACATGTAATATGCCAAACTCTAATTTAGAATAAAGAGTAAACCATGACATAATAGAAACCACTCTAAACCAAGAAAAACCATATCCCCAATCACATGAAGATAACCTTACCAATTATGCATCCACGTCACTTCCAACAACTCCCACTGAACGGTGGTACCGAGTCGCACATGGCATCGTGATTACCATCCTATCCATGAAGATCATTCTGAAACATGAAGCAAAGAGTTATCACAAACAGTATTAGCTGAAATAACCAATGCATCATTACTATTATCTAAGTATTCCTCTATAGAAGAATCAGAACTCTCTTTCTTGTTCTTACAATCCTTCTTCACATGTCCTAGTTTCCCACAGTTCCAACAAATTACCTTACTCTTACTAGGGGTTTTAGACCATCCTTTGGACTTACCCTTTCCTTCCTTGTCTCCCTTAGGTTCCTTTTATTCAGGCCTACCTTTTACAAACAAGGCATGTTGGATTCCCTCTTTAGACTTCCTCCTCATCTCCTCTGATAGGAGAGTAGGAATCATATTGTCCATCTTTGGATCTGCACCACTACCATTGATAGCAACAATTAGATTTTCCCAAGATTTTGGTAAAGAACAAAGTAACAATATGCATTTATCTTCATCTTCTAGCTTTACATCTACAGATGCTAACTGACTTACAATCAAATCAAAAGCATTCAAATGATTTGCAACATAATCGCCATCTTTCATCTTTAAAGAATACAACTAGCTTTTTAGATACAACTTATTAGTAAGACTTTTAGCTTGATAAATATCACCTATTCTCTTCCACAACTTATATGCAGTAATTTCTTCTGAAACATTCAAGAGAACAACATCAAGAAGACATAATCTTATGGTCCCTCTTGCCTTCTTATCAAGCTTAGGCCAATCCTCATCTAACATCATTGTAGGTGACTTTGTCTCATTACCAATAGCTAACCACTGATGTCTCTCTTCAAGGAGATCCTCCATTTTTAATTTCCACATCTCATAATTAGATCCATTGAACCTTTCAATATCGAAACGAAAATTCATTCTAACAAAATTATTTTCCAAAATCAACAATAACAAAAAAATAGTAAAAGCTCCCACTATAGCCAAAAAACCTCCATTCTTTTAAGAGAAAGGTGTCCCAATACTCTACTCAACCTCAGCTCTGATACCAAATGTTGAAAATTGAGGTGTTTATGTAGCTTAATACTTTGTAAAACTATTAGACTTGCTGATCTAAATATATAGTCTTTGTTACAGATTCTTTGTGGGTGATTTTCTGATAAAATCATTTTATCATTTGTAGAATGAAGACAGAAGGTTGTAGAATAAATAGACAGAATATTATAAGATACACAACATATACCATGGAGAAAACATTTCGGGAAAACACTCCACTAAGAATCAATTTAATCTCTGAAGTAGATTACAATAATTCCAATCCTTGCTTGAGATGCTTCTTTTTCCTTCAACAAATCTTCTTCACAACCAGCAATACAAACTAATACAAACTCTCTTCAACTTGCTTGAGATAAATAGGCAATAATAAACCTTGTAAACTCCAAAGAGTTACAATTACAAAGCTCAAAGCTTATCACCAAAAACCTATACCTATCTCTTGCAAGTAGAGTTCTACCATGAAGAACAATGTCAAATCAACTCCTTCATCCATTTGGGTGTCCCAAACTGAAGTCATAACTCAACCTTTATTCTGAAGATATCTTCAAAGCTTATACTCAAATTTGGAACCCAAGAAGGGGCCCACTTAACTCAGCCTTCTGAAATATCTTAGCATGCAAAAGTGTTAACTCCAAGAAGCCAACTTGGGCACCCAAGGTGGGTCCAAGTCATTCTCTGTTAACTGAAACATATCTCTCCACCATTCATGCAAGAATGGTCATCCCTTGTTAATTGAAAGTAGTCACCTATTATCTATCATACAACTCAAGTCATTATTCATGCATTCCAAGTTAACTGAAGTCAACTAGCATTCAACTAAAACTAATTGAAGATAATTGAACCATAATTGAACTGAACCGAACTGAACTGAATTGAACTGATACTAAACTAAACTAAACTAAACTATACTAATCTAATCTAAACTGATCTGATCTGAACTAAACTAAACTAAACTTCATGCATGTAAACATCAATCCCTAACTCCTAGTATCTTTACATGCATTACAGAAGTGTTATCTTTTTCTCCAAATAGTTAACTAAACTCAAGGTGAGTTCCACCTTCCATGTAGGTGCCCCATGTGCTCTTATTATTTAGGAACTCATCTTGGATGCCCTCACATACCCCTAATAGTTAGAATTAATTAAAAATGTCAATTAACATGATTATTTCATTCAATATTAATCTCTTTCTAATCCTAGTGTTGGGGAACACTTTCCAAGGACTTAGGAGATACATGAAATAAATAATGTTTAGGATTGCAATTAAATGGCATCCTATTTCCACCAACTAGCTGGCGAACGAATTTGTTTGTGAGATCATTCTTGTCACCCTAACTATTGCATTTTTACTTTATCATATTAGAGAGTATTATGTTTACTTAATAGCGTTATTTTGGCCTTGTAGTAGTAGTTAGTTGGGTCATTAGCTTGTTTTCCTAGTTTTGACCTTGTCTCTTTAGTTGTCTATTCGTATGAATGCCAGCACACTTGAGAGATGTCATCGCACCGCACTGTCATCCTAGGATAGTGCTTCCATCCTCAGGCAAAGAGCTTCCTGAGGTGAAGTGTTGAACCCAAAAATTGGCTCACCTAGCCCCATTCTATATTTTGGGTCCGTAGAGTGATCAAACAACCTTATAGTCCTCATCATTCTCATCCTGCATTTCCTAACTCCCCATTAAGCTAAGGTAAGTTAGGGTAGACTTCCACTCTTGGCCCTTCATGACCTGGGGCCTTGAACATGGTCAGTCCCCCTCTTACTTGGTGAACCTGACGTGAACCAATGTTTGTTCATTTGTTGGTGTTGAGGCTTCTCTCGTGTTCTTCATGACTGTTGTATTCCTAAGTATTGTGAAGGTTTATGAGCATCAAAACATAGTCCAAAACTTCTAGGAATATTGTCAGGAGAAGCATACGACACCTTCTGATGGAAAGGTCGAAGGTCTCTACTAGTTTCTCTGCAGGCCTTTTCTCTAGTCTCGTCATTGCTCTGGCTGTGCAGGGACAGTTGTCATGGAACAAGATGGGATTCGTTGACGAGACCAATCATGTCCCTAATCCCCCTGCATCTCATACACCATCGTTGATAGATGAGCATGAGGTCATTCAGATTCCTTCAAAATATGTCTCTGTCCTTAGAAAATCACTTGGAAAGAAACACGAAGATGGTCAGGGCCACTCGGGTCATTAGCAAGTTAAAACATATGATGGGTAAAGATCGAACAGGCATAGAACTTCTGACTAGCCTCATCAGTTTGGATAAAGACTTTTCTCCTTCAAAAAATCTTAGTTTTGTACAAGGAGTCACTTTCGAAGAGTGTGAGGGACAGTTAGGAGTATCGATGCCTCCCACATCCATTTACATGGTCGATGAGGTCCCTTCTATCAGCATCCCTTATGCCTTCAAACAACCCAGAACTATCAAAGTAAATAAGGTCCCCTTGGACTTTAGCTTCACCCCTCCTATCACCTCTAGTGGTCAAGAATTTGGCAGGATGAGTGGTGGGGGCTTTGGTAGTGGTGGTGGATTCAATAGCGGAGGCGGTGCTAGTGGAGACGGTTTTGGTGGAGGTTATGGTGGTGGCTCCAACGGGGGCCCTACTGGTGGCAATGGCTCTGGTAGTGGTTCTGGTGGAGGTCTCACCAATGACAGTTCTGGAGGTGGCTTTGGCAGTGGTTCTGGAGGAGGTTCCTCTCACCCTCTTTCTTCTAATGACCCTATTCTGAATACCCTTCTTTAGAATATGGGTAAGATGCAAAGCTAGTTGGCGAGTCTTTCCCAAGCCTCTGCCCAACCTATCTTTCAACCCTTCTTCTAGCATAGCCCATTATCTATTGTGATCTTGAACAATCCCTTCCCCCAAGGAATGGAGATCCCTAAATTTGAAAAGTATGGCGGTAAAGAGGACCCACAAACACATGTGTCTACCTTTAACACCCTATGCACAGACTTCTTCCATCATGATTCCTTAATGGAGAAGCTATTTTCCCAATCACTCAAGGATACAACACTAGAATTGTATTGTTCCTTGCCTGATAATTCTATTTTCTTGTTTGAACAAATTGTAAATCAATTCCTTAGACAATTTTAGGCGAATATCAGACCTGTTACCCAATTTTCACCTACAGGCTCAATCAGGCAAGGCATCTATGTTGCAGGTGTTCATAAGGGCCAAATGAGATATTTCCATTGAGGGTTAGTTCATGCATCTGATGACATTTCACAAGGAACTCAGTTGGGAAGCTTGCTTTGTTGGAAATATGCCTCAATAATCACAAGCTGAAGCCTCCATTAGAGCCAAGTCAGTATGACATCTTCACTATCTAGCCAACTAGCAGCTTTGATACATTTTGTTTTGAGCAGGTCGATGTGACCTAGTTTTTGTCTTGTCGAATGCTTTCACTGTGGATCCTATTGTTGTGACAAGGAGTGTTCGGTATGGCCTCTTATCGTGTGGAATTCTTTGGCTGATAGGCCATTCAATCATAAATCGAGGAGACTCATGGCAACCACGGGCTTCAGGATAACCTATAGCGGCTTGGTGAGAAGTCCCAGCGAAGAGTTAAAGTCTCACCGATAGCAGTTGGTTTAAAGTCATCAAGGAAACTCTCATCAGAAGAAATACTATCGATAAGAAGTCTTACCAATGTGAGAAAGTCACACCGACTACATTCGTTCAAGGTAACACAAGAGTCTCGGAGAGAAGTCTTAGCAAGAATGGAATGTCTCGCCGATGGTGTTGATGTCTTCGGTATAGCTCTTAGTGACAGATGAACACTTCAGAGTAAGTCCTAGTGCTCGGTGTGATGTCTTAGTGAAACTAACATGTCTCGCTGACAGTGCTTTATGTTGAAGTCTTCGGCGTGGCATTTTGAGCTCGCTAAGAGGTCTCGGCAACCCGGGAATGTCACAGCAACAAAGGATGGGGGTGGTGTCAGCAAGAAGTCTTGCCGATCAAGCAAGCTCTCCCCAAACTCAAGTGAACTTTCGGTGAAGTAGGGAGACTTCGATATAGGGTCTCAGTGATAAAGAAGTCTCAGTGACATGTAGGAAGCTCACCAAGAGAAAAGTGATCTCGCCAAGATGTCTCACCGATGGGGTGAACTCTTGCTGAAGTGGAGTGGTCTCAGCCAAGGAAAGTAGTTTCTCCATGATGTCTTGGTGAAGGCATAATGTCTCCCCAACCGAAGAGAAAGTAGCTCATTGCCGAGAGATAAGGAGCCCGGCGAGAGGTCTAGCCAACAGGCCGGTGTCTCGCCGACAACAAAGGGTCTTGCTGGGTGTCTTGTTGAATGAAGAGTTCACCGAAAGAAAAGGAATTCTATAAGATGTCTCGGTGAATGAAGGTGGTCTTAGCGACAGAAGCAGGAATCGGTATGACTATTGGACCTCGCTATGAAGTTTTCCCGACTTGCCATGGTCTTGCCGAAGGAAATAAAGAGCTCAGTGGAATGGAATGTGTTCGGGGTGACATCAAGGATGTCTCACCGATAGAAGATGAGGAGCTTGGGGAGATATCAAAATGAACTCGGCGAAAGAGAAGACCTTAGTTTGAGGTCTGGGAAAATGGAGGAGGTCTCACCGACAAAAAGGAGCTCGCCGAGGAGTAATCTCAGTGAGGTAAAAGGAGCCTTCGGTGTAACATTTTGAGCTCTCTAAGAAGTATTGGCAACATGGGAAGGTCTTGGTGACATAGGAAGCATCATCGACAAAGGTCTCACCGACCAGTGGAGCCTCCCAAAATGAAAGTTCACCAAAGGGAAAGGAATTCTACATGACATCTCGGCAAACTAAAGGGGTCCTATAGACAGCAAATGAATCAAGCTCGCCGGCAGTTGAGGCTTTCGGCATGAGGTCCTAGCTACTTCTTGAGGTCTTTTTGAAGTAGATCGACTTTGGTATAGCATTGTGTTTTCACCCTGAGGTCTCACCGATAAGGCATAATGTCTCCCCGACTGAAGAGAAGGTGGACTCATCGCTGAAACATATGTAGCTCACTATGACTCTTGCTGACGATAATGAGTCATGCCGATAAGTTGCAGAATGATATAATCATATTGGTGAGACACGATGAGTGTCTCACCAACATGCTATTCTGACTGAGTGAGCCTTTGACCATCGGCAGTCTCACGTGGCGTATGGCTAGCCAATCAGAGGGAGCTAAAGGCAAGTTGTGGCTGTCTGACCAGCAAAAGAAGATCAACAGAATGTGAATCGACGTGGATCTATTCTGAGCTCAGGAGCATTCAAAGAAGCTCGACTAGGGGGAATTTAAAGATCGATACAAGGACCAGAAGTTAATGCTACTAAAGATCTGAGGGCTTCTCCAAGGGAAATCTTTCACACCAACATGGACACGTAGGGTACAGCATTAAATTCAATCAAAAGATCTAAGGGCAGATCTTTCAGAGACAGATATTTTTGTAAGCCCTAAGGGACTGACCTCACTCTTGCATATAAGGAATTTTTGCCTTCTTATAAAGGAGTTCTCTTGATGCTTTTCTGAACTCTGTGACTTCTACAGTCCTCTCTCGGATTAGCAGAATTTTGTAACTCATTTTGGAGCATGATGTATAAAGTTTTCCTTGGTGACTATTGATGTTTAGATTTCCATCTTGTTCTTGCAAAGTGTTGTGCATTTCAGGTTCATGATCAAGTTATTTTTGTGAATTTATTTCATTCCTTCATAACTTTATCTTGTGTTTCATGCCTTCCTTTGCAAAAGTATCATTAGACAAATTACAAATTGTGTTCATTTAGTCACACATAGATTCTGATCTATGAAAATCTTTCTTTCCTCTCTGGAAAAAGTGTGTGAGTCAAACCTGTTTGTGAAATGTTAGTGTAAGGCTTGCAGAATTTGATGTGTAATCTTATGTTCATCGTCAGTATTCAAGTGCAAATTGAGTATCTCATTGTTCTTATCAGTTTGGTGTATCACCATAGTTTAGTTTTATTTTATGCATTCCTTCTCCCTTTCCCTTCAAAGAATCAATAGTTTTAGGTGATGACCCAACAAGGAAGCCAGCCTTCTCTGGAGGTTGACCTCTGCCTATAAAGTGACCCACAGCTTTGGAGGTCTTCCCATGTTACACTAAGGCATTGGACATCAAGTTCAACAGGGTGCAACTTCAGGTGATAACAAGGTCGAAGATGACCTTTTCAGATCTCATCCAATGTAAACAAGGAGACAACAAAAAAATCATTGATTTCATAACACACTATCAAGTGCTCCTTTCAAAAATCTTGTATTAGCTGCTAGATTCTGATGTATAGAATGTATTCATAGGGAACTTACAAAGGCCATGGCAAGAGAAGTTCACCCTTATGAAGTACCCTTCTTTCGTGCATTTGTGTGCAACCTTACGAGAATACCAACAGACAGTTGTTCAGTTTGGGGGATCCTCCTCGCACTCCCGTTCTAAGGGAAAGTCCATCATATCAATCTCTGGGAAATGTAAGGTTGTTATAAATGTAGTAGTTGTTGCTGATGACAATGGCCTTAGACGTAACCAAAAGTTCATAAAGTTTTCAGAATCTTATTCTTCTATCTTACAAAAGTTGTTGAAGGATAAGATCGTAACCTTGCTGATTCCTAAGCCTCTTAAGGAGCCTTATCCTAATGGGTATGATGGGAACACTTATTATTAGTACCATCAAGTTAACGAAAATGATATCAAACGTTGTATGCAGCTACATCATCAAATACAAGACTACATCGAGGACAGTACCATTCATCTCAATGGGAGTAAAAAAATGCAAACAAATACATGGTGAAAGCTAATAGTGAATTGCAGATATACACAGACACATTTCTATCACATTTTACTAACATGATTATCAATCCCGCTAATTTTGTTACTCAACCTAAGGCCTAAGTTAACATGGTCATAGTGACTTCTACTACTCTACCTACACTTGATTCACCAAACATAACATTCACATCACAAGATTTTCCCTTAAACAACAAGCCCTCTCCCCTCTACATTCCAGCTCACCTCAATGGTAACATTGTGATAGGGGTCTTGGTGGACCCCACGAGCTACGTGAATGTTATCACGAAGGAGACATTTGAATTAAATTCATTACAAGGGGAAGAATATGAAGAAATAAAATCGTACGCATGATGGTATCTATCTTAAACAGTATGGCTCAATAACTTTGTCCATCCTAATTGGACCTAGGGATATTGACATGGTTTTTGTCATTATTTCATAGTCATATTTATTCAAGCCAAAGCTAGGCATACCTTTCCTAGCTACCATGAATGGAGTTTCCTCCGTTGTTCACAAATTTTTAAAATTTTCCCATGAAGGTGTCGTGCATGTAGTGCATGACACTGGATACCATCCCTTGGTGTCCCATGGTGGATATCCATTGGATCACTTTTGGCCTGACCTAGTTGATCCGCTTCTTCTGAGAATGGACCTACTTTACAAGAATTATGTAAAGTACAAGACTAGGGGCAAGGGATAGCCGAAATTGACCCTTCCTCTGATACAACAATCAGTTGCCTCCTCTTCCCGAGAGGAGGAGAATCCTACGCTGACCACTCCCCCTTCCCAGAAGGGAAAGGAGAAGTCCACACTAGTTCCCTCTCCTTCCCATAAAGGAAAAGAGAAGGTTTCCTTTTCTCAGACTACCTCATCCTCTCCCCTTTCTTGGGAAGAGTATTGGATGATTCGGCTAGGTGGCTATCTGCTAAGTCCGATGATACCTCCTTGGCATAGGCCCAAGCTCAAGATCTCATATCTTCCTAATGAATACCCCAGACAGTGGTATTATTTATATGGCAAAAAGAAAGGTTCCTGAAGGGAATTCGATCCAGAGCCTCCTACCGCTCCTACTCCTAAAGTAGTGAACAGGAAGAGGCCCGTTTTCAAGGCTCTTGAGCCAACTCCCCCCGCTACTCCCCGACATGTTCCTCCTACTCTTGTTTAGGAATCCATTCCTCTACTAGAAATGGTTGTAGTTGACATTCCCATGGTTGAGCAGGATCTTTTTGTACCTTCACAGCCTCCAACCTCCAACTCAAAGAGTCATAGAAATCGCCTTGTGTGTGAGTGCAAGTATCGGCGAAAGGCTCTTTTAGTTGAGCAGGCTGCCTCACAAATGAAGGAGGAAGAGACAACCACCCTTGCTTTAGGGCCTCCTATAGTGTCTTCCTCTCCCCTTCCTTTTTCTTCTCTTCAATCTGGTTCCATGTTGCTTTTGACTTCCTCTATGAGTATGAATATGCCTAACCCCAAGGGGGTACAAGTGGTCATCGCTCCTTTGGTGGAGCCACCTTTGTTGATGTCTGTTCTAGATATCCAACCTTTCCCAAAGCTCGTGGATATGATTAATACCTTAGTTGTATCCACTGTGGTTCTCTCTTCCTCTTCCTTCGTGCCTTTAGCCTTGTTTGTGGGGAGTTCATCTCCTTTGACGAAGCAAAAGGTGGAGTGTAGTCCTTCTAGCAGTGAAGGACAAAAGAGGAGCCCACCTTCTTCACAAGCTGGTACTGTGCTACCTTGTTCTATCCTAGTGACTTAACCAACCCCAGCTTCTCTTGAGTTCGTCAATGCTCCCGAGTCATTCAGCAAGCCTAGCAGTGAATCTCAAGCACAACCTGCCCTTTCCACTAAAGCTAAATATGATGCTCATGTAGGGTGCATGTTTAAATCCATGGATGAACTTCCGACCTTGTTAGCTATCTTCGTGAAATCATTGACCTAGCTCCACAAGAGCTCGGCGAAGAATTCCTTGTGTGGGCTTCTTCCTTAGCCCTTGTTGCAGGAGGGTTGGATGCTCCTCCTCTTAACATCCCACCATTGGAGGCTCATCCTCCTTCCCCCTACAATGATTTAGAATGGGAACCGGATGAGCTCTTGGTCAATCAATGTTAGGAGGAGGCCTCTTCTTGATCTTGCATGTGTGTGTGTGTGTGTTTTGTGATGTGTTTCCCCGTGATTGTGCTATGTGTGCCTGAATGACCCTTGTCACCCCTATTGGTGCTTGGATATAGGCATGGTTTTTTTTTCATAAACCTTCCTCTATTTGTATCATCATTCTTCCATGTTCGTGTTTGATTTTCAGTGAATTGGGGACAATGCAAAGTGTTGGGGGCATTTAGGCTTCCCTTCCATGTTGACCCAATTTATTTATTTTATTTTGTTTTCCATGCATTCTTCCTGATCTAGTTAGGGATTGATGATCTTTCACCTTGCACCATTCTTACCTATTATTTATATGAGCATGGACAGATCTGACCCAGCTAAACCAGATCCCCCTATGCCCTTTGTTTATGTTTTTCTCTTCTACTTTCCCTTTATCTTTCTCTCTTCTTTTCTTGAGTTGTCTCTCTCATGTGTGACAACTCCTTTCTTCAACATTCTAATTTTCACAAATATGCATTCCTTGTCAACAAGTCTTTTCTCGAAGATCTTCACAAATCTTTCTTCAGAATTGTATTCTCAACTTGGAACCCTAACAAAACTTGTTTCCTTTATTATGGGTTCATAAAGAAAGGACTTGAAAACCACCCTCTAAAGTGGGAACATCTTTGAACTTCCCCTTGTGTGGGGGCATATTCTTCCTTTCGAACTCCTTGATGAAGTGAACATCTTTCAAAAGGATCCCTTAATGATGGATCGATTCAAGAAAGAAAAAAATTTCTTTCGAACTGTGCATCCCTTGAGTGGACCCCTTCTTCATGACGGGTTCTCAAGGGACCCCTTTGAAAGTCCTAATTATCGATGGTCTACGCAATTTTCCGCTTACATGCCTACATGGCCACATCCTGTGGTGCAGGGACACCATTGAAGAATTTTTTTCAATTAAGGTTGTTAATGAGTAGGCTCTATGTGTGGAGTCATTTTTGCATTAAATAAGGTCTTTAAGACCATTTATTATTGTAATGAGTCATATTAGATGGTTATTAGGTGTCTCTGGGTTCTCGATTGCAAAAATTGCAAAATAATGAAAAGTTGTCATATTGATGTAAGAAAAATTGCAAAATTGGCAAGTTTATGGAATGCCAATGGTTGAGTCATTCAAAAGTCATTTTTAGCCATTGGGACGGTTAGTTTTAGAGGGAAAAAAAAATAGGATAAAAAGCATTGATGTAAGATTGATTCTAAATATTTGAAGTGAAAGAGATAAAGAAACCCCTATTTTCTTACAAAATTACTAGTAATTATGTATTTGCAAACTCTGTGTGGTCTCGTACAAGCTATACTCAGATCAATTTGCTTTGGAAATCTTAGAAACATGTGATAGATTTAATTTGAATCATATTTTGAGGGTTTTCATTGTGTTTGGTGCAATTTATTATTGAATCTCTAAGACTAGGTCTGAACTTGCAGAGTTAAGGGTTTGAACGTCTCTAAAATGAAAACCTAGCCCATTCCACTCTATGTGGCTACTATAACTTATGGAATGGGTCTGATATATTAGTCCATAGGTGTTCTAATGTTTTTTGGGTGTAGGGGAGGCCAAATAGAGCATTGGGCATGAATCCCTATGAGTGGAAATTGAGTGGTTTTGGTATGGTAAAGTATGTAAAAGGTTGAGGCAGAAATAATTATTGATAGTTTGAGTATGTGCAAACCTATTTGGACCTGATTGAAGTGGTGGCAAGGCTGTGTGAAGGTTGGAAGTGTGGTTTTCAATAAAACCCTAGGTTATTTTCTAAAAAGGAGTGTATTTGTTTTAGGCTCCTTGGAGTGAGTGTCTCTATAGAAAAATTGAGAAAAAATTGGTTTGGAAACCTTTAGAGTGCTTCCCAAGTGGTTTTAGAGGTTGGAGAGAAGTCTGGTGACAAGTTACTTTGTAAAATAGACCTAATTTGGGGTTTATTCAATGTAGGAAGCCTAATTTGAAGAAGTTGTTCAAAAGAAACATTTTAATATTTTGGGATATGTTGTAGTGTGCCCTACTAGGTCTATGAAAATGTATTGGTCCTGATCTGAGAGGACTCTCCCTGAAAGATATACCCATTTCAAGCATATTGATATACTACAAGGAATTGTGTTGGATTGTTGTGATAGTGAGAATTTGAAGACTTGAGACTTGAAGGTTGTTTTTTTTGTGTGAGATTGTTTTGAGTGGTGTTGTAGACCTCCCTTGATTGTCATCAATTGGTATCAGATTGAAGGTACTAGATCTCTGAGGAAGAAGAGTGAAGTTTGTAAAAAGAAGAGTGGAAGGTGAAAAGAAAAATTGTGAAGATGCATCCTAGAGGAAAGAATATGGAAAAAGAGATGAGTGATCTAAAAGATAGGTATGTGAGAGAGGTCATAGAATTGAAAGAAAGGTTGGCAGCCTTGGAAACAAACAAGAGAAGATATGAAGTTGAAAGTGATTCAAATGATGAAGATGAAGAAGAGTTTGAAGATATGGAGTATGAAATTGAAAATTGTTAAGGGAAGTCAAGAGTGACCAGCATAAGGTAAAGATTTATATTTTAAAGTTTGGTGGAAATATGAATGAAGAAGAGTTGATAGATTAGATGCTTCTTTGGACAACTACTTCGAGTGTGAAGACATTCCTGAAGAATAGAGAATCAAGATTGTCAAGACAAAACCAAAGTTCATGCACTTTTGTGGTGGGATTATCTGCAATCAGAGAGAAGGAAGCAAGGAAAATCCAAGATTGTAACATGGGACAAGATGGTAGCCAAGATGAAAGGTAAATTTATCCCCTTTGATTATTCTATTCAAATGTTTAAGAAGTTACAAAGTTTAAGGAAAAAAGAGATGGATGTAAAATCATACACTGAAGAGTTTTAAAAATTAAGTATGAGATCTAACCATAATGAGAATGAGGATGAAAGGATAGCTAGGTTCTTGGGTGGTTTGAGATTGAATATACAAGATGAATTGGCTTTGACAAATCCAAGGAGTGTAGAAGAATGTCATCAAATGGAACTGAAGGCTGAGGAAAAAGTAAAAAGAAGACAAGAGAAGAAAATTAGAGGAAGAGGCAACACTTCAAGGGGTAGAGGATCCTTCTCATCTTCAAGACAAGCAAGTGAGAACCAAGAGGATGTGCACAAAAAGGAAGAAAAAGTTGCATATTTCAGAGGTGGCTTTAGAGGCACAAGGGGCAAATTTGGTGGTGGAAGAAATTCAAAAAAAATTGTTGGTAGGTGCTACAATTTCAATGATTTTGGTCATCCCTCTTACAAATTCCCTGATAATTTTGGTTCAACATCAAGTGGTGGAAAAAGGAAAAATGAAATAAGAGCTCAAATTGTTCAAGAAGATGAAGTTGAGAGTTCAAATTCCAATAATTGTGCTCCTGAAGTTGGTGAAAGTTTGATGATGAAAAGGAAACTTTTGAAGACATCCAAGGAGAACTTATTTAGAGAAGAGCATTGATTAGAACAACTTGCAAATTCAAAAATAAGGTATGTAAGGTGATAGTAGATTCAGGATGCATTGACAACATGGTGTCTAGTGAAATGGTAGACAAATTGAAATTGGAAAGAGTACCTAGAGAAAATCCTTTCAAAGTGTCTTGGGTAAGTGATAATCAATCCATTGTGGTAAATGAACAAGCTTCAGTTGAGTTCCAAGTTGGTAGTTATAGATATATGGTTGTTTGTGATATTTTTCCTATGATTTGTTGCCATGTGTTACTTGGAAGGCCCTAGTAGTTTGACAGGTTTGCAATTTATGATGGGAGACAAAATACCTATACTATTAAGAAAGAAGAGAAGACATTCACATTGAATCCATCAATTGAAGAAGCAAAAGAATAAGGTAAGATTATAATGATTGGAAGGAAAGAGCTTGTGAGTATTGAGGAAGGTAAGAGCATGGAGTTTGCATCCATGTCAAGGTTTGATATTATTGGGATAGTAGATAGAAGAAGTAAAGGTAAGGTGCAGGAAGCAGGAATGAAAGATGCTTCCATGTGGAAGAGAAAAGATGTAATTGTGTCTCAGTCTGATACAGTGCAGTATGCGAGTAAAGTGCTTGTGGAAAAGAAAGAAAAAAGTGAAGGGATTCTGGTTGGGACAGTCATGTGCCCTGTGATAGTAAAGCAAGTGAAGAGACAGTAAAGGGTTGATACAACAGAGATTGATGGGATTGAAGGGACAGTGAAAAATATGTTTGTAGGTATGACAGAGACTCCTAAGTTTGATGGTGAAAAAGTTTGCAGGTCTAACTGAGAAAAGGATGAAGCCAAGGATAGTGTTGAGTAGAGATATAAGCATGAGGTAGGAAGGGAATTGAGGACAATTGATAAGGAATTGGATGCAGATGTAAAAGAAAGTACAACATTAATGTTTGATGATGAGAAAGTTGAAGGACACCCCACTGATCAGTGTGTGAAGGAGCATGAAACAAGTAGTGAAAAAGGAAAGAATGATAACCAAGTTGTGAACCAATGGCAAGGTGTACCAGATAGTAGAGTGCAAGGAGGATAGAGGCAAGAGGTGATAAAATGTGAACAAGTTTCAATATCCTTTCCAAGAGACTTGGAAAAACTTCAAGTTGGGGTGTATGGTGCAGGGGCACCATTGAAGAAATTTTGTCAATTATGGTTGTTAATGAGTAGGCTCTAGGTGTGGAGTTATTTTTGCATTAATAAGGTCTTTAAGACCATTTATTATTGTAATGAGTCATATTATACGGTTATTAGGTGTCTAGGGGGGTCTAGATTGCAAAAATTGCAAAATAATGAAAAGTTGTCATATTGATGTAAGAAAAATTGCAAAATTGGCAAGTTTGTGGATTGCCAAGGGTTGAGTCATTCAAAAGTCAGTTTTAGGCATTGGGACAGTTATTTTTAGAGGGAAAAAGCATAAATAGGATAAAAATCATCAATGTAAGATTGATTCTGAAGATGTGAAGTGAAATAGATAAAGAAACCCCTATTTTTCTTACAGAATTACCGGTAATTCCTTATTTGTAGACTATGTACGGTCCCATACAGGCTATACTCAGATTAATTTTCTTTGAAGATCTTATACACATGTATTATCTTTAATTTGAATCATATTTTGAGGGTTTCCATTGTGTTTGGTGCAATTTATTGTTGAATCTCTGAGACCGGGTCTGAACTTGCAAAGTTAAGGGTTTGAAAGTCTCTAAAATGGAAACTTGGCCCATTCCACTCTATGTGGATACTATAACTTGTGGAATGGGTCTGATAAATTAGGAATAGGTGTGCTCATGTTGTTTGGGTGTAGGGGAGGCCAAATAGAGCATTGGGCATGAAGCTCTGTGGATTCCATGTAAAATTGAGTGGTTTTGGTATGGTAAAGTATGTAAAAGGTTGAGGCAGCAATATTTGTTGATAGTTTGAGTATGTGCAGGCCTATTTGGACCTAATTGAAGTGGTGGAAATGTTGTGTGAAGGTTGGAAGTGTGGTTTTCAATAAAAAAACCTAGGTTATTTGCTAAAAAGGAGGGTATTTGGTTTAGGCTACTTGGACTAAGTGTCTTTGTAGAAAAATTGAGAAATATTTGGTTTGGCAACCTGTAGAGTGTTTCCCAAGTGGTTTTAGAGGTTGGAGAGAAGTCTGGTGACAAGTTACTTTGTAAACTAGACCTAATTTGGGGTCTAGTTAGTGTAGGAAGCCTAATTTTAAGAAGTTGTTCAAAAGAAACCTATTAAGATTTTGGGATATATTGTAGTGTACCCTGATGGGTCTATGAAAAGTTATTGGTCCTGATCTGAGAGGACTCTCCCTTAAAGATATACATGTTTCAAGCATATTGCTATACTACAAGGAATTGTGTTGGATTGTTGTGATAGAGAGAATTTGAAGACTTGAGACTTGAAGGTTGTTGTTTTTGTGTGAGATTGTGTTGAGTGGTGTTCTAGACCACCCCTGATTGTCATCATCCTAACTTTGTGGAGTCCACTTTCCTAGGTTTCCTTAAGGTGAGAGATCTTGGGGGTACCTCCCTATAGGTCTGAGAGCCTGTAGGGCACTTCCTTTGAGCTTCCTCCATGCGAGAGATCTTGGAGGTGGCTCCCCTATAGGTCTATAGTCTATAGGGAGATTTCTTGGGTTTCCTCCATGCAAGAGATCTTGGGGGCTACCTTCCCTATAGGTCTGTAGGTCTATAGGGTGCTTCCTTGGGTATTCTTCATGCGAGAGATCTTGAAGAATACCTTCCCTATAGGTATACGGGTCTATAGGGCACTTTGTTGGCTTCCTTCATGTGAGACATCTTGTGGGACGCTTTTCGAGTATCCTCCATGTGAGAGTTCTTGGGGGACACCTTCCTTGCAGGTCTACGAGTCCTTAAGGCACTTACTTCATGGGGCTTCCTTAATGTGAGAGATCTTGGAAGTTTCCTCCTTGCAAGTTTTTGGGCCTGTAAGATGCTTTCTTTCTTTAGCTTCCTAGTTCTACGAAGCTATGAAGTCCTTTGCTTTCCCTGCACCTTCAAGTTTGTCAGATCGTGGTCTACTTCCTCAATGGTTCAGGTATACATTTCTAACCTTATTCATTCTTCAATCTACTTTACCAAATCACTCATCAATACTCGTGCTCACTAAAGTGGGGGAAAAATGTATAAGAGTGAATTTTCACCCCTTATGCAAATTCTCATTTTTCTCTTCTCCACTTTAGAAAACCATGTTTGGAGGCTTAATTACACCTAAGCTCGTTGCTTTCATTCCACTTGGCTCCTGTTTTGAGCATCAATAGAGGAATTTATGTTGGGGATGTCCATGCGGTACATAGATGTATGTGTGGCGCGCTTACATCTTTGGAAAATTCTTGCAGTTGAACCTGTAGAGGCGTTACACTTCTCATTAGCAGTCAACTTGTAACTCCCTCTTCGACCGATTGACCCGAATATAGTCATTTTCTTCACTCTCTCCTTCAAATTCACTATTCACTCTTTCATTTCATCTTCTAAGCATTCAATTGAACTTCTTCCAATCTCTTTCACACTCTTGCACTCACTTCTTGCATTCTCAAGCACTTCTAGTAGCACTTTTGCACTCCATAGAAGCAACAACTTCTTTCCATCACTTCAGTAGAGCAAGTTTGGGACAACACCATTGCAGTAGAGGCTCAATTACTCTCATTCTCTCCTCCATTGGCTTTGAGTTCTTTTGGTGGAGGTGGTAAGCTTCTCATTCCTCTCCTCTATTACTTGGTTGAGTAAGCACATTTACAGTTTTGTAGTGTTTTAGTGTTCTTCATTACATTACTTTATTTATCATACTCACTTTCTTGTTATTGGCTACCTATGGAGGTGGAACACCTAAACGGGGGTCTAACTGAGGCAGGCCCCTATATAGCCACCCAACATTTTTCCTCCTCTTTGTGTGTAGGTAGACGTGCTTTTGAGAGCTAGCTGGTGAACGAATTTCTTTGTGAGATCATTCCTATCACCCTAACTCTTTCATTTTTACTTTATCATATTAGAGAGTATTTTGTTTACTTAATAGCGTTATTTTGGCCCTTTATTTGTAGTTAACTGGGTCATTAGCTTGTTTTTCTAGGTTCAACCTTGTCTCTTTAGTTGTCTCGTCATATGGACACTATTGCACTTGAGAGACGCTAGCGCCCCGCGTTGTCATCCTAGGACCGTGCTTCCATCCTCGAGCAGAGAGCTTCCCGAGGTGAAGTGTTGAACCCAAAAAATGGATCACCTAGCCCCGTTATGTATTTTGAGTCCATAGAGTTATCGAAGGACCTTATAGTCCTCATCATTATTGTCCTGCATTTCCTAACTCCCCATTAAGCTAAGGTAAGTTAGGGCAGTCTTCCTCTCTTGGCCCTCCATGACCTGGGGGTTGAACATGGTCAGTCCCCCTCTCTTACACCGTTCAATAGAGAAGCCACACAATTTTTCACAACGAAGCATAAGTCCTGCTCAACATATATCCCAAACACATACACTCAATCCAAAGGTAACAATATGCACCAATAGCTATCAAGATACAAAAAACCCATAGTTGAAATAACACCCACAACAAGTTCCAATACATCCAACTATCAATACCTCCAAGGTATACAAAACATAGTAAACTCATGCCAGAAACATATACACCCATAAACTGCAATCATAACTCCATGTGCAAATCCTGTCAAAGAATGAAATAAACATCCAAGAGCTCCCACTGCATGGGTAATAAAAATATGAAAAAGATCAAGGAATACCAAGTCTACCAATAGCATCATATGGAAAGTATAAACAACATCATGTAGTACCAAGGAATCATCCACAATGATATGCAAAACCTGTAAGAACAACTATCATCACAAGTCTCCATATCTCTCCCAACTTCTCCACACCCAAGAAAGGAAAAAGATAAAGGAACATTCATGTCATCACCCAAGAACATAAGTGAAAACACATGACCACAAGCTAGTGATCACAATAGCTTCAACCAAACCTCAAACAGATGTAATGTGAAACCAAACATCTAGGAAGATAACCAAGACCAAAGAGAGAAACTCTATACATCATATACGTGTAGAAAAATCTCCTACATACACCTCTAAATTCCAACTATGTCAAGTATGATCTCCTCCACAACACCCCAAAATAAAATCCATAACAACACCCAACTGTTCAATCACCAAGATCAAACAAAATCCATTCCCAATGAAGGAAATAAGCCCAAAACATCTCCTAAACTCAACATCAATGAATGTAATCACAATGCATAAGGAGATTAAACATGCCAACACTCCTGAAATGAACCCTCCAAAACAATATATCCATAGCTCAAGATCCAAATGCATGAGAAGATAAAGCATAAAACATAAAGCATCTGAAAGTAACAATGAGAAATACCTCTCAAGTGAAACCATCGAGAAGACCAAGAGTGGGGAATGGGAATGCTCCTTCAAGATATCCAAGTCATCATGACTCATCCAAGAACACTTTCCTCATAGGTCCATGTTGAACTTATGTCCAACTAAGGTGTAGGCTCCTCGGACTTCTTGCTGAAATCTCATCAAGAGTAACCATCTCAACACATGTCTCTAACCATAAGAGAACTCAAGCCTCACCTATGTCTCCAAGTATCCATGAGTAATTGTAACCAAACAATCCATTCCAAACTCCAAATGCAACATAGCACCATTATGAAGTAATCAATCAAATTATCAATGCACTCTATACAAAGAGAATCACCAAGATCAATAGTCAAAGTCCTAACAGTTGAATCAAGAACATAACCATAACATCATGATCTAACCATCTCCTCCTAGGAGATCACATAAAAAAATGCATACATCCTAGTCTCAAGAGAACAAGTATCATGCCAAAACTCTAACATGTGATCAAGAGTAAACCATGACACAATACCAAAACACTCTAAACCAAGAAACAACATCACTAATCAATATGAATATAACCATCCTCTATCAATGAAAACAAAGATGCCAATGAACCCTTACTACATAAAAGTAGAATCTAAGAGTCCATCCATGACACCAATAATCACTATAGAAGATCATCCACCATCCAATCACTGCCAACAACTCCCACTGAATTGTGATACCAAGTCACACATGGCATCATGAAAACCATCCTCTCCATGAAGATCATCCAGGTCTACTTACACAATTGAAATGTCAATAGCATAACAAGTAGAACCAAGATCTTCAAGCCAAGAAGATTACCTACAACCTCCAAACCATCATAAACATATCCATCACCGCCAATCTATCACTGTCAAAAGCTCCCACTAAAAAGTGTAATCAAGCTATCCATGATATAATGATAAACCACATGTTACAAGTCCCAAAAACAACTATACAGGTACTCTAAGAAACATCCATCCTCTCATCTCTAACTACACATACTAATGTACAAATGACCAAGAACAAGGCCAACTGTCAAATTTTGCAACAACAGTGCATCAAACCTTGATCTGTAAACTCCTTACTATGAATCACTTAACAATTGTTAGATTCACCAGGATACAGATTTAAAATTAAGATCGTAACTGACGATGCTTGTGAATTGAGCAAATAACCACATAAAACATAGGAAAGTAAAGAAACTGACAAAAATCATGCACCAAGAAAAGAGAGACAAAGATTTGATTACGGAGTTCACCAGTTTCTGGCTATGTCTCTGGATCTACAAATAAGCGTGATCGATGCCATTACTATGATGCAACTTCTTTTACATCACCATGGTCTTTCACTGAGTTACAATCTACTTCCCACTGAAACACTGTCTTGACAAGAACTTTCTAGCACCTTGCCCAGTTCTTCTGTCAGCTTTACAATGCTTTCAGACAATGAAACTGCAACTCTCTCTCTCTCTCAACAAGAGTACATAGGCATCAAGCCTTTACAAATGACTCAAAAGTCATACAAACTCCCTCAAAGGACTCACTAAGTTATTATCTCTTCTCCCTAGAGACCACTTAGCCCTCAAAAGACTCCAATAACTCTCACTCCAAACCCTTTACTAAGAGAAAATAAACTCTCCAAGAGTTTTTACAAAGAATGAGATTCCTCAAGAGTTTCCTAATAGCTCTCACCAAGAGAACACTCAAAACCCCTTTTGAATGAATAAAACACTCTCACCATCTCCCTTATATACATAAAAATTGGCTAATAATGCCCAAAACCACCTTATTTAATGCAATAACAAAATAACCCCTCTTCAACAATTCATATACTGAATATTTTTGTTTTAGACCACTGTTAGTTTAAGTGGTTAGAGGGTTATAATAAAAAATAGGCCATTTTGTTATGCATTCGGCTAACAGTTCTATAACGAAATAAACCTTAGCCATACAAATATAAGAACAGTCGGGTGGTCCACCAGTGGCTTAATATTTTAGTATTTGGGTGGTCGGCGGTTCCAACCTCGCCGGCCACGCTTTACCACAAACACTGATAGTTTAAAACACCAAAACCAAACTTTGCCATGCGTATATTGAGTGCGATCTCTGTGGTGCAATGGTCCAATGGCTGACTAAAATGAGCGAGGTCGCGGGGTCAAACCCCAACAAACATTTTGTTAAAACAAACCAAACAACCAACTCGCCGATGGATTAAGGGAGGCCACGTGGCACGTCGAGGAGGTGCCACGTGGCGAAGATTGATTCGCCAACTCCAATGAGGTGGATGTTGACTCAACGGTGACATGGATGTCGACGGTGGTGCCAACTGTGTGCCGAATGGGCGATGACTGGACCATTGACAAAGCCAAAGACGTGTAGTATGGATGCCACGTGTCATACGGTGACTAGTCCGTTCAACTGCCATGTGTCACGCCGGGATTTGTCCACGTCACCTTGTACAGACTGTACGGACTTGACACATGTCAATATCATATTGGCCCACATCAGATTTCATACGGATTGCTAACGTCATCTTGTACGGATGCTGACGTCATCACTACATCCTCTGTCCACCAAGTCAACTTGAAACTTTGACTGGCCGTATCTTGTGCATATGAACTCCGTTTTCCATGAAACGAACACCGTCGGAATCATCTCGATGAGCACTTTGATTTGACACTAATTTTGATGAATTTTGAGATGATCAATTTTTTTGCCTCACTGATGGCTCTAGTACCCTGTTTGACCAAAGGTTTGACCAAGCATAACTCGCATGTACGACCTCCTTTTGACACGATTCAAGTTGCGTCAGAATCCTATTGGTGAGCTCTTTGATCTGAGACTACTTTTTCTTGATTTGAGGACAGTCAATTTTCCAGTCAACCATCTGGCATCCTCGGCCCTTGTTGAACTTTGACCGAGCATATCTCGAGCAAACGAACTCCTTTTGACATGCTTCAAGTTGCGTCAGGATCGTATCACTGTGCTCTATGCATTGATGCCAGTTCTAAGAGATTCTGAAGCTGCTAGATTTTTGAGGCCTTCGAGATCCACCTGGATCAAACCTAGTGAATAAAGATAATCCACAACCAAGTCATCCCACTATAATTAAACATGTAGCTAATCCACAACCTGCATGACTTGTAGATCCAATCACTGAAACATGCAAACTCATCATCACATTAGTAAACTACAAACTGAGATATCTAAGAGAATAACCATATAAACCAAATGACTCAAACACAAATCAACCTTTGATCTAATTTTCCAAACATGTCCATATTCAAGTACCATAGTTAAGGAACCAAACACACCACCAACACACTACCAAATATACCAACAACTCAACCAAACTGTGTCCACATATTTGCATAATCATAGTCAACTACATAGATCTCATATCATGACTATACCTGGTAATACCATCTCACCTCCTCAACATGACAACAAAACCAACAAACCAAGTGACTAAACCAAGTCACCAAAATTGAACATGCATCAACACTAAAATATCAATGGGCAAAGACAACCCATGTCCAAGTCATAAATGCAACATGTAAGTATAGATTGCCTACAACATCGCACAACTTTTAGATACAACAATGCAACATACAAATCCAACCATTTATTGATAACCATGTCAAATGAGAGAATAATATGATATGTACAACTGAGCATGCAATGAATCCAACAATAAATCTCCAAGATCCGATCATCCATAAACTCGTAATATCACCATAGCCAAAGAAACCTATAAACAGCTCAGATAAAGAAATTAGCAAATAGCCATGCCAAAATATCTCCAAAACTGATCCACTGTGTAGTTCTCTAAACAATCTTTCTTTTGATTATTTGAAGTCCAAAATCTGACTCTGTATGCACCCGATATCACCTCTCGAAGCTCAAAACAAACACCTGAATTTCAGCATGAAAAACACTATCAAAACTATAAAATATTTGAAAATCACTATCATAAAAGCATAAAGCACCGAGTCAGCTTTCCAACAAGTCCAAGAAGTCGAAAAATGGAGCACCTGGGTGAAAGTTATGCCCCTTTGAAGTAAAACAACAGTTTGTATGTGAGGCAAAAAAAATTTAGCCACCCCTGGTGGCTGGGCAGCTGCCCCACCCAAGCAGTGCCACCAACCTGGTTGCAGGACTGAATTTTTCTTCAAATGCAATTTAATTTTTCAATATTTAAAATTATGATTTGGCTTTAAAATACCCGGCGGATTTTTTTCATAGCAATGAAATTTGATATAAAATATATATATATATATATTGAACAATGGTTGCGAGCCTTTTTGGCTTTACCCACTGGTGGTACATGGGGTGGTCCCTGCCAACTGAGCCGTCAGCCAAGGATGTCAATAGCCACTGGTGGGGAGTACCCACCAGTACCCCTATCGGCACTGTTAGGGCTTGGCAGACAAGTACAGGCGGGTGTCCCACCCCCATTAAATTTTTCTTTTTAAATTTTTTCTAATAAAAACTTTCTAATTTTTTTTAATATGTGATTTTTTTTTCATTTTTCATTTTGCAGGGCTTTCTCGGTGATCGACGGGATTTCTTTTTTCTTCAATTTTATTTTCTGACAATTGTACCATCGACGTCCGTATAGCCGAACAAGGGTATGGGCAAAAAAAAATTGCAATTTTTCATAGTAACAGAAATAGGTCAAATTATATATCAATCTTCATTCTTGGCCAACCCAGATCCAATTATGAGGTCCATTTTGATCTAGGAGGTCTTCTGTAAATTTTCCCCCGCAAAACCCTCATTTGAAAACATAGCCAAAAAACTCTTTTCACCCAAAATTTCTCACACCCCAAATCTGCAAACAACCCATCATAACAGCAAACCCAAAACCTTCAGATCTACAACAAACAACTTACAAAACCCTCATATCTTGGCATGCCTTTCATTCTCTCATGCAATGCATAGATTCAAAATCAAATAAATTTTTTCTTAACCAAGGGTTATACAACCACAACCATGGCTCTGATACCACTTGTTGGAAACTTGTAGCCATTTAAAGACAATTTCCACATAACCCATAAGAGAAATCTATGCAACTAAGTATTCAAAATCCACATGTAAGAGAATAGACAACATACCCATGAAAATATGACACAAGATATACCCTAGGAAAACCCTCAAGAGGGAAAAACCCAGCCTCCAAAAGCATCCATCTCTCATGTATTAGTCAGCAATAAAGATTACAATACATCTTCAGAGTATCCATGAACACCATTGAAGCAACAAGCCCTCTCCAAGCAATCCATGCGAACAAGCATGCAACGACACATCCCATCCCATGCTTCAAACCCTCACAAATGCTAACTAGAGCTAACCTTCCAATTGACCAACTTAAACAACTACCTTTGTGGTTGTTTTTATAGAAGCAAGCTCCCACAAAACCACCAAGTGGTATTACACAAAACTATGTGACTAAAACTATGAGATTACAAAACCATGTCCCTATATTTAATATTGGGTACTTTATTAATTTATTTCCCAATATTAAATAACTACATTTTAGAAACTTAACTTATGTCCCAATGTTACATGCAAGATAAAGTGGCCCCAAGAATAATTACATTAAATACATCATGCAAGGTGTACAACACACCTTTTTGTAACATATTCATCTTGGGTGTCCAACTGTGTGGGTGGGTACCACTTTAGTGTGCATATCCTTGCATATTATTTGCATGTTTTACATGCTCTTTCATGGTTGGGTGCCCAGGTTTGCATGTTGGTGCATGATCTTGTATGTAGTTGTTGGAACCGTCGAAAAGTTATGGAGCACTTAGATTTGACCAGTTTCTATTGGCTATGGGTTATGCGCCCATGTGAAGGCCATATGATAATTTAATATTTTATTCCATTTTTATGGGTTGTCCACTAAGGGGAGCATGGGTTTTTCCAGGAATTTTTTTTTTGTTTTGGGATACCATTTGTGGTATTCTCTCCCACAAACTTCTATATATTGGATCCTTGAGATGGTGGTTTTAGGATGAGTTCTTTGCAAGTTGTATGAGTGATGAAGTGATGCCAAATTACAGAGAGGATTGTTGTATTGATGTACATGAAAGATTAATATAAAAATTGGGAGTCTTTTGTTAGGGTTAGAAAAATAGATATCTAACAATTAAATGCAAATTTAATTAATAAACAAAGAAACTAAAACACACATAGAATAAATTATAACACAGAGAATTTAACGTGGTTCACCCAATCTGGGCTACATCCACCAAACCACAGCCATCCAATGGTTTTATTATCTAGTGCAAAAACCTATTACAATCTTGCGAATAATCATGTTTTTCATCATACTGTAACACCCATCCAAACCTCTTTTTAACAAGCTTAGAAGCTTCCAATTTAGGGTTCTACAAAGTCGGTTTTTTTCGTTTTTCATTGATTTTTTTCTTTTTTGATGATGACGAGAAAAAGTAGGAGGAAAAAAAATTTCGGGGGCTGCCACCCCCGAACCCTCGTCTAGGGCCTGCCCGGCCCCGGACCCTGGCAAGGATACATGTCGAGGTGTATAGTATAGCATGATCAGTCGCCATATACCAACAATCTCCCACTTGGAGACTGATCAGGCTCCACACCAACACAATCTCCCACTTGGAGATTGATCCTAGACGACACTGTTGCACTTACAACTCCCACTGGAAATAAGTACCTTGGACCCTGCTACTTTGTTATACTTGAATTCAACCTTGAAGCCCAACCGAAGTTGAAGAGGAGCTCAACTTCTCCCTTGTCACGGCCTTCATAAACATATCCACTGGATTGACATTTGTGTGTATCTTGTCCAGCTTGACCTGTCCATCCTCCAACACCAACCAAATGAAATGATATCTCAACTGTATGTGTTTTGTTTTAGAATGCAAGGTAGAATTCTTTGCAAGATGTATAGCACTCTGGCTGTCTGTAAACAAGTAATTTCTAGCCTATTGTTTTCCCAACTCATCCATGAAAAGTTGTAGCCATATCATCTCCTTTTCTGCCTTTTTTGCAGCAACATACTCTGCCTCTGTGGTGGATAAAGCAACCACCTTTTACAATCGAGAAATCCAACTCACTGATGTCTAGTTGACTTTAAATACATAGATTGTGGTACTCTGCCTGGTATCTATATCCCCTGCCAAATCTGAGTCAACATATCCTTTTAAATCAGTATTAGAGCCCCCAAAACATAAACATTTATTGGATGTACCTCTCAAGTACCTGAGAATCCATTTTACCGCATTCCAATGCTCAACTCTTGGATGACTCAAATACCTGCTAACAACTCCTATGGCATGTGCAATATCCGGTCTCGTGCATACCATGGCATACATTAAACTGCCTACAGTTGAAGCATATGGTACCTTGGACATTTTTTCTTCCTCCTCTTATGTCTTTGGACACATATCCTTAGTCAATTTAACATGACTAGGAAAAGGTGTGCTGACAGCTTTTGCATTCTCCATATGAAATCTCTGCAACACCTTTTCAACATAATTAGCCTGAGATAAAAACAATTTTTTGTTTTTCCTATCTCTACAAATTTTCATACCAAGGATTTGTTTTGCTACCCCCAAATCCTTCATAGCAAAAGATTTTTCTAACTGTTGTTTTATCTCACTTATGTGATCCATGTTAGAACCTGCTACAAGCATGTCATCAACATATAAACACAAAATAATGTAGTTGTCATTATCCAAACTCTTAAAATAAACACAGTGGTCAGAATTATAGCTATTGTAGCCTTGCTCAGCCATAAAACTATCAAATTTCAAGTACCATTGCCAAGGTGCTTGCTTCAAGCCATATAAACTTTTATTCAATTTACACACTAGTTTCTCCTTACCTTTGACCTCAATTCCTTGTAGTTCCATATATATTTTCTCTTCCAAATCACCATGGAGAAAGGTTGTTTTAACATCAAGTTATTCTAAATGCAAATCTTCAACAGCTATAATACTTAAAACAATACAAATAGAAGTCATTTTAACAAATGGAGAAAAAATCTCATCAAAATCAATACCCTTTTTCTATACAAATCCCTTTACAACTAATCTGGATTTAAATCTCTTCTTACCTCCATCCTCCTCTTTCAACCTATAAACCCATTTGTTTGGTAAAGCCTTTTTACCTACAGGCAACTTGCATAATTTCCAAGTTTAATTTTTTAGCAAGGAGTCCATTTCTTCTTCCATTCCATGCTCCCACTAAACTTTGGTATCCACCTACATAGCTTCATCATAATATTCTAGTTCACCGGCATCAGTTAACAAAATAGTATACAAAGAGGGAGAGAATCTTTCTAGAGGTCTACTTATCCTTGAAGATTGTCAAACATTCACAGGAGTTTTTGGTAATTGTTGTTGTTGTTGTTGTAGAGCAAGAGGAACCACTGAAACATCATTATTTGGAATATCATCCAACACTGCATAATCATTTTCTTTCTTCTCATGTTGCGGCAACACATCTTTGTACAACACTTTCTCATGGAATATGACATCCCTGCTTCTCACAATTTTTTGATTTTCAAAATCCCAAAGCCTATAACTAAATTCATCAATGCCATATCCAACAAATATACATTTCTTTGATTTTGCATCAAGCTTGGTTCTATTTTCAGAATCTACATGTGCAAATGCTTCACAACCGAAGGTTTTGAGAAAAGAATAACTCACCTTCTTACCTTTCCATGCTTCCTCTAATACCACAACCCAAAGGATTAGAGGGACCTCTATTAATTAAATAAACAGTGTTTACAGTCTCTTCCCACATTTTTAAAGGCAGCCCAGCATGCAATCTTATAGTCTGCGCACGCTCCATTATTGTTCTATTCATGCACTCACCACTCCATTTTTCTGTGGAATCCTTGGAACCATTTTCTGCCTATGAATGCCATTAGAGGAACAATAATCTTCAAACTCTTTGCTGCAATACTCACCACCATTATCAGATCTGAGACATTTTAGCTTTTTACCCATCTCATTCTCAACCAAGCTTCTCCATTTTTTAAAAGTTTCAAATACATCAGATTTTTGCCTAAGAAAATAAATCCATACCTTCCTAGTTGCATCATCAATGAATGTAACATAATACAAGAGCCACCGAGAGAAGATACCTGAGCTGGTCCCCATACATCTGTATGCACAAGCTCTAATTTCTCATCTTTCTTTTGCTTCCCATCCTTGAGAAAACTTACTCTCTTTTGTTTTCCATACACACAACTTTCACAGAAATCCATATTAACACATTTTAGACCTGGTAAAACATTATTTGAATGAAGTAATTTCATAATTTTTCACTCATATGCCCAAGTCTATTATGCCTGATGTTGATTCAGAGTCTCACACAATTTGTATGATCTTCTACTTGCTGAACTGCGGCAACTGTTCTGAACATTGACCTTTTCCATAACAATTAAAGTAGAAGGAACAGTATGACCTGTACAAAGATATAAGGTGCCTAATTTCACACCTTTTGCTACCACTAAGGCACCCTTTGTGACCTTCCAATTTTTATCACTAAATGTAACAACACAACCTTCATCATCTAGTTGCCCTGCTGAAATTAAATTTTTTCTTAACTTTGGAATATGCCTTACCTCATGTAGTAGCCAATGATTCCCATTCTGCAACTTAATCTTGATTCTTCCCTTTCCAACAATCTGACAGGGTTCGTTATCTCCTAAATAAACCATCCCAAAATCCCCTTGGACATAATCAAGAAAGTAAATTCTATGGGGGGTAGCATGAAATGAAGCCCCTGAATCTAACACCCAAGAATCATCAGCATTATCAAGGGAAAGAATCAAAGCATCCTCATCAGATTTATTACTTACCATATTTGCCTCTTTACTTCCTTTTTGTCTCCTTTATTTTTCTGAGACCAGCAATCTTTCTTTAAATGACCCAACTTACCACAGTACCAGCAATCCCTCTTGTCTCTAGATTGGGACCTTTTGTCCTTTGATTTTCCTAATGACTTCCCAAAATTTCTAGAATTGTTTCCTCTCTCCTTTGTTCATTCCCTACTTTCTGCATTCAAAACACTGCCTAATGTGGATGTTCCACCTAAGCTTTTCCTACAAATTTTTGCGCTCAAATTAACACCAACAACATCATCAAATTTCAATGTATTCGAACCAGAAACAGAATTGCTAACAGCCATTACCAAGCTATTCCAGCTTTTAGGAAAAGAACACAGAATCAAAAGAGCCCTAACTTCTTCATCAAATTTTACTTTTATAGAATTTAATTGACTGGTGACCGTATTAAACTCATTTAAATGATCAGTAACTGACCCACCTTCTACCATTTTCATAGTAAATAAAAACTTCATAAAAAATACCTTATTCGAAGTGAAAGGCTTTTCATATAACTTCGCCAGGGTTTCCATCAACTCTTGATTTGTCTTTGTTGTTGTAATATTGAACACCGTCGATTGTGCCAGGCATAAACGAATACTGCCAAGATTCTTTCTATCCAAAATCTCCCAGTCCTCATCAGACATTACTGTGGGTTTCTTGGTTTTCCCTTCCAATGGCCACCATAAATCCTTTTGATAGAGGTAGTCCTCCATCTGCATCTTCCATAACTGATAGTTCTGCCCATTAAACTGCTCAACCTTCTTACCCTCATCTGCCATTACTCCCACTCAACCGTGAGACCTTCCTACAGATGATAATTGAAACACAACCCGCTCTGATACCACTTGTTAGGGTTAGAAAGACATATATCTAACAATTAAATGCATATTTAATTAATAAACAGAGAAACTAAAACACATAGAATAAATTATAACACAGAGAGTTTAACATGGTTCACCCAATCTAGGCTACATCCACCAAACTGCAACCATCCAATGGTTTTATTATCCAGTGCAAAAACCTATTACAATCTTGCAAATAATCACATTTTTCATCATACTGTAACACCCATCCAAACCCCTTTTTAACAAGCTTAGAAGCTTCCAGTTTAGGGTTCTACAAAGTCGGTTTTTTTTTCTTTTTTGTTGATTTTTTCCTTTTTTGGTGATGATGTGAAAAAGTAGGAGGAAAATTTTTCTCGGGGTCTGTCACCCCCGAACCCCCACCCAGGGCCCGGATCCCAGCAAGGATGCATGTTGGGGTGTACAATATAGCATGATCAATCACCACATACCAACATCTTTGGGTGTGGAATGTTTTCCTGCAAGGGTTTATCCAAATATATCTTGTTTCACTCGTGTTAATGACTTGTGGTATTGTAGATTTTTGTTTCATTATTACAACTGTCAACCACTTAATCATTTTATGGTAATCTTGTAGACATAATTTTAGATTTTAAATGACTTTGATAAGTTCATATTGTTGCAAGTTATACCTTAATTTCTAACATTTGGTATCAGAGCTAATGGTTCTATTAAGAGAGGGACACCTTTCTTTTGAGTGTTGAAGGTTTTTTAGTTCTAGTGGGAGCTTGTGCATTATGGATTTTATAAATTTGTGAAGAAGATTGTAAACCTTAGCTTCTACCTCTCATCTAGATATTGAGAAGTTCAATGGCACTGGCTACGAGATGTGGAAGTTGAAGATGGAGGATCTCCTTGAAGAGAGAGATCAATGGTTGGCAGTTTCAAATGAAAAGAAACCAAAATCAATGTCTAATGAAGATTGGAAGAAAATGGACAAGAAGGAATGGGGAACCATTCGGTTGTGTCTTGCAGATTTTATCCTCTTGAATGTTTTAGAAGAATCTACCACATATAATTTGTGGAAGAGGATAGGTGATATTTACCAAACTAAAAGTTTAATTAATAATTTTTATCTCAAAAGATGTTTGTATTCTTTGAAAATGAAGGATGGTGATTCTACTGCAGAACATTTAAATTCTTTCAATATGATTATAAGTCGGCTTGCATCAGTAGATGTTAAGATAGAAGAGGAAGATAAATGTATTTTTTTTCTTTTCTCTTTACCCGAATCTTGGGAAAATCTAATTATTTCCATAAGTGGTGGTGGTAGAAAACCGAAGATAGATAGTGTCATTGCAATAATTCTTTCAAAAGAGATGAGGATAAATTTCATGAATGTAAGCTCCCAAGATGCCTTTCATGTGTGAGGAAATTCCAAAGAAAAAGGAGGGCCTAAAGGGGATAAGAAGAGAGACAAGTCTAAAGGACATTCTAAAACCCCTAAGAAGAGAAGAGTAAAGTGTTGGAATTGTGGTAAGAGATGGCATGTGAAGAAAGAGTGTAGAAAGAAGAAAAGGAGTTTGGATGCTTCCACAAAAAAGTCCTCAGAAGATGGTGATTCTTATTCTTTATTTATTTATGCTAACATTATTAGTGATGATGCTTGACTTATTGATTAAGGTTGCTCCTACCATATGACTCCTCATAAGGAGTGGTTTACTTCATATTCAAATTATGATGGGGGATAATATTTCCTTGGTGATAACAACATAAAGAAGATTGTTGGTAAAGGAAAGGTAAAGTTGTGTTTCAGTGATGGAAGGATTAAAACTCTTGATCATGTTTTGTGTATTACAGGACTTGCGAGAAATTTACTTTCAGTATCCAAGTTGAATAATTTTGGAATGCATGTGACATTTGACAAGTATAGTTGCAAGTTGGTAAGAGGGAGTTTAGTGATTGCTAAAGGATCTCGAATAGGGACTTTATTTAGGCTTAATGTCTCCACTTTTTATATTTTTTCTAATGTAACTAGCACTAAAAATACATGTATGTTGTGGCACCATAGATTGGGTCACATAAGTGAAAAGGTCTTAAGACTATTTTGAATAAAAATTTGGTTGACGGTCTTTCTAATTATTATGTTGGTAGAAATTATTTTTGTGAGCATTGTGTGTTTGGTAAACAAAATAGATCATCATTTCCTAATGGGAATAATAAATCTAAGATATTATTAGAGATCATTCATTCGGATGTGTTTGGACCAGTAGATGTTCACTCTTTTAGAAAATCTTGATATTATGTTACTTTCATTAATGATGTGTCAAGATACACTTGGATTTATTTTATGCATGAAAATCTGAAGTTTTCACTAAGTTTAAGGAATTTAAAGCCTTAGTTGAGAAGAAAATGAATTACAAGATAATGGTGTTGAGATCTAAAAATGGAGGTGAATATTTTTCTAGAGAATTTGATGAGTTTTGTAAGCATGCCGGTATTGTTTGGAAAAAGACTACACCTTATAAACTTCAACTAAATGGGGTAGCAAAAAGAATGAATCAAACCTTAACGAAAAAATATAGGAGCATGTTGAGTGGTACTAAGCTTGATAGATGCTTTTGGGTAGAAGCCATAAGTAGTGTATATTATTTGGTTAATAGATCTTCGTATTTAGCTCTTGTTGATAAAACTTCTTATGAAGGGTGGATAGGTAGAAATCCTTTTGTTTCACATTTAAGGGTTTTTTTTTTTATGCTTTTGTTCATGTTCCTCAAGAGATGCATTCTAAGTTGGGTCCAAAATCATGGAAATGTATCTTTGTTGGTTACTGTGAGAATGTAAAAGGTTATAAGCTTTGGAATCCTCTAACCCGTAAAATAGTTTTCTCTAGAGATGTGGTTTTTAGGGAGTTTAGAGCTTACTCAAGTGAAGAACAACCAAAGGAGAAAGATAAGAAAAAAATAGTGCACTTCAAGACAAAGATTGAAAATCAGAAAGATGCACATATGGAAGAACAACCAAATGGATTTGAGGATGGAGAAGAAGGAGAGGGTTCAGAGAATTCAGATAATGTGCAAGATGAGAATGTAGAAGAAGAAGAATAGCCAGAGCCCCTTACTCCTACCTTGAGAAGATCCACAAGGCAACAGAACCCAGTTGATGTAAGTATAGCCCATCCAATTTTTGTTGTATATTTTCTTTGTTGAGTACTAACAATGAACCTAAGTCCTACAAGGAGGCTCTTTCTTTAGAATAAAGTGAGTCTTGGATGCATGACATGGAGGAGGATATGATGGCTCTGGATAGTTGTGATACCTAGGATCTTGTGAGTTTTCCCAAAGGAAGGAAGCCCATTGGTTGCAAATAGGTGTTTAAAAATAAATCTGGAGTAGATGGTCGATTAGAGTAGTACAAGGTCAGATTAGTGGCCAAGGGCTACTCCCATAGAGAGGGAGTTTATTTCAGTGAAATTTTCACTCTTGTTGCTAATTTAACTTATATTATATTCCTATTATCTATTGTTGTTGCTTATGATTTTGAAAAAGAGAAAATGAATGTTAAAACTGCTTTCTTGCATGGGGATCTTGAGGAAGAGATTTATATGTGGTAGCCTGACAGTTTTGTTGTAAAAGGAAAAGAACACTTGGTTTGTAGGTTAAAGAGATATTTATATGGTTTGAAATAGTCACCCAAGATGTGGTACCAGAAGTTTGATGCCTTTGTATTAAAGTTGACTTTTGTTAGAAGTGAGAAGGATCATTGTGTTCATATTAAGGTTATTGATGATTTGTCTTGTATGTTGATGACATGTTGTTTATGGGTAATAGCAAGGTGATGATTAAGGAGCTTAAGACTCAGCTTTCTGGCACATTTGATATGAAGGATTTGGGGGTTGAAAAATATATTCTTGTGATGCAAATCAGTAGAGATCGGGTTCATAGAAATATTTGGTTAAGTCAAAGCAAGTATGTCGATACTATTTTGCAGAGGTTTAATATGCATGACTATAAACCAATAAATATTCCATTTTCAATTGGTACTAAGTTGAGTTTAGATGTGTCCTAATTCTAATGATGGTTTTGAAGAGATTTCTAACATTCCTTATGCTAGTCTCAATAGTAGTTTAATGTATGAAATGGTTTGCACTAGACCAGATATAGCCTAAGCAATGGGAGTTTTGAGAAGGTTTATGTCTAACCCTATTAGAGAGCATTGGACTTTTGTTAAGAGGGTGTTTATATATTTGTGTGGTACTTTAGATTATTGTTTGGTTTATCATGGTACTGATGATGTAGATAAGTCATTGGACATACAGGGTTTTGTTGATGCATATTGGGCAGGTGACTTAGATAGTCGAAGGTCCACTCATGGCTATGTTTTTACTTTTTTTGGAGGTGCAGTGAGTTGGATGAGTAACAGGCAACCTACAGTTGCAATATCCACCACCGAAGTAGAGTATATGGCAGCTACACATGCTTCTAGGGAGGTAGATTTGTTATAGATCATGGTAGTGGCATTGGTTTTGATTGCAGGATAGTGAGGATTGGATGTGACAATCATAGTGACATATGTTTAGCCAAAAATCCAATGTATCATGCTCATACTAAACATGTTGATGTCCAATATCACTTTGTGCGAGAAATGGTTGAGAATGGTAAAGTTCTAATTGAGAAGGTTGACACTTTGAAAAATGTTGCAGGTTCTCTCATGAAGCCAGTGACCATGGATAAGTTCTCTTGGTGCAAGAAGGCCATGAACCTTGATCATTGTACTTCATTATATATTTTTATTTATATCTCATGGATGTAATTACAATGTATAATGTCAAGTGGGAGAATGTTAGGATAGGTGACATTATAATTGCTATGCTAAGTTGATTTATGTGTCTTCATGTTCTTTGGAAAGTGTTCTAAGAGGAATGAGGGATGAAATATTTATTATTTATTTTCCTATGACAAATTGTAATTGCATTCAAAGAGGTGGACCCATTACAATGGTGATTATAGAGCATACTGGAGGTATATTCCTCCTAGGCATTCAACTATGTGGGTGGGTACCACTTTAGTGTACATATCCTTGCATGTTGTTTGCATGTTTTGCATGCTCTTGCATGGTTGGGCACCTAGGTTTGCATGTTGGTGAATGATCTTGCATGTAGCCATTGGAGCCATTAGAGAGTTATGGAGCACTCGGGTTTGACCAATTTCTATTGGTTGTGGGTTAGGCCCCCATGTGAAGGCCATGTGATAATTTAATACTTTATTCCATGTTTATGGGTTGTCCACTAAGGGGGCCGTGGGTATTTCCAGGTGGTTTTTCTTGTTGTTTTGGGATACCATTTGTGGTATTCTATCCCACAAACTTCTATATATTGGAGCCTTGATATGGTGGCTTTAGGATGAGTTATTTGCAGGTTGTCTGAGTGACAAAATGCTACCAGATTACAAAGAGGATTATTGTATTGATGCACTTCTATGAAGATTAATACAAACATTGGATCTCTTTGGGTGTGGAGTTTTTTCCTGCAAGGGTTTCTCCACATATATCTTGTGTCACTTGTGTTGATGACTTGTGGTATTGCATATTTTTCTTACGTTGTTGTAACTGTCAATTACTAAATAATTTGATGGTAATCTTGTAAGCATAATTTCATATTTGCAACCACTTTGATAAATTCATATTGCTACAAGTTATACCTTAATTTCCAACAAAAATAGGGCAACAATTGTGATACAATATTTTGCATGGCAACTACAGTCGCAATCGACGTAATCATCGGAAGCATGTTGTAATTGTAAATTCCACGATGTAATTGTAGGATTTGGATATGCAAGTTCTTTGTGGTGACACAATTGATTAAGCGGCGTATTTTCCTTTAGCGATGTAGTTGCATTTTAGTGATGCATTTGTAGAATTATGTGTTGCATCTAATTGTGCACTGCAACCAAGGATTTTAGCATCACATTTGCCTTAAATAGTGCAACTAATAAGTTGTGTGATGTATTTGATTTTCAAGTTCAAAAAAGGCCTTGTTTTAAAAATTTAGGGGCCAAACTTGGTCAATTAGGATTAGGAAAATTTCTTCATTGTGTGTTGATTAGATACAAGTTCCATTATTGTCATTATATGCACGAGAGAGCCATCCTACCTCACTGGCTTTACAACATCATTTGGATGAGGGTGAGCAAGTGGTTCTCTATGCCCTAAGATTGTACTACATCATATGCATGCCCAAGGTTTGGGCTAATTGGGTTCTTATTATTGCACTTGTGGAGAGATGGTACTCTGATACTAGCTCATTTCACCTACCCACTGGAGAGGCTATAGTGACACTCAAGGATGTCTAATGCATCCTTCATAATTTGATTCATGGAGAGGGAGTTGTATACGAGCTAGATTTTGGGAAGGCAGCATTAGTCAAATTATTTGAGACTAATGATCTCAATATTGAGGATTACGATAACTGATGGGATACCTTGATAGATAGATATGAGCGCTTGATTTTTTATATGCTTAGTTATATCTAGTGTGTTGGTTCTAGACAAGTGAGGGCATAGGTTCCTAATCAATTAGAGATGGTTATTGGAAGGAATTCTGACTCATGGGACTATATATGCTTGGGGGCCTTGTGTTCTAGCCATGCTATATTTTCAGCTGCATAATGTAGCTTATAGGGGTGTACATGCTCCATTAGATGTTGAGTGACATTGTTACATATTTGGGTCTGGAAGAACATTGTTGTGTGTCTACCGATTTGTGATAGATAGCTTGTGGTGGAACTACCCTATGTGTATCAACATGCAAGAGTAGTTACAAGACGCATTTGGGTGATGTTATATATTGGAAACATGAGTAGGATATGTTGGTTGAGTTCATATGGATACCATACAGAGATTGCTATCCCTAGGAAGACAATGATGAGAATCTCCCCTACTACTAACAGACCTCATACTTGATTAGACGCACAGTCCAGTCTCAATGTATATTATTGGTTGGAAACTTTCATAAAGAGTACTTATATAGTTTAGGGAGCAATAAGAAGTTCCCATTGGAGAGGCTTGATTTACGAGATCACCTCGAGAGGTTGGACATTGGGGACCGATGATCTATCTAGAAGTAGCCTATCAAGAGTTTGAAAAACTTTAGCCAAGATAGTGGGGAGATAATCTGGAGGTTGTAGATGTGGGGACTACACCCCAAGTACGATGCATGGTTTGCTACCCTTAGGCCCATACCGTTGATAGATCTTGGTGTACCCATTCCTCGGGATAAATAGGGATGAGGCAGAAGGGGGAGACTGATGGGTAGTGGGAGAGGCAGAGGAAGAGGTCGAGATGGAGATGGGGATGATGCAAGTGATGGAGGTAGAGGTTTCAAAGGCAGAGGTATCAAAGGAAAAGGTGGTAGAGCCATCCTAGTGATTCCACTAGTAGAGGTGGCACCAGTTGTAGAGGAGGAGCCATATGTGGAAATGGAAGAGTAGGGACTATAGGATGTTCCTATTAGTGAGGTACTAAAGGATGTTCCCATTTAGGAGGGGATGTTGTGGCAACGAGGGGAGAGGTACAGGATCTAGCACAGGTTCAA
Organism: Sequoia sempervirens; assembly: GCA_007258455.2. Taxonomy (NCBI): domain Eukaryota; kingdom Viridiplantae; phylum Streptophyta; class Pinopsida; order Cupressales; family Cupressaceae; genus Sequoia; species Sequoia sempervirens. Next base: position 10,667,284 of record VDFB02086081.1, on the reverse strand, counting down.
ATTGTTACTTTACAGGCACATATATAGGTACTACAAACAAAGGTAGCCCAAATTACTAGAGAGAGATGCATTTGTAGAAACTAGATATGCTACATCTATTAAGGCATAAAGGAAAGAAATATAATGCCCACCCTAAAAATTAAACTAATTAAACACAACTAAATAACAAAATTTAAGAATAAATAATTAAAATAAAATAATTAAAGGTTTAATTATATAATTAATTAGTAATTCCCTCAATAAAAATGATAACACACAATATTAATGTTAAATTGTAAGCAAGATTATTAATTACTATTCAAAACTATATGTATTATTGTTTATTCTCATTCTTTAAAGAACAAAAATATTAATATTATTTTTTTTAAAACAATCAACATATAAAAATAATAATTAATATTAACTCCTATATAAGGTAAATATGATATTAAGAGTAAAGAATTTACATGGTGATTTACATATTCAGACAAAGGCTTGTATTATGTTAATTAGATTTTAGTTTAACTCCTATGAAGAAGATGTTTAATTTTAACATTATTGATACTACTGGAAAATACTGGCAGCATTACCATAAAAAACCTTTTGTTGATCTTAATATTATTATTATTTTTCACTGCAACATTTATGCAAATGGGACAACTTAATTATTTGTGACGTTTCTTATTCGAGAAAATAAATGAACTGAGTGTAAAGCAATGACAACAACTTCGGTAACTTTACCATCTAGTTAACTCCTTTCACATTTATTTATATATCAGAATAAATGATTTATACGATACAATACAAATTTAGCAGCAGCACCTGCTTTAATCATGAATTCTAGAATTTCATAAACCATTCCTTTCAAGAGATAACCAAAAGAATATTGTAATAGGTAATATGCCAATTAGGACTGACTGTGAAACAGTTTAATGACAAGTCTTCAATAACATCTAATCTGGTATTTAAGCAAAAAGAATTGAATTGTTTCCAATAAACTCCCTGATATTTTCTATGTTAATATTTAGAGATGGACATCGAATATATTAAATTACTCAATTCATGGTACAAAATGAGAATCATACTTAAGGTGATTATTAAGAACCTTTACAAAGGATCAAATAAATACAAGGTTACTAATAGCAACAAAGTTTACAATTTATTGACAGTATTCTACACCTTTAAGTCAAAGATAGATACAAACTGTAAACCAAGAGATAATGATTACAACAGTTTAGGAGACTATATTGATCAGTATTGATCACAACTGGCCATGCATGAAAGCATTTGTGGAAGATGCATTCGCCCAAAAATCAAATGATTGAAGGAAAATCTATAAATCTCATTATATTGGACATAATATCATTCACAACAATTTCATTTTATGAAATCAACTATCTTTGGTGGGGCAGCATCAAGGTTTTCATTTCGAAGGAAATTGTATTTCTAATAATGAAATCATCTTCATTACATATTAGATTTTTAGTTATTTCTATTAACAGCAACTATAACTGATATTTATTTTTTAGTAACTGAATTCAATAACTTATAAACCACCTCAGTCACAATAATAAATGCAGTATTTTTGCATGCATTTCACAATTTAACTATAGAATTCACAAATATCTAGAGATTACAGAGATTCAATCAAGAACACCTTTCAATTCCTTAATTCAAATGTATCATTAATACAATAATATCAAATCTTCTTCAGCACACCCAATTGACGCTTTAGCAAACCTGCAAATTTTGAATAAAGCAATCCAAACCTTCTCTCCTCCCAACCATAGGACTGAAAATTCCACCCCCAAGCGGGAGACAAAACCAAATGCTAGACAAAAAAATAAAACCAAATTAACACTAACTCACACAGACAGAACCTGCTTGCAAGATTCTTGCAAAGGGGGAGAAGGGGGATTCCCTTCCCTCTTGGGGCACAACATCATTTCCATTTCAAACACCAACTCCATATACAGTACATAAATTCTTCCATACACAACACCTTCATTACCAACTAGTCCACAACTGAATTCTTCCCTTCACAACCCCTCCACAATTCAGCCACTTCACAACCAAATTCATCCATTCACAACTCCTGCACAACCCATCATTCTATACACCATCTATCCCATAGCTCCATTTTAAACACATAATTATATTTTACCATAAATCCCCAAGAGAGGCTCCACACCCTTCTCAACCACAAATGAAGAAGGATCTCAGCCCACAAGTGAGATCTTCTCCTTATACACACCCAAACCCCCATTACACAAGAAATATTTTACATAAAATAGATAATAACACAAATTTTTGCAGCACAACAAAATCTATTAAACATTCAATCACTACATCAAAATTCTCAAATCAAAACACAAGCTTACCTTGGCTATTCAAGTTAGGATCAACCCAATATCCAAAGAAAAGTATTCAATCCCTTCCTTCTACCACCACTTACTTTCATCCAAAACCCCCAAGAAGCAACCCCCTTCCCACACCAATTGAATTCCCAAAAAGAAGAAAAGTAGTAAAAAAAAAAAAAATTGAGGACAACCAAACCAATTCCCTCTTAAAATAGAATTCCACCCAACTCTTCAACTTCCCTCAAAACCCAAAACCAAATGAAAATATTATTCAATTAAAAACATATTTCCCTCCACAAATAAAGTAACATAATAAACAAGTTTCTTCAAACATTAACCCCCCTTAAAGATTAAAAACCAATAATTTAAACATTTGGCATTTGGACTTTGCATCCAATTCTTAACGAATTTGGATTGCCCACTTGCAATATCTCAATAGAAGCATTAGTGCATTTTGTAAATTATAATCAAAACATTAAATTTTTCTAACATCAAATAATTAAAGACATTTATTGATGAGTTTCCAAGATACTAAGAGGGGGGGTGAATCAGTATCTTCTTAAACTTACTGAACAAATACCATCCAATAAATCTGATGCATATAACAATGAAGATAAATAAGAGCATTAGCAGAACATGAAATCACAAAACACATGAACATCAGGATTTTTACGTGGAAAACCCAAAATGGGAAAAACCACGGTGAGTGTTAGCTCACAATATAGTATAAGATATTACAAAAATGGGGTGGCTCACTAACAGGACTCACTGTCCAAAATTAGAGGCTCAATGCCTACATAATTACAATGAAAAAATGGCTTACAACCAGAAAATGAACTGATAATGTACACCTAAAAAGTGTTGATTCAATTCCAATGAAGTTCAGTAAACTGACTTGACACATTTCATCATATTCATACTTCTTCACATTCACATTCACAACTGCATCATCTATATGTCAATCTTCAAAAATTGTCCAATATATATACTTGATCCATTTGCAAGAATCAATTAGGTTGGCCTAATTAGATGCAACTCTTATTCATCAAAAAATACCAACTGTTGGCTTTAGGATTTCTCAAAATCTTTCCAAAAACAATTTGAATGCTCAATACGCTACATCATGCCAGCATGGACCTAAGATAGGTTACACATTTATCCATAAAACAAAGTTAATTCACCATTACATCATCTATCCATTAGGTCGGCCAAAGATAGACCTAATATCAAAGTTGTAATTAACAGAATAATGTTGATACACCATATGAGCATCTGAATATGAGAGATTTTGAATGTACATGCTCCCAACATCCATACACCAACTTCCAAAACCACAAGCAACAATAATCAACAGCAAACGATTGCGGAACAAAATACTGAAGAATGTAAGCTTCATACCAGTTCAGATACTTGTCCAGAATACTGGATCAAATTTAGACTTACCCTTGCAGATGCAACTTATATAACATGGTGACATCAATCACAACACAGAACAGAAAAATGAGGTGTTCTTTATTCTTCCAACAATCTCCCCCTTTTTCATTAATGGAAACATGTGCCAAAAAAAAAAAAATTATGAAACCTCTTATGTACAACACTTCTCCCCTATCATCCATATTTCATCACTCTTCACTCCCCCTTTGACATCAAGGACAAAGGGTGACACAACAAAAAATATGAAAAAAAGAAAAACAAACATTAACTGGAGGATGGCAAGCCTTGAAGCTCCTTAAGAATACCTTTCCACGCAAATTTACCATTCTCCCAACTTTTCTTTGCAGCAATCAACATTTTGTTCGGGGATTCCAAATCCATTAGACTTTCCTCTGCTTCATCGGGAGTACCAAGAATCGGATTTATCTTTCCAAGTTTCTTTGTACTTTCCAAAGCATTGGCAACTGGGGTTTACTCCATTCTCACAAGATCACCTAACTAACCAAATGTCCTGATGATTTCTTCCTTTTGCTTCTGTAAAATAAATAATTTATCTCTATGAGCCAAGATAGCATTCCAAGTTGATCTATCTCTATCATTGGATGTGTTGTAGGTATTGGAGATAGTAGTCAATTGAGACTCAATGGATTCCATAAAAATTTTAATGCTCTGAGTGGCATCCGGCCACTTCAAACAAAAAAAAAAAATGACATTAGCTTCAGTCTCACAGATTTGCACATATTCTAGATTTTTCTCAACATTAGTGTGTGCCAAAGCACACTTGTCATGCAATTTCAATAACCTTTTCTTTGCCAACTTCTCCTCAACCTATTGTTTAGTCTTCTCTCCAAGACCAGAGGCATACTCCTTGAAGGAGTCCAATAACAATCTCAAATTTTCTACCGGAGTAAGAGATGTATCAATTGAGGTACCAGGTGTTGTCTCTTGCAATTCCTTAAGAGCATCTTCAATCATTTATTTTCCTTTCTGGTGTGTCTCCATAATCTCTCTTCTACCAGATGCATGCATTGCATCTCCTAATACAATCTTATGCACAGGAGTAATTTTATCTAAGTCCACATAGCCTTGAATCATAGGAAGTTGTAAAAGCTCTGGAGGAATCACCAGTTGGAATCTTATTTTCTTGGATAGCAAGCCCTTCAACACATCATCACCGAAGGAGGATTCTCTGGGAGATCTCTAAGATTTTACAACTTGCTTTAGACTTTCTTCATTCTTCCCATATTCCTCATTTTTCTCTTCTTCCTTATTTTCTTCTTCCACTTTCTCTTTTTCTTCTTCTTTCTCCTCTTCTTTTTCTTCTTTACCCTTTTCATCTACATACTTGTCTTAATCCATGTTACTTTCATTATCATTTACTTTACTTTCACCTTCATCTTTCTCTTCCTCAACATTATCTTTACCATCATTATCCTTTTCACCTTCAGTGTGCTCCAAAGGAGCATCATCATGCTTTTCAGGCTCAGCTTCACCCTCATTTTGCTTCTTCATTTCAAGAGGATCATTTTCCACACCTGCATCATTTTCAACACCAATTTCTATAGAAATACCTACATCACCTGTACCAGGAGGAATACCTTTCTCAACATTTTCAGCGAAAACATCTTCATCAGTCTTAAGCATGCCATATTTCTCTATTATATCCCAGATCACTTTTGTGGTTTCCTTTTGAATCTTCTTTATTTATTTTTTATCCCTAGTCATCAGAATATTAACCCTTTTCTTCATCTAGAACATATATGCACATATCTTTTTCAGAGTTTCCAGATCATCTGGGGTTAGAGAAGACCCAATTTTATTAAATGCATCATTCCTATTTTTCTCTTCAAATTCAATAGCCTCTAATCTCCTTTTCATCAAGGCTACCCACATATTCTCAAGTACATATTTCTTCACATCATCCCACTTAACTTCCAAGATGATAACATATTGAATGATAGCTAAAATTAACGTTTTCTTATCCTCTTTTCCAACATGATCATAATATTTTTTTGTAGGCTTCAACATGTTTTCAAAATGTAACAAATAATTGAGAGTTGCCTCTAATTTGAAATGGGGGCCAAGACTTACCGGAATGTCCTTTTGTTCTCCCTGGTCTGGAGATGCTTCTTCATACATCTTGGTTTTCTTTGACTCCAGTTTGGTATGTACATGAACACCAAACTCCTATTCTTCTTCTTCATTAGAAGATGACAAAATATGCACTCTTTTAGAACCAATACCAACTTCCTTAAAAGCACCTTCACTATAGGATAAACTTCCTCTTCTTTTCCTTACCAATTTCACATCAGGATCCTCTTCCTCTTCATCTTGATCATGTGTGACACTAAGGTTTTTCTCCCTTGTAGCTTTTTATTTCTTTCCTCTTTTCCCAAGCACCACTAGAGGAGTTTCTTTCCTTTCCCCAGATCTAGTAGTAGGTCTGGAATAAATTGAGCCTTTACCTTTATCAATAGTATTGGGTTCAAATTTTACTGCAAAAGCTACAGGGAAGTTAAAAGGAGTAGTCCTATTGGATCTCCTCGGACTTGATGATTCTCCCTCCAACTCTTATCTCTTATACTTTCCTAGCACAATCTGCTCATCACTTAATCTAGCTTCTCTAAGCTTCTTTTCCACATTCTTTCTTATGATTGGCTTCTTGTGCTCCATGTGGACCTCCAGATATTTTTCTGCATAAGTGCCAATTCTAGGTTCATTGGGATCCTTCAGAATTTTCAACAACATTTGTACATAACCCTCAGCTTCATCTTTGTAATTTCATATCCCAATGGTTGGATCCATATGGTCCAGGGTTCAACTACTTCAATCATGCATTCATCAGAGGAAACATGAAATATGATATCATTTTTTTATTTCTCAACAACTTTCCTTGGAATCCTCTCTCTCTCATTCATATTGCTTTTAAATACATCAAAGAATATTGTTAGAGCATTATCTCCATTCTTCAAATCACCTAGATTGTGTAAGTGATCAAAAATTTGTTGTGCCACAGGTTTGGATGTATCCTAGAATACCATATCATCCCTTCTCCTAGAATACCATATCATCCCTTCTAGGAAGTCTTTTCAAAAAATAGAATCACAAACATATAATCAAAGAACCAAATTTAAATGCATACTTCCTTTCATTGGTCAACTTTAAATTCTCAAGCATCTATTGTCGGAGAAGTTCACACAAGTCATAGTCTAGACTATTGACTACCATATCAAAACCAGTATAAATAGTTGTGGCAGAAACAGAGTTCTCTCTATTGGTGAAGTAAATTTTATGACCAATCATGATAGCAGTGTACTTCACAATTGGATTAGTGATCGACTTCATTGTAAGAGCTCTTTTTTCATATTCAGCACTAGTGAGATCCATCACCACTTTATTTTCCATGGATTTTAGCATGGGTAATGATTCAGTGTCACAAAGTCTAGTAACATCCCTAATCACCTCCTTAGTTATCAGATGAGGTTGGTCAGTCCACAAGAATTTATCGTGTATTCTGCTAAGAATAGGTTTCACATATCTATCATCAACCACGGAATTAAAATTGGAAAATCAGTTCCATTTGTCCAATCTCTTCATAAAAAGGTTCGAGTATTCAAGTTTCACCAATAAATTATCTCCAGTGAGCTCATTTTTTCATATATCAATCAATTTGTTGTGATTGAATTCATCTATTTTACTCAGATGTACATTCTTGTGCCCTCGATCGGCATAACCCCATGAGGGATTGATGAGAAGGCACCCATAGGTTCATCTTCAAAGACCTTCATAGAATATTTCCTACATGATGTTCTAGGCCTTTCTGACACTTTAACAACTATAGGGGTTGCCATTTTCACAATTTCAAACTCAAAAAATTCAAACGGATGACTCAAACAAACCCACAACTGCACAGAAAAGTAGAATACCTTTTCTTCACGAAGAACAAGAACTAGGGTTTGCACAGCTTGAACTTCAAATCACCTCAAGAACGCTCCAAATTATCTTTGATTTCTTCAAATACACAAGTGATTCAAATTCCTTACACATTTACTTTATAAAACAATGATCTACCCTAATCCACATTAAATGTGGCAAATTTCAAAAAGCTGCTAAAAACTCTTCTTCTTTGCTTAGAAAAACCCTAATTTTCTCTGCAAATGATCATGCCTTCATATTTTCTTTTGGTTCCACTTGCATAACTTTTAACTAATCATTTCTTACAACATATCTTTGTGCCAAAGACTGACACGCCAACCATTAGGGGGTTCAAACAATTTTTTGTTAAAGCTCCCCCTAAGACCCTGCTAGGTCTAATTCTCAGAGGAATTTTTTATACCAGATGAGGGCATAGATGCATCAGTCATCTCAATCTCTTCTTTCTTCCTCCAAATCTTATTCATTTCTTGATTAATCTTATTCTTGTCAATTTTCTTCACAGGGTTCTTTTCTACTGGATTAGTCTACTTACCCTTTTTGCTTCTGCAAACTATTGAGATATGTCCTAGTTTGTTGCAATTGTAGCAGACAACACTTTTCTGATTTTTCAGTCCTCCATTAACCCTTGATCTACATTGATTAGCTTTTTTTCCAAATTTGTTGCATGTATAGCAGTAACCATTAAAGGATTGATTCATTCTTCCTCCTTTAGACCAATTCACCATCTGAGTTCTACATTCATTATCCCCATGTCTAATTCATTCGCATGCAAAACATTGACCAGAGAAGGAACCAAGAAACTGATTCATCCTACTCCTACATTTTGTTTCCCTATGACCAAATTTGTTACATGAAAAACAAATAACATTGAAGGATGGATACCTTTGTGCATTAGGTTGTCTCACAGGTGATCACCTATCAAAGTTCCTTGAATTTCCTTTATGCTTTCTTTTATTTTGAGTCTTTTGATTATCCTTAGAGTTTTCACCTCCTTCCATTCTCAAGCCACCTTTGCCTTTACTCAATTTCTGCCCTAAAATCAACTCATCAAGCTTTTCTGAGCTAGATTTGAAATCATTTTCACAAAGTTTTGCTTTCTCCATATCTACTTTCAGATTCACCACTTCTTGTTCAAACTTAGTGCACTCATCAAACTTGATTTGCACCATTTTATTTAGACATTCTTCAATTATTGTCTTTACTTCTACTTGCACCTTCAAACCGATAATTTCTTCATTAGCCTGCTTCAACTAATTAGTTACTTCCCTATGCCTTTCTTTGAACTTCTTCAATTGCTCTTTTAATTTCTGGACACATTCATTTTCATCTTCAATATTTTCTTTCAGATCTATGTTTTCACTTTTAAATTTTTCAATATCCTCAAGTGCAGCTTAGAGCTCTTCTTTATCATTCATTTGTTCCATATTCAAGATCTTCCTCAAGTTGTTAGGCTTCTTCAGAGGAACCAAGCTCTAATACCAATTTTTAAGTGTCTAAGATACTAAGAGGGGGGGTGAATCAGTATCTTCTTAAACTTACTAAAAAAATACCATCCAAAATTAGAGGCTCACTACCTATAGAATTACAATGAAAAAATGGTTTATAGCCAGAAAATGAACTGATAATGTACACCTAACAAGTGTTGATTCAGTTCCAATGACGCTCATTAAACTAACTTGACACACTTCATCATATTCCACTTCTTCACATTCGCATTCACAACTACATCATCTATATGTCAATCTTCAAAAACTATCCAACATATATACCTGATCCATCAGTAAGCATCAATTAGGTCAGAATAATTAGATGAAACTTTTATTCATCAAAAAATACCAACTGTCGGCTTCAGGCTTTCACAAAATATTTCCAAAAATAATTCGAACACTCAATATGCTATATCATGTCAGCATGGACCTAAGATAGGTCACACATATATCTACAAAACAAACTTAATTCGCCATTACATCATCTATCCATTAGGTCAGCCAAAGATAGACCTAATAGAAAAGTTGTAATTAACAGAATAATGTCGATGCACCATACAAGCATCTAAATACATGATATTTTGAATGTACATGCTCCCAAAATCTATACACCAACTTCCAAAAATGCAAGCAACAATAATCAACAGCAAACGATTGTGGACCATAATACCGAAGAATGTACATACCAGTTCAGATACCAGTCCAAAATACCAGATCAAATTCAGACATAATCTTGCAATTGCAACTCATATAACATGGTGACATCAATGACAACATAGAATAGAAAAATGAGATGTTCTTCATTCTTCCAACATTTATGTCCATAATCTAGAAAAATAATATTATCCACACACCAACATCTCAATATCAACCATGTCTAAAATTCCAAACTATGTGAATATAAAAACAACCAAAGCCTCAAGCATAATACTAACTATGCCTTATATTCTCCCCCTCTAGTCTTAGGCTTCCTCCTAGAAGCTATCAAAAAGATAAGAAACAAGATCTCATCTTAGTTGTATTCTCTTGTGTACAGATATCACAAATTTCCACTAATATTAATTTACTAATACACTATTCTCATTGGATATAAAGAATCCTTGATGGAAAATTAAATATAATAAAATATGATAATCTCTATGACAGTACTAATAGTTCAATTTGGTAACTCACTCTTAGTAATTAATTAAGAAATTTTCTTTTTTTACCATTCCACTAACAAATACCTATAAAATTCACAACCATTGGTAATTTTAAAAAATAGTTACAAAAAAAATTAAGGAGAATTATCCCTAAGGAATCACTTGTTTATAGTAATTCATACAAAAATGAGGAATAACCATTGTCCCCCTGCTAAAAGAAAGGAAAACTGTAAATGTCAAAACACTGAGTCAAACTGCAACATCAAAAAAACCTATTCAATAATCAAGACCAAAAATTGTTAAGAGCTAACTTCACATTCACTTATGCTTCTCAGAAGCTATTGCAGCAACAGGAAATCTTAATATAATAAAAGTTGCAATTAAAAATTCTTAATTTATTAGAGACAAACTCTTATCATAGCCAAGAGAAAACAAGAAACCTTTATTCATTACCCAGTTCTATGGCTATCCCAAGAATATCAAAATATCAAACCTAGATTTATCCCACCACCCACAAAGATAATTTAGGAGATAGATTGTGTAAATACTTCACCCAATCACTATAACCTTCGCAATCTACAAACATAAGTATATCCTCAAGTTCAAGTTCTTGACTTGACAAGATTGGTAGTGAAGAAGTTGACAAGGATAACCAGAAATGAAACTACAAGATATGAACAAAATAGATTTTTCAAAAAGGCCTTAAATACATAAGGGCCCAAAGCATTTCAAAAAAAAAAACTACAGAGGCAATGGAATAACATGCATAGAGAGTATGATTAGTTGCAAGCCTAAATAGCTACAAAAATAAAGTGGACCGTATGGATTTCCCAATGTATGAACATATTTTATTAAAATCCATTAATAGCCTCACACCATTCAAAGAATTCGCTTACCAAAAATTAAGTACAAAGAAAAGGGCATGTGCAGGATCATGGTATGCCAAAAATTGGCAATGAAGAAAAAAATATGTGTTTCTATGACTCAAAAACGCGAAAATGCTGAGTTGACTTTATGTGGCTCGGGTGATTACCGAAGCAAAGCCCAAACCTAGATTTCAAAATCGGATATCCGATTCAAATCGGATATCCGATCCAAATTGGATATATATATTTCTATTTCGGCCCGAGTAAAACTCATTCTCATTCAAGATTTGCTTAACCGCGGCGGGCGCACAGTGGAAAGTTGATTCCGCAAATTAGATATCCGATTTGGTGCAAATCCATCTTCAAAAGGTTAGATTCTTGATTTTTTATTTGCTCTAATCAAATTTTCAATTAGATTTGTGTAATTTTAGTTGATTTTTTTCAAAATAGGGTTTTTTGATAGATTTTTTATGAAAAATTTGAGTTTAGCATGGATTTTGATGAAAATTGAATGTTTGAAATGGATTTTGACTTAAAAATAGTGTTTTTTATGTATTTGGATTAAAAATTAGAGAATTTTATAGATTTTTGTTAAAAACTAGGGTTTTTGTTGGATTTTTTAAAAAAACTAGGGTATTTTGATAATATATTGTCTAATTTTAATTAGATTGATTTGTTTTTATATTTAATTAGGCATTATGGCTGTTGAAAATGAAAATGCACAAATTCCACCACCTCCACCTCCTCCACCTCCTCCACCTCCACCTCCTCCACCTCCACCACCACCACCTCCACAGCCATCAATTCAAGAATTAATTTCTAAAAAATTGCAACAATTAAGGGGCATTTCTGAATTTTATACGAGAGTCCCTTGATTATCTAAGATGTCAAACACAATGAAAGAAATAATTAAAAACATAGAAACCCTCTCCTCGCAACATAATTCCTTTCATTCGTGGCGAGAAGACATGAGAGAATATTATGCATGTGGATTGTCCTATGATGATGTGAAAGATCTTGGAATAACCAAAGCCCAAATAGCCTCTTTATTTGTTAACCCCCGCACTGGTTTGCCAGTTAATGTTAATAAAACAAAACTTTCTATAAAATGGTGCACTCATAGAGACATTGTAGAAAACTTTTGGGATCGTTGGTGTATGGTTTTTTTGAAACCACGAACAACAATTGATATACCATTTTACTTTATAAAAAATTATATGTTGAGTTTGTGTTAGGGCATCATGTCAATTACTTTGACATTAACCCTTCGGGGCATTGGTGGAGGTATGCCCCAAGATAGACCAGGGGTGAGTTAGAGTAATACCCGCCCATATATTTCCCCTCTCTCGCCTTCCTCTGCCACCTTCAGTATACCATCTAGATATTATGCGGGATGCGGCCACACAAACTATCCACGCTATTCACTCTTTGAGTGGTCTTTTGGTTTCGCATGCTTCTATTGTAGCTCAACCACATTCTGGTGATGTTGGTGATGGCTTGAGTGCTGCTGCATCATCCTCATCAGGTCCACATATTTGTGTACCACATACTTGCTCCATGTGTCACCAGATATGCTTGGGCCCTCTTGTACAGCCTGCTGAGCATCCCTTAGACACTTCCGATTATGACTTCCATGATGTGGACATTATAGAT